>OZ012615.1:4310224-4929769 GCA_963942555.1 Aleiodes leptofemur | reverse complement strand
AAATTTTGAAAAATTAATAAATTCGTAATTTTTATTTTTTTTCTGAAAATTTTCATTCTTGCACTCATTTTTTTAATGATATCTCAGAAACTAATGAAGATACGCTTTTTTTGCTCGAATTCTCCTCTTCAACTCTTGAAATTATCTTAAAAAAATTATTCCGGTAAAATGGCGCTATCTCGCTCATATTCTGAGATATCTGTAGAAATAAATTTATCATCATAGTAGCAATTTCCTGAATTCAACATTTTTCCTTATGTATCGTTGAGAATTAATAGATGTATGACTATTTTGCATTAATCCTCCATTATTAGCTCTTAAAATTATCTACAAAAATAGACGAGTATAAGAAAACGTATTTCCATTAATAAATCGATGAATTTGATTATTTTCTGAATTTTTATTTCGTTCCAATTTTTGTTTTTTTGAAAATATCTCGAAAACCAACAGAAATAGAGCAATTTCACCTCAATCCTTATTATTAAGCCATCCTGCTCAATTTTCAAGTTATTTCTAAAAATAAGTGACAAAAAAAATTGAGAAAACGTCTTTTTTGAAGAATCACTCTTGGAAACTAATGGAGATACGCCCTTTTTACCCTAATTCTTCTTTGTAGCAAATTTCAAAAGCTACAAAAAGGATCAATGTAAAAAGGGCGTATCTCCATCAATTTTCGATACATATAAATTTCTTTATCAGTTTTTCGCTACCGAATCAGAAAATGAGGAATTTGATAAAATGAGATTAAAGAAAATTGCATATGAAAATTCTGAATTAGACAGTGATATGAATATAGTGGGTGTGCATCTAATTTTGTACATAGTACGATGACCGGAGGTGGGATAACTCGCAAAGGTCCTCGACACTATATACCCAAGAGCACACACCCATTTTGTGTGACAGTTTATATGCACGCTATTTCAGCATTAATTCATTTGAAAACTCTCACTTTGACACATACGTTTGGAGTTTATAAAGTAAAACTAAATACATTGCTGAATTTAATGACAATACAAGTGAATAATAAAGGCCAGATGTTGGAATAGTTGCATTAAATCGTCGTTTTCCATGGAAATGAAAGAGACTTGAGGTATAATCGTAGTAAAAGGAATGAAATTTAATGGCTAAAAGGGATAAATGAAATAAAAAAAAAGTTAAGATAAATGAATTAAGGAGTGACAATGTTAGTGAAGGAGATAAATTAACTGTCGTATAACAGTGAACGTTTGAATTCCAACACGATGTTTTCAAAGGGAAAAGGACTACTGGTAGGAAACCTGGTGACTCGTGCCAATGGGATTTATGGGCATTCCGAGTTCTCTGCTCGCGTGGCCGAAAAAAATCAAGATGCTATCAACATCGCCACACGGACACAAATGTATGTATATATATATATAGAATTTTGTAAACCTAGGTCGAGGTCTCTGACCATTATAATGAAGCTCAGGCACTTGAGGCAATTGAATTAAAGTTATTTCCAAATTTTTTAAGAATATTAGCACGATATAATGAAAAGAAAAAACGTAAAAATGCTCAAATTTTGAAAAACTCGATTCACATTCTTCTATTGATAGTATTTCGGAAACCGAGCGAGATAGCGAAATTTGTGTAGAGACCTTTTTTGTAGCCCTTGAAATTTCCTACAAAAAAGGATTCGGCTAAAATTGCGCTATCTCGCTTAGTTTCCGAAATCCTTTTTAAAACAAAACGACCAGCCTCCAGTGTAAAAAATATCGCCCAAAAAAATAGGAATTTCACATCTCTGACCATTACAATAAATTTCTATGATAATAAAAAGAAGAAAATACATTTCAGAATTTTCCACCAAAATTATCACGAGCTAATGAAGAGAGAGAACGTGAAAATGCTGAAACTTTGTAAAAGTTCGTAGTCAATTAGCGTTAAGACATTCATTTGTCTTGTTCATGGAGCCAAATGTATACGCAGGAGCACCAGAGAACTGAGTAAACACACAGCCCCTGTAATTTCTCCCGAGACGGTAAAAAAAAAAAAACTAATAATAATTATAATAATAATATGAAAGTTTCACCGTCAGCTTTTCCCCATCGTATCACCCAAAAAGTTTTCCACTGGAGTTCGTTAGCACCAGAGGATGCTTAATCGTTTCTAATTGAATTTCTAATAATCTCACTCACTCTCCCCCTCATCATCACTCCTGAGACGTTCCCCTCACGTGAATTCTAAATATTTTCTCATAACTTTTTAAATATTTTATCATGATTCCTTATTTTTTTCACAGCTCTGATGAAAAGAAGAAGAGGCGAAGTGCGATAGCGCGATGGATGAGAGTGTAGATATCGTGGAGGCAACTTAGGAGCAGTTGTTTTTCACGTAAAAGTGACAAAATACCAGCGATTATGTCGAGTTAGCCCCAGGGGTGTGCCTCATGCTTGACGACGCGCCAGGGACCTCTACCGGAATTAACTACTGCGAGCGCAACATCGTTTTTCAAGATTTCTCGAGCTTCCCGGGACGTTGCTTTCTCGGGATATAATTTACATTTATAAGAATTTGTATGAAAATTGAGTGAATTAATTTTTTTTTTTTAGAGGGTGAGAATGTTGAGGATTTCATTGTTTTTGGGAGTACTGGAGAATGATGCGCGACTCTTGCGAATTGCGACTAAAAGCAAAGAATGTATGCATGTTTTCATGCGTCATCATTTTTCAAAATAAAAAAGGGAATTCTTCTTTTTAAATCATAAATGATTGTTTCTGTTAATGGGGAGAAATGCAACATATTATGCACGATATTTTGATACAAAACATTCATTTTTTGTTTATCTGCGTTTAGGTAATTAAACCTCAAATGTACTGCGAGAGGGTAGCTCTGATTTTGTCGTTGTTACATGTGAATTTCTCTCTCATTTCTCATGAAAATCTCATGGATAATCAAACATGATTTTTCTCTATTTCAAAATCGGTATTATTATAACAGGATATTTAATAAAAAATCTCACCTAAAAAATCAAATCACGTATCATTAAAAACTTATGCGAAATTGTTCTTTCTAACGGACATAAATAATCCATTCACAATATTCGGTTCTTTTGAATATCCCGCGCAACTCGTGGATCTCCCGATTAACCAATGAAATTGCGACGTGACAGGATTTCGACATCGATTATCAAAGTTCGACCAAATTTCGCAAGGTCTGCATTTTCATGAAAAAGAAGGATCTGTAAAACTAATGGACATACGCCCTTTTTACTTTAAGCTCGTTTTGAAAAGAATTTCAAGAACACACAAAAAAAGATCCAGGGAAAATTGTTCCATCTCGCTTAATTTCCAAGTCATTCGCAAAAACCCAACCAATCTTGTTCTTTTTTTCGATAAAATCTCGGAAATTAAGTGAAATATCAAACATTTTGTGGAGCCCAACTCTTCAACGTTAAAAACTTCGAAATTTTAATATTTTCCCCATTCCCCTATTGTCTCCAACAGAATCAAAATTCACTGATGCATTGTTGAAAAGCCCCTAAAATAATTTCTACCATATCACCTCATCATTCTCATCTACCCTCAGAAAACCATAGCACTTATCTTTAACCGTGAACTACACAAGTGAGAATAATCAGTGAAGACCCCTGGAAAATACCTCTGAAAGTCCCTCTTCTCCTCCTCCTCCTCCTCCTTCTCTGTGTTCCAGCGACCCAGAAGGGACTTTTGAATATTTGTAGTACAACTGAGTGCGAGAGAGTTAGATAGGCCAGAACAAAGTTATACTGGCAGTAACTCTGTGCCAGTCTTCGACACCCTTTACCCTATTCTTGTCTTTTATACCAACCGCAGCAACGAGACAACGTGACGTTGGCAGGCGCCCTTTTACCAGGCTGCCTACGTTAAACTTTACTCACTCCATTTTGCCTTCTCCCCATTCCTTTACCTCCCTCCTACTCTTCCCCACCTCTTCGAACGTTGCTGTAAAGCCCCTGGTATATACTCTATCTGGAAATTCAGATGCCCCAGAGTCGATTTAAATCGTAACGAATGCCACGTAGTGTAATTCTGAGGAAGGGCGGCTCTGTTTGGGGCCTAACCCTATAGCCCTCACCTCACTCTCACCCTCCTCAACTGTCTCGTCTGTAGTACAGTTCTATCTACTTGTTATGCAAACTGGAGGGACTAAGTAATTGCTGGAGAAGTTCAGGGATATATGGAATTCAGATTAATGCGAAATCAGAGTTATCGCCTAATTTTTAACACGAAATTATCAATTTTCCTTTGGGGTTTAAGGTCAGGGAAAAAAGGGGGGGGGGGATTTTGAGGGAAGGGTTTGAGATAGACTTTTTTTTATGATTTCATCGGGAATCTGAGGAAATTTCAGGGGGAATGCATGTGTCGGAATTTTTTTTAGCATATTTGAAAAATTGTAGCTTTTTTAGGTTGAAATCGTGGATTTTTGAGAAATTTCAGTTTTTTGAGGATATCTCTGGTTCTATTGGTCGTAGCGTGAAAATTACGAATAGAGGTGAAAGGTGAGATCATTTGCCATTGATTTATGGGGTTTTGAATGTAAAAATAAAGATTTTTAAGGTACTTATAGGGCAAATGCTGATTTTAATGAAGTGATCCTCAATTACCTGAGAAATCGATATTTTTGGCTTTGAAATCCCATAAAATTGAAGGCAAATGATCTCACCTATTATCTCCATTAGGAATTTTCCCTCTACGATCAATAGAACCGGAAATATCCCCAAAAAAGAGAATTTTTTTAATTTCGTGTATTTTTTCCTAAAAAGCTCAAATTTTCAAAAAATTAAAAAAAATGAATTTCGATTAATGTTTCATAAACGAAATTCTCTCATTTTTTTTGTGAAATCGTCAGAAAAGTCCTATCACAAATATTTCCATCGATGATCGTGATTTTCATAGTATAAAAAATATGGAACTAAAATGTCTCCGAATCACCCCTCACATCCTCTTTTGCCTCCACCTCCTCCTCCAATTTTTCTTGCCCTCGTACGAGAAAATTAGCCTCGTACAACCTACGTGCCTGGAATTCTGATTCCAAACTCCTGGGATTCCCGAATTTCCCACCGAAAATCAGAGATTAGAATACTCATCCCCTCCCCCCTCCCTCTTCTCGCCCTTTTTTTCGCGAAGAAATGGAGGAGAGTGAATAAAGAAGAATGAAGTTCATGTAATAGGTGCAAAGATAAAAGTGAAAAGTGTGACGGCGTCGTAAAACGAAGCTCTTGGGCTGATGGCTAATATTCACCGAAGAAAGGGGTGTGAGAGAGAGAAAGAGGGAGTATAAATGGCTACAAACGATCCGCTTTATGAGAATGAATACGCCCTATCAGTTGGTGCTTGTGTAATGAGTCCCAGGACCAGAAAGCATGAACCGCATTGAAGCGAAGAATGTTACCTGATAAACCTGGCTAAATGTATTTCGATAAACCGTTGAGGCATTCACTTTTGTTCTTTTCCCCCATTTCTTCTGCTTGTGAAGAAAAGAAAGAAGAAAAAGGAGGAGGGGGGGGGGGGGGAAAAAGAGGCAAAGAATTCCCCACCGTCAAACTTTTTGGGAAGACGACCGCAAATCCGTGACAACCCGAGACGTGTCGTTATAGATATATATATATGTATATGAAAACAATAGCTTCCGGAGGTGCGGGAGTGTTCGTCAGACTCCAGTAAACTTGACGCAGTATTTCAAATTGAATTACATGATTTGTCTGGTAATTTGATTTGTCAATGAACTTTGAATGCATGGAAAAGAAGAGCATTTGTTATTAATGACGAGTAATTTGGAATATTTCCTTAAGGTATTATCCCAGAATATGGTCGATAAAACAAAAAACATGAGGATTTGTAGGTTAGTTTCCAATTAATTGCTGCGAATTCGGGAAAATGTCCTTTAATTTACCCGAGAAAAGTGATTAAACTATTCGAAAGTCATATCTTCAGCTTGTGAATATAATATTTAAAAAATATCTTCAAGTTGACTATACATTAATGATGTCGAGGTATTTAATTCTGTTTTAGTTATTTATTTGAGAAAATTATGAGAAAAAAGGAAGAGAAAATTTTGTAATGTTTATAAGGCTAATTAGTGAGGTGAATTTTTGAGGTTATGAGAAAAAATTTTGCATTTGTTTGTTTGTTTGCTTTGTAATTTCAATTTTTATAATTCATAATTTATATTTTGTACTGTGGTTTTTTCCAGAACCTGAGGAAGCCTGAATAAAACGGGCGAAACGCTATTCATTTGACAATTTATTAGTATTGTTAAATTCAATATTTTCAACGTCCCATGCTTCTTAAATCTTAATATTTTTTTTTGTTTCTCGAATTTTTTCTCGAATCTTCAGAAATATCTTAAAAAAAACATCATTTTTGATACACCATCAAAAAAATAATAAGGCATTAAATCCCAAAAAATAGCGATGATTACGGTAAAATAGTCTCCAACCGGACAATTGACTCGACAAAAGATGCCAAATTGCCGAGGACATAGAGACCCAAAAATCCTCCGTATTATCCGAAATTTCACGATTATTACATTGACAGTGTGAGAGAGTGTGTAACACTCCAACAGGAAAAGGGATGGACAGAATGAGCAAGAGATGCTTGAAACTCATCGTTAGTGCCAACCCCTGTAAGTCGCCTAGAGAGTCCCCTGACCGCCAATGTGTACGAGGGGAATCCTCAATCGAGTCTTCCCAGTTTTCCCCGATAGGTCCTCTTCTCTCGTTCCAAGGACTACGAAGGCTCTTTTCCCTCAATCGTCTAGTCCTGCCACGTTTCGTCGTTATTCCCTGACGATGACCCTGCGGAAATCCTGAACGTCGTTAACTCTCTCGAGAATCTTGCACACACACGTCCTTGCAAAATTCCCCCTCCCCTTGGCAAAATCACCCAAGGAATTTAATCCACCATGAATTCCAAGAGAAACGTGATTTTTCCGGGGAGAAAATCAGACGAAAGGAAAAGGCTCTTCTCTGAACAGAAAAGTGAAAAGACGAAGAGTCAAGGCCGTGGCGCAGGGTCGTTGCAGTGTCTCGGGCAACACCCCCCCAAGTCTGCCTCACTCGATGCGCCACAGTCTGGACTCTTTTCTCTCTTTATAAAGAGAGAGAGGGAGGGCAAATTTTGTGTGAAGAAGAGGGAGAAATATATGCGAGGGAGGAAGACACACACAGGGGTCTCTAACACGACGCGAGTTGTGTGTCTGCACGGAAGGAAGGGGTAGGCTGTGTCTGTACTGCAGCGGCAGCAGCAGCCGACAACGGTCGATAGAATTGTCTGCGCACATGCGCACAAAAACACAGAGTACAGAAAAGCTGCCCTCGTCAGCTGCGCCATTGATTCCCTCCAGCACCGTTTTACCCCTTATTCGCCCTCCTCTAGGTCCTCTATTTGAAGGCCTTCCTCCCCTCTTTCCACCCACAACTAGCTTCGTCCGAGGTGCCTAGACCCCCTTCTTCTTCTTCACTTCATCCATGTACCTTTGGCGACTTAAAGCTGAGAGTTTATAATACTTCAAATTGTGTCTATCACTCATGGGAATAATGATGATGTTCGGATGATTCATTGTGTACTAGAACATTTCTTCGAAAAAGAATCCGTTGTTGATGAGAGTTTGTAAAAAACTATCAGTCTTATTTCGTAGGAGAAATTGATGGCTCCAAGCATCTCAGTTATTTTTCCCTTTCTTTCTATACTTTTGCTTTTTTTTTTCTTCTTTGCTCGATAGAAAATTGAGATTGGATCAGGGGAATAAGAAGAGATAGTAGGCAGTTTGATGTATGGGCCTATGTGTCTTTTATCTGTTTGAAGGTTGGAAAAGTTTCTTCAACAGACACAAGATTGGACATACAATTCCTTGGGCTATGATACTACCTGGATGGCTGGACAGAGAACTCCACCCATTCTGTGTTACGTAAAGGTTCAAATGTTTGAAATGGACATGGTTCCTTTCTTTTTTTATGACCTTTTCTTTTTCGTCCTTAACTTTTCGCTTTAATAGCTGAGTTTATGGGTGTGCTTTAAGTGACTGTAAAAGTTGGGTTAAAAAATGCTGTAAAAAGGAGGAATGTTTTATTTATATATTGTAAAACTTCCGTTTACGTATCGAAAAAATAAAGAAGCTGCTTCTGCACTTCTTTATCATCAAAAATAGAGCTTTTGTACAGGGATTATATTTTTGCGTGTTTCAGAGATAAAAATCACCTTACCCTTTAATTTTCATCTACTGCGTTGTACAATATAACTGCGTATATCACGAAAACGAGGGGGAGAAATTTGTAGAGGCTTGCAATCTGCCTGCAGCAGCCGTTGCATCCCCATTTTGTGAACATACTTGCGCATAACATACACATACACACATGCATATGATATTCCAGGGCCGAAAAAAAACCACCCAACTTGTTCAGCACATACAACCCCTTCAAAAACATCTCAACCGAGGCTTTCATTTCTGCGTCAATACCCAGGGCTCTATGGAATGCTTTCCATTTATGATTTTTTTTCCTTTCTTTTTCATTCTGAGTTCTTCAAGGGAATATGAAGAAAATGAAAGGGAAAAGGAGAGAGAGATGGAGAGGCTATGGAAAAATATAAATAGAGATGAAGTGGAGAGAAAAGAGGTGAAATTATTGAACTTTGATAAATTGAAGGATTTGAGTGAATTCAATGGACAGGTTAGTGGGATTGAACGTATTTCAAATATCGATCATTAGAGACTCTGGGAGTTTGTGGGTAGTCGACCCCCGGGCGTTCTCGTGCACACACCAATGGCCTCGCGCCCTTGCCCTTGACATTCAGCGCCCCGGGACGGTGGGTTAACTGAACTATTTCATTAAAATGTTAAGTTTGAGAATTTACATTATCTTCGTCTGGTCTACCTTCATTTTGGAGAAATGATGCTTTTTGAAAAAAAGAGATATTGCGAGATTTGGTTGAACTTTGATGATCGATATCGCGATCCTGTCACGCTGCAATTTCATTGGTTGATCGGGAGATCCGCGAGTTGTGCGGGATATTCAAAAAAACCGAATATTGTGGGTGGATTATACATGTCTGTTAGAAAGAACAATTTCGCACGAGTTTTTAATGATTCGTGATTTGATTTTTCAGGTGAGATTTTTATTAAATACTCTATTATAATAATACCGATTTTGATATGAAGAAGGAGAGATCGGCAAAAAAAAAATTCGCATTTTTAATTTTTTAATTTTTTTTATTTCTGTAATTTTCATCGAAAAAATCTTAATTACTTTCTTAATGAAAAATTTGGATTTTTAAATTTTTCATTAGTTTGAAAATTAATTTCTTTCTTTTAACAATTTTGATTACTATTGTAACTTAAAATTTGACTGATGGAATTACTAATAATTATAATTATTTTGTTTATCAAGCTTATTTACATTTTTATTAGTGAAATTGAATTATAAATGTCATATAAGCGTCATTTAGATTGGATTAAATCATAAGTTCTTATTTGTGTTACATTTAGTTAACACTCTCAACTCAAAATTTTTGTCTGTATCTAAAATTAATTATTCCAATCAATTAATAAGTAAGAAAGACTCAAAATTACGAATAAGAAAAAGAATTATGAAATTTCATCAGTCAAATTTTTAATTGCAAGAGTAATCAAAATTGTTAAAAGAAAAAAAATTAATTTTCAAACTAATGAAAAATTTAAAAATCCAAATTTTTCATTAAGAAAGTAATTAAAAATTTTTCGATGGAAATTACAGAAATAAAAAAAATTAAAAAATTAAAAATGCGAATTTTTTTTTGCCGATCTCCGTAGAGAAGAATCATGTTTGATTATCCATGAGATTTCCATGAGAAATGAGAAAGAAATTCACATTAACCTCGACAAAATCAGAGCTATCCTCTCGCGATACATTTGAAGTTTAATTACTTAAACGCAGATGAACAAAAAATAAATTTTTTGTATCAAAATATCGTGCACAATATGTTGCATTTCTCCCCATTAACAGAAACGATAATTTATGATTAAAAAAGAAAAATTTCCTTTTTAATTTTGAAAAATGATGACGCATGAAAACATGCATAAATATTGGTTTGGTTGAAGTTGCAATTGGCGAGTTTTATTCAAATTCTCAACGCTCAATCAATTGAATAAATAACCCTTCATCTATCCCCGATGAATTCTGACAGTGTCTGTGTCTGTATTGAAGTGTATGAATAATTGCCGCGAAAAAAAAAAGTATAAAGCCAGAACAATTTGCGATGAACAAGGTCCCTCGATTTATCCTGTCTTGTGTCATGAGTGACGTGAGGAAAAAAAAGAGGAGAAAAGAAGCTTAATAAAAAAGGCAAACGTTTGGTTAGTGAGAATGACAACGGTTGAAGAAGCACTTCGCCGTGAGAGAAACGATCCTTGCCATTGAGAAAGAGTTGATGTTATTTATTTAATGGCGATTCGTCTGGGATGTAGCTTTTTTCACTCTCAAACGACTGTGAAACGCATCAGAATTTCATTGATCGAGTGGGTGTCAAAAGGATAAATCCATTCGCTATTTTTTCCAGCACAAGAGTGGAAAATAAAGAATAAGGGGAAAGGGGGGGGGGGGGAGGGTGAAAGTAGGAGTGGGTGGAAAGAGGTGCGCTGAAAGCTAAAGCAGATTTCCAGAGACGAGAGAGCAAATGCTACGAAAAATGTAAAGGGACTTTGCAAATCCGATAAAAGGATCCTTTTTCGCCTTCGCTTTTTTTTTGTCTTAACAGATGCGTCTCGGACGGGAGCTTGGACGATAAAAGCTTCCGTAAACACGGAATGGGGGTGAGAAAAAAGCGGATTTAAGTGAATTAAGACGAACAAATTTCTAATGAACTGGAAAGTGAATTTACTTAGAGCTTTTAGTCACTTTCACCCCCCTGAATATCGGAGGATAGGGGGCGGATTTGAAATACTGTGTTAATGCACAATTTGCTTGTACGGGAATTTCTTTCGGGGTGAAGGACTTCTTGAAAAATTCTGAAAAAAATCGAGAAGATGCTGCAATATATCTACATTATTGGTGAATTTTTTCAGAATTTTTCGATCTTCCGCGCGTTAATTACATTTTTTATCACTGGATTTTTTAAGGAAAGAGGGCGGATTTGAAATACCGTGTTAATGCACAATTTGCTTGTACTGGAATTTCTTTCGGGGTGAAGGACTTCTTGAAAAATTCTGAAAAAAATCGAGAAGATGCTGCAATATGTCAACATTATTGCGTAATTTTTTCAGAATTTTTCGATCTTCCGCCCGTTAATTACATTTTTTATCACTAGATTTTTTAAGGAAAGAGGGCGGATTTGAAATATCGAGTTAATACACAATTTGCTTCTATAGGATTTATTTTCGGAGTGGAGGACTTCTTGAAAAATTCTGAAAAAAAAACAGGAAAATGCGTCGATGGTTCTTCATTATTGAGTAATTTTTTCAAATTTTTCCGGCCTTCCGCGCGTTAGTTACGTTTTTCAACACTATACTTTTCCCTTTTGTAAGTGGAAAAATCAGTGTCTGGAGGAGGTGTAAGACAAGTGTTTCATCCTCTTGGCCGCTTCTGTTTCTCTAGTATAAACACGATACTCCATCCCCGAGACAAAGAACAGTTCAAGAAAAGAAAAATTTACAAAAGTCTCTAAAAGAAACACGTGCAGCAAAATTTCTTCCATGCACTTAAAAATTTTCCATATTACCCCCAAAATTAGATGTTTTCATAAAAAAATAAGACGAATAAAATGAGTAAAAGGTCCTTTTTTTAAAATCCATCCTTTTAACTTCATAAATTCAAACGAAAATATTGAATAATACCTCAGTAAATCATTTTAATGTTCACTCTGTTGATTGTGAATAAATTTAATTTCAAATAGTCGAGTCAATAAATCTCTTGTCCCCAGTGAATTAAATGGGCATAAATACATTTTCTCACGGTTAAACCAATTGAAATTATGAGAACATTTTTTTCATCGACTTCTTCGTCCCCCCCTTTTTTTTCATTTCCTTTCTTTTTTTTTCTCCTTTCTGGGGAGATTTTTCGCGAGCATAGATGGGCATGGGTGACGTACGACCTGCAGACCGCCCGTTGGGTGGCTAGGGGTCTTTCTCCATTTTCCCTTCTCTCATGTAAAACTACGGGTACACAAGTATCCCTGGGTAACGTCGAGTACCGCAGTCCAATAATAGCCTAATAAATCTCGCCAAAAACCTCCTCGTCTTCCTAACCAGACTCTCTTCTTCTCCTATTCTGGCCCTTACGCCCTCCTGCATTTATATGGGGAAAAATAGGAACCGCGTCTCCAACCGGAACGGATAAATCGATTCATCCACTAGAATACTACCACCCATGACGATTTCACCAAATGCGAACTGTATATATATGTCTTTTTACCCTCTTTTTTCTTTCTTTCTTTTCTTTTTTTAATACTTTTGTCGTTGTGTTGGGGTGAGAAGTAAATTTTTATCGTAAACTCCTTTGTTGCTGAAATCGAGTGAGTGTTCGCTGCAATATTGTAGATTTATCGAGTGATTTAATGGAGCTGCTCGCCTAATTTTTTCTCTTTGTCGAGTGTGAACTAGAGTTTCTTTGTTGGATGTCACTGAAAAAACTCATGTTCCTGAGATTTGGTGGATTTGAAAAGAAGTCGGGGAACGTTTACGATGAAAATCACCACAATCCGGTGGTTTTTTTGATTATCGATATGAGGATTCAGCAGCGAAGAGGAAAAACAGGACAAATCTATTTTTTTTTGAAGACTATGAAGTTTTCAGACAAATCGATTTTATTTCATCATCAGTTTTTTGAGGATAACTTGGGATCTAAGCGAGATAGAGCAATTTGTGTGGTGACCTTTTTTGTAGAGGAAAATCAGAGCTACAAAAAAGGTCATTATGAAAATTGCTCTATCTCGCTTGGATTCCGAGATATTTCTAAAAAAAAAAACTGGTGGGAAAATAAAATGAATTTGTCGGAAAATTTCATGGGCTTTTTTCTGCCGATCTTTCTTTACGAATATCTCAGAAAATAATGGAGCTACCGCCATTTTTTGCACTCATCCTCTTTTGTAGAGAATTTCAAGAGCTACACAAATGGATTGGGGCAAAAAAGGGCGTATCTCCATTAGCTCCCGAGATATTCACAAACAATTACCGGAAAAAAATAAACTTGTTCTTTTTTTATTACTTCTTTGCTACTAGATTCATCTCGAAAATTGGCGCATCTCATCCTCACCAAGATTCCCACATCAACTTGACCGTTTAAGAATTGCAAATGACAGGTTGCAGAGAAAAAAAATGGGGGATAAATGAAAGAAAAAAAGGGCGGGAGAGTAATAAAAAGATTAAAGCACTGACTAGTCGCCTCGGGTCTCGTAAATCCGAAGCCTCTCATCGTGTCCGGTCTGCGGGCACGTTCACGGATGGACAGGGAAAATAGTTACTCTCCTCTTGCCACTTCGCTTTTACCCCTTTCTTCTTTTTTTTTTTTTCAATTTTATTTTCATTTTTCAATCCCTCCTGCAGTGTAGCGTCAGAGAGTTCGTTTATCGGGCGACGACACGCGGCACAGTTAACTCTTCAGTGTCTGGCCCCCAACTCTCCCCCCCTTTTTCCACCCATACAATTTAGCCTCATCGACAATGCACGAATAAATTGCAGGAGAGACACACGAAAAATTATTGACGACTCTGACCTTTTGTTTTCACTGAATATTCTGAATTTTTTCCATTTTCAAGTCGAATTGTTTTTTCATCACTTTCGATTTTTTCAATTTTTTTTTGTAGTGAAAACAATTTTTTTCTCAAATATGTTAGAAACTAATGGACGAACGCCCTTTTTGGAAGAATTCTCTTTTATGGAGCCCTCTCTATAAAAATGACTTGGTGCTAAAAAGGCGTATCTCCATTATTTCCCGAGATATTTCACTGAAAAAGGCCACAAAAATAAGTTCAAGTAAAAATCGAATAAATCCATTTTTTCAAATTATTGACTTTTTTTTCAAATATCTTGAGAACTAATGGAGATACGCCTTTTTTGTCCTCATCTTTTTTTTTTGTGGCTTTTAAAATTCTCGTTCAAAAGAAAACTGCCCTTCTCGCTTAATTTCTGTCATTTTTTAGTGAAAATGGGCAAAAAAATTAGTCGAAAGGTAAAAAAAAAGAGAAAAAAAAATTGTTTTTATAATTTCGCCTTAGAAACAAAGTGACGTAAGTCCCAGGCTTATACATGACACTTACGCCACTTTGTTCCTAAGGAGACGACTTAATTTTTTAAGAATATCTCGGAAACTAATGGAGATACGTCCTTTTTTTTTAAGCCTAACCCTTTTTTGTAGTTCTTAAAATGCTCCAAAAAACAGGAAATTATGGCAAAAAGGGCGTATCTCCATTAGTTTCGGAAATATTCTACTGCGAAAAATTCCAAAAATTCACGTGATTTTTAATTCAATTTATTTTATCGATGCACAGGTAAACTTTGGCGAAAGTGATTCGATATAAGAACTGTATAGAAAAGGAAAATGTTAAGAAAAACGTGCAAAATTCATCCGTGTCTGAACCGACCATTTCCATAACGGGATTTTATTTCCATTTTCCTGAATGGCTTAGTGAAGGAAAGGGGGAAGGGGGGAGAAGTTGTAACCTCCTCTCTCGTCTAGTTGAACGCCCGCAAAATCTCAAGAATTTTCATGGATAAAGAGAGTTCGGCGAGAGTAAAAAAAGAATAAAAAAAAGTACGATAGAGAAATGAGAAAAAATCGAGGATTTATGTGTCGCCGGAGTGAAAAAAGAGAGAATCGTTGGGTGGAATGGCCTCTGAAAATGAGGGACTTCATCTACCTGTCACATTGGTGTACGTAACAAAAAAAAAGGACGAAAAACGCATGTAAACACGTGTAATAATGAAGAATTCACGATAAAAGTGAAATTTATACAAAGAAGAGAATAAAGTGAAACACAAAGTATTAAAAGTTTAGCCCGAGAAGTTGTTGGACTTTTGGATGTGAAGCTGGGAGGGGGAAGAGGGGGAGGGGAAGTGAAGCCCTCAGAAAGATTCGAGACAGAGAAGTTTCTGCAAGTTTTTTTGAGGGCGTTGAGGGGAAAAATACAAAAAGGTGGGGGTGAGAAACCTGTAAAAGACTTCAGTTTCTTTTCATCTCTCTCTCAAGCTTCTTTAGGATCTTTTCTTTTTTTGCTTATGGAAACGGAAGTTGCTGCTGCAGAAAAGTAGACGTATCTTTTTTTCTTTCATTTATTGCAATTTTCCTAAGATCTCAAGTTTTTCTGCATTTTCATGCAGATATCTCTGGTTCTGATTGTCTTAGCTTGTTGTAGTCGATTCCAAATAAAAGCTGAGATCTTTCTACCCCAAATTTCATAAAAATCGAATCGATTTTCGATGAAAAGCAGCAAAGATAGGCAAAATGTTGAATTCATCAAAGTTAAGTGTATTTCTCTTAGTTTCGAATGAAAATCCATTCGATTTATGTGAAATTAAGGGTAAAAAAGTCTCAGCTTTCATTTGCAACCAACCACGACCCTCTGCGCTTTTTATTTCCCCTCTTTTCCCGCCTCTCCAAAAATAATCAACGATTTCCGTAACCTCGTGCAATTGAATCGGTATTTAAATCCAAGAATTTATAGAATTCCAATGATTTTTTTAACGAGATTCATAGACAGAGTGGTTTACAAGCATCTTCACTCCTCACTTCTCACTCCTAATCCTCTATAGCCTCAGAAAAACCCGAGACAAAGAAGAAGAAGAAGTTTCTGCAACTTTTTTTGAGGGCGTAAGGGGAAATACAGAAGGGGGTGAGGCAAACCCATAAGAGACTTCAATTTATTTTCATCTCTCTCTTTTTTTCTCAAGCTCCAGTGTCTTTTCTCTTCTCGCTTATGGAAACGGAAGTTCCGGCTGCATCAAAAGTTGACGTATCTTTTCTTTCATTTATTTTCCCGTCTCCCTCTGGAATTGGGGGAGAAGAAAAAAAAATTGTCGAGGTCTTTGTTCTCTCCTTCGAGCATTGACTCTCGATCGAAAAAAAAAGAAGAGTCCTCCTATGATTACGAAACGCCAAAAATCTTAGCTCCTCGTTTATTACTTTCTCATTCTTTGTTTTTTTATTGCAAATATCTCTCCACCGCCCTTTCACCCTCACCCCCCTCCTCCCCTCCTTTCCCTAGTGTCTATTCTCGTTTTTCTCATTTTCGCATAGCCCGAATTCTTTGGTGAGACAACGATTTGTCAGGGAAGAGACGAGAGAAAAGACGGCCCCTATCACTGGCAATCAATTACTAGTCTCTGTAATCTCTGCCCTTGTGAAAATACGAGAACGATTTTTTTTTGTCGGCTCGTTTTTTTTATTAGAGTAGAATAACACACACATATACACACATAGACATTTACAAAAGGGTCGTAATGTTTTTCGAGAGGCTCTTCCAATGGTTTTCAAGTGGATAATTCGTGTGGGGACAAATTATTCCCCGTTAATTTATCGTGAATTCGAGGATTAATGACAGAGGAAATTGGGTTTCTGTGAAAAATTCGAACAGATGTATTTTACGACTGTAAATCAAGTCGATTTTTCAGGGTCGTGTGACTCGTGAATTACGTTATTTTAAGTGCACATTTCTGTTTGAAAAGGCGAATTAGAGTTTCTTTGTTGGAAATGATTGAAATGGTTGTGTTTTTGAGATTTGCTGGATTTTTGAAAGGGGTCGGAGAACCAATATTCATGCATGTTTTCATGCGTCATCATTTTTTAAAATTAAAAAGGAAATTTTTAAATCATAAATGATTGTTCCTGTTGATGGGGAGAAATGCAACAGATTATGCATGATATTTTGATACAGAACATTTATTTTTTGTTTATCTGCATTTAGGTAATTAAACCTCAAATGTACCGCGAGAGGGTAGCTCTGATTTTGTCGTGGTTACATGTGAATTTCTTTCTCATTTCTCATGAAAATCTCATGGATACACAGAAAATTTTTTTCTTAATTTAAGAATGTGCAGTCACTTAAATTAAAAAAGAAAAAGTCACTTGATTCAAGTGAGAAAACTCACTTAATTTAAGTGACTTTTACTCTCTTAAATTAAGAAAAAAAAAGTTTCTTTATTTAAGTGAGAAAAATCACTTGATTTAAGTGAAAAAAAACACTTGATTTAAGTGAGTTTTACTTTCTTAAATTAAGTAAGAAAAAGTCACTTGATTTAAGTGAGAAAAGTCACTTGATTCAAGTGACCTGCATATTCTTAAATTAAGAAAAACTTTTTCTCTGTGTAATTAAACATGATTTTTCTCTATTTCAAAATCGGTATTATTATAACAGAGTCTTTAATAAAAATCTCACCTAAAAAATCAAATCACGTATCATTAAAAACTCATGCGAAATTGTTCTTTCTAACAGACATACATAATCCACCCAAAATATTCGGTTCCTTTGAATATCCCGCGCAATTCGTGGATTTTCCGATCAATCAATGAAATTCCTCCATGACAGGATTTCGATATCGACCATCAAAGTTCGACCAAATCTCGCAATGTCCCCTTTTTTTAGAAAGAAACCTCGGAATCTAAGCGAGATAGAACAATTCATGTAATAAAATTGACTTTCCGTGAAGAATTCGAATAAATGGACTTTACGACTGTTAATCAA
This sequence comes from Aleiodes leptofemur, assembly GCA_963942555.1. NCBI lineage: Eukaryota > Metazoa > Arthropoda > Insecta > Hymenoptera > Braconidae > Aleiodes > Aleiodes leptofemur. Next base: position 4,912,124 of record OZ012615.1, on the reverse strand, counting down.
CTCGACTCGACTCTTACGGTCACGTGACTCGAGTATTACGTCATCCCCAACTGCGCGTTATTTTTTTTTTAGAACACGGAAGAAAATTGATGTAGATATCGCTTAGGCGCTTAGTCAGCGAGCGTTTAACCGGAAAAAATCGTTAAGTGAGTGGTTGGGAAAAACCAACGACTACCGTCTACGTGCCTACCTTGTATCGATCTGGTTGTGGTAGGTCTCGGTGTCGGGAGGGCGAGACGCGAGTCTCTTATCCCAGTTCAAGGATAAATTTCAAGGGCGCCATAGTCCAGCCCCCGCGTGTGGAGTACACATTTTCGACCCTCATATCCTCGAGGGTGAAATTGAGGCGAGAAGTAGAAGGAAAGAAGGAAGGAGAAGGAAAAAAACATGTCACACAAGAAGAAAGAGTAAGAGAGAGAGAGAGAGAGGAGGAGAAATGAGAAAAGATGTCTAGTATAAATAAAAATAAATAAACAAGGTTCTTTATGCCTGTCGTTGTGTTGGGGTGGGAAGTAAATTTTTACCGTAAACTCCTTTGTTGCTGGAATCGAGTGAGCTTTCGCTGCAATATTGTGGATTTATCGAGTGATTTAATGGAGCTGCTCGCCTAATTTCTTCTCTTTGTCGAGTGTGAACTAGAGTTTCTCTGTTGGATATCACTGAAAAGCTCGTGTTCCTGAGATTTGGTGGATTTGAAAAGGAGTCGGGGAACGTTTACGATGAAAATCACCACAATCCGGTGGTTTTTTTGATCATCGATATGAGGATCCAGTAGCGAAGAGGGAAAACAGGATAAATCTATTTTTTTTTGACGACTATGAAGTTTTCAGACAAATCGATTTTATTTCATCATCAGTTTTTTGAGGATATCTCGGGATCTAAGCGAGATAGAGCAATTTGTGGAGTGACCTTTTTTGTAGAGGAAAATTAGAGCTTCAAAAAAGGTCTGTTTAAAACGTAACCAAATTCTCAAGTCACCTGACCGGGGGAGAGGGGGGTCAGCGACACCTCGACCCTCGGCTAAAAGACGAAATCTCCCCCCTCCAACTACCTCACTTACGCGTGAACTCTCAAGAGATACGGCTCGACGTATCGTTTCATAGTAAAACTCTGTAATTGTCTCAAGTGTTAATCTTCTCGATTATCTCAAAGTTTATTGCAATTCAACTTGATTATTTAACTATTGTGCGAAACTCAACTAGTTGTCTATTTATTCAAAGTGTATTATCTATCGACGAGCGGGCTTTTTTCCGAATAAAACGGTTTTGCCTTGCGGCTCAGTGTAATCCAACTATTACTTCTTTTTTCACTACCATTAACCGCCTCCTGCAATCCACCCTGAAATTCAACGAATAAAATCAACACGCTCAAAACAAGGTCATCATGAAAATTGCTCCATCTCGCTTGGATTCCGCGATATTTCTAAAAAAAAAAACTGGTGGGGAAATAAAATGAATTTGTCGAAAAATTTCATAGGCTTTTTTTTGCCGATCTTTCTTTGCGAATATCTCAGAAAATAATGGAGCTACCGCCCTTTTTTGCCCTAATCCTTTTTGTAGAGAATTTCAAGAGCTACAAAAATGGATTGGTGCAAAAAAAAGGCGTATCTCCATTAGTTTCCAAGGATATTCACAAAAAAATCACAACAAAAAAATCAACTTATCCTTTTTTACACGTTGCATACTCACGAAGATTCCCACATAAACAAGTTTCTTTATGCCTTCAAGTTTTCCTCTTTTTTTTATTCTCGTCAGTTGAATCATGGAAAATTACGCAAGGCGAATGTACTCGGAGTAATGACATTTAACGAGTTATACGTCACGAGGAAATAATTTTATTGCTACTTTATTCTCTTCCTCTCTCAATTAATCAATTTTACGGTTTAAGGTGAATTGACTTTGATTTTCTTGCGAAAAAAAAAATTCAGAGAAATGACAAGATGGTTTTCCAATTACAAGAGAGATAGAGAGATGAGTGAAATCGAATTATCAATTCAGTTTTTTTTTTTTTTTCTTTTCTTGTGCCTCGAGTTATCGATTAATTTTCAAAGCTCGCATCTCACTGAGCACTAATGGAGTTTCCCAATTAAACTGGTTATGATCTGAAAACGCGAGAGAATTCAGTTCTCACGGAAGTTTGTTGGAGAATTTACATATTTTCCATTAAGTAAATGGAGGTAATTCTCGAGTTTTTCGTGTCGCTGATATATTTCAATTACTTGCGGTTATCGGTGTATTGGAAAACCTGTTAAATGCAAACTTCCGGCTTTAGGTTGTGTCTTGAAGCCAAAATTCAATTATGGTTGATGCTTGTAAACTCCTGAAGATACTCAATGGAGATCGAATTACTTTGTGGACGATATAAGCAATTAATTGAATTGGAAAATCAGAAGTTCCGGTATTCTCTTGGATTTTTATGCGGATATCTCTGGTTCTAATGGTCTCAGCTTGTTGTAGTCGATTCCAAATGAAAGCTGAGATTTTTCTACCCCAAATTTCATATAAATCGAATCGTTTTTCGACGAGAAGCAGCAAAGATAGGCAAAATGTTGATATTTACAAAATTAAGTGTATCTCTCTTAATTTCCAATGAAAATCCATTCGATTTATGTGAAATTAAGGGTAAAAAAGTCTCAGCTTTCATTTGCAACCAACCACAACCCTCTGCGCTTTTTATTTCCCCTCTTTTCCCGCCTCTTCAAAAATAATCAACGATTTCTCGTAACCTCGTGCAACTGAATCGGTATTTAAACCCAAGAATTTATAGAATTCCAATGACTTTTACGACATTCATAGACAGAGTGGTTTAAAGTCATCCTCACTCACTATAGCAAACCCACACAATGTGATTCACCTATCTCTGGCCCACTCCTGATACTCTGTAGCCACTCCTCACCAACAAAAGTGCAAAAAAAGAAGCAGAAAGACGTGACTCGAAAGCTCAGAGACTTACGATCACGAGTCACGCTATCTCTCCATTTCCATCTAAAAAAAAGGGGTATCTACAGAAGAGATAAACTAAAGGGGGGGGGGGGGGTGAGTGGAGTGGTATTTATTGTATCGAGACGTAGTGTGTGCGTTTCAATTTCGATTCATTCGGTCAGATACAGTCACTCACTTCTAGAATCTCAAGAGACTTGGAAAAGTTTCTCTTATCCCATGAAATCATTCGGAAAAAAGCAAAAAAAAAAGAGTCCTCCAGCGCTTGAATAAGCTCAAATAATAAGCAAAATGTCGCGAATTGACAGTCATTTAGTATTTTTTGTTGATAATCTTCCAATTTTCTGTGAGACTTTGAAGAAATCGTCATAAATGAACATGGAAATAAATCCGTCCATTAAAAAAAAATGCCTTTTATTCAAAATGAAAAATAAAAACTGGAATTCTTTTAAAAATCGATGAACTTAATTTAATGCAAATGAAATGTGAATTATTCAAATTGCTAACGTTCCCTAGTGGAGAAACGTAAAAAAAATCAGGGAATAGTTATTCCCTCAGCCAAAAAAAAAGCAAACCTCTGCATTTTCGAATTCACGAGAAATGAGATCACGTCAAAAAAAAAAGAAAAAAAAAACAGCAAGAGAAGAAAAAATACTAGGGGGAGTTGGAGACCGTTGTCCGTTGATGTATTCAACGTTTTCTCCTGATATACGTTCATGTAAAATAGACACGTGAAGTTATCCATATAGTTAGGAGGGGGGTGTAGGGGGTGGTGACAGAAAGGCAGTGAAATTCGGAATTGAGGGAAAAAAAAAAGAAGAGATTTCTCTTGCTTGGCTGATTTTGCACGGATGTTCGGGGCTTTTCACCCTCCTTCATGCTTCACTACAGATCCACGGTATCAGGAATTGGATGGATACATTTGGATGCCTTTCCTGGGTTCTTTTTGCTACTATATACTACCCCTTCCAATTTTTCTCTTCTCCAATTTCATTCACGAGGAAAGAAAAAAAAGGAGATCCATCCAAATGCATAGAATTTTTCTACTCTCAACGATGGAAAATGGAGGTGAATGTATTTTTTTTTACCTTGATATGATAGGAATTGAGCTTGGTCTTGGGTAGACTGTTGAAAGCACTGAAGTCCAGACGACGAGAGAAGATGCCGTTGGCACCGCAGCTCTGACTGTAACAAGATAAGAATAGGAAAAAAAAAAAAAATTAGATACATGTAATAGTGACAGGGTTTTAGAGGTACTTGGAGGGATTCAGAGGGAAATACAGGAGCTTTTAGGTGTATTATGTGAATAACATGGCAGTTCTGATGGCAATAATACGAAGAGAAACCTTTGAGGCTTGAGAGGAAGGGTGTCGATGACATAAGAGCGCAAAAAAAAGGGAGAATTATGAATGAAATATTGGAAGGTTTTTGGTGGGTAAAATCTGGTGGTGTATTGTGTAATGGCTCGGTAATACAGAAGCAAATGGTGGTTTCTAGGTTAAGGTAGTGTTCCAGCCCCTTATTTTTTGATGCTGCATCAAAGATGATATTTTTTTACATTTTTCTGAATTTTTTTATAATTTTTGTTCGTACAGTTTATGAGATATGAATTATCAAAGTTACTGAAAATAGCGGTGGTGGAGATGAAACGCCTTAAATCGGCCAGAAATAACGAAATTACTGAAAACCACATGGTTAATCCATTATTTAAAAACAATTGGCGAAGAGAGCAGCATTTTAACTAAATAATAGAAGAAAAAAATATTCAATTCACCGTATAGTTATTGAGAAATTTTAATGAGAAGGTAATCGTCACTATTTGCCTCTCTCTCTATCTCATGCATGTGATAGGAGATTAATGTAAAAAAAAATTCGAGAAGAAAAAAATTATATTTACAAGCTGAAGATATGACTTTTAAATAGTTCAATGACTTTTTTGGGGGAAATTAAAGCGCGTTTTCCCGAATTATCAGCAATTAATTGGAAACTAACCTACAAATCCTCATGTTTTCTGTTTTATCGACTGCACTCTGGGATACGACCTTAATTTTCGCATTTTTGTGAAGGAGAATTTTTATTAGAGAGGAAGAATAGCTCTGCGAACTCGAAATATTAATTTTAGTAGTTTTGTTTGAATTTTTGTTGTATTAATTAATTTAATCGAACATAACAGTGTTTTTTTTTCAATTTGATTCACCACTTGAGGGAATCGAGAAATGGTTGATGACGAGACAGTTAAGCCATCAAGTCCCTACCCACTTCTTTATCAATCTAAAGTTCATCACTGGCTTACCAATGAATTTATAAAAGTAATGAAGTCACGCATTTCGAGGCCTTCACCTTGGCCTCCAACAGCCACGTATTTTCGGTGTTAATGAATGTTTATTTTTGCTTATTCAGTTATTTTCTTAACACGGTGTGACAATGGCAATGAGTTTTACGTATTGTACAATGTTTTTTTTTTTTAAATCCAAGAAACACATGATTACAATAATCCAACGATTTTCATTCAGAGGAAGAATTATGTGAGAAAAAGTGGAGTAGAATAAATTTTCAATGAAATCGTTTGAAATAGAAGTTTTTCAATGATTTCATTGGAAAACTGAGGAAATTTTATATAGAAAACGTGTTAGAATTAATTCTTGAAGATTCTTCAGAAATTTAATTTTTTTTAACGTGAATTAAGAATCAAACCTTTTCTATTTTTGGAAAAAGGCGCTTTTTAGAAGAAAATTTCAAGTTCCACTGATCTTAGCCTAAAAATTCGAGAAGAAAATGGAAGATGGGATTATTCGCCATCAATTTACATGATTTTGCATCAATTTTTGATTATTTTTGAAGGAGTTATGATTTTAAATGCTGATTTTCATCGAATGAGTTATAAAAATGTTGAGAATCACTAAAAATTGAAGGAGATCCTCAAAATTGGTGGCAAATGATCTCATTTTTCCCCTCCATTCACAATTTTCTCACTATGATCATCAAAACTCGAGATATTCTCAAAAAATTTGAATTTTTCGAATAATTTAAAGGAATTCTCTCGAAATCTGTCCAAAATCATTGAATTTTCGAGAAACAAATCCGAAAAATAAATCATGACCCATGCTCTCCTCACCTTCCCAATCCAATTATCCGAAACATCCAATTTCAAATAATTCCCCCCCAAATTCCAATCAATTTTCATTAGGTGAAATCCGAAATTCCCGTTTCCCCAAATAACATAATTCATTTACGTAACATTTAACTACATGCGGAATAATAAATTCTTCCAAAAAAAAACCACATGAACACTCCTAATTTACATTATTCATCATTTCAATTTTGGGTAAACACAATTTCCGTGGAATGCCGCTAATCGCGTGAGAGAATAAATGCATAAAATACCCGAAAATTAGGATCAAAAGAAAAGGCCAATAAAGTTTAGAATTAAGTACGTGAGGTATTAACTATTGAAAAATATTTTATAATCAAATACATTCCGAAAATGAAAGAGAAACAAGAGAGGATTAGTACCAGAGAAAAGGCGAAAAAAAAAACCGGTTGGGAGGCCATGGGCCCATTATCGAGGCGTTTTGCCAATGGGAACGAGCAAACGAAGGAGAATGCACGAGAGGGAGGGCCTCACTCGAATAATAAAATGATTTTAAAACGCAAACCACAAGAAAAATCTACCAAAAAAACTCAATAAAACCAACTTTCAAACGATCACCACTTTTTCTTCCCCCCCAAACTCCCCTTTCTTTTTTCCTTTCTTCTTTATTTCTAAATCGTAGATTTCAAACGGTGACTTTTTAATGTGTTCCCAAACTGATTCGAATTCATGTCACGAGTTGCAAAATTCGTGGCGAACCAAACGGCTTCTTAGCACCGGTGGGTCTACCACCAAAACTCGTTTCACGAGGTTCTCTCAAGACTTCTCTCCTCTTATTTCTTTTTTGCTTTTTTATTCCAAGGGTTTTTTAAACGAGTCTCAAGATAGGCAAGGGCCACTGGAGAATTCAAGCTGTTCGAATAGTGGGCTTGAAAAGTATTTTTCAAGGGCAAACTCGTGATATATAATTTTCTCGAGAAAATTTTCGTGGATGAAAAACTTTTTTCATAAATTCACAAAAGTCTTGAAAAATCATAAGTGTAGATTAATCAATTTTTAAAAAATAAAGGTAAGGTCAAAAGACAATTGAGTGGTTAAGTGTTTAGAAAGAAAAAACCTCAAAAAAATTGTCATTTCGTTAGAAACAAAATGGCGTAAGTGCTATATATAAGCACTTCACTTACGTCACTTCGTTTCTAAGGTGACGATATAATTCGAGAACTTGTTTTTCGTAGCATTAAAAGCGCATTCGAAGCAGAATTAGAGAATTATATTAATGATTTGTCAATTATTGCTTAACGAATAGCAAAAACGATCATTCATCACAAAGTTAATGGGCAGTCAATAATTTCCATATTGAATTGTAAATTTTCGGCTTCTTTCTCCGTTTTTTAATGACTTTTTCCACATTCTAATCTTATGCTCAACCGCAAAAAATAAATACGTGGTAAAAAATTCTGAATTAATTCACAATTACTCCAACATACTTCGAGAATCCCTCTATAATTTTTTATCGAAATCATTCCACTGGATTGTGAGAAAAAAGATAAAAACCTGCGGAATTTCCTTGATTTTTGAGGTTAAGCCTTTGACACCATGTTAAAAGTTGGAACTTTGATATTAAATATCTCATTAACTACTCGATAAAAAAATTACAAAATTTCCACAAAAATCAGAAATTACATAATTAGTAATTCTCCCAAATTTGAAGAAAATCCTTCCATGACTCCAAATGGAAACCAACTACCTGAATCCCAAAATTCGATTCGTGCCTATCCTACTTTAAATTCAAAACAAAAACACAGAGTTAATAAATGAATAGGCGAAAAAAATAACGGATCACCGATGAGTATTTCTGAGAAAGGCCTTCCCCCCTTTTTTTTTCATCTCTCTCGCCTACACATCCGTATTATCTTCTCTTGTATATAACCCTGGCTTTTATAACGTAATAACGAGCGCGTGTTTGATATATAAGTCGAGAGTGGCCCCCAAAGCCAGACGGCCTGTGTTGTTATCATCGTCTCTTTCTCCTTCACGAAAAATTGCGCGAAGAAAGAAAGAGAGGCCAAGGAAGAAAAAAAAAAAGGAAACACACACACACAGAGTAGATTCTTCCCCTTTACCAAATGCTAATACACGAAATCCAACACAAAACAAGAGCCGAAAGGCATTAACTGTCTTCTTCCACAGTGTGTTTCCTATTCTCGTTCTCTCTAACATTTTTAAATCCAGAGAATATATACGGAGCATGCGTGATCAACAAATCCTCATCCATCCAGACATTTTAAAACCCGCTGGCTTTCATCTTGCACACAAACTGTCTAATACGATATCGCATTATTAACTGGAAAGATATCCACACGTGGGCGAAGGATAAATGATCGATAGGATAGAAACGATAGATTTAATATACACGATGCCTGCAAAATGCATATCAGTGTACTTCAAAAGTGCTTCAGCGGATCGTAAAATAAATTATACCGTGTCAATTCACTTCATCATTCAGCGTGTAATCTGATGCTCTTGTGATACGAGAATGCATAATAACTTGTGGTTTATTCATTTCATATTCTATTTTTAATCTTCGAGATTTTATCATCTGTATGAAATTTAATCGATGAATCAGAGTGTTTTTTTATTCAAATTAAAAAAGTTTGATCATATGTCGTGGTAGTTGGTGAGTGTGTAGTGAAGAAACGAATGGAAAAAAACACCCAAAAATTGATATTCATGATTGGGAATCTATTTTCGGGTATTAGAAGTGAATTTTAAGAAGAATTAGTGAATTATATTGATTATTTTTCATTTAGTACTTAATGACTTAATCAATAGGATGCCATTTGGCTAGGATATTCCTTGATTAACAATCATTTGTTAGAAACTTATCAGATGGTCAATAATTATGCATATTGGATGGTAAATTTCAATTTTTCCCCGTTTTTCAAGGGATTTTTCAGATTTTAATCTTTTGCATACTTTGACGAAATCCAAGTAGTGGACCCAGATGATCTACTTTCATTTTTTTCTGAGCTATCATCAATATTCTCACTATTTCGATTTTGTAACACTTTACCGATATTAAAACGATGTTCACGATGATAAATTTTTATTAAATAATATTATAGATATCCAATATTGTTCCGAATTTGACTGACGCTGTCTCAGCATCTAGAACTTGGATTGGAGGATCCTCGGATTTCAAAGACCAATATAGCTGCCATTGATGTTTTCATGTAATTAATTGGATTAATCGTCGCTATTTGTCCGGTAACAGGCGTTTTTTATGATTTGAAAAATTAATAGACATTCTGACGAACAAGAATTATGGTTATACAAGGAAAAAATAGGTCTGTGACCATGAATTGTTGCAGTGAAACTGAAACTGAATCTCGCTTGTAGATTTCTAATGTTAATTTAATTTTTTTCAAATATTATTTTTGGCTCAATTTGTCAGGTAACATGGTGTAAAGTAAATTTTAAAAAAATCTCCTCATGCTACTCTATTGAAAGTGACGAGAATTGAAAAGGAAAAATAGATCATCAGAATTAGTTGAATATCTTTAGATATATGTCATGATCAAACTACCTCAATAGTGTAAATGTTATCATTTGCATTTGCATCATTGAAATTTTGCGTAATTCTGAATAAACGATGCAAATTGACACTATTTTTGGCTTAAATTACTTTCTTTTCGGTTGGAGTTCTCTTTTTTGCGCAGTTAGAATACGATACACATCGTGACTCACAGATGCCCTTCCGCTTGGGGTCTCAATGCCAATGGCAACAAACACTGTGTGTGCGCCACCTTAACCAGACTAGTCTACGTTGTTTTTCTCTTTTTATCTGGTTGTATATTTTGTACGTGATGCATCATCGATGCGGGTCACACTGCTTCTACTCAATCGAATTCAGTTATGAGAGATCGCGTGACGCGCATCCATTCAGTTTATATGAAGTTGAAAATTGATGGATACACGCTTTCAGACTAAAGTTCTGGAGCTATAGTGAATAACGAGTTACGTTGATTCCAATGGGTTTTTTTAACTCGTTATTTTTTTGGGGGGAGTCATTCTTTATTTTGAAGTGTAATTATCTCGTGAAATGAGAGAGATTTTTCTGAAAGTTGTTTTATGAGGGCTACTAAGAATTAAAAGTACACTTGGACCAATATTTCTTTCTCCCAAAAACAGCAACTTTTTATCGTCCATTTTTAAATATCGATTAGTCGATGCGATATCTCACATGAAATTCGAGATATCGCATATGATTCGATAGTTTCGTTCTATAAATTGTAGTTCAAGGGAAAAAACAATGATTTTTTTCTGCAAAAAAAGGCCTTTCCTGATCGATCATTTCCTAACATCAATTAATCGATTCGATATCTCGAGTTGAATTCGAGATTTCGAAACATTCGATAGTTCTGTTGTATCTGCTTCGATTACGGGAGAATGAATTAACAATCGATCGATTTCAAAATCTCGATTAATCGATGTGTCCAAATTCGATTAATCGAAATTTAAATCGATTGATGATTCGATTACTTTTCATCTGTTTTAGCTAAAAAAAAAACATCTGCTCGAATTTGGGTGGATTCAAAATTTCGATTAATCGATGCGATATCTCGCATCACATTCGATAGTTCCGTTTCACCGGTTTCAAATTAAGGGGATATTTAAAAAAAAAATTGGAAAAATTATGACACGTGTTTTCCACCTGAAATTTCCCAGGTTTTCAATAGAATCGTCAAAAAAGGCACTTTCCCCTATTTTTCCCCTCCCTTACACTAGTCCCTAAAGAATAGACCTAATGCCCTTATCTCCTTATTCCACTTGACGTGAGAATTAAAGAAAAACAAATATAACATAACAAACTGCATCTTTTTTTCTTTTATATTATTTCATTTCACTCTCCAAAAAACTCTCGAGGAAGAAAACAAAGGACGATTAAAAAGAGCCCCTCTTCTCTATCCCGTGGGTAAAATCCCAAATCCCTTTTTCAAATGTTGACGTCACGTGGCACAAAGATATTATTGCTTCGTGGAGCATGATTGTGGCATGACGTATTGCCCCGAGGAAATTAGGATAGGGAGTGTATACCGTGTTTCTTTGTTCATGATGAAGTGTCTAAAGACTTGTGCATAATTTTTTTTTTCTTTTCTTCATTCCCTTCCACTCTAATACTTCCTTCTTGGGCGTTCTTATTCTTTTTTCTTCCTCTTTTGAAATATATGCGTGACTGATGTTTTACGATATTTCAACGCAGTGAGATTGTCCAACACAAGACAGCGACAGGCTTTACGTAATTAAATGTCATCTGATGGCTCATTCAGAGAGGTGTGAAAGTCGTCGAAACAAATAATGTTACGAAATTCAGTTGAAAAAAACAAAGGAAATCATTTGAAAAAAATTCACTGGTTTTTTTGGGGAGTAGCTTAGACACTAATGGAGATACGCCATTTTCAACCCCTCCCCCCCCCCCCCCCCTTCCATTTTTGTAAAGAATTTCAAGAGTTACAAAAGAAGATTAAGGCAAAAAGGACGTATGTCCCTAAATTTCCGAATAATTTGAGGAAAATTGTTGAATTTTGTTTTTGTGAATTCATTTAATTTAATTCTGAAGTTTTTGATTACTCTGAGTTATCGAAACTTAAATATTTTGAATGAATCATAAAGTGGGAATTCTGATTTTAATGAAATTCATTTAGAAATGGAGAAATTGACTTGAAAAAAATTACTAATTTTTCTCAAATATTTCGATAAATAATGGAGATATGTCCCTTTTTACCCTAAACTCTTGAAACTCTCCCTAAAAAAAAGAATTAGAGCAAAAAGGGCGTATCTCCATGAATTTTCAAAGATATTCTTAAGAAATATCTGAAAGAAAAAATCGATTATTCCTGTGAATTCATTTAATTCAATGTCTATTTTTCTTCACTCTGCCTTATCAAAAACTTAAATATTTTGAATGGACGAGAAAGTGGAAATTACGAGGATTACATAAGGAGTAAAGTAAGCCATAGCCTTTTTCTCCCCTGGGTTTTCTAACCCTTTTTACGTATATACTAGGGATTCATAATTCAATACACTGAATTTTCCTGGAGAAACGGCCTTCTCACACCACTTGGACTAAGTAAGCACTTTTCGTAAGGAGGCCCAGAGCCTTTCATCGTTGTCGGTTTGAAAAATGAGTGGAAAAAAGGGAAAATACATGAAGACATTGAGCAGAAGTTAGGTGAGCTGAGAGAAAAAAAAAGGCCAATATATGTGATGGTATTAGGTGTTTTTGATGCAGAGTCTTGTGACCTCGAGACGTCTGTTTGACATTCAAAATTCACTTCACGAATTACTTACGGCGTACGTGAGGTACGTGTCAACAACAATATACATACGAGTGTCAGGTGGTATTTCTGCTTTTGCCCCTTTTTTTGTCTCAAACTAAAGAATTTTCCTGTTTTTTCATTTGTTTTTTTCTTTTGAAGATTTACTTTTGCAAATTTTTTACAAAAAAAAAAGGGCTAGAATCCGTTTTTTATCGAGTATTATTGTTATCGCAGGTGTTGACACCTCTGATGAAGACAAATAATCGCAAATGTCGAGACAGGATGTCCGGTCTAACACTTCTTCAGTTGAGAGCCAAATGACAATTGAAATGAAACACAGATAGAGAGATATATAGATATACACACAAGCATTCAGTTGAAATGTAACAAAACACAAAAGTGCTAATGTTCAAAACGCGAGACGAAAAACAAATTAAGTGAGAACGTGAGAGTGTTTCCCACTTTTAGTTTACCTTATTCATTCACTCGACACTAGAATCGACTGTAGAGGTCGTTTCTCCATACATCTCTCGGGGGGAAAGAGAGAGATAGTGAGTGCTGGAGTTTTGACTCGTTAAATAATTGTCTCTGTGACAGTGTGCAAAGTCTGAGAGAGAGAGAGAGAGAGAGAGAAGTAAGAGACACTGGGGACCCGAGGTACTCTGTAATCAAGTATTTTACTCGAGAGATGCATTTAATTCACCCAAGTACCAATTCAAAATTAATTTTATTGCTCTCGTATCTGTTTTAATTAAATGGGAAAAATCGTTTGAACAAAAAAATTTGGAATTAATTAATTACAAAGAGAGAATAGTGCTTGAAACTCGAGTGCAGTTAACCCCTTTATTTATTTGATGCAGTAGCAAAGATGATATTTTTTTTACATTTTTTTTAACGTTTAATCACTTTTTTTGGGTAAATTGAAGCACTTTTTCCCGAATTATCAGCAATTAATTGGAAACTAACCTACAAATCCTCATTTACACTGGAATACTACCTTAATTGAGACAAAAAAATCCGCAATTAATTAATTACGTAGAGCGGATAGCTTGTACTTTGCACTATTAATATTCCTTGAAAAAAAAATTTAATTTCCTTCTGAATAATTGTGCAGCTCGTTATAATCACGGAAGCCATCGAGCTACTTCACTTCAACGTCTCCACAACTGGTGCAAGAATAATCGGCATTCATTCCAAGTAAAATACAGTGTGTCCCAACCAAACCAAAACCCCATTGGCTTGATTTACGACTACTGCCTAAGCATAGATTAATATCTTTAAAAAGAAAAAAAAAGAAATAAGCCCTCAGCGTGTACCTCTGCAGAATAAGGACGAGGATCGTTATACTGTAACAAGGCCCTGAATGAGGTACAGAATAAAAAAAGGGAACTGAGATGAGGAGAAAAGAATATTCTCCGTGCGACAGAGAGATACATACACACGATCCTATAACAAACCTCCCTCCCCCCTCCCCCTTTCGTGTTCTCGCGTAATATCGGCCATTAATCGAGATCTCCTGGTGTTATCCGATAATCGCCCAACAGCCTTGCCATTACGCGAGGATTTTTCCCAAGTTTTCTTCTCAAGGACCTCAGATGCTTCATTTTCGGGGGCTTCTTTTCATCCTCATGATTTATACGCCTTAGAAACAAAATGGCGTAAATGGCCAAAAACGCTAGATTTTGGAATAAAAGAGGCGTATCTCCGTCTTTTTATGTCACTTAATTCCTTTTATTGTCGCCTTTGATATTTTTTTTTTTTTTTTTGATGAATTTCAAGAAAATTCCAATTTAAAACCTTTTTTTTTCATCACTATTGCATAAAATGTTTTAAAAAAAGTCGGTTGGAGCAGAAAAAAAACATGCGTCTTTCTGCTTCTAAGGATGATATAAGTTTCCGTTTATTTACTCAAACAAATTTCACTCCAGCATCTTTTCTGAGCATTGAAAAAAATAGAACATATATATATATATATTCTCTCTTTGTCAATGAAGACATGAAACTTTTCCATTTACTTCAGTCTCTGCTGTTGACAGCCTTCCCGAGATTTGAAAAGAGAGGAGCGATCCCCTTTCTCTCCCCCCCCCCCTCCCACCACACGTGTGTGTCAACCGAATTCACCCCAATTGCAACAATCCTCCCATGCCATCGAACTGTACTTGAAAAGTACGTGTTAAATCATGGAAATGTGTACAACACTTGGGCAATTCCCCAGGACCACCCACAGTCGCCCCAGGACACCTCAAATCCTTCAGCAAATACTGCATTCTGCCTCGGACATTTGTGAGAATTTTATTCTCCCCCCCCCCCCCCCTTCTCACTCTCTCTCTCGCTCTTTTTCTCTTTCTATCTGCCCTCCCAATTTCTTTTTTGCTGAAGGAAAAAATCTCTCTCATCCTCTAACACTCCGCCCAGTGCAATTTTCATCCTCGTCACGTTTATATCCTCCCTCCACCAGTGTTCACTCTCTCTACCCCACCTCCATCCATTCAGATGAAAAGGAAACGCCTTTGATGGAGGCTCCCTTCTCTTCTGCACGAATTGAAGAGTCAGAAACAAGCAGCAATTTTTGTTTCAAATTGAATTTTAGCGCTGGTGAAATGAAAAAAAAATGAAAAAAAAAATATTACGAAGTGTGTGTGTGTGTGTGTGAGAGAGAGGGAAGGTGCTGGTGTGTGAGGAGAGAAGTAGATTTTGCCTGCGGGCGAGATGATAACGCTTTTTTTTTATTCAATTCTTTTTTTTTTTTTTTTTTTGAGATAGGAGAGATGTATTTTGTGGACCAAGAATAGAAGTGCTGAGGAAGCATCCTAGAGACTGAATTTTTTAAATTGTAGTCGTGACTAAAAATATAAAAACCTGAAACTAGTGATGGGCGATTTTGAATCGATTTTCGCAAAATCTATTTTTTTTCTAGACAATCGGATTTTTCGAGCTATTTTGAGAAAAATCGATTAATCGATTTTTTAAATTCTTTTTTGCAAAAATTCGTCTCGACTTCTTAAATTAAAAGTGGAGCAAAACTATCGAACGATATGCGATATATCGAATTCAATGCGAGATATCGCATCGATTAATCGAATATTTCGAGTTGATTAATCGAAAGCTGAAATGATTTTCATTGATTGATCAATTTTTTCACTTTAATTCTTTTGTGGGATTTTCTTCGATTCTCAAAAAATCGCATTTTCTAAAGATCGATCCTTCGAAAATCGAGTTTTTTCCGGAATTCACTCATCACTATCTTTGACTTTTCCTTCAATTCAATAAAATTTCTAAAAAAAAGTCTCTAATGAGACAACGTTGAACTTGAAATAAAACCGATAAAAAAAAAAAGAATGAAATAAGCTGAAAAACAGAGCGGATTAACTTCCAAAAATACAGCATGACTGCTAAGCTCATTAGTGTCGAAAAATAAGAAATAGAAATAACACGAGATAGTGCGAAGATTGTTACGATGAGTGACGAAGGTCCCTTGATGAAGGCATAAAATTATATTCCCTAATGCGATAAACTGCAACTGCCAATGTTTTATTTCGGGGAAGTCTGACTACATACAGGACTAATCCCCTTTTTCCTCAAGGCACAGGCTGTTTTAAGAGTTCTGAATAAAGAGGGGAGAAGAATTTCTCACATGTGTTTAACGGCCGTGTGTTATTAGATGATGACGAGGCCCGAAGAAATTGCAGAATTTAAAGTTCATTCGTGTCAAAGAAGAAAGAAAAGAGGGGACGTCTGAATTATTGAAAATATTTGAATATTTTTATCGAAACCTTATTTCATCCAATTAATGTAACAAGTTCATTTTTTTTCTTTTTTTAATAAATAAAATTATTACGTAAGATATTAAATGGTCAATACGTGTTGACAGTAATTTTTCACACAATTTATTAATCTCGTGTTTGGTTAACAGAATAAAACCACAAAACTGGTTATAATAAAATTAACATACTCGACCAAAACACATCTCGACTTTAATGTACTTTATTTGAGAATATCATTTCCCCTTTTTTTTTCTTGTTCATTTGATTCCATATAATACCGAAAAGATAAAAAAAAAGGATATTACCAGCACAAAAATAACTTTATGAATGATACGGCGTTTATATCCTAGGCTCTCGTGTGTTGTATTCAGGTATTTTAAAATATCTTACCTTGAAAAAGAACTGAGGGTATCCCATTGAGGTTTTTATATCGTTAAATTTCAAACGCGAATATTTATTATCAATAAACATTCACGAATTTGTCTCCATAAATTCATTTTTTTTAAAGAATTCTTTAGGTTTTTGGAGATATCTTAAAGGCCGATGGAAATATTGGATTTTTCATGGAATTTTTTTTTGTGGCTCTTGATCTGCTCTACAAAAAAGTTTTTATGAAAATTTCTGTATCTTCTCTGGATTTCGAAGGATTTTTAAAAAACTGAAATTATCAAATGAACAGTTTTTTTTTAATTTCTCGGAAACTAAGCGATATGAAGCGATTTTGCACGAATCCTTTTTTTGAGAGAAATTCAAGAACTATAAAAGAGGATTGGGACAATATCGCTCTATCTCGTTTAGTTTCTGAAATATTTTCAGAAAATTGCTGACGAAATGAAGAATCGCTTTTTCTGAAAACTTCATCAAGGTAAATCACGAGTTCAGAGGACAATACAGTAGCCCGTTAACATTTCAGCCACACCAGAGGCGAACACGAATGTTAACAAACCAATTAGCAGTAAACCACCCCCAACCCCCAAATTTCCATCCCCTTTTCTCTATCAAAGTACTAATAATTTACAGTCTTGTACACAATAGAATTTCACGAGAATTCCCCTCCGCTTCGATTTTACGTATTTTACCATCAGTTTAAGGTAATATCCCAGGGAACTCGAGTACCGTTAACCCCTTATTTTTTTGATGTCTTATCAAAGACGATATTTTTGTACATTTTTCTGAATTTTTTCATAATTTTTGTCCGTGCAGTTTATAAGATATGAATTATCAAAGTTACACAAAGAAAAATGTTTCCTTAATTCAAGAATGTGCAATCACTTAATTTAAGAATGTGCAGGTCACTCAAATTAAGAAAGGAAAAGTCACTTGATTGAAGTGAAAAAACTCACTTGATTCAAGTGTGTTTTACTTTCTTAAATTGAGAAAGAAAAAGTCACTTGATTCAAGTGAGAAAAGTCACTTAATTTAAGTGACCTGCACATTCTTAATTTAAGTGACCTGCACATTCTTAAAGTAAGTGACTGCACATTCTTAAATTAAGAAAACACTTTTCTCTGTGTACTGAAAGAAGCGGTGGTGAGGATGGAACGCCCTAAATCGGACAGAAATAACGAAATTACTAAAAAACCACACAGTTGATCCATTATTTAAAAACAATTGGCGAAGAGAACAGCATTTTAACTAAATAATAGAAGAAAAAAATATTCAATTCACCGTATAGTTATTGAGAAATTTAAATTAAAAGGTAGTCGTAACTATTTGCCTCTCTCTCTATCTCATGCATGTAATAGGAGATCAATGAAAAAAAAATTCGAGAAGAAAAAATCATATTCACAAGCTGAAGATATGACTTTCGAATAGTTTAATCACCTTTTTCAGGTAAATTAAAGCACTTTTTCCCGAATTATCAGCGATTAATTGGAAACTAACCTAAAAATCCTCATGTTTTCTGTTTTATCGACCGTACTCTGAAATACTACCTTAATATCCCAACGGCTTTACTGTAAATAAGCAGATAACGGTGACTCTCGTGAATATAAGACACTCGAAATAGAAAAAATGTGATTCAAACCATCGGAATAACATCGTGGGTGCGCAGAATATATCTCCAATAAATAGTAAATTAATGGAGAAATTTCCGTTTCTTCACAAAACACATTGTCTACCGAAGGTCTGTGAATAAATACACACTGTCTAAATAAAGGTATGAGATGAATAAAAAAAAACAAAGATAGAGAATGAGTCGACAGTTCATGAATGTTAATGGGTGAGTGTATCGGGGATATAAAGCACTTGAGACGAAATTTTTTTTTCCTCTACCTGCCTCATGTTCTTTGTACGAGATACATTCCCTCCTCTCTCCAGAGCAGAAGAATTTGCATAAATTTTGTAATCAACGCGTTTGCGATTTCTTTTTTTTTTCGAGCTCTTCTCTGTGTGTTGGCAGAAAATTTTGACCTCGAACACGGTTTGTTCATGGGAGTTGAATTTTTATTGGCGAATTATTTTAATTTGATTTCATTAATTTTTATTTAGTTTCTGGAGAAAAAAATCATAGAGATTCCATTAATCTCCTTTAAATTCCTAACTAAAATAAAATTGAGTTTTTCATTCACAGAAGTTTTTTGCCTTTGCTTTTTTAATAAGTTCGAGGCTTTTTTTCTGTTCTCCCATGTGTGTTATTAAAATTTGAATAAATTTTGTAATCAACACCCGCAAATTTTTTTTCTCTTCAAAGAGAAAAAAGTCAGTCCTTCTTTTTTTTATTTCAAATTTAGATATAAATAATAAATTACGTATTAACCGAAAGTTTTTTAGGGGAAAAACCGACATGATAACAAAAGTTTAATTAAATGACAATTTAACTTAACTTTGTGTGTGCGAAGAGGATATTTTTTTCCTCTTTCTCTCCGGGTTTTTTGGGTGAAATTTGATATCGCCATTTTCATCAGCCGAATTAAATGAAGAAAATGGCGAAAAGTTTAATTAAGAAGAGGAGAGAGAGAAAGGAGGGGGGATGGAGTATTTTTTTTGTCCCCTCTTTTTTCTACTTGTGAAGGTGAGTCGTTTCACGACAAATTGGAGTAACGAGAAAGAGAGCTACTAGCAAAATGTCGCCCTGTCGTCTTTAAGATATCCTTGAGCCCGTGAACGTGCGACTACCTAAGGGTCGGAGTTCAGGGTCACACTGTGAACTTCGCAATACCGTTGTCCTCTCGTAAATTTACAATGCTGCTAATCCAACAGCCACAATCTTTATTTAGAATTTATTTTTAATAATGGGAGAATTAAAAAAAAAATGATTGAATTAAAAAAAAAAATTTAATCATTTTTTTTTTTTTTTTTAATAAAAAGGTGAAATATCAAGCGAAATAATTCATTCATTCACACTTTGATTCGCAATTTTTTTTTTCCTCGGTCCTCCATCGAATGATTAATTTTATCAGGCAAATAACGAAATTATCTAAATTACATCTCAACTATTACGAATTATTTTTCCTGAGTAATAAAAAATCCGATTTTAATCTCGAAATCAAAAAAAATTAGTAAAAAAAAAGGTAAAAATCATAGGAAAAAAACATGCGGAGATAACTCCACGTTTTTTTCTCTTCGTTATCTCTGTATTTTTTTGTCCTAAATTTAGAATGTAAAAAACTGCCGTAAACACATAACACACACACACACATATATATATACACACATACATGAACACACATGGAGTGCGCAGAATGTGCTGTCAAGTGCCTCATGTCTTTATCCCTCTCGACTCTCAACAAATGAATAATAACAATAATAATACAAGAGGAGATTCTTTTTTCTCTCTCTCTTTCTCTCGATAAAGTGCAGAAATAGAATCTGCAGCAAAGAGTTGAAAAATAACGAGTTGAGATTGTGCTCGAAAAATATTTATTCAGTTGGGTTGGCGCTTATATTTCAACTTGGGTTCCTACGAATGACCTTGACCACTGAAGATAACTCCTCATCCTCATTTTTTACAGTAAAAAAGAAGAAAAAAAAACAGAAGAACACACACAGACAAGTGCCCCATTATAACCCCATAATACTTTATTCTCAAGATGTTCTCAGACATACTTTACATGTTAAAATACAAAAAAATATTACTAACCAATTTTTTAAAAATATTAAAGAAACATTTTTCAATTTTTAAGGATGATTGGGAGGTACAATCGGGAAAAAAAGTTGAATATTTGTATAAAATCGTTAATAACAATTTATAAAAGATGAAATTCTGAAATCTGATTGAGTGGATCTGTGAAGAATATAATGAGGAATAAAATAAGCGCTTTACATTTCTTTAAATCTTAAAAAATTTGAAAATTGGGAAAAATAATAAAAATTCTTTAATTTTCAATCAATTTTTTATTTTTAGGGCTCATTTTATTTCTCATTACATTATTTACAGATTCACTGAATCAGATTTGAGAATTTCATCTTTTATAAATCGTTATGAAAGATTTAATACAAAAAGTCAATTTTTTTCCCATAAAAATCGAATTTTTTCTTTTAAGAATTACTGAAGATTTTTTTCTTCTGCAATTGCGAGAAGATCAACTTGCGAATATCTCGAAAATGGTTAAATTTAGAAGAATTTATCATAAGCCCTTTTTTTTTAAGAATTAAATTCCCCACAAAAAAGATTTCTTCAGGTTTTTCTCTAAATCCACTAGTTTAAGAGATCCTAACAGTTGAATGAACAAGTAATTTTGAAAAATAGTTCTATCAATTATTTTCACACATTTTTGGAGTAAAAATGTGGGAACATCGATATATTTTGATAGATCTTAACACACACCTGTGTACTCAACTTATCTAACTATCCCAAATTTTTCCATAGCTTTTTTCCTCTCATTTCATGTCCTAAAAAAAAAGAGAGAGAGATAGAATTGAAGTATAAATCGTATTTTCGGCCTCGCCCACCCGAAATGACATCATAATTCGGTATTTTAATTCTCTATTATCTGTGTTGATCGGTGAAAAAAACGTGACCTTCATCGCCATTGAATAACGACGAAGTTTAAAAAAAAACAAGCATTTATTGCCGGTAATACTTCCGCGGGCGTTCCCCTTGATTTCTCAAAGTTTCCCTGAGGCGAAAAAAAAATGATTAAAAAATTTTAAAAAAAATCCTCTTATCACGATCGCCTAAAATTTAATGATTAAGCCTTGAAATTTAAAACGCAGAAATAGTACTCGATACAACTGCAATCGTGTAATCTCAAGTCATTCATCAAAATTTCAATTAAAAATGAGCAAACAATAATAATATTAATACAAATACACAAATGAGTGAATCTCGATTATGTGAGTAAAGTAAATAAAACGATATCGTATAATAATAACAAGATTCCCTTTTTTCTCGTTGAAAAACATGCATCACGTGCAAACAATCATTTTTATCAGTTCTCGCGATGAATGACTGAGTAAATATTTTCAAATTCTTCAAGAATATAAGGAAAAAAAAAAGAAAAAAAAAAACGGTTGCAACACATCCGAATTATTTAATTTGGTTAATTTCGCTTCTAATTTCCTCATTTCTTCATTTTTTCACTCAATTTCTTCTTCTTTTTCCTTCTTTTTCTTGTATTCAAGGCACATCGTTTATCATGATTCCGATCTCTACAATTTCCCGGGGGATATGAATCTCTCGATTCACTCGCTTATTCGCAATTTCGGGGCAAGCCCCCCTTCCCCCTCCCCCTATTTCCCCCTGTCTGCCCTGCTGCAAATCGATTATCCACGGTTGGAGTGTAACTTCACTTCCATTTCTTTCGTTTCAAGAATTGTAACCGAAGAAAATATCCGCCTGCCCCTCCCTCCTCCCCCCCCCCCTTCCCCTTTCTTCATCTCGCCAGCATCCGGGACCAAATGAAAGGAAAAAATGTATGAAAAAAAATAGAACAGGGAGAAGGAGAAGCGCGAAAAAGACAAAGGAGTCTTTTTGAGGATTTATTGCTTGTGCAGAAGTGGCCCCTGTTTATCCAACCCCAAATGTGAAGCACACGAATGCGAGCAATTACAGAAGCCCATGTTCTCCGTTTAAAAGCGTCGAAAGTATAAAAAAGACATTAAAGAAAAATAAACGAAGGCACTTTAATGAATCTAAAATAAAGGCACTATGAGAGAATTTAAGGTAGTATTTTAGTGGACTCGAGTAGAGTTGAATCCCTATTTTTTTGATGGCGTATCAAAGATGATATTTTTTTACGTTTTTCTGAATTTTTTCATAATTTTTGTCCGTGCAGTTTATGAGATATGAATTATCAAAGTTACTGAAAATAGCGGTGGTGGAGATGAAACGCCTTAAATCGGACAGAAATAACGAAATTACTAAAAATCCACACGGTTGACCCATTATTTAAAAACTCTTGGTAAAGAGAACAGCTTTTTAACTAAATAATAGAAGAAAAAAATATTCAATTCGCCGTATGGTTATTGAGAAATTTTAATTAGAAGGTAGTCGTAACTATTTGCCTCTCTTTCTGTCTCATGCATTATATTCACAAGCTGAAGATATGACTTTCAAACAGTTTAATCACTTTTTCGGGTAAATTAAAGCGCATTTTCCCGAATCATCCCCAATTAATTGGAAAATAACCTACAAATCCCCATATTTTCTGTTTTATCAACCGTACGGAGACACTACCTTAAATTTAAAAAATTTTATCAAGAAAAAGTCACATCCGCTTCGAAATTGCCATTTTTCATGTTTCAAAATTCATTAACTCCCCCTCCAAAAAAAAAAAACGAAATCGCGAGAATTTCGTGACCAAAAATGTCGCCTTGATGCAAGAAAAAAATTCAAAAAAAAAATGAAGCGCCTCGAATTTCAGGAGAATTTCAACTGCTATATTTTTCTCCACTTTTTTTTATCACCATTATCATCATTATTATTATTATTATACTATGGTGTGTGCTTTAAATGCACCATAGGCCCGTGCGGCTTCGATGCGGTTGGCCTTGGAGCCTCTGAGAGCCCCACCCAACCCACCCATGCCTGAACGTAGTAGTCCCCCGGCCTAGCGCCCATCGTGGCCCTGAGAAGGTGGCCACGGTCAAGGCTACAACAACGCGTGTGCTTCGAAGAGCCCTCCGTCATTCTTCCCTTTTTATACGTTTTTTTTCTCCTTTTTTTTTCGTGACTCGCACCGTTGCCCACTCGCATGCATCCCGAATGTAGAAAAAGGCTCTTATCTCATCAGGCCTTTTTATTATCCCCATTATCACAGACTAAACGTTACTCCCACCCGTCTCATTCTCTCTATCGCCCTACTCGTGTAAATGATAATTCGATTTTTTTCCTCTCTCTCCCTCTTTTTATTTCTATCCCTTTCACTGATTTTTCATGAATAAATGTAATACAAGTTATTAGTCAAGTGTTAATTTTTCGTATTTTTCAAAACAATTTTCCATACCATGTTTGTATTTGTTTAATTGCAGTAGGGGAGAATATTATTAATATTAACGCATCTAGTGCACGTGGAAAATCATTATTCTGGGCTGGAAATAAATTTTGCATTTTCGAAAGAAAAAAAAAATTTGCATCGGAATGTAATTTTTTTTTAGATAGAAAGGATCTCCGAAAATAATGGATTTAGATAAAAATGTCAAGAAACCTTTTTTGTGGGGAATTCCAAGAGCTACAAAAAAGGTCTCCTCATATTTTCCCCTAAACCCAATAGTTTCCGAGATATCAAAGAGAAAAGGAAAATAGTCATTGATTGAATTATTATATTGACGAAAATAATTGTCTCAAATTTGGAAAAAAATGCGCCTCGAATAGGAAAGACCATTAATCTATATCTCTCTCTTCATCTCATTAACTTCCCGAGTTATTCATAAAAATGAACGACACAAGTGAAATTACCTCTTCACTCAAGCATAATTACACGACTTAAAAATAACCTTAGCCTATCATGGCTCCTTTATTTTCCACGATAACATCCTTTTCCAAACGAATAGGGTTGAGATTTCTTTTTCAAAAATAGGATTACTCTTCTCATTTAAGATAAAAGAAGAGAAAAAAAGCTCTAAATATAGAATTAATGAAGCTACCGCCAAGGAAGTTGTCTCTATACATGCGTGAATGTTAATGGGATGAGAGAAAGAGGGAAAAAAGAAGCATCTGAATAACACCGAGAGAAAACAACTACTGATGAAGATTGTAAATGTCTGATGTTGCTTGACGAAGGCACAACACACACACAACCTACCGCACTCTTTTTGCCTACCTACGCACGCACAAGATGAACAAGGACAGAGGAAAAATGAAAAAGCATTCATTCACTCGTTTGCTAGTATATAGTAGTAAGATGCTGTACACGTTGAGTTACCGTGGAATTCCTCATTTATTTCGCGAAAAATAAACAAATAAATTGAAGAAAATTTAGCTTTTTTTATTAAGAAAATATAGAAGAGAGAATGAAAAAATTGTGTAAAAAATTGGGAATCGTGTGGGTTGGAGTGGACTCGATTTACCACTGTTTTCAAATGCTTTTCTCCGTCTGTTCGAAAGAGAAAAAGAGAGAGAGAGAGCACAAGGGACTCCGCCTTCTTCCGCACGACAAACAACAGACCCGGTCCACAAGGACCGGTTCCTCTGGGGCGACGAAGATAACGCTTTTAAAAAAAGAATTGAAACACAAAAATAAATGTAAAAAAAATTGAGTGTGCATCGTAGCAGCGAAATCATTGGGACGTCTCCGGGGGTATCTGATTTCCTGTGAATTGGCTCTCGATCATGCGAGAATATGTCGATTTTTCATGAAAGACAGGAAAGAAAGATGCTCAATTTGAGAATGACTAGATCATGATTAAACCAATGATTATGCATGTTTTCATGTGTCATCATTTTTCAAAATTGAAAAGGATTTTTTTTTAAAATCATAAATGTTTCTGTTAGTGGGGAAGAAATGTAACATATTATGCACGATATTTTGATACAAAACATTCATTTTTTGTTTATCTACGTTTAGTTAATTAAACCTCAAATTTACCGCGAGAGGATAGCTCTGATTTTGTTCCGATTACATGTGAATTCAGTAGTGAAGAGGTAAAACGAGATAAATCTTTCTTTTTCTCATTCACTTTTTCGGAAATACCTTAAAAAATAAGCGGCATAGGACGATTTTGTCTCGAATCTCTTTTGTAACTCTCGAAATTTTCTATCAAAAAAGATGAGTGATATCGCCTTATCTCGCTTAGTTTCCCAGCTATTTCCTTCAAAATGATCACAAGGATAAGTCGATTTGTCCTATTTTACATCTTCACTACTGAATTACTTTCTCATTTCTCATGAAAATCTCATGGATAATCAAAAATTATTTTTCTCAATTTTAAAATCGTTATTATTATAACAGAGTAATTAAAAACTCATGCGAAATTGTTCTTTCTAACAGACATACATAATCCACCCAATATTCAGTTCTTTTGAATATCCCGCGCAACTCGAGGATTCCCGAATCAACCAATGAAATTCCTCCCTGACAGGATTTCAATATCCATCATCAAAGTTCAAAAAAAAAAAAAAAGCAAATTGCAAAATTCTCTTACCGAAGCCTATGATCACCAAAGAACTCGACCTTGCTCTTCTTTTTCCCAATAGCCTGTGGCTGATGCATCGGACTAACACTAGTCTCACTAGTAGCTGGCGGTGAGCATGATCCATTACTAGAAGATAGTGATCCAGCTCTTCCCCTGCTAGACTCAATCATCTGTGCTTCACTAGAACGATTACCATGATTACCATGGGGTGGACCAGCCGATACAGAAAGACTAGGTCTTGTATTCTGTCTATTACGTCTTTTCTTTTTCTTAGCATCAGCATCATCATTACGATTGCCAATAGTATTGGGTCCAGGTGGCATCCAATCAAGATCCTTTTTAAGATGTCCACGACCACAACGGCATCCACAAGCCTTAAATGCAAGATCATATCCCTTCTTTGTCCACAAATTCTGATGACGTTGACGCTCTGACCAGCTTCTTGCTCTTCCACAATTCTTCAAATACGTCAATACAGTCTGTTCCCAAGCATCAAAACACTCACGATGCATGTACTGTCCCATTGGACAATTGTCATTGTTGCACGTTACTTTAACAACATCCTGTAGACAATTCATACGTATTGGTATGTCATTTCTTAGACATTCACCAGTTGGTGTACAGCACTGTGTGCTCATCATTAAATTTGCAACATTACCAAAAGCATCGATAGTATCGTGATTACCAGCTACATCTAGTAATCCACCTACATGGACATTACCAGCATGACGTCTTGGTGCCATTATTATTATTTGTAATCAAAATGATTCAATTGAAAAAAAAGGGTATTAAAAAAATTTGGACTTTTTTTATAAATAAAGTTGATGTTTTTGGTTCGATTTTTCGAGGACGTAAATTATTTACCATCAACAACGAAATTCCCCCATTTTCGATGGATCCCATTCAAAGATTAAGTCACTTGATAAAAATAATGTCTCAAATTGTCTATTTTTAGGAAAAAAACACAAACACACACACACACAGAAAATGCAAATCTTCACTCCTTTTTATGCAGAATTATTGATGTTGAGAAAAGTTCCACTGATTTTATGGAATTTCACGTGGTTTTTTATTTTTGAAATTGTTCTATTTGATGAAAATATTAATGCACCAGTACACTGGACACTATTACCCGATGATTATCGTCATGAAACTGGTACTGGAGTGGTGGCGCGCGTCGATCGTCGTTGAGGCACGACGAACGAATGTCAGGGTCACCACAGCAGCGCGCAATAGTGGAGGGGGAGGGAGGGGGGAGGGTTTATTATTTCGATCCGCAAAACTTACAACTCTGTCTCTCGACCCTTCTACTCTGTGTATATAAAGTCCTACTGGCCAATGAAATAACTTCGGAAATATTCGGATTCTATGTTATAACATGTAAATTTCAGCTTCGAGTAGACTTTGGAGATTACCTCTTTGGCTAGATCGACAAAATACACATAAACACACACACATACACACACACTTGTTTCTCTATTTTCCGACACACTCGTTTTATTATGTCAATAATAAAGAGATTGGGAATATTATCTGTCAAAATATCCTTTATAAAAACACACAGACACACACATGTATATATAAACACACTCACACACACACACATACACAGCAGCAATAAATGCGTGGATGTAAACACTGTGTAACTGTCAATGATTTATTTTATTTTATTTATTTATTTGAATTATTTATTAAAGTTCTAATAAAATTCACAAACTCAGTAATAATTGTTCTTATTTTTGTGTTTTGTGTTTTCGTGTTTTTTTTTGTTTGCAATCGATTTAAAAAAAAAAATACTACAGCTCAATTTTTTCGTGTGTGTGTCTGTCTTATGTGAAGCTCTCTCTGGCACTAGTAACACTGAAGAAGTGATGGCAATACGTGTAGCTAGCATGCTGTGTACCGGTCTGTGCTACCGAGGCTCGTCCACGGCCGAGCACGAAAGTGAGATCCCATTGGGTGAAAGCGAAAGCTAGGAATGGTGGGGGTCATGGCTAGTGCGCCAATCGATGCACGCCGTTGTCGGGTGTTTTGCCTTTTCTTCTGTCTCAGTCACACACACGAGACTCTGTCAGTCTTGCTCTGTCAGGCGTCTATGAAACATCTTTCTCTCTCTCTCTTCTTTTTTCCTCTTACTTTTTTTTTATTGTTTGGCTATGCGTACGTGCTAGAGAGGAATTGAGAGATGTACTTTTGGCACTGACGGTAGCAGCGAAAACATTGAGGGAGATGTGTGTGTGTGTGTGTTTTGGAGCATGTGTGTGTGAGATATGATGGGCACGAAACTTTTTGATTTTTTTTAACGAGGTAAACACACATAGGAGTCTTTCTTCTTAATGGCACTTGCCCCTCTATGGGGATATAGCCAAATGGAATAAGAAGGAGTCTTTCTTTCCTCGCATGAATTTTAAAAATCGACATATACCATGAAGGCACCAGTTTTCGGACAATTAAGGGAATGGTACCAGTATCCGGACACTGAGAATTAAATTAGTAGTATGATAAAAAATTACACTTGAGTGAAGCAAACAAATTAATTTAAAAAATAAAAAAATCAAACAATTCAGTTAATTTTTGTTTTGACTGCAAGTAATAGAAAATCTTTTTTTTTTCACTTAAATATTAATTATTAGTATATTTTGCTGCTGCGTCCGGTAATTGGGTCCACCATGATAATGCTTGTGAAATAGGTTTGGCGCTTTTATTGGAGGTGGACACACTCATTTGAGTTTGGGTTCTGGTCGATGGGAAGAAGTGGAGGGGGGGGGTGGGTAGGGTTCTTGTGTTTGGGTGAGCGTCTTTTGTTTCGTTTGTTATTGAAAACATTCCGGTGGGGGAGGCGAGTCGTTTGTGCTCTCGTAATTATATTCGGGGATAATACAGGCGGGAGAAATAGAAGAAGGTTATTCCAAGCATCTTGAGATGTAATTTTGATCTTTGGATTAATTAGCTTAGAAAAAATTGGGGCATTTTTTGTGACACTGAAAATAGCAGACATCTGACAATTATTAGATATTTTGGAGCATGTGAATTATGGGAAGAAAAGAAAATATTTTTTTAAAGATCATTTACTTGTTTGAAGAAATTCAAAAAATTGTCAAATGTCTGATATTTTTAGTATCACTGAAATAGTGGCCATGTGACAATTGTTTTTCTTTTTTTTTACATAATAAATCGATTATTTTTGAAAAACCAAAAAATTAGCACATGTCAAAAATTCAAAAAAATTATAAGTTATTTTTTTTTTAATATTTAGAATTTGATTTTATCGACCGTTCAATATTAAATATATTTTTATATTTTTAATATTTTTAAATATTCTTTTAATCATTATTTTTTTTGTTTAAAAAAAACAAAAAAAATTGTCAGATCGGTATGAAATTTAGGGAATTTTTAAACAGGAAAATTTCATGATCCTGAAAATATCAGAAATCTGACAATTCTTATAATTTTCATTATTTTAATAAATGAATTATTAAAAAAAAAAAATATGCATATTGTTGAATATTCAATCTTCGTTTATGAATAATCGGTCATTTATTACTTGTATGATAAATATTTAATTCATAAAATAACAGTAATCCAAACATAAAATTCCCTTGACGTTTTTATTTCTCTACTAACTTCAGAGATCAATTGATCGATCAATAGTCTTTGCTTTTTTTTTAAAGTCCATTTCATAACAATATTTAGAAAAATTCGAAGGAAGACAAGTGCAAATTTTTTGAATATTATTTTTATAATAATAATTTCTTTGTTTTAAAAAATGCAAAAAGTTATCGGTCGTCTGCTAATTCGATTATCATAAAATTTCGTCAAGTTAACCGTAGACAAAATGGCGGACGAATGACCTGATGGTCGAAGTTTCATAATAAAAAAGTCGACAAAATGGCGGCATGTGAGCATTCAAGTGACAAGTCTCGTCTCATCTCTCGTTTTCTGCTGTTAATTGAAGCGAAAAAAATTCGCGATTTTCTCTCGTAACAAAAGCAATCATTTTTTGCTCATGAACAAAATGGCGTAATGATCTAACAACAGCACTAGTTTTTTTGGGGGGTTTCGTGCGAAGAAAGGTTTTTGAAGGACGATTGAAACTGATGAGAGCAAGTTCAAGACCCCGACTGTTTTTTTGGAAGAGATAGCGTGCAGAAAAGCCGATGAACACATCTTTTCATCTCTTGAGGTGAATACTCCAAGTTTTTTTACGTATTTTTCGGGTCATTGAGCTAATTGACTCGTCAAAAGTTCGAGAATTTTTCTCTAACATTCAAACAAACAAGCAGACATCCAAAAGCATTTTTTTTATATCTCTGTACGTTTTTTTTTCTTCTAACAAACACGTTTTTCATTTACAGTCGTAGACAAAATGGCGGAGTAGACGCTTCCAAAAGTGCCTGAAGAAGTTCTTCGCCCCATTCTTCATGCAAAAAGTAACTTGGCAATGCAGTGCAGATTAAACTGCAATCCGAGAGCTTTCGAAGTTCTCTGGTGAGTTTGAATATTCAATAAATCGTGAATAACTGAAACTTCAACTTCTGAGGTTATAAAAAGAAAGAGAAATCAATAATTCGTGAATATCCATTTTTATTATTGAAAACTAGCCATTAAAAATGCAGAATGCACACCTCCATCAATTTTTCTTCCAGAAACAGATTTCGATCATTATTTTCATATGTTCGATGAATCGATGCGATATCTCGCATTCAAATCGAGATATCGCATTCCATTCGATAGTTTTGTTACAGATCTTTAAGTTTAAACAACAATATCTAATCGATCACTTCTAATTTCGATTAATCGATGTCAAAATTCAATTAATCGATGTCAAATATCGATTAATCGATATCGAAATTCGATTTCATTTTGCCTGTTCTCTAGTTTAAAGGGACTTCAGCTCTTTCAGTTTAATCAGTGTCCAATCGATCAGTTCTAATTTCGATTAATCGATGCGATATCTCGCATTGAGTTCGAGCTATCGCATTCCATTCAACAGTTTCATTTCACCTCTTTCAGTTTAACAGGAAATGTCCTCAAAGAAACGGTAAAATACGTTTTCCCCTTATTAATACCCCCATCTAAAGTCAAACGTTCTAATTGTTATTTTCCAATTTCCAACGCACTTAAAGAAGCGGAAACAACCGTAAAAATGCCAATTATCATAAAAAAAAGACTATTTTTGCGAAATTTGCTCTTAAAAATAGCATTGAACATTTAGCATTATTAAAATGTTGCTCACAACCTGTCGTAAACCACAACAGCACACAAATAAGCCTGTAAACCTTGTCTTTGGCCATTCTCCATCATTCTTTGTGTTCCTCTCGTTCGCTACTTGTCTTCTCTCTCTCTCGTTTCATCAACGGGTAAATACGAGATACTTTTGGCAGGGACGGTAGAAATTGTGTTCTCTTCTCTCTTCATTTCTCCTTTTCTCCTGCAACTCTCTTCCTTCTTCCTTCTTCTTTTTCTTCGCTATTCGTTGCAACAAACTAAACTAAACGTAAAATTTAGGTCCTCGTACACCAAAAACTCTTTTCTTCTCGTGCTTTTTTGCCTCAGTCTGTGTTAGTTCGGAAACAAATGGACCAACATACATATATATACACATTTACAAAATGGGAAAACAAGTTTTGTATGTGAGAATCTTTTGTACGTGTCTTGAACACAACTGAATTTTTGGCTACTCGTGAGAAGTTATGCCATACGTGCAAAAACACAACCGATCTCGAGACACTTGTTATAACGTCACGTTGAATCACTTGACCTCACGTGACGAAAAAAAAAAAAATACATAAACACACAAGTGTCACCAAAAGATTTTTTCTTTTTATTTTGAAATGTTTTTGTTCTCTATTCTTCTTTTTTTTACGATTTTTATTTACTACTTCTTGTGAATGATGAGATTTTTCTTTCGGGGATTCGAGAGTTTTTACATTGATTTAAATAGTTTGGGTGTGTGTGGATGGAGAGGGGCGGATTTTTTTTTCTGTTGATCGCTCAGGCGTCACTCGTGGCTATCGCTGATGTGTTATTTATACACCGGAGCGGAGGTATTACATTGTAAGCGAATACGATAGTCGTGCCGATCGAACGCAATTTGCAATTCACGCTTCAAGCTGAATACACCTCCTTTTTTTTATTTTCTCTTTTTTTTTTCTTCTTGTTGAGGTGGCGGCTTTTCTGGGAAAGTACATTACTTAAATTATAGGAGCTGAGATTTCTTTCATTCTGGCGAATGAAATATTATTTTACTGGTGTTTCAGGGACTTTATGGTTGCTTGGTCAATATGCGAATTTTTCAAGATTTAAATATGAAATAAATTTTAAATGAGAGTTTATAGGAATTTTAATGATTTCGTGAATTTTGAAGGTGATTGACCGAATGGAAGCTATAAAATCATCAGAATTTCCGATTGTAATTTTTTCAATAGAAGATACGAAATGATCTAAATAGAGAGAAAAAATATTTTTCTACGTCGAAAAAAAGAATGATATTGAAAATAGCAAACTTACGACAATTTTTTCATTTTTTAAAAATTTTTTCCTAACGAATAAATTCTCTGAAAATAAATGAAAAATTATGCACATGTAGAAAATTAAGAGAAACTAAAATTCCAAATTTCTCAAATATTTTTTTTACAATAATTTATTTGTCTTGGAGTGAGTCCAAAAATTGTTAGATACACGCTAATATTCATCATCATAGGAAAAAAACTCACTTCAAATTTTTTTCAAACACCAAAGTTCATATAACATTTAGTATCACTTTCTCGGCACAAGTGTGAACTGTCGGACATGTCGCTTAAATTCCGAGCGATTCCCCTTTTTAAATTTAGACCAAGGTCGAGTGTAGACGAATAGAGCGATAGAGAAGGCACTATTAGAGTGTTTTATTTCTTTGAAAAAAAATCGTCCAATTCGATCGTGCCGAAAATATCAAGCGATGTTCTCAAACATTTCTTTTATCCCAGAAAAATTTTTTCATCTATTTTTTTCCTATTTCTTGGCTCTCAAAAGACCTCGCGAAATGGACCTCTCTCATCGTGAAATTTTATTTATTCATTTTCGACGACGACAACTGTATCGTCAACCACGATAAACACGTGAATGCTTTTTTTTTTGCTCACTGAACCCTCTAGCATTTATTTGAATCATGAGTCTGGTGGGCAGAAGGCTATTTTCGCAAAAAGCGTAAAAATATGAAAAAAAAGGAAGATATAAATTTGAATTTATTTTTATCTGAATTGAATTTTTTCCGCCTCTTCGGGGCCTATGACCCATGTTATAGCAAATTTATCAGTGTATTAAGGTTTATCACAACGATATGACAACTCTCTCGATTATCATACCGAAAAAAAGAAAAAATTGAATAAAAAAATGCATTCGCATAAACAATACAAATATTATCATTTGTATTTTTATCGTAAGTATTGAAAAATTCGTTACGTCGAGCTGAATTATCTGCATTTATTTGTATTTTCGCATTGTATCTGTATCTATATACTGGCGCTAATGAATCTTCCTCGTTTTCTTATCCTCTTCTTTAATAACATAAGCGATAATTCATTTCCAGCGATAAATCCGATTATCATACAACATGAAAACAATATTATGAAAGAATTTAATAGAAATTAAATCATCGAATGACTCATGTATTAAGGAGGCTCAATCTGAGCATGTTAAATGGAAAATAGGAGATAAAAATGGAAAACAATTTTTTTATAATAGTTTTAATGGTTGTCTATATACTATTTCTATATACTATGATGGAATTTCAATTTATCTTAGCGTGTAAATTTTTGTGCATCGATTTTTCGAAGATGTAAACTTTTTTACAGAATATTATGGGAAATCAGAATTTTTGCATTTTTTCTTGAATTATACGATTATTTGTCGATTAAATGAGGTTTAAAAAAACAGAAATTAGCTTTTTGAAATATAGAAATTTCTTTTTTGCAATAAAATATGTAACTTATCGTGGAGTTGACTGAATTAATGAAAGGAAATCACATAAATTTTGAGATTAACCTGTATTATAATGGAGTTGAAACATTTGGCAATGCTGTATTTCATTTTTTTAAAATGATATTTCCTATTTCAATGATAAATGCCTTGCAAACTTATTTACTTCATTTTTAAATTGTATGATTTTTTAAATTGAGGTAGTATCTCAGAATACAGTCGATAAAACATGAAAAAAATTAGGTTTTGTAGGTTAGTTTCCGATTAAATGCTGATAATTTGGGAAAATGTCCTTCGATTTACCCAAAAAAATGATCAAACTATTCGAAAGTCATATCTTCAGCTTGTGAATAGAATTTTTTTCTTGAATATTTTTTACATTGATCTCCTATTACATTCATGAGATGGAGAGAGAGGCAAATAGTTAAGACTACCTTCTAATTAAAATTTCTCAATAACTATACGGTGAATTTAATATTTTTCTCTTCTATTATTTAGTTAAAATGCTGTTCTCTTCGCCAATTGTTTTTAAATAATGGGTCAACTGTGTGGTTTTTTAGTAATTTCGTTATTTCTGTCCGATTTAGGTCGTTTCATCATCACCACCGCTATTTTCAGTAACTTTGATAATTCATATCTCATGAACTGCACGGGCAAAAATTATGAAAATATTCAGAAAATTGTAAAAAAATATCAAAAAAAAATTTAAAAATTCGGAAAATTTTGAAAAAATTTGGAAAAATCTGAAAAAAATTGAAAAAAAACGAAAAATCTCAAATATTAAAATAAAACTTATTTTTGTCATATATATAGTCAAAGGAAGGTTGCTGGAGTTCAATTTGAGAAAATTTCAAGAAAATTTCAAAATTGCAAAAATTCAAAAAAAATTGAAAAAATCCGGGAAAATTGAAAAAAATTGAAAAATCTCAAATATTAAAATAAAACTGAAGCATCAAAAAGGAAGGGGGGGGGGGGTTACCTATACTCGAGCTCACTGTGACACTCCCTTAATTTGTCAAATTTCGGGTTCTTGGACCTGCTCAAATTTCATCCTGCCCCAGAATTGAATCAATTTCCACGGGGATTACGGATTTATTGAGATTATCCTTCATTTGCATTGAAAATGAGAGACAGGGGGGGGGGGGGAGAATGATTGAGAAAAAAATTCCCACGAATGTCGTAATGAAAATAGCCGTTAATTTTCAACACCGAGAGGTGCAACTGCGAGGTAAATCTTTGGGCTTATAAAAGCCCCCCTCCACCCCTCTTCTTCTTCTCCTCTCCTCCTCCAGCAATGCAATTTCTTTTCTTCAAACATCATGAGGTGCGGCTGTGTGTATACGTTAAGTGTATGTGCGTTTGAGGGCATATCAAGAGTGTGCACAAATGGTGTTCCTGGAACACCGCATTGGAAACGAGATACGTCTTGGATTACACATTGCATAATTTTATTGGCAATCGTAAAGTCTTTGAAAGGTGAAACCCAACACGACGATCAAGTGAGTGAGTGAGTGAATGGGGAAGGTGAGGGAACCCCGAATTAAATGCGTACGAATACTGTATATGGACGAAATGTGATGGTAAAATTGTTATTATATTTATTTATTCCTTTGGAAATTATTTTCGATTGAATTATGAAATGATCAATTATGTGATAACCTTTTAAATTGATTTTTTTTTTTAGGATTGGTGAGAAATTTAATGACGGGGATTTTTTTCATCAATGGACTGCATCGAGTCATGATTTTTTATTATAAATAACTCCAATTTTTTTTTTTCATTCAAAATGTTACGTTGATTAAATCATAAATATCTCCATGACGAATAGATTTAGCGAAAAATATCAAGAGATCTTTTTTGCAGAAAATTTCAATAGCTAAAAAAAAGGTCTCTTCACAAATTCCCCTAAATTCACTAGTTTCCAAGATCCTCTTAATTTAACTAAAGAACAATTCCTTTTTCGTTTATCCGCATTATTTAAAAAAAAACCCACTTGATACTAAAAAAATCACGTGACCAAAAAATATCATCACTCCATAAATCATTGAAAATACAGTATAACTTGTAATTTATCGACCCCATAAAATGAACCTGAAAGCCATGAATAAGTCCATAAAAGTATCATTTTGAGACAATTCAGAAAAGTTTGTACCTCCCCATTCTTTCCATTTGAGAGTTCTCGATAAATACCCGATGAAAAGATACAGTGGGATAACGGCTACTGGACAAAAGGGAAAGGAAAAAAGAAAAAAAGTTGTATAAACATCACGTACACATCGTTGGGCATTGTAAATTGCATAAAAGGACCTTTCCACTTTTTTTCGGTTAAGGATGTTTGCCAGAATTGCGTAAATATAGAGATCCCATTTTTCAGCGAAGGTGCTGAGGGGGTTGCCTTATATATATATATATATATAGGCAACATATATATATATATGAGAGGCTTAGTGGAGGGGGAAGAAAGCAGGTCAGTCGTTCGAAAATTCAGAGTCGACCCCCGGGGACCTTGGGCTAAAAGTGAGACGAATAGAGTGAAACAGAGAGTACAAAATTGGGGTGTACACACCGTTGTACATACTCCCTATATACATATATATGTAACCTTGATGCGTCATTTTATCCCCGCCATCGAGTACGCAGTGCTTATGCCGCTTTTTCCTCTTTTTTAAAGGTGGCCCACCAAAGGGATAATCCGTCTCACAAGAGCTACTCCCCCCCTCTTTCCTGCATCACTCTCATGTTTTTCAGAGAGATTGAGAAAAAAATTTGTTTTGATCGTTTTGGGTTTCTGGGACATTGGCCATGAATGACTACGCATCGATGGGGCTCTTCACTTTGTGTCCAGATGTCACTGGGGACTTTGTCACTTTTTTATTGGTGAGTAAATTCAATTTTTTTGAGTGTCAAAAAAAATGCATCATTTAATTATTGTTAAAAAAACGAAAAAAATTGAGTAAACTAATTTTTTTTGTGCGATAAAAAAAACTTATTTTTTTTTCGGAGAGAATTTCATTTATTTAATGATTAATCATGATAATTGAAGCAGCAGGAAAATTGCTTTGTGGAGCGAGAGATATTTTCAATTTTTTAAATTGAAAAATTTCTCATGCAAACACAAAGTCAGTGATTTTACCAATTTTTTTGATACTCCAATGCATCCGAGATTTATAATAAAACCCAGTGCATCTACCCAAGCATATGTGAAACTCGAGAATAAAAATGACAAAAAAAAAAGGGTGAGACATAATTCACAATTGCACTATGTATATAAACTTTGCATTTCAGTTTGTATGTATTGGGTATATAAAATATATCAATGTCGATCCCCATTCATTCTCGTTTGCCGAGAGCACAGTGGCAGTAATAACTGTTCGTTTGCTGGAGTCAAAAAAAAATTTTCTCGCACATCGAATATACACAATGGAACATAACATTCATCATTTATCCCTTTTTTTTTTCTCTCTTCTTTCTTCTATTCATATGTATTTATTTTTCTGTGTTCAGTTACAAAAGAGGAAAATTTCTATCAGAAAAAGAACGATGAGTTATTAACTCAAAAAAAAAAGTGAATTATTGAATTTGAAAAAAAAGTTTCCATTCAGAAGATTCTTCGAAGGATTAACTTTATAGACACTGAACAAAAAAAAAAGCTTTTCCCAAAAAAAATGAATTTGTTGATATTAAGAAAAATCAAGAATGATATCAAAATTGGAATGAACCCATTTTCATT
Organism: Aleiodes leptofemur; assembly: GCA_963942555.1. NCBI lineage: Eukaryota > Metazoa > Arthropoda > Insecta > Hymenoptera > Braconidae > Aleiodes > Aleiodes leptofemur. Next base: position 4,874,805 of record OZ012615.1, on the reverse strand, counting down.
AATTATTTGCAAAAAGTTAAAAATTTTTCAAGCTGATCATCTCATTACTCATTCCAAGAATAAATATAACTACTTCAAGATAAGAATTTTCCCATTAATCAATCAGTAATTTGATCAAAAAAACATTGAGATTGTATTAAGCTCAACTATAGATAACTGTTGATAATTATCAATCTTTGTCTTCAATTCAAATAAGAATTCTTCAATAATAGAATTTTTTTCACAATATATTTCTTGTTTATGTACTCTAATTAATCGTGCAAATCAATCAATCATGATGATCTAGTAATATTCAATGATTACAAATTTTTTATTGGATTGAATCTTCAATTATTTTCACCACATTTTGGAGCAGATTGTGGATTTTCACAAGTGAGTAGGAGAAATAGAACAGTCACCTCTTTTAAAATTAAAAAAAAGACAATATAATCCCAAATTTTGAGATTCTTAAGAATTATTGACTTTTTCTATGCAATCCATCGTATTATATGCATATTTTCTCATATTCATCAAGAAATATGTTTATTTTTCAATATTGTTCACTGTTAGGAAAAAATGTAAATGTCATAGACAATTTGATGGGAACTTTCATAAACGTGATATTGAATTTTTTTAAATGGGAAGATGGTTATAAAATCTGTGAGCTCAGAAGAAATTTAAAGGAATCTATGAGTCTTAAATAGAATTGAGACAGAAATTCTCCAACTTATTCGAATTTTCAACTGAACATGAATATTCAGAATCAAAATGACTTGAATTTTCAATTTTTCTTCGAATTTTCCCTATTTTTACCAAATTTTTAAGGAACAATTAAACTGAAATTTACAAATTTCATTCATATCCAGGCGTGAAATTAATTGCAAATCGATGATGTGTTCATTTTTCAATACCGTAATTATCTAAAATTTCAATAGAAATGTAACTTATTTGAAATTTCCAGGATTTTGCACGGAAAATTCAGACGCAAATTTTTAACAGTGATTAAAGATGTCTCTTAGTATCTCCCTCTCTCCACTACACCTTCTCTCCAGTTATATGAATTAATTAGATCAACAATAAATATCAATAATACATTTTTCCTTTGGTAATCTCAAACATTCATCAGTATTCCAAAAAAAAAATTTTGCATAAAGGAAAAATATTTGCTGTATACGAAACATAACATGTACTGTTATTTCCGTGCTCTAAAATCCTTGGCCGTGAGCCCGAGCAGTGCCAGAGAATGAGGCGAAGGGAGGATTGCATGGAGTGGGGTAAAAAGAGGAGAAGGCAATGAAGGTTGGGGGCACAGGGTTGACCATGGGGTGGTTAAAAAAAAAGTACTGCCTGAGCGGGGGAGTGTGTGTGTGTGTGTGTAGGTCTAGGTTTCCCAGGGGTTTGGCATTGCCAGTGGGCGTGCACTTTCATTTTCAATTGTGCGCATGTCCCTTTTATTACGATGCAACTGAGCTTGGCAACCCCGCACATTGCTCGTACACACCCTTGAAAATATCCCATGTATTTAGCTCAAAGCCCCCACCCCCCTCCTTCTATTTTCCCCGTTCTTCGGATGGCCGGCGAGGTGGTGGGAGATGTTCGCAAAATTCTAGTGCAAGAGGGGCCAGCCCGGACGGTCTCGTCAGGATCGCAAATTACGGGATAGCTGGCACAGAGAAAGAGAAAGAGAGATAGAGAGAAAGTGGAGGAGTGGGGGGTAAACACGACATTCACCCCTACTGCAAAATCGATATCTCGTGCAGGTTCACCATCCTCACCACCCACTTCTTCTCTCCTCGTTCAATCCTTGGATTCTCTATGCGTCTATCGCACTCGTAAATTCCATTTCTTCCGGTTGAATCGCAAACTCCAAGTCGCAGTGCCCCTTTAGGTTTCATGCTAAGTCGTACATCAGATGTAGACCAATTTAGTTTGTAAAGTAGTGTCAATATTTTAGCAGAATGATAAAATACTGGATTTTTGGTCTTTTGGGAAGTTGACTAGGGTGAAATGCCCATTTATTGGACATTCGAGGTGTCTAACTATTTCAAGTATGCTCAATTAATATAACGTCGCTATAGTAAAATTGCAAACAAATGCTGGCTTCAAAATTGAGTGAACTCTGAATATAACAATTGGAGTAACATTTTAATGAAAAAGAGACAGTAATAAATTATGGGACATGCCACATGGTCTCCGATTCCTTTAAGTGAACGCTTTTCCATGAAAAGAACAGAAAATATCCTAATACCGAACACTAAAGATGAATTTTGCTGAAAAAAGGCTAGAATGATTCTTTTTTTACTGAGAAACTGATGCTCATCGGGTGTCACGTCCATAATAATCAAGATTCGATGAATACATTCATTTTTACGTATAGCAAATGCTTCGGATTACATTTAAAGTTGAATTTAAACATATTTTATGACAAATATTGCTAGATTCAATATTGAGTGAGTTTTGAGTATATCAAAATATCAGGTGTTTTTTTCTGATGTAACCAATACTTGGCAACTATCATTTGTAACGTCATCTTTAATCATACAACTTTATAAGAAAAATTAGAACTCAAAAGTTTTAGATATCATGAATACTTAATAAAATCTTCATTTTGTTCCGTTCATGGGTACTGTTCCGAATTTGGTCAGTTTGTCGACACAGAGGGAAATTTCGTATGTACACCTAACAAAAATACTATTGTTGAGATCATTTTCATAATCATCACACTTGATTCTAGTATAAGTACTAAATTTCAAGTAGATGTCACTAACTCCTTGTCCGAAGATTTTGATATGTAAGAACAGCAATGACGAATGTCACTATGACTATATTAATGTTCTTAAAATTCGACTATTTTCAATATCGTAAAGATATTAGATTTTCCATCGCAGAATTAACCCAATTCGTTTGTTGTTACTTTCGTGACTCTATGCAGTATAAAAGTTTCTACAATTTGACAAATGATCATACTGATACTTCCACTATGCAAAAATTGTAATCCCTAAATTTTGATCATCTCCTTCTATTCCAGTAGATTCATATAGCTTGATTCACTACTTGACATGATGATCCTAACTTTTTATGTCTAAAGTTAGCATTGCCAAATCTAAATGTTTGAGGTCTCCTTCAACTATAATTCAATGTTCCTAGAATCCTAGGATAGAATGAGCAAAATGGTGGACGCCCTTTCGTCATTAAAATCGCAATTCAATAATTCGAAAAGTCCGAGCATAAATAAGATTCTTCAACGATGATCCTCAAGTACTGCCTGTATTTCTCCGAAGTGCTTATCATAATTGAGCGCTTTGTAAGCCCGTATTCAAGAATTAATGAGGCGGTCCTGTCCAAAGAGGCGCACTGCCATTTTCGAGAGATACGAAGAGGCTGAGAAAAAAAAAAGGCATTACTTTGAGAGCGTATGAAGAGAGTCGATGACTGCGAACAGTGTAGGGTATAGATTCGAAAACTCACTGGCGACCACGCCCGTGATTAAATGAACGGGGTGTAGGCCAAATGGTGAAGAGAACTTTTAGTGTATAATGTAAAATTGGTATCACGGGAAAAGCCTTCACGTGTTATATAACCAACCAATTTTGGCCCTATTTCTGTCTCTTTTGCACTCTTTCTTTTTCTCTCTCTTTTTGACTTGACCATCGTACGGTCCCTCGTAGGATGAATTATTATTTAATACACGTTACGAGTGCTCGCCCACTGCCGTTATAACATCGTAAATATACGTGTTATTCGTTCTTGGAAGAGACCTAACTTTTGAGAAAGTCTAAATTTTTATTACTTCCTTGTTTTTTGAGGAAAAATCGATTGATTAGAAATTGTAAAGTGCTGTTAATCATTTGCAGTATGACAGGAAAATTAGTGTTTATTGATGTCTCATTTCAATGTTATAACATTTTTTTCTTGCAATTAAAAAAATTATGTTTTGAAAAAAAACAAGTGGATAATAGTATTGCTTCCCAACTGATATAACTTTTTCTGCTAATACTTTAGCAATATGCTTTCGAATGGAAGTGATACAACTTTTTTCAAACCATCATCAAAATATCAAATTTTGAAAAATTCATTAAAACGACAATAACTCGAGAACTAATCATGTAAAAAAAAAAAACTAATCATGCAAATAAGCTCAAAATTGACAGGCATCTAACTGATACAACTCTCGAGATAATATATGAGTATAAATAACATCAGTTGAATAGTTTCTAAAAATTCCATTAGAAACTGATTTTCGAAAGATGGATATATCTCAAAGAGTACTGATCCGATTCTCTTCGAATGAAGCTTAAAAAATAGAGTTCGTCAAGAGGAAGTCTTCCACAAAATATGAAATTTTTCTATAAAATCTTTTTGTTGTAATTGAGACTTTTATGCACATACAGACATACACACACAGACATGCGCTAAAAATATCATTTTCTCTCTATTTAAATAATTTTAAGTATCTTCTATTGAAAGAATTACAATCGAAAATTCTGATGATTACATAGCTTCCATTCAGAAGCAAAAAAGAAAAAAATTATATTATATTGTTACGTGATTCTCCGGTTTATTATCGAGAACATGTGAGCAATAAAATTATCTTGTATTCATTTTCTCATGACTAATTATTCAATTTTTTTTCATGATTCCGGTCACAATGCAGAGTGATTCATATTCCTCATGTTGAGGAGGTCATTATTTTTTTTTTCCTTTCACAAAATTAACGGGAAAATTATATAGAGGAGATAAGGTGGAACGAGACGAAAAGCACGTAGGCCAATTTAGACAGATTTGAATGGAAAGGTTTGTTAGAAGAAATGAAATAGTAGTTGTTGGATGTGGTGCGATATGACCTTTCAATAATCGAGCGATTCTTGGAAATTAATAGTGACTTGTAGAGGAAAATGATATGGACACGCAATTTTTTTTCAGTTCGTCATTAATTTTCTTGGATTTAGATCTAAATTTGGTTGTTTTAAAGAAAAATCAGGGCTTTACATCTACAGAAAGAAATATTTCAGAATTTGGGGCAGATATTGAAAAAAACGTAGATACTTTTTTTCGCAGAAAGGAATAGGTTCTTGAAGGAAAGTCTTGATGGCAGAAGTCATATTTACATTTTCTTCTGAGATATAAATAAAGGTTGAGAAAAAAAGAGATAAGAGGTGCAGTGGACACATTTTAATCTTGACGTTTTTTTATCATTAAAATAGCTTTAAGTCAGTGGAAATCTTTGAGGTAGGTTCTTTTTCATGATGTCATTGAGAAACTGAGATAATCTACGTTAGAAAATACGTCAACATTGATACTTTAGAATTTTTTTAAAATTCTCAATTTTTAGGAGTAAATCACGAAATGGAAAAATTTCACTTTTTTTGGAAATATCTTCGGTTCTATTGGTCGTAACGTGGAAGTTCTGGATAGTGGTGAAAAGTGAGATCATTCGCCATCGCTTCATGTGGTTTAAAAAAAAAAACAATTTTCAAGGTATTTATCGCCCATTCGATTGAAATCAATGTTGGCCCTATAAATACCTTAAAAATCGAATTTTCATAAAAAAATCCCCTAAATCAATGGAAAATGATTTAACATTTCGCCTTTATCCAGTTTTTCCACGCTACAATCTATGGAAACGGAGAAATTCTCAAAAAAAACTGAAAATTTCCAAAAATTGACAACTAAACCCCTTTAATTTCCCTCCAAAAAATTAGAATTTTCTAAAAAAATCCGAAGAATGAATCTTTACACACGATTTCCACCTGAAATGTCCTCATCTTTTCTATGAAATTTAAAAAAAAAATCCATCTCCAACCCTTCCAATAAAACCCCCTTTCCCCCTACTCTCCCCTCCCAAAAAAAAACCGAACTCAAATATTAATCTCCATTAGTCCCCAGTATTTATTGAATAAACCTAAAAAAACCTCGCAAAGCCTAAAAAATCCATAACAATTCCGCGCCAATAACTCTCCTGAAATCAGACGTCCGATAATATACCTACCCCCCTCTCGCCCCTTCCCCCCTTCAAAACCCCATTAATTACGTAATTAAACCGCGAATGAATGAAAACTTCATTGCATTTTCATCGATAAACTTTCACTGTTGGCGCTCACGTTGGACACAAAAGTTCCCTCTCAGTATAAATGCCTCACTATTTTATTAATCCCTCTCTCTCTCTCTCTCTTTCTTTCTCTATCTCCCTTTTTTTATTCGATTCGTTGAATCGAATTCGCACACAATTACAAAATAAAACTTGTACGTGAGCGCACTTGAGCCAACTACTCACATGGCAGTTCTCTACGATCTATCGCTATTCATAGCATACCGTGCTCGTTGCAATTGCGTAAAAGCACTGTGTAGATACATTGACCCGTGAGGAGAATTACGTAATGCCGGCGTCAATATACATGTGTATATTGTGAATATACGTATATGAAAGAGAAAAAAAAAGAGGAAAAAATTGTACACACAGTTGATTCGTTCACTCAATTTTCTATTATCCTCTGCACGAATTTGCTCTTATTATTTTCTAATTGGCATTTCGAGTGATCACTTAGGAGTAATATAAACATATATATATATATATATGACAAGGTCATGTCTTCAGTATTGTATCATTGAAAAATGCGGGAGAAGTTCAAATATTTTATTTGTGATAAAAGATTCTTGCTCAAGTAATGGATTTCTTTTTTTTTCTTTTTTTTTCAAATAAAAAAAATTGATCCCTAGAAATCGGATGCTTTGATGAGTGTTATCGTACATCGATACACACAAAATAATCTTCATCGGCTTTTTCATCCAAATCCCTCGAACGATAATAACGTAGAAAATACTGACGAAATCCAGACATATTAAATCTCTTGGATTTTTTTTTGTAATAGTAGAAAAATTTGAGAAAAAAAATTTATCCTCTATTTTATTTATAAGTCCACTTAACTTGAAAATTTCGGGCTCGTAGCATTGGCATTTCGAGTAAAATTCCACTCGTTCCTAGGTATTTTTTCTTGTCTTTTTTTCAAATTGAATAGGAGCGGACGTCCAGGGGATCTGGGACGAATGATCGGTGGAAAACAAACGGACTCTCCATAACAGAAAGAGAAAAAAAGAGAGAGAGAGAGAGAAAGGAAGCGGGTGGAAAAAATAAAAGGCAGAAATGATATAATGAAAGAGAAGAAAAAAAAAATTGCGTTCTCGAGTGTACGATAGAATGTCGATGGGGTTCGCGAAGAATTCTCGTTTCACCTCTTGTTCCTCATAGCAACTTTTATTCCCCCCCTCTCCTCCCCTCTTCCCTCACTCTTCTTACATTGAGGGAATACACGGAGGACTTAGCCTCGTGTTATTGTGTAAATCTACTTTCATGTACTCACTTTGTGCTGCGACAACTCCAATCTCTCTGACAAGAATATCAAATTTGTTGAGAATAAAAATAAAAAAAAAGAAATATATGAAATAAAAAATTCTTTCTTATCTTTGGATTAGAGCATTTGGAGGAAAGATATTTAGAATTGATCTTTAATGACGAAATTGAGGATTTTATTCTAGCAAGTGTTTCTGGGAGTGAGAATTCTCTTTTTTGTTAGGCAAATTCATCATTTTTGGGGGGTTGAGGATATGTTGAATTGTAAGATTTATTTGATGTCTTTATGACACTGAAAATATCAGATTTTTGACAGTTCTTGGATTTTTTTTTCTTTTAGCTAAGAAATTATTTTTAAAAAAATTAAAAATTTGCATATTTGGTAAATTCAGAAAACTACAAACGTGAATTATTTAAATGTTTGTTTTATAATAATTTAGTTGTTTAAAAAAATACAAAAGATTTCCAGATGTCTGCTAATTCTATGGTTATTTATTTATTTATTTTTAGTTTTATTTTATTTATATATAATTGATGGAAACATTTAAAATATGGGCTTTTTTGGATAGTAAAAAAATTATAATTAATAAAATTAGCAAACATCCAACAATTTTTGAGAGTTTTTCAAACAAGTAAATGATTATTTAAAAAATATTTAAAAAATTTACAATCATTGCTTTTCAAAGTTTCTACATGAGCATTTTTTTTGTAAAAATTAAAAATAAAATAGGAAATAAAAAATTCTTTCTCATCTTTGGATTAGAGCATGTGTAGAAAAGATATTGAAAATTGATCTTTAATGACGAAATTGATGATTCCCTTTTTTGTTGTAGATAATGACAGAAGAGGGATGTGGCTTAAGGACAGACAGTAGTCAGGTCTCTTGCCTATTATTACACTCTACTATAGTGTATTTACCAGGGAATATCGGACTGAAAATCTCTCCATGATCGGACAGTACGATGAGATGGAATTCCCAAGAGGAGATTAGAGTGGTTTAGTACAGATACTTTTATATATATTTTTTTTCAATCCTCTAGATTTGTGTTTTTTTTCGAGCCGATGGTGAAAACGAGAGACTGGGATTACGATTACGTTTCCAAGTTGTTTATTATTGAGCCGATGATAAGAGGATTTTTAACTCATTCTAGTGATCATATATGGTTCTGTCTATCTGTCTAATAAAAAATCGATTGAACATAATAGGGGAGACGTGCAGCAAAGTGCTCGAGGAATTTTATTCGGAGTGAAGGACTTGACGAATTTTTTTTTTTTAAATCAGGAAGATGCTGTAACATGTATGTATTGTTGTAGAATTTTTGCAAATTATTTCATAGAGACTTTACATTAAAAAAAAATCAAGACATTTTTTACATTTTTCTGATTTTTTTTCATAATTTTTGTGCATATAGTTTATGAGATATGACTTTCGAATAGTTTAATCACTTTTTCGGGTAAATTAAAGCACATTTCCCCGAATTATCAGCAATTAATTGGAGGCTCACCTAAAAATCCTCACGTTTTCTGTTTTATCGACCGTACTCTGGAATCCTACCTTAAAAGGTAACCGAAGACCCACTGAATTTCAAATTTCCAAATTCATTGTTTAGCAATACTTATATTTTTTTTTCATGAAATAGCAGAAGCATAGACTTTTTAATTTCCTTCGTTAGTCGTTCAGAGTTATTTTCGACAAAAATATCAATAAATATCGTCAAATGATTTATTTAAAAATTCAACACATAGAGTTTCTTCTGTTACCCCTTAAATCCAACATTATTCTAAAAATTCTTCATTTCATCTTCCAAACGCAAAGACACTAGAAATAAAAAGAATAACACGTTTATAAACGTATTATTGAGTTATCAATGTCATGAAAAACAAATCTCATGAGCAATCTGTTCTCGAGGACTCCAGTACATTCACCGTGACTGCCTACGTGTGGTAGTTAGAACATTTGTGATTAGATTATTCAGAAAAATAACGAAAGAAACGTGGGACCAGTGAGTAGCCAGTAAACTCGGCACTGCCGCAGTTACGATTAGATAGTGAAAAATGCCAGCAATAATTACGGAATACATTTGTCTCCACGCAACTGTAAACACAACTTTTTTTTCTCGAGTTCATGAGTTATTTTGATTTTTTTTTCATTTTTCTTTACTTTGACCTGTGTATTCTTCGGTAATTCGAACTGGAGAGATAAGCATTAAAGAAATCTAGATAGCAAGTCCAAATGATCTACTTCTTCTTTTTTTCTAAGTTGTCAACAACATAATTCAGGATTTTTTTTCGAAGTTAAGGACTCGATGAAAAAATTTGAAAAAATTTGAGAAGATGCTCCAATATGTCTTCATTATTGTATAATTTTTTCAAATTTTTTCATAAAGCTGCCTATTCTCTAGAAAATCCCAAATCATTCTAACAAAAAGGTCCATTTTGCCCCACTTTCCCCTATATATGTGCATAATGCCTTTTTGACTTTATACAATCAAAAGTGATTATTTTTCCTGTTTGCGGAATAGAGTTAGTTAGAACTCGATCGCCCTTGTGTAACAAGAGACGAGGTGTTTCTCTGCACATCGTTAATACACACACACACACATACAGAAAATCAGAGAACATGTTTTCAGTTATTTCCAAACGTGGGCGAGATACTTTTCCCAATTGATTACAATTGTGGTAGTGAATTTATTTACGATCTTGATACAGTTGACAGAACAGGAAATTGTTAATTCATCATTTTGTATAAAAATTGGATAAATTATTTATTTATTCCTGTGCAATTACGATTTATGGCTAGTGCTACAATTTCAAACTTACAATAAATCCATTAATCTAAAAATTTTATTCTCTTTTTATAGCGTCATCTGTCGCGGATAATCTTCCTTCTCTGATTTCACCCCACAGGAAATTCACCCAAAAAATCGTAAAACTGCATCAAACTATTCAGAACGAATCGATGAAAAATTTTAACGATCATATATACATTGTCGTTCGAACATTAACGTTACGTACGTAAATTTTCCCATGTGTGTATTAAATTTTCCCCGTTTTGAAGGAAAAAAAAAAAAAAAGAAAGGAAATAAAAAAAAATTATACGATGCAAGAGGGAAGTTTTGACGTGGTACGGTCACACGAAGATAAAGGAAATGCGAAGGCTTTTACGAGCTCGTAAAAATCTTTACCTTTTGCGTGAAACGCACCAAGTGTTTCTGGGGGTGAGTATTCTTTTGTTACACAAATTTACTATTTTTTTGGGGGTTAAAAATAATGTTGAATCATAAGATTTGCTCGATGTTTTTTTTTCAGTACATTTTTGAGTGATCAAAATTTAGGGCAGTGTTATCAGACTTTAGGAAAAAAATTATGTGATCAGAACTAAAAAAAAAGCGTGGACTTGAAAATTATAATGTACTATGAAAACATTCTAATTGAGGGCTCTTTTGGATAATAATAAACAATTATGCTACTAAAATTAGCATATATCCGACTATTTTTCTAATTTTTTTTTTCAAACCGATAAATTACAATTTTTTTTTAAATTCATACTGACTTTTTTTTTGAATTTTCTATGTGTGGATATTTGTCATTATGTCAAAAAAATTCATTTGTTAAAAGAAAACAAAATTAAGAATTATCAGATGTCTGCTATTTTCAGTATCATAAAAAAATTGAATTAATTCTAAAGTGAATAAATATTTAATTATAGACATGTTTATTTTTGAACAACAATGTGAATTTAATTAGTATTTAAACATACATATCATTACCTTAGAAACAAAGTGGCGTAAGTGCTATGTTTATGCATAGCACTTACGCCCTTTTGTTTCTAAGGTCACAATTTCATAAGTACTAAAAAATATTATAAATTTCAAAAGTGTCAATTTTTTTTATTGTTTTCTTCAAATTTACAAAATTTATTTTCATTGTAAAATTTCAAAAACAAATGATTTCATAACACAAATTTTCGTTTCAAATAGTAGAAAATTGAAAAAAACTATGTTAAATATATGTATATATACTATCAATTATGTGTCATCTGGTAACCCTGATTCAGAGAATTCGTCAAAACAACTTTTTTTTTTCAGGCAGAATTTTTTCTCATGACTATTGCCTCGTGTTTTTTTTTTTTTTTTTTTTTTTTTCTTCACTATCGTAGTGAGTGGCAGGTAGATTTTGTTTTGGTTTTTAGAAGTAGGTCGACAGGTCATTGGCCGACCTGCGTCCCACTCAGTTGTATTATCTTGTCTCACTCGCAGTATTAGCATCTACTTCTTTCTAAAAACATTCCTCCCTTCTCTAAACTTCTACAAATTTCTGGAACTCTTTGCCTGAAGTTATCAGTTCAGCGGATACACTTGCAGTTTCCAGCGAAATGTGTTCAAATTATTTATTGATAAAAGAGACTATTCCATAAAAAGCCATCTGTGATTCTAATTATCGAATATTCTTATTGCTAATTTTATATATTTTTTGGCTATTTATTGTTGGCATAATTTCCTATTAATATGTTTCTGAGAATGTTTATTCCGATCATTTTTGGTAAACTATTAACTGATATTGGAGTTTTATTATTATCGTTATTAACATCTTGTTATGAATTTAGAAATTTATAATGTTGCTCAACTACTAATGTATTACTATTATATACTTTATGTATTTCATCTGGCTCTGATGGGCATTTGCCTGGAGTCGTAATCCAACAAATATCAATTCTCCAACATTTTTCTTGAATCTTAGAATTGACAAGTCTTCGCATTCGTTTAGAAGTTCGCTGCAACTAGATTCTGCAAATTAAATTCCAAGTTGATGAATAAAATTTTATCGATGCAAAAACACTAGTTGCATAATTTATTGACAGTGGCAGTAGAATTTATTTGAGTCTGATTAGAATGAATATTCTAATAATAAAATTCAATAAATTTACAACGGTGCATTCACGACTTGCCACTCAACACACAAACTCTCTCATTCAGTGAAGGTTCATCAGATAAGCGTGAATGTAAAGGAAAAGGAAAGAAAAAAAAATATATTAATATTCTGAATTCAATGAATCGAAAATTTTCCATTAAGACCAATGTAAATATATGAGAGCCCATAAGGCGGAAGTGAAAAGAGGCGATAATCGTATTAGCGGTTGAATGCGGTGAACCGTTTCGCAATCGTGAGGATGAAAGAAAAAAAATAAGAATATACATGTGAAGAAAAAAAAAGGGACGTGCGGCCCAGACTAGGGGCCGCAGAGACCCTTCTCTAAATTCAATTTTCTTTAAACTCCAGTCGTTTAAAAAAATTAGTTTTTTTTGTTCCAATTGTTTAAAAAATTGTTTTTTTTTTCGTTCCAGTTATTTAAGAAAAGTGCTTTTCTTGTTCCAGTTTTAAAAAAACGTTTTTTTCGTTCTAGTTGATTAAAAAAAATGTTTTTATTTTTGTTCTAGTTAAAAAAAATGTTTTTTTTGTTCTAGTTGATTAGAAAAGTGCTTTTTTTGTTCCAGTTTTGAAAAAACATGTTTTTTTTTGTTCTAGCTATTCGAAAAAGTGTTTTTTTTTGTTCCAGTTATTTAAGAGAAGTGTTTTTTTGTTCCAGTCGTTTGAAAAAGTGCTTTTTCATTCCAGTTGTTCCAAAAAAGTGCTTTTTTGGTTTCAAACGTTCAAAGAAAGTGTTTTTTTTGTTCCAGTTTTGAAAAAACATGTTCTTTGTTCTAGTTGATTAAAAAAGTGCTTTTTTTTTGTTCCAGTTAAAAAAAAAATGTTTTTTTTTGTTCCAGTTAAAAAAAAAATGTTTTTTTTGTTCCAGTTCTTCAAAAAAAAGTGTTTTTTTTGTTCCAAACAAGTAAATAACCTGTCCACCGATGAACTCTGTCATCAGTTTCAAAGAACGATTTTCCACCAAAACCCTCGTTGAAAAATTCGAATTTTTTCACTCTCACCTTCATTCGAGTTATTTTCCATTCCCTAGAAATAAAAGTCTTTTCTCGTGTGAAAAATAATTCGTAAAATTCCACAGATGTTCTTCTCACCTATCTCAATATCTCAAGATTGTTTTGAACAGTGTGACGTCAAAGTGCCCATCGTAGATCTTGAAGAAAAGGGTCTTCTGACGTCACTAATCTGCCGCAAAGATAGGAACAAAAAAGAAAGGTTTCCCTCACCCAAAAAGTCGTTGTTTTTTACGTCTCAGCCGAGAGTCACGCATGACATCTGTTTTTGTATTACACAAGAATAAGAGTCAATATGGTTCTCAGAAAATTCATTAGGACATTCTGAAAATAGCTTTTGAAGCCATGAAAAGAGACGAAAAAAAAACAACACAAGGGACAACTATTTATAATTTTATCTAACTTGAATAAATTTAAAACGAGTTGTTATCGACAGAATTCTCTTTTCTTTTTTTCAATGTCAAATTTTTTACATTTATTCACACATGACAACACACACCAAAAAAAACATGCGCACATACACACAAATGTGCTAATTTTATTTCATTAGGCCTCTTTTTTTTTCTCCTCTTAATTCTTTCAAACCAGTTACTCATCTTCAGTTACACATTAAATATTTGAACGTAATTTACAAGCGCATGTGATCATTTGCGCCTTTACTTCACTTGTGTGTATATATTTTTTTTCATGTATGCTTGAGTAATTTCAATACTATAAAAGTTATGAATATATCGAACGGTCCAACTGCCAAAGTCCAGTGTCACATGTGTGCACACACATTGTATGCATAATTTATAATGTATAACGAGCTATTGCCATTTAACTTGATCGTTTTATGGGTTTCTCATTTCCATCGGTCGATGCAGTACATACAGTTAAAAAAAGAAGGAAGAGAGGAAGAAATAAATAAAAAACAGCCGAAAAATGTCTTTTTTAAAGAAAATAAAAAATTGAGGCATATTACTTAACCCGATCCTTTCGTATATATATATATATATATAACGACACGTTTTTATCTGAAGAGGGGATCATTTTAATTAAACTTCTCGCATGTCACGTTTAAGGCGGAGCAAGTGGCGATCGCGTCGAAAATTACCCGGACAGCTGAATTTTTATTCTCTTTTTACTATTATTCTCTTCACCTTTTTTTTATTTTTTTTTCATTTTTTTTGCTCCAACAATTCTTGTCTCTTTGGTACACACATGCAAGGTGCAAATTAATCGCACAAAAAACACGATGCCCAACCACCAACCGCTGTGAGGCCAATGAATAAATTTAACGGTTATGAAATAAAACGATATCGACTTTCCCAGGTTGTTTTTTTTTTTTTTTTGAGCGAGAGAGAATCAGGAAAACTTATCATTTCGGTTTATCGTAACCAGAACTGTTAATCTTGATATGTACAGACATTTTGACCTTTTTTTTTCGCTATTGGGAACAGTTATAATTTATGTGAAAATGAACGAAAAAAAACATTTTCTAAAATTATTTATATTTAATGATTTTTTCGAGTTTTTACAATTTCTGAAAAAAAAATTTTACATTCTCTATGTATTAATATAATTTTTTCTTCTTTTTTCAGTGTTCACCAGAAATGTGTACTCTTTGGAGCTACTCCATTTTTTTTTACTGAGAAAAAAAAAGAAAATCCAAAAATAAACAAGAATTAATTCAATCTCTTTGAAATCCCTATTTGTAACGGAATTTTTTTTCAATTATTTATATTCAATTAATGACTTTTTTGAATTTTTCTTTATTCATGATTCTTTTCTTGCAATCATTATGAACTTATATGTTTTTTTGGCCTTTTTGCCAGTGTTTACCTGGAATGTGTTTTTTTTGCTCTTTTTTTTATAAAAAAAAAATTTTAATACAAAAATAAACAGAGGAATTAATGTAATCCATTTGAAATCCCTATTCGTAACTGCATTTTTTTTGATTATTTATATCTGATGATTTTTCCAAATTTTAACAATTTGCTTCTTTTATTCAATATCTTTCTTATTTTTCACAATTATTATGAACTAATGTATTTTCTTTCCTCTTTTTTCAGTGTTCGCCTGAAATGTGTCTTTTTTTTTGGAGCTTCCCTCTTTTTTTTACCAAAAAAAGGGCAAAAATCCCAGAATAAACAGAGGAATTAATGTAATCCCTTTGAAATCCCTATTTGTAACGGATTTTATTCTTCAATTATTTATATTTAATTAATGATTTTTTCGAATTTTTCTTTATTCATGATTTTTTTTTTACAATTATATATAAACTCATATGTTTTTTTGGTCTTTTTTCCAGTGTTTACCTGGAATGTGTTCTTTTTGCGCTTTTTTTTATCAAAAAAAAAAAATTTTAAATACAAAAATGAACAGAGGAATTAATATAATCCCTTTGAAATCCCTATTTGTAACCGCATTTTTTTATTATTATTCATATCTAATGATTTTTCCAAATTTCAACAATTTTTAATTCAATATTTTTCCTCTTTTTTACAATTATCATGAACTAATGTATTTTTTTTCTCTTTTTCCAGTGTTTGCCTGAAACGTGTCCTTTTTTTGGAGCTACCCCCCTTTTTTTCTGAAAAAAAGGCAAAAATCCAAAAATAAACAGAGGAATTAATGTAATCCTATTGGAATCCGTATTTTTCACCGCAACAAGGCCAATGAATCACACCAGTATCACCAATCACCCCCGAAAATTTCGGCACTTGCACTGTTGCACGAGAAGATCTGTTGATTGGGGCTCAAAAGTGATCGGAAGTGCGTAGAAAAAAAATACGAGCCCAACGAAACACAACAAGAGGAAAAGAGAGAAGGGGGACCAAGGGCATCTAGGGTGAGTCATTTGGCCGTAGAAATATGTGAATAAAAGGAAGGGAGATAAAAATAGTGCGTAGAACACCAAAGTGAGATGGTATAAAAAAAAAAAAAAAAAAAAAAACTTAACACACACGTTTTGTGCGCGTTTTCGTGTGCGGAGACAAAGGAAACGATTCGCAGATGGCTGCCGGAGACCCACTGGCCCAGTTCCGCCTAGCTCACAACCAACCATCCCCCTCAGTTGCCATTCCATCCGCTGCACCCTGCACTTCTCTCCTTCTCTCCCCTCTACTCTCTCTCTCTCTCACTCTTTCGCTCTCACTGCACCTTGCAGTGACGTCATTGCTACACTGCGGCCACCCACGCCGGCGAACGGGGTACCAACCCCTTCTTGCAGTTCATCCCCACTGCTTTACCTCGTAAATTTCACTCTCTCTGT
Organism: Aleiodes leptofemur; assembly: GCA_963942555.1. Classification (NCBI taxonomy): domain Eukaryota; kingdom Metazoa; phylum Arthropoda; class Insecta; order Hymenoptera; family Braconidae; genus Aleiodes; species Aleiodes leptofemur. The sequence goes on along the minus strand of OZ012615.1, from coordinate 4,858,283 downwards.
TGCTCCTAACTCGGTCTGGTCTGCTGTGCTTTTTCTACTTGGAAAGAATTCGTTGTCTTTACGCTTTTAATTACAGCATTTTTCTTGTGTTTTTAGGGATTTTTTTTTTTGAAAATATTCCAGAAAATAATGGAGATACGCCCTTTTATGCGAAAAGGAAGACAAAAAAATATTTTATTAAACTATTTATATTTCATGATTTTTTTCGAATTTTTACATTTTTTTCTTACAATTATCATGAACTAATATATATTTTTTTAAGTTTTTCAGTTTTGATCTGATTCATATTTGAAACTGTTGCAATTCTCTAGGAAAAAAAAGCAGGGTGAAAAAAAGGTATATCTCCATTATTTTCTGGAATATTTTATCTAGAATCATCACAATAAATGAATATCGTCTCCTTAGAAACAAAGGGGCGTAAGTGCATATTTTTTCTGTAATTTTTTTTTTTTTTTAGAATATCTCCAAAAATAAGAGACATTGGGATATTTCGCCCTAATTCTTTCTTGTAACTCTTCAAATTCTCTACAGAAAAAGGATGGGGGTAAAAAAGACGTATCTCCATTATTTTCCGAAGTATTCTATAAAGAATCATCACAATAAACGAATATAGTCGACACAAAGTGACGTACGTGCATATTCTTTAGAATATCTCCGAAAATCAGCGAAATAGGACGATTTCTCCTCAATTCTCTTTGTAGCTTTTTGAAATTCTCCACAAAAAAAAAGGATGCAGGTAAAAAGGGCGTATCTCCATTATTTTCCGAGATATTCCATTCAAAATCATCACAAAAACGAATATCATCACCTTAGAAAAAAGTGGCATAAGTACATATTTTTTCTCTTATTTCCCTTTTTTATTCAGAATATCTCCAACAATAAGAGAAATTGTACAATTTTGCCCTAATTCTCGTCTGTAGCTCTTAAAATTCTAAAAAATCCAGAGATTGGGGTTAAAAAAGGCGTATTTCCATTAATTTTCGAAATATTTTCCCCAGGGAGTCATCACAATCATTTGATTTGTGCTGTTTTACCTCTTCACTGCTGAATTAACTCGAGTTCACATGATTTTTTAATATTTCAGCAAAAAATCTATTTCTCAACCCAAATATAATTACGTTAAAAACCCAGGGAAATAAAAAAAAACTCCCAAACAAAGAAATTCCTCGATTTTTCCCCTGTCTTTTGTGAAGCCCCATTCCTCTCGTCTCCTGGGATTATGTGCCGTTGAGGAATTTGCACATTAGTGCACATGAGAAAATGCATTGCACTGTATTTTACACCCAGCCTCTTCTCTTCTCAAAGGAAAAGATTTTAATGAAACTGACGTGCGATTCCTGTGCATACATTTCTCATGTAAATGTGTGTGTGTGTATATGTGTAAAGAAAAAAGCGTGGAAATAAAAAAAAAACAAAGTAAGAAAAATATATGTGTACATAAGGGAGAACGGTTGATTTACGACAACGGCATGGCCCGTCTCAGCATATACGACATACGTATCGTGTATAAATGCCAGAGAATGTGTGCTTTTTATGGCTGAAAAAAGAATGGCCAAAGGTATATAAAGGCATCAAAAACCATTGAAATTCACCGGTTCCTTTATGCATCGAAAAAGAGCTGTGTGCACTACTGGGGCCTTTTATGGATGCCATTGGGCTCATTGCGCATCACTGTACAATGTAATCGAATATAACTGCGCCAAAAGGGGAAATCAATGCTGGTAGCACCCCTTTCTCCACGAAGATGAGACATTGCTGTTAAAACAAAATAGAAACAATGAGATTAAGGGGAGAAGATAAAACAGAGTGACGATAATTAAACAAAAATATTTTTCCTCTTCAATTTAGTTTAATACTGTATCAAAGATGATATTTTTTTATATTTTTCTGAATTTTTTTGTAATTTTTGTCTGTGCAGTTTATGAGATATGAATCATCAAAGTTACTGAAAATAGCGGTGTTGGAGATGAACTGCCCCAAATCGGACAGAAATAACGAAATTACTATTATTTAAAAATAATTGGCGGAGAGAACAGCATTTTAACTAAATAATAGAAGAAAAAACATTCAATTCGCCGTATAGTTATTGAGAAATTTTAATTAGAAGGTAGTCGTAATTATTTGCCTCTCTCTATCTTGCACAGAGAAAAATGTTTTCTTAATTTAAGAATGTGTAGTCACTTAATTTACGAATGTGCAGGTCACTTAAATTAAGTGACTCTTCTCACTTGAATCAAGTGCGTTTTCTCACTTAAATCAAGTGCGTTTTCTCACTTAAATCAAGTGCGTTTTCTCACTTAAATCAAGTGACTTTTCTCGCTTAAATTAATTAACTTTTTCTTTTTTAATTTAAGAAAGTAAAAGTCACTTAAATTAAGTGACTTTTCTCACTTAAATCAAGTGACTTTTCCTTTCTTAAATCAAGTGCGTTTTTTCACTTAAATCAAGTGACTTTTCTTACTTAAATTAAGTAACTTTTTCTTTCTTAATTTAAGAAAGTAAAAGTCACTTAAATCAAGTGACTTTTTCTCTCTTAATTGAAGTGACTGCACATTCTCAAATTAAAAAAACATTTTCGTCTGTGTATGAATGTGATAGAAGATTGGTAATGTAAAAAAAATTCGAGAAACAAAAAAAAATTATATTCACAAGCTGAAGATATGACTTTCGAATAGTTTAATCACTTTTTCGGGTAAATTAAAGCACATTTTCCCGAATTATCAGCAATTAATTGAAAAATAACCTACAAATCCTCATGTTCTCAGTTTTATCGATCGTACTCTGGGATACTACCTTTAAAAAAAGGCAGTGTAATGTTTCACCCCTTTCTCATGCTAATATGGAAATTGATTTTCTTTGTTCCAGAGGCGAGAGGGTTAATAATTGCTGGAAGCGATTAGGGAAGACCCAGAAAACTCGTCCCTAGTATCCCTTTGTGTGTGTTCTACCCATTTCGTCCCTTTTCTCTATATACGGCATTAAGGGAACTCGGTCAAGCTACTGGTTTACGATCCAACTTCCCCAGTTATCATAGCCACCAGCCTGTATCTCATTTCATAGACCAGTTTTGCTTTTACGATGCGTAAGCATCATTTTCACGCCTCTATAACAGCCACAAGAGCAGTTTTAGATGACACGGGTACACAGGTAAATAAAGAAAGATACGACCGAATAAAGAAAAGGGGTGAGAATTTAATGTTTTTTCTTCTCAATTTTTTTCTTTGCCAGTGAAACTGGAGACCAACTATACTGCGGACTGGAGCTCGTTATCAGGCCACACTCTGATAAATGTTTGTGAGTCTGTATGGGTGTTTTTTTTTTTACGACAGAAGTTTATTTAATGTTCTCACATGTTAGCACGATGAGGGGGAAAAACGGACGTTGCGCGTTAATTAACGCATTGTAACGAGCAGTGTAACCTCGAACCTACCGTGAGTTTTTTCCTTTTTTTGTTTAATTTCAACTGTAAATTACTCTCATGAAAAATTTTCCATCAGGGGGATTCTGTGTTTCTGTAAATGGAGTTTTGTGATTTTGTTGAAATAGTGAAATAATGAGTGCTTTTGGTTGGGGAGGTTCAGTCTGCCTATGTTAAATGGAAAAATATTCGATAATAATGAGAATTGATTTTTTAATAATAGATCAAGCTTGTATTTTAGAGTTTCGATAAAACAGAAAAAATGAGGATTTGGAGGTTAGTTCCCGATTAATTGCTGTTAATTCAAGAAAATGTGCTTCAATTTACCCAAATAAATAAACTGCACGGACAAAAATTATGAAAAAATTCAGAAAAATGTAAAAAAATATCATCTTTGATACGGCATCAAAAAAATAAGGGATTAAATGTCTTGCAAACTATTTATTTATAAATTCCATCATTTTTCATTGATATATCAATGTAATACATCGAATTTTGGGTATTGCACTTCATTTGACTCACATGCAGATTCCCCCCCTCTTTAAATTATCGCGCTTTGCATAAATAAAAATCGAACATTTCTAGGATATTTTTATTTTAAAATAAAATTTATATCACAATAAATTGATTGTAATCGGAAACTTCTGTCATGCAAAATGCTTGTACTTATTGAGTACACGGTGTGGCTATATCTAACAGTTCTCCTCCCTTCACTTGACTCGCATAATACAGAAAGAGAGAGATATATAGAGCCGTAATGGAAACCGCTATGGTATACAAAACGAATGAATAATGAAGGCTCCTTTCCTCTCTCGTTGCATCTCGATATAAACAACAATGGCCACACGAGGCATTTTGCCCAGATTTTTTTTTTTTTTTTTTTTTTCGTAACGTCGAGTCGTTCGTTTATACACTATACCACATGCCCCGGCTCTTTCGATTCTCATTTTTCGCCTTGTGCACCCAATACAAGTAAAGCATGCAAATACGTACGATATGAAGCGGCTTATCGATCACGTGGGTCTCACTGAGGAAATCGATCTCAGTTACTTTTTTTTTTTTTTTTGGAATGGGTGTATAGTAGCGTAAGAAAGAATGAGAGCCTATCAATCACCGTCCAATGCCGATACGTATCGATGGTTAATGAAACCTCGACCTTTATCGTATTCTCCCCGAAAAAAGCTTTCCATATCCTTTCTTTTATGCATGCAAATAGACGAGTCGATGTGGAAGAGAAAATTTTCATGACAAAGACAAGTGAATGAGTTTACTCTTTAAATAAGTTTGGTTTAGAGTTGTGAAAAGTTATTGGATTAAATTGTCTGGGGAATGGTCCATGGAAAACTATTCATTTTGAAAAATGGAGAGTGGGGGAAAATGGGGATTTTGATGAAAGGGGCTGAGATGAATTTTTTTCAATGATTTCATCGAAAAGTTAAGGAAATTTGCGGTGGAAAACATGTGTCAGAATTAATTTTTCTGAATTTTTGGGAAATTATCATTTTTGAAAAATTCAGAATTTTCAGAAAATTGCATTTTTTTGAAAAATTTCAGTTTGAGGATTTTCTTGGTTCTATTGATCGAAGTGTGGAGATTCCGAATGGAGGTGAAAATATTAGATCACTTGCCATCAATTCATGGAATTTTTAAACAAAAATATCAATTTTTACAGGACTTTTAATGCAAAAACTGATTTTCTTGAAAAACACACATAAATTCTTTAAAAAATTTAAATTTTCTTGCTAAAACCACATAATTTGATGGCAAAGAATTTCACCTTTCAGCTCTATTCATACTTCCTCAGCTACGACCAATAGCACCAAAAATATCCCCGAAAAAGTGAAAATATTTTATTTTCCTGTTTTTCTCCCTAAAAACCTCAAATTTTCACAAAATTCTCAAAACTAAATTTTAACACATCCTTTTCCCTCATAAATTTTCTCAGCTTTCCAATGAAATCATCACAAAAACCTCATTTCAAACATCCCCCTAATTTCCCCCAATTACACAAAAAAAAAAACAAAAACTAAACCATATCCATTCCCCTCTTTCTCTACATCCTGAAAACAATCCCCCTGTAAAAATTTTCTCCCGAATATCTCCGCCTATCAAAGCATAAATATATCGTTATTTTCATCGGATATTTCCCCAGTCACTTGATAAGCCCATTTTCATTGCCCTCCCCCCAATTTAATTCCCGAGATATGCAAATCACTAGAAAATTTATTAACGAGAAACAACAAAGAACTCGGCCTCTTCTCCCCTCTCCCCCCCCCCTCTCTCTCTCTCCGCTCCTAAATTCTATTAACGACATTTAATTCTAAAAGAATTTCCCAACTCCTTCCACCTTTTCCATTTCCATCTCTATCTCCGTCTCTTTTTACGTAACCTAAACTGCATTTTATTCCATTTTATTTTATTTTATTGATACTTGACCCACATATGTAAAACCATTACATTTAAAATGTCCCTCGCAGATGGTTTTGATGCACGCGCGATAATACAATTCCTGTTCTCTCTCTTCCCCTCCCCCCCTCCCTTCTCCCTCTCTCTTTCGCCCTTCCCCTCAAAGGCGAATGTTTTCTCGTATTCTAATTTAAATACGTTCAAAAGCCGCATTTCATTAGTACCAGAAGAGGCGAGCGCCAATGTGTATGTGTGTGTGTTTGTATTTTCCTCTTGTGTGTGTTTGTGTGCGTGTGCGCAGGCGTCCTGAGGGCGCACACACTCGGGTCTCTCTCTTTGTCTCGTTCATCCGTTCTCCGATATAGATATAGGGCCTTCGATTCGCGCGAGTTACCCACTGGATAAAGAGAACACACTGAAGCCTGCGAGAGAAAGAAAGAGAGAGGGGAAGAGCGCGAGGTGGGGGTTGAGGGGTGAGGGGAAAGAGAGAATATGGGAGTAAAGCCGATGGGATACGAAGGGGAGCACTACATGCGAATATACGGGATAGAAGAGCCTTTCGGGTGTTCCGGCCGTTTCCTTTGTCACACTGCCGATGGAACAACGCGAGATGAGGAGAAAGAGAAGACGAAAAAGGCTTCTTGGGGACCCTATACACAGAGCTTTTTCTTTCTTCACTCGAAATTCTTTTCTATCTCTTTTTCTCTCTCTTTCGCATTTCTTTTTCTCTCACTTTAATGCCTTCTCTATCTCTATATCAAATACACTCGAATGGGGACACAGGGGAAAGTCTCTTTTCCGGCGAGACGAATGAAATTTATTGTATGTAATGGGTCTGGCCTTTCGGTATTCGCAAATTCTTTTTTTTTTTTTTATTTTTTTTTTCCTCTTTTTTCTTCTCTTTATATGAAGAAAATGGTAATTTTTTTTAATGGACTCCGCCTCGAGTTACTCGACGAGTTTTTATCGGAGAATTCACGAGGAGTTTGGTAATTGATAAAGTTGAATTTGTAGATGGGGGTGGAATTGACTTGAATTTCATGTACATGAGGAAAATCGAGTGGAATTAATGAAAGTACTTGCACTTTAATAATTCATCCAAAATCATTGAATTTCCATGGATAGAAAGCAAAGAAAATCCATTATGACACATGTATTACCAATAAAATATCATCACCTTAGGAACAAAATGGCGTAAGTGCCACGCTTATACACAGCACTTACGCCCCTTTGTTGCTAACCGACAAAATGTTACAATTGCAGATACAGTCAACTTTCATTCAAATCATAATAATACATCGTTATCTTAGAAACATGAGAATGTAAGTACTATGTATAAGTATAACATTTATGTCATTTTGTTTCTAAGGCTAACGATATATCTATAGATATATGGAATAGGAAGAAAGATGAAAATAGTGATCATTAACTGGAATAATGGAAAAACAACAATGTCAGTACAAAATCAAACGTTGATAACATTTTCTTTAGTTTCTTATGTGTTTATTTTTCTCATCGCTTGTACGGGTTTGAGGACTCTCATTCCCTTAACAAAATTATAACAAAATCACTCATATGCTGAGCATTCTTTCCTTAAAGACTATTCTTAACCTATTACATTTTTACATTTTTCTCTTATAAACTAATTACAAGTTTGAACAGAGTTTGGGTTCTTGTGCTATTAAATGTTCAAAACAAAGACATCGAAACATAGAAAATGATGGGTACAAGTGATAAAATATCTCGAAAACTAATGGAGATACGCCCTTTTTACTCAAATTCTTTTCTGCACAAAACTTGAAGGGCTACAAATAAAAGAATTAGTACAAAAAAGGCGTATATCCATTAGTTTCCGAATTATTCTGCAAAAAATTGTTGGGGATGATTTTAATCATAGAAATTATTAACACACGATTCCATTTTCCACCATATTGGACAAGAGTGAAGATCTTTATTCATATTATTATTATTCTACATTTTTGTTTTTTTGTACGAACACACGAGTGCATTATTCCATAATTTTCAACAAAAATTTCCATAATTCCAAATATTTCCCAAATTGGAGCAAAATTTCAATAGATTTGACTCTCACAACCCCGTTATTTTATTCACTCTCAATTTTCTACCCCCTCCTCCTCCTCCTCTTTCTTTTTCTTCCTTTTTTTTTTGTATTTTCGAATAACCATGCGTTACGTTATCACGTCACGTGAAGTATGTACGTCCCTCGACGTTGTGGGAATCCAAAATGCCACTCTCACTCAGCCACATACACGAGTCTCTTTGTGTCCCATTGAGAATCCACTGAGGCTCAAACCCCTCGGCGTCATCACTAATACAGTAACACACAGGCCAAATATACAGGCAAACGAGAGTAAAAGAGAAAGAGAGAGTGAAAGAGGATCGAAGAAAAGCCGTAGGCAGCGATTGGCATGCACGACAGAGAGAACAAAATATAATTAACTTTGCGTAAAACTCGATCGGATAACGAGCGTTATCAGAAGCGCAGTCGATTGGTGCTCATTGCTCGAATAAAGAGGTCTACACGTTGCCCATGAGTAAACACGCGTGTGTATCCTGCACGAACAAAGAGGCATTGGCGCATAAATAATCAAAGTTTTTTTTTGGCACACACATATATATATATATACTGAGAGCCCAAAGGCACGGGCCATTGGAACGATAATTAGATTCCAAGGACCGCATTCTATTTTGGCCAAGAGTTACGTTAGAAAAAGAATTCCCCCCCTTCTTGGTATATACACATTCGGTCGGTTTTAGCAAGGCCTAGCAAACACACAAAGCTTCGCTTCTTTCTCCACCTTCTCGAAAAAATCCGCAGCATATTTACGATCTCAAAGTTTTGGTGGTTAAAGGTTTTTTTTTCGGTCAGAAACTCCATTCTTCCTGTTTTATTCTTCTTTTGGACTGGGTTTTTTTTTTCTGGGTTTCGGAAACTTGTGGATGGAGAATTTATTTATGAACAGAGGAGAATTATTCAAGGTTGTATTTTAGGGAATTCGAGTACAGTTAATCTCTTATTTTTTTGATGCTATATCAAAAATGATATTTTTTTTACATTTTTCTGAATTTTTTCATAATTTTTGTCTGTGCAGTTTATGAGATATGGATTATCAAAGTTCCTGAAAATAGCGTTGGTGGGGATGAAACGCCCTAAATCAGACCGAAATAACGAAATTACTAAAAAACCACACAGTTGACCCATTATTTAAAAACAGCATTTTAACTAAATAATAGAAGAAAAAAAAATTCAATTCACCGTATAGTTATTGAGAAATTTTAATTAAAAGGTAATCGTAACTATTTGCCTCTCTCTCTATCTCATGCATGTGATAAGAGATTGATGTAAAAAAAAATCGAGAAGAAAAGAATTATATTCGCAAGCTGAAGATATGACTTTCGAATAGTTTAATCACTTTTTCGGGTAAATTGAAGCACATTTTCCTGAGTTATCAGCAATTAATTGGAAACTAACCTACAAATCCTCATGTTTCCTGTTCTATCCACCGTACTCTGCAATACTACCTCAAAATATCCAAAAAAACCTCTTCTCTATTTTCAGACAAAGAACTTTTCATCGAATCCAACGGTATTTATCACTGAATATTCCTTCCCTGGGAAAAAGCATGATGAATATATGGAATTCGAGGGGAAATTGTGAAAAAAAACGTGAAAAAAGTGGGCCCTATGAAACGACCTTTGCGGTACTTCCATTGAGATAGAAACCAGTGGAAATGAATAAAAATCGTGTATAGAACTCGAGAACTGCTCCACTTTCAATTACAATGTGCCCAGGTATAATTCAGGTAACGCAGTCTCTTCCTTCTCTTTCTCTTTGTTCATGTATTCTCGTTTTTTTACATCTATTTTTTCATCTCCATCTTCTCGTTCCCCCCTCTCATGTACATCAACAATGCTTCTTCTCAAATGCAGAGGAGAAAAAAGAAAGAGAGAGAGAGAGAAAGAAAAGTAAAAGAAAAAAGAAGAAAAAAAATCCAGGAGAAAGAGAATCGTAAAAATAGTTATGGCATAATGGTAGTAACGAGAAGTGTAGAAGACTCGTTACGGTATAACTATACCGGTTTATATATACATGTCACAGTGACACACACAGAAGTGAAGAAGAACAGTGCAGAGAAAGAGAGATGAAGAAGAATAAAGAAAGAATATGGAGGCAATGGCGCAGTTGGGTCCCCCCCCCCTAACGTAAATTAAATGTACGAAGGAACATACAATGCCTGCTAAATCATCCAAGTATAGGCTCTTAAAGGAGCCTCTGACTTATTGCACCAGCTCCAATGATAATTCAAGGAAGAGATGGAAGAAGTATACTCCCTCTCTTCTTTTTTTTCCTGCTTTTTTTTCGTATCTGCGAGCAACCGCCCCAAACTCTGCAGTCGAGGGTGACTTTTTTCCTCTCGAGAATGAAAGAGAGAAAGAGAAAGAGGGGGAGGGGGGGGGGGGGGGGGTGAGGGGGAATAAATGCTTTCAAAGGGAAGCTTCCGTAATTGCAGAGTCAAGTCAATGGCTTCATTGCGAGTAAAATTTTCAACACACAGCATGTACGTGAATGACATTTTCAATTTCAAGGATTTCCTTCTGATTTTTGTGTGTTCTTTTTGTTTGGACGTTGAATTTTCATGGGATATATATTTTAGATCTCTCAGAATTTTCAGAGACATATCGTCTTAGAGTGAAAGGGGTGTAAATGCCATTTTTTCCGGAAAACAATCAAATATTGAGGAAAATGGTCTTTGGCAAATTTTTTTGAAATAATTAAAAAATTTATTGAATTTACTGAATTTAGTTGATTCAAACACATTAACTAGTTGAATTGACTAAATTCAGTAAATTCAACAGTTATTTTTAATTATCAAAAAAAAAAATTTGTCAAGGACCATTTGCCTCAATATTTGATTATTTTTACCATTATTCTTGTGCTCAGTGTAGGAAATTTTTATCTAATTTTCTTTACGCCGATGAAAAATGATGAGATTTATCACATCAGAATGAGAAAAAAAAAGCGAACTATGGTGTTTCACCATAAACACTCGTCTCTCCAATATATGAATGAGAAGCTACGAATGAATAAGGTTCAGGGCCGTGGGAGCCCCCAATGGGCTCAAGGAAAAAGAAAAAAAAAAAGGAGGAAAAAAAATGAGAGCAGTAAGAATATGCGTATATATATATTTTTCAGGAACTCCACGGGGCCACATTTTTCTTGATTTGCGCGTGAAACAATCCGAGCATCTGAATTTCAAATGGCAAGCAAATGTCTTATGGGTGAAGAAAGAAGAAAAAAAAAATACACTTTCTCAACAACCCCCACTGGAGTCAAAGATTCCTCGTGGCTCTTGACATAAAACAAGTGCCAATTCTTTTCATTGAGTGTTGCCATGAAGAGAAAAAAGAAAGCGAAATTGAGATGAAAAATTGTCAATTATTTTTCCATTTTCACTGACAAATTGTCTTTTTCCCAGAGAGACAAAGGAAAATTGCGTGATGAAAAAAAAAATGGTAAAAAATAGCTTCGAATTTTTGGATAGGACTGTATGCGAACGGTGCGAATCACCCAGAGACGTAAACAAAATTCCAGAGCGGCCAAATTACGCCAGAGATGATGTTTTTTTTTTTCTTTTAGAAATTTCTTTCTTTCATTTTTTTATTTTTAAATTTTTTTTAGGAGAAAAGGAAGAAGGCATTATTGCCAGTTGAAACCACCGAAAAAACTTGAAAAAAATGTAAAAAAAAAAAACTGTAAAACAGAAGCCAGCGATCGCGTGATCACTTTTTTATTTTTTTGTTTCTCTTCGTTTCTCGTGGGGTCTCTCAAGGTTACATTTGTTATAATGCGGATGGGATAGTAGTTTGCGAGTGGCTTCTTCTCCGAGGGCGCCGTTACGGGGGCCCCGTGGCAGCTGAAACGAAGGACGCTATTGAAGAGAGAAAGAAATATATATATATATGTATATATATATATATAAAAAGGGGGGACAGGTCTTTTCAAGGTCTTTCTTGTTTGGTTCTTGTGGCCCTTATTATGGCTGTGTCTCACGGTTACCATACACGTGTGCTCGGATTATAAATAAACCGCCGTGTTTTTCAAATCACGGAATCAAGGAGACAATTTAGAGCATCGGTATCCTGCAATTCCGATGGAAAGTGAGGGGTGAGAGAAATTGGGGTAAAATCATCATTACTATGAAAAATGATTTGGGATAGAATTTTTTAGATGATTTCATTGAAAAAATGACCAAATTTTGACGGTTTTTTTTATTGAAACATCAAAATATAACCGTTACAGTGCAAAAATTCAAAAATTAGAACAGAATTTGACTAAAATATGAATTTTTCAGACTAATTTAACTCTATTGATCATCAATTTTGTTCAAAATATCACATGAACTTGCTCCAATCTTTGATTGAATGTATGATAACATACTTTCAATACATTATTAGTACGTGGATCATTATTAATGATTAAATACAGCAATTCCATAACTGGATACAATATCAACCAGGAACATAAAACCATCTAGGCTTATAACCAATCGAAGTATATTTGAAATAAGTAATGAATACCTTCAATTTATTTGAATTCTTAACAAAGTAAGGTGAATTATTAAGTGTAAAAAAACTTCCATGGACTAGATGAATAGAGATGATATCCAAATAGACCTACTCAAGTTTACGAAAGATGTAAACATGTGAACCAAATCAGTATAATGACTGTCGTAAAATTACGAGTTAGTATCAACACTGATTTCCATACTAAATGAGAATTATAAGCTCATATTTAGGATACTCTAATTGTGCAATGTTTTTTTCTTGTAATATTTTCAAGTGTCGATTAAGATGTTCATTTCCATGTTCATAAATTCAGATGTAGGGATCATGAGGTGTTGGAATAGTTGAATTTCACAATACTAAGTAATTGTCAATTGAACGACGTTTCGCCCGTTTATTCAGGCTTCTTCAGGTTGTTGACATCATTAGTGTATAGTCAACTTGAAGATGTTTTTCTCCAATTCTCAAGTATGATATCATAATAACGTGATTTTTTGATGCATAATATTTTTCGTAATATGATTCATTGTAATATTATAATGACACAATATACTGAAGTGTCATCAAAAATGATGATGAAATATGATTTGATGCTCAATTCTTCTCCAAAATGGACAAATTCCCAAAAAAATTGATCTTCATCCATGATTTCCACCTAAAATTTCTTCAGCTATTCAATAGAATCGTCGAAAATATCATATCCCCAATCCTTCCTTTAATTCCCCTTAATTTTCCTCAAAAAAGAATCATAAATACCACCAAAAAAAAACTATTTTTTTCCCACAAAGAAAATCTGTCTTTTCCCTCAGCTACTTTGAAGTCATCTCCAAACACGAGATCCACTGTTAGTTACAGATTAAATGATCGTAAACCTTCCAAAAATTCTTTGTCAACATATTTATTCTGCACACGATCAAAGGCGTCTTCCTTCACGTCTCGACACATGTCAACGGAGCACAACTTCCAGAGACACACGAGGCACACAGAGAGGCAACGTTTATAAACGGCAAGTGGGTCAAGAGAGAACGAAGAAATGCTTTACTATTATTTTTATTATATATAATATTTTTTTCTCTACATCTCTCTAACTCTCTCTCTCTTTCTCTCTTCTTCGCACTTCTTCGAAGCCTTGAAAAGTCCAAGGAGGACAGGGAGTCGTTGGAATTTCTAGTTGGACGTTACACGTGTTCGGCCTCTTTTTTTATTTTCTCTTTATTTTTGCATGACAGCCATTATGCAGGCTACACTTAAAATGAATTTGCCATTGAGAGTCAATCTGAATTCAGGGAAAGGCTGTTACATTAACGCCGCCATTACGTGGAATTACCCGAAGGGTTCATCGGACCTTTTCGTTAATTCACGTGATTAAATAGAGTAGGAGAATCATTTTCAAGCATCATTTGTCTCTACACAAACTGCAATCCAATTTTCTTATCTTCTTCACTCTCTCCCTCCCTTCCTCCCCCCCCCCTTTCTTCTTCCCCTCTACCACCATGAATTACACTATTTTTCTTCATTCTCAAAAAAAAGAAGGAAGCAATCGAAAACTTGTAGACGAAACGTCTTTATGTTCACTCTTTGCTCTCAAGGGTAGTATACAATTCCCCTGGTTGTTTCAGGACCAATTGCGAAATCTTATAGACACGGGTGAGTTGATAAATGCGAGGGTTCGCTCGTTGGATTCCTAATTTACCGGCTGAGATTCTTCCTACCTTTTTTTTTTCGTCTTCATCTCCTGAATAAAAAGGAGTAGATGAAAAAAAAGGGCGATGAGGAGGTCTACTTAGACTAAAATTGGGAAATGGAGCTATCGAATGATATTCGATATCTCGAATTCAATGCGAAGTGTCGCATCGATTAATCGATTAATTTCGCATTGGATTCGAGATATCCATTCGATAGTTTTGGTCCAACTTTTCTAATTTAAGGGGATATAATTATTTTTATATTCAGAATTGATGAAACTGACCTATCGAAGGCATCGATATCTCGAATTCAATGCGAGATATCGTATCGATTAATCGATATTTGGAAACGATCGATCTATCGAATTATGCTAAGCAAAACTTCTTTTTCCAAAATTGAATTTTAATTGTTAATACTTTTCATATTCTTTATTTCATGATCAAAAATTCAATGCTCATCGAACTTTTATCACAAATATTTTCTCGTGGAATAGATTCTTTACGTGTGCGACCTGATTTTTATCCAGATGTAAATTCTGGCCTCCACATAACCCCATACATTTTACATTACATCTCGAAGAGAAAAGAAAAGAGAGAAAAAAAAAACAAGAGGAGGGATTGAACGTTGGGTATCGATCAAAACACGTCTCTCTTATTCAGAAGAAAGCTCCTGATATAAACAACCGCCAAAATCCACTCTACAATTCTTTAAAAATTCATTTTTACATTCAACGTGAGAATTTTTTTTTCCTCCATCACCCAACGTAACTGCCAATTCAAGCTGATCCAATGAGCCAATTCTTATTTTTTTTTTCTCCTTTATCGTCTCATTTTTCATCCATACAATATTCCCAGGAGTAAAATCCCCCGAAAATTCCAACAATTTCCACTAATTTCACCTGGAAAATTTATACTTTTCTATCCTCAATTCCTTTGTTCTCGATAGAACCCATAAATCTCCCTCAGACGCAATTGAAAAAAATCGATCGTCCTGGGAATTCCTCCCCCCTCTTTTGCTTCTGATTGGGAGCAATGTAATCATCAGAATTTTCGATTGTTTTTTTTTTAATAGAAGATACTTAAAATTATCTAAATAGAGAGAAAATGATATTTTTAGCGCATGTGTGTGTGTGTATGTATGTATGTGCATGAAAGTCGCAATTACAGCAAAACGGTTTTATAGAAAAATTTCATATTTTATGGACAATTTCCTCTCGACAAACTCTATTTTTTAAGCTTTATTTGAAGAGAATTCGATCGATGCTTTTTGAGATATGTCTATTTTTTAAAAATCAGTTTTTAATGGAATTTTTGGAAACTATTCAACTGATGTTACTTATACTCATATATTATCTCGAGACTTGTATCAATTAGATGTCTGTCAATTCTGAGCTTATTTGGATGATTAGTTCTCGAGTTATTGCAATTTCAATGAATTTTTCAAAAATTGATACTTTGATGATGGTTTCAAAAAAGTTGTATCACTCCCATTCTAAAGCATATTGTTAAAGTATTACCAGAAGAAGCTATTCTAGTCTTTGTTGTGTCGACAGATTCAAAAAAGAGGCGAAAAGCGGTGAGTGTCTTTTCGAAAAATAAAAATAACAAAAATCCAAACAAAGTAATGAACATACAGAGAATATTACGATCCCTCAATTTTTCATTATATCCTTTCTCATGGACAGAGAATCATATATTCCGAAATCCACTCGGAAATCTCAGTGATTTAGTCCACACAATTCGTTTTTATGGCCTTTTTTTTTTCCTTTATTCACTCGTGTCTTTCTTTTATTCCTCTCTTTTTTTTTTCCTTTCTTTCCAGGGAAACGATTTTTTTCTTCTCGCCACATCGAAATGAAGTATATTCCACTCAAATTTCGTATCAGTAAGGTAATGGCCACATACAAGATTTTTGTGCCGTGCGGAAGCACGCGTCACTTCGTGTCCAATCGTCCGTAGCTCTACCACGAATTATTGCCCAAAATTATACGTTTTGCCTCTCCGGCCAATTCTGTCCTGGCGCTATTTTTATTAACGTCCGTGTGGCTTCTCCCTCTTCAGTTTCCCGTTTTTTTCTCCTCATCCCTTTCTTCTTTTTTTTTTTCCTCTTCATTTCTTTGAAAACGTCCGACACGTGGATACACAGGGGGAGAGAGAGAAAGAGTGAGTCTATTGCAATGACCCATGCTATTCCGGGACGTGAAAAAAAAGTTTGATCACTGTTCTCCGGTGTTTTTTAAAACACACACACACAAACACACATCCGAGGCATTCGAATAATTCTCTCATGAGAGAACCCGATGCCTGAATTTAAAGGAAAAAAAAATCAGGAAAACCCGAGGGATACACTGCTTCTCATTTGCCCTTTGTTGCTGTTGAGGAAATATGTGGCACGTGCTTCGAAAATACGAGTCAAAAAGGAGGAGGAACGATAGACGAGGAGTCATTTCCAGTGGATCGAGGAGAGAAAGGAAATTCCTTTTGATCGAACGTTAATCCAAATTTTATCTTCGATCTTCGTTGTAGAAAAAAAAAGCGCAGAGGGCTAAAATGCGGTGAATTAAATCGTCGACTTGGGAAACAAAGGGACGTAAGTGTTATGCTTGTACACAGGACTTACGCCCCTTTGACTCTAAAGTGACGAAATATTGTAAAACATCCATGTGATCCTATATGTTATTGGCTTTTTAATTGTTGGGTCTTGATGAACGAATAAATGAATAAATAACTCAAATTAGGGAAAAATTGTAGTTAAGGTGTACCTTAACTATATACGGATACTATATTGTCCAAGTGGACTCGAGTAAAGTTAACCCCTTATTTTTTATTATTATTTATTTATTCACGCTATCTGCATTCTACAAAGTATTATTAATATGTTACAGCCATTGTGGAAATATGTTTGGTTCCTTTAGTCAATCTCATCCTTCAAAACAGAATTTAATATTAATTATGATTTCATCCCAATCGCACTCTACCAAATTACAAGTTACAAGTTACACTCGCTCATTCATCCATTTATTACATTGCATCAATACAGTCCACAGACCTCGAATATCACTTGTCTCTCAATCGATGGATCGTTCATTATTCAATTCTCTATTCTCACTACACTATTCTCACCACACCACTTGCATTGCGCTTGAACTCTGTATCAAAGATACTTTTTTACATTTTTCTGAATTCTTTCATAATTTGCTTACTGAAAATAGCGTTGGTGGAAATGAAACGCCCTAAATCGGACAGAAATAACGAAATTACTAAAAAACCACACAGTTGACCCATTATTTAAAACCAATTGGCTAAGAAAACGGCATTTTAACTAAATAATAGAAGAAAAAAATATTCAATTCACCGTATAGTTATTGAGAAATTTTAATTAGAAGGTAGTCGTAACTATTTGCCTCTCTCTCTATCTCATGTATATGATAGGAGATTGATGTAAAAAAAATTCGAGAAGAAAAAAATTATGTCCACAAGCTGAAGATATGACTTTCGAATAGTTTAATCACTTTTTCGTTTCAATTAAAGCACATTTTTCCGAATTATCAGCAATTAATCGGAAACTAACCTAAAAATCCTTATGTTTTCTGTTTTATCCACCATCCTCTGTGTAACACTACCTTCACCGAAAAAATCAGGAAAACCCTCGGGATCCCGCTTCTCATTTGCCCTTTGTTGTCCCAGAAAATGGGCATTGTGGCACGTGCGTCCACAATCCAAGAAGAACCAAGAAGAAACGATACACCAAGAGTCATTTCCCTCAAATCCAAGAGAGAAAGGAAATTCCTTTGATCGACCGTTAATCCGAATTTTATCTTCGATCTCCTCTTTTCATTCAAAAAAAAAAAAGCGCAGATACCTAAAATGGGGAGAAAAAATCGTAGTTAAATCGAAAAACTGTTGTTGCATTATGGCACATCAACAAAGTTGGTAACGGCGTCTGCGCGTTCTCTTTGTTTGCTCCTAGGTTTTCTTCCCCTGGGATAAAATCGATTTGATGCGTGTGTGTATACACCAAAGTCTTTCCTCTCTCTTCCCTATATCCAAATGTATCCGCATACGAGTATACACACTCGAGGTGAGATGACACACACAGTGTTTTTTTTTTTTAAGGTTTATTATATAACGTCAAAACTTGTGTCTTTAGAATTGTAAAAGACGAAGAAGCAGAAGAAACCTATACAAATGGCAGAAAGGGCACGAGTCGTAGTTCTTTGCTGGAATCATGCGGGTATCATAAAGGGGGAGGGGGGAGAGGAAATAAAAGGAAGATCCCGATGTACCTCTTGTGCGACCTTAATACGGTAGGATATATATATAAGCGATGAAAACGTATGAACGCACGAGCGAACACACAGAGACAGCTGCCTCAATTCTCCTTTGTCATGTGAATCCGATGAGAGTAATATGTTTTGCGATGATGTACTCATATCTCTTTCTCTTTCACTTGTTTTTTCTACGTCTGATTCATTTTATTTCCTTTTTTTTTTTAGTAGCCTCGTCGAGGACAAGACGAAAATGTATTTGAAACGGCGTCTTTCAGGGGAAAATATTTTCTTTATCTTAATGCGGAGATTTATAACTGAAGAAAGAGTCTGAAGGAAAAAAATGGGGGGGGGGGGTCAAGTTTTTATGCTATTTTCTGTTAGTGAAGAGGTAGAAAAGCGCCGATCTTTTTTTGGAGAATATCTCGGTAAATAATGGAGATACGCCCCTTTTACCTTAATCCTTTTTTCTGTAGCTCTTGAAAATTCCTACAAAAAGAGGTAATGTAAAAAGGGCGTAACTCCACTATTTTCAGAAACATTTCATCTTTTTCCCCAAAAAAATTTAATCAAACTTGAGCATCTTTTGGGGATATCTTGGGAACTGATGGAGATACGCCCTTTTTGCTCTGAGCAGTTTCTGTAGAGAAAAGGACGTATTTCCATTAGTTTACTAGATATTTGAGAAAAATTGTTGAAATGAAAAAAAAAAAATTTACAATATTTTTCTTTGATTTTCCTTTTTTTGAATTTTTTTTGGAAACTAAGCGAGATGCGATCTTTTTGTCCCAATTTTTGTTTCATAGAATATTTCAAAAGCTACAAAACAGGATCAGAATGAAATTGCCCTATCTCACTTATTCTCCAAACTAAACATTATTCTCAAAAAAGTTTCATTTTTTATTTTTTTTATTTTTTTAAATCAATTCTGACACATTTTCCATTTTTTCTCCTCACTTTTCCCTGATTTTAATGAAAAAAAAAAAAAAAAAAATAAGCCATAAAGGTGAATAATACATGTACTTTGTACATGTGTTCTTTTTTTCTTCTTCATTCCACTTTTATCCTTCATTTTTTTCCACGCATCTCGTTTGTAACATTTCATTACATATACCCAGAACGAGTCATCTTGCTCGAGGCTGTCAAGTAAAATAAATTCGTTGGCAGTATTATTACATGAAAATAAAGAATGGCTTTGAAGGTATAATACAAAGTACAAGAGTGGATAAATCGTAAATAAACTCGTACTATCATCATGTGACCTATTTATATTGTCCTCCGGGTTGAATTCGCCCCTCCCCACCCCCCTCCCCCTACTCGTGCCGTTTTTTTCTCTTTTTTTCGCAGTAATCTCGACGTTTCAATCTTCATCAATTCACTTTGTTATTATCGAATATTGCCATCTTGATGTGAAGCTGGTAAAAATTGAGGAGAACAGAAAAAAAATAATAATATTGTTTGGATGATCCCGTTAGTTACATATATATATATATATATATATATATATATGGTGTGTTGCCGGAACTCGGCCACGTAATTTCCGGAACATCTGGTAGCCCTGAAGATATTCGAAGGAATCAGCGTCAACCCTTTATATATATATACGGTTCTCCTGTTGCACAAGCGCAAAGGCATTATTCCCTGTTTTTAATAGCGTATTTATGGGGGGAATGTAATTTAATCCATTTTCTGTTGCTTTTAAATGTTGCAGGGTGAGACGCAGTTATTAAGAGAAACGGGGTAATTATAGGCTATCCAATGGCTAGCGGAAAATCATCGGAACGGTGAATTATTGTTGGGCGGAGGTGCTGGGTCACTGGGAGAAAGAGGCGAGGGTAAACTTTAAGTATTACGATTATTTTCTTAAGGTAGAATTCCAGCGTACGGTTGGTAAAACAGGAAACATGAGGATTTGTAGGTTAGTTTCCAATTAATTGGGGATGATTCGGAAAAATGTGCTTTAATTTACCCGAAAAAGTGATTAAACTATTCGAAAGTCATATCTTCAGTTTGTGAATATAATTTTTTTCTTCTCGAATTTTTTTTGCATCAATCTCCTATCACATGCATGAGATAGAGAGAGAGGCAAATAGTTACGACTACCTTCTAATTAAAATTTCTCAATAAGTATACAGTGAATTGAATATTTTTTTCTACTATTATTTAGTTAAAATGCTGTTCTCTTCGCCAATTGTTTTTGAATAATGGGTCAAATGTGTGGTTTTTTAGTAATTTCGTTATTTATGTCCGATTTAGGGCGTTTCATTCTCACCACTGCTATTTTCAGTGACTTTGATATCATATCTCATAAACTGCACGGACAAAAATTATGAAAAAATTCAGAAAAATGTAAAAAAATATCATTTTTGATATGGCATCAAAAAAATAAGGGGTTTAATGTACTCGAGTTTGTTGGGATACTACCTCGATTAAGGAAATTGGGTGAAAGAGAGTTTTCTAAGTTCTAAATTCATTTCTTCGCCTTAAATTATAAATTTTTGGGAATATTACTGGGGCCAATAAGAGTTAAGATCGTTTCTGAAGAATTCCATTAAAGTGTTGTTGAGAATTAATTGAAATTGACGGAAATACGAGTCTTTATCAAAAATCCACTTTCGGGTAATTCCTTCAATTTTCATTAAAAATCAATGAAATTGGAGCGAAGTCAATGGGGAGTGATCTCAACTCTTAATTGGACAGCAATTAGAGCCAGGAATACTCGTCCAAAACTAAATTCCCCCAAAAAATAAAGTAATTCAGTAGCAAAGAGGTGAAACAAGAGAATTCTACTTTTTTTTCAATAATCCCTCGAAATATCTCGGAAATTAATGGTAAGGCGCCCTTTTTACTCCAATCTTCCTTTGTACCTCTTAAAATTCTCTTAAAAAAAAAAGGATGAAGATAAAAAGATTGTATCTCCATTACTTTTCGAATTTTTTTGTCTGTTTTCAGCTCTTCATCACTGAATTAATTCTTTCTCACTATTGAAATTCAATAATTTTTTGAAAAAAATTCAAAGAATTAGATTTCAAATTTGAATAATTTTTTGAAAATTCTCAGAAATTAATGGAGATTTTTTTATCCATTAATTCCTTTTTCTGCAGTTTTTGGAATTCTCTACAAAAGGAATATGAACAAAAAGGGCGTATCTCCATCAATTTCCGAGATATTCATTCATTTTCACCTCTTCACTACTGAATTAGCTCTTTTTCACGATAAAGATGGGAAATTCCTCCGAATTCTTCGATGAAAGCTTCAAAATTAAGTATTATCTCTGACAACACGTCACAAAAAAACCATTAACTGCAACACATAATAAATTATCCCCAAAAACATGAATGAAAGCTTCCATCCACCCAAAACTCCGTCATAAATTAAATCCTCAAAAACTCTCTTCTTTAAAAATTCCAGATGAGAAGGTGTGTAAAGTCATTCCCCAGCCAGCTAAACCAGTTAGGGTGAGTCCATCTCTAAAAAAAACTGCCCATTCCCGTTTTTTTGTCACCACTCCCCTAATAAAAAAAATCATCAAAATGAAGCAGTTCCCAGGCACACTTGCACAAAAAAAAAAAAAAACTGCAATTCCCAGCGTTAAAATAAATGCAATAAAAATTATCCTCCGACCATCAATCTCCCCGTCATTTACTCCAATCACCCAGCATTCCAAGAATCCCCTCTCCCCCCCTCCACACCCCTTTGAATGGGCTTCTCACCCCTTTGAAACCCCGAAATTGAGCTATTCTGGTGCCACCAATGTAAAC
The DNA here is from genome assembly GCA_963942555.1 of Aleiodes leptofemur. Taxonomy (NCBI): domain Eukaryota; kingdom Metazoa; phylum Arthropoda; class Insecta; order Hymenoptera; family Braconidae; genus Aleiodes; species Aleiodes leptofemur. The sequence continues at coordinate 4,836,160 of OZ012615.1, read as the reverse complement.
TGGTACGTCACCTGCATATATTTATTTCATTTTTTTTTTTTTTCATTTTTTTTCCTTTTTATTCTTCACCCGAGTGAATTAATGGCGCTTGATTACCAACTGGGTGAGTATTCGGCCAATCGATCACACCCGAACGGGGACAGGATATTCAGGCGCACAAGAGAGGAAGATATATATATATATATATATATTATATATATAGTGAAAGGGGTTTGCGGGTTAAAGGGAAGACAACGGGAAACACATACACACAGGGTTATTAGGGAGCAGGTGGAAGCTACGCACGATTTCCTAGGAAAGTGCCTATATCCATGATAAATACATGTATACACTAAGCCTCTCATAGCTGCTTGCCATCCGGGCGTCTGTGGCTTCATAAATTTTCTTATTGGCGGTAGATCCACGTGGGCGCTATTAAACTCAAAACTCTCGTGGGGAATCTGAACTTGCGTGAGAGACTAAATCCTCAAGGAAGATAGATAGGGGGGGGGGGGGGGCAAAAGGGGTGGAGAGGTAAATTTGTAATTAAAATTGTTATTCATAATTTTTGGAGGTATCGCGAATGTGTTTATTATTATTGTTATCATTATTATAACATGTGTATTACCCCTATGCGTCTTATATTTTTCCATTAAAAGAAAATATTTGCACTTTAAAAAATGAAAATTAATGGTTTTTGATTGGAAAAAGTACTTTTTTTTAATGGGAGAAACAGAAAAAATTTTCAACAGTTATCATCAACTGTTAAATATTGATTAATATGTTAATTTCGAAAAATCGAAAGAAGTCTTGAAATTTCGAGATTTTTTGGTGAAATTTCAAATTATTTGACATTAAACTGATTCTGAAGTTAGAGATGGACTAAACAACGATTTCGGAGGTAGATTTGAGATAAATTTCGAGGAAAATTTGGAAATACAAAAAAAATTGCAAAAAACTCAAAAAATCTTGAAATTTTGAGATTTTTAGTAAAATTCCGAATAATTTGAGATTAAAATGATTTTAAGGATTTTTTTCTCATTTTTTAATACTCAACGCATCTTTCGTGTCCTTCAACGTCAAAACAGGAAGAAGTGGACAAAACTTCTACTTTCGACATTGAAAAACCCAAAAGTTATGTTATTACACTTTACAATATCCCATAATACGAAAAGTTGAAGCTGTTCCAAAGTATCTCAACGTATTTCAACGTTCGAAAATAATTCAGAAAGAGCGCGAAGTTTAAAATTGTGTGAATCCTCGAGAAAGATAGCAAGATAAATATCCGCTAAAAAGTAGTGAGAATTTAATTTGTAATCAAAATAGTAATTCATAATTTTTTGAGGTATTGCAAAAGCGTTTATCATTATAATAATAATAATTATTATTATAATTATTATAACACGTGTATTACATATGCCCTTTTTTTTACATGCTTCTTTATTTGTTCGCACGTGAATGAACACAGTTGCGGTTCTCGTGGTTTTTTAGGGGAGGGGGGGGGGGGGGGGTGACCTTGGAGGGCTTCTCAAGCGCATGGGAACAGGATTTTCGTGACTCTAAAATACTTCATACAAAATAAGAGAATTTATTTTCCGGTTATTTATCAAAGTTGCTTTCATTTATAATCACTGAGTTTTACGGTGATCAAGACGAAATTTTTTTTTTTTTTTTCGTGATCCAACCGATTTGACACACGCGCACCCTATGGCGATTGTGATTGACGTGGGCCATCGACAGCGACACACAACGTCAAACCCCCGGGAATGGGAACATTTTGAGGGCCCTCGAACATCGTACAGCCCCAGTCATTACTTTGGCATTAACGTTGAGAGGCGCGCGCTTTTGCTCTCTCTCTCACTCTCTTTTTCTCTGTGAGGATGATTCTTTTTTCTACCCCTCATGAGAGAAAGAAGAAAAAAATGCACGGGCCCGCCTGGAGAGATCTCCTTCCTTCCTTTTTTTTTTCCTTCTTCCGGGCTCTTCTATTTCCTGATGCCCCCCCAGAGAAATGGAGTCATTTGTGTGGACGATAATGACTGCATCTCTGCAACAATGAGCCACAGGAATTTCAAATCCGCAATAGGAATTTCTCCAAAATTTCTTTTTTAAAAAACATTTGTTTTTAATATAAAATTTGATGAAGCGAAAAAAAACGATTACATCAACTTCTGATCGAATATCGTCAAATATTGATTAATCAATTTTTTTTGTCGATTTCTATTCTGGAAATATCTTGGAAACTAATGGAGATATGCCCTTTTTGTCCGAATCCTTTTTTATAGTTTTTAAAATTTTCTACGAAAAAGAATGTGCAAAAAAAGCGTATGTCTATTCTTTACTGAGATACTATCGAAAAATTGTTGAAGGAAATGAATCGATCGCCTTTTCATAAAATTTGGGCGATTGTTTAGTGATTTTTCTACAATTTCAAGTTTAAGTACATCATGTGAAGTGAGATAATTTTTTTTTCCATTATTCCATACGTTTTCACTTATCAGATGGCATACAATCTCTGCCCGCGGTTGTTTCCTGACGAGTTGTTGGAGACTCTGTATGATGGAGCTGACATTAGCGGGGAAACGAGTGATGCTGAAGCGAATAATGGTTCAGATTTGGAGTACGAGTCTGATACTGATTATTCAGATACTGATGAGGAAGATGGATTGAAAGAGGAAGCTTTGAATGCACCTCCAACAAAACGACAGTGTCAGGAAAAAGTGGAGGGAAATGCTCTCTATGATACTCTGCTTAGTGAGAGATTGCAAGATGTGTGCTTTGTAAACGCAACCAAGACAGGAAAACGAAAATGTCTTGCTGTACTTGCAATCGTCTGATGTGCTACGTGCACCGCGCAGGTTTTTGCATCAAATGTGTCGGCTATGAATGGAAATTCCAGCAATTTCTGCCATTTTCGCATCAATTTATGATGAAATAACTCTTTCTATAATAATTTGGGCGATTTTCAATTGAAAACATCAATTTACATATTGAATAATGTGTGGGTTCCATTTTACCCCTAAATTCACACTTTCATTTAGAAAAATCAATATCTTTTTTGGAAGCATCGATATCTGACTGGTTTTTCCCTCGAAGTGAACTATCTTGAGAGCATAACTGTAAATTTTCAACTCAAAATTTGAAAATCAAGAAAGTTATGAATTTTTAAGTGAAAAAACTCATTTTTTAGGTTTTTTCCATTTCGAAGCTTGTTTCAACTAACTTAAGGATATCATAGTGGCAGGTTCAAATGATCGACTTTTTTTTTTCCTCTTAGTTATTATAATTACTATAACTATTTCGATTTTTCAACATTTTACCGATACTAGAACGATGTCCGAGATGATGAATTGTAAATAAATAATATTATGAATATTGAATATTGTTCCGCATTTGACTCACGCAGTCCCAGCATCGAGGACTGGGATTGGAGGATTCTCAGATTTCAAATACCAATATGGCCGCCATTGATGTTTTCATGCAATCAATTGAATTAATCGTCACTATATGTCCGGTAACATACATTTTTCACGATTTCAAAAAAAAATAGACATTCTGACGAACAAAAAACATATAAGGTTATATAAAGAAAAAATAGGTCTGTGACCATGAATTTGTGCAGTGAAACTGAAACTGAGCCTCGCTTATGGAGTTTCTATGTTAATTTAATTATTTTCAAACATTAATTTTGGCCTTATTTGTCCGGTAACATGGGGTAAACAAAATTAAAAAAAAATCTACTCATGCTATTCTATCGAAAGTGACCAAAATTGAAAAGGAAAAATAGATTGCCCGAACCACTAGGACATCCTTAAATTGAACAAATCACTACAAAATCGATTACACTTTGAAAAACATAGTTGGAACTATATCGGATTGAATTTTCATGCAAAAATATTCAATAGCGGCTGCGCAAAATGCGTTTAAACACGTGGGGTAATAAACACCCCTTTTGCCAGTAATGTCATATGGAGAAGTTGTGCCAGTTAAAGGTTGAATATATTGGGAACCAGTGAAGATATGCCTTTTCTACCTTGATGCATGTGAGATTTAATGCAACGACTTTTTTTTCGCGAATATCTCGAAAATTGATGGAGATACGCCTTTTTTTACTTCAATCGTTTTTTCGTAGCTTTTAAATTTTTTTACAAAAATAGACTAGGGTAAAAAGGGCGTATCTCCATTAATTTCCAATACAACTGCATAATCTTTGTTGATGGCTCTTGATATTCCCCATAACAATAAATTGAGGTAAAAAATTGGTGTATCTCCATTATTTACCAAGATATTCCCGAAAAATCATTGGGAAAAAAAAATCTATCTTTTCCCTTCAAAATCTGGAAATCCATAGCAATTCAAATTTTCAGAAGAAAACCAGATAAATGGACTATTTTTAAGAATATCTTGGAAATTGATAGAGATACGTCGTTTTCACCCGAAACCATTTTTGCACCTCTTCAAATTATCTACGAAAAGGATTAGAATGAGAATAGCATATTTCCATTAATTTCCAAATTATTTTTGAAAAATTGCAAACAAAAATTTTCCGAATATTTCAGGGGCAGAAAAATGAATCAAAGAACATGTTAATAATGATAATAATAAAAAAATTTGCGCATTGTCTGGGAGATTAATTCAAGGCCAACAGCTGCAAGTGGTTTCCGGGGGCCTGATGGGCAGTTTGTCGAATCGCTTGGTAAATTGGTAGCTTCCGGCTTATCCAAAATGAGCACGAGAATTGCATACCATTCGCCAACATCATTGCAGGGCCTGGTAGCAAACACACACACACAAATACCCACAAAAAAAAGTGCATATGAAAGGGAACTCCTTATCGCGATTTCTGCATGATATTCTATTCTTCCCCTCTAACCTCAACGCCCCTGCATTGCTGAATGTTTTACGTTGCATGTGATTTTTTACTTTTTTTCATTCTCCTCCACTTTTATTCTATTTCGTGACACGAATTGACTCTCCCACGAATGGCAAAATACCCGAGAGAGAGATAACGATTACAATCGATAGAGAATTAACGCCATCTTAAGAAGTAGGATCAGTGACCCGCAGTTCTAACGATGTCAGTTATCCGAGGGAAGTGAAGAGAAAAGAGGGTGTAGATTCAGTTCTTTAGTTGCGCAAGATGGCGTTGAACTCCGTGGTCCTTGGACTCCATTCTGTCGGGGAAAATTATTTACAACCGCTAGCACGCGACATAAGAGACCTGCCTTTTATTTTATTAGCTATTTTATATGTTTTTTAAAATTTTTTTATTTTACTATTAAATGCCTGAAAATAACAGGCGTAACTACGGTGAAAGGCGTTGCTGGTGGATTATGAGCTTTTAAATTGTGAAAATGTCACATTGAGACATTATCCAACGAAACTATTGTTTCCCCTTTAAGGTGGTATCGAGAGTACGGTTGATAAAACAGAAAACATGAGGATTTGTAGGTTAGTTTCCAATTAATTGCTGATAATTCGGGAAAATGTACTTTAATTTACCCGAAAAAGTGATTAAACTATTTGAAAGCCATATCTTCAGCTTGTGAATATAATTTTTTTGTTTCTCGAATTTTTTTTTACATCACTAATCTCCTATCACATGCATGAGATACACAGAGAAAAATGTTTTCTCAATTTAAGAATATGCAGTCACTTAATTTAAGAATGTGCAGGTCACTTAAGGTAAGACTATCGCTCACGTCACCACTAATCGTGGGGGCAAGGGAGGTTAGGAAAAAATCATTTGGAACAACCAAAGGGGGGAGAAATTGTTCAACCTATAATGCTATTCAGCCTCAATAATTTCTTCCTTTCATATGAAAGCATAATTTAATCAAAATAATTATATCTACTAATATTTTGATTTTTTTTTCGAAGAACCATTTTTTAAAATTCTGATACGGGCCTGCCTACGCACACTCATGTGCGCGTATACGTATGCGCGCACACTAGAGAATACTCCTGTAGTTGTACACACATACAGAGCGACCGCGTGTACGTACACAGCGGTGCTGGCCTGCCATTAATCGTTTATTTTTTTTTCTCCAAAACTATGGGTCAGAAATAACTGATTCTGGTCTCAAAAAATTCTTAAAAGTGGTGACGATGGACTACAATTTTTTCAGAAGCCCCGTAAATGCCGTTTTTCTTCAAATTTATAATGATTGAATCGCGACTCAATTTACTCGTTTTCTTATGGGAAAAATGCACTTTTTGAAATTCAATATCTCGGATTCCACGGGTCAGAAAATTTTTCACCATGAGGAACAGTTGTTGGGTTTCCTGTGAAGAATATCTCTGAATTTTTTCAGATTTTTCGTATTTCAAGCCTCTGGTGATAGTCATACCTTAAATTAAGTGATTTTTCTCACTTAAATTAAGTGATTTTTCTCACTTAAATTAAGTGACTGTTCTCACTTAAATTAAGTGACTTTTCTCACTCAAAGTGAGTGACTTTTTCTTTCTTAAATTAAGTGACTGCACATTCTTAAATTAAGAAAACATTTTTCTCTGTGTAGAGAGAGAGAGGCAAATAGTTACGACTACCTTCTAATTAAAATTTCTCAATAACTATACGGTGGATTGAATATTTTTTTCTTCTATTATTTAGTTAAAATGCTGTTCTCTTCGCCAATTGTTTTTAAATAATGGGTCAACTGTGTGGTTTTTTAGTACTTTCGTTATTTCTGTCCGATTTAGGGCGTTCCATCCCCACCACCGCTATTTTCAGTAACTTTGATAGTTCATATCTCATAAACTGCACGGACAAAAATTATGAAAAAATTCAGAAAAATGTAAAAAAATATCATCTTTGATAAGGCACAAAAAAAAATAAGCAGTTAACTATTCACGACTTTCCTCGCATACTACCTTAAAAGGCACTTTTTTCAGGATTTCACGTATCACGAGGAAAAATAAATTTTCTACAAAAAAAAAAGTCGTAAAAAATAGAGAACCCGCATCGATACCTGGGGCGGTAGAGATAACGTGCTAGCAAGAGGCGGTGAATCTAATTTACGGCGCGAATTGCTCGACGTTATTGACTAGGTACGTTATACTACGAACTATGCGACACATGCATCTTTCTCGGTGGCAACGTCCGACACGACCGCCAACTAGCTCAAGGCAAAAGAGCATTGGCATTAGAATCTCGTGAGGTTTTTCTTTCCCCTCTCTCTCCCACTCTTCCCCTCTCTTTCCACTATTCGCATGCAATTCTATGCATATATGCATGTGACGTGATTAAACTAAGAGAGTACATTGACGGATAGTTCATGTACGTGGTGCTAGTGGCCTGTAGAAGTCACTGAATTATATATTTTCATTGATCAGAGAAAGAGACTCGGATTAATAATTGGAGATAAACGATTTATTCTTGCAATTGCATTGAGACACTATTTTTCTCATTGATTTTCTCAGGTATTTCAGGTGGAAAATTGAATTTGTTATTTATGGAGAATATGAAAAATGTCAAGGATTTATTACACATTTATGTTATTTTTTTTCCTTTTTGTTTGGAGAGAATTTACATATTTATCTACTCTAGAAGAATAATTGAAATTTGAAATGAATGACATGAGTGCAGAGGCGGATTTTTTTTTTTTTTTTGAGAAAGCAGAATGAAACGGATTTACGACTACACGTGTACACTATTTTTTAACACTGAAACGACACTTGACAATGGAGAATGATTATACTGTTATTATTATTAATTGATATGGAGAGAGCCTAGAGTCATTGTGCTGTATAAATTCAGCGAAGCCTAGCCCACTCGGTGGAGAATTGTGAAATTACGGAGATGTTAGAATTGAGGCATTAGGAAAATTACGACATTAGTAACTATTAATCTGTTGTAATTAATAGAAAAGTATTGAAAGTTAAGTGCTTAGGCTGTTGGAGGTCTCAGAGGGAATTATGATGTTTTTTGCGGGACGGAGATGGCGCCAGCTGACGCTGACGCTTCATCATTTTCGCATTAAAGAGGTTCGATTTGCCCATGTTGAATGAAAATTATTAGATAATAATGAAAATCAATTTTTTTATGATTGTTCTATTTTTTAACGATATTATTGTGGAATTTTTATTAACGTAACCGTGTAACTTTTGGAAAAATTGAATTTTCAATAATGTAAACTTTTTTACTGAGGTTCATGGGAAATTCGGATTTTGGTACTTTTTTGGATTGTATTATCATTATCGATTCGATGAGATTGAAAAAAAAGGAAAATTTGGTTCTTGAAAAATACAAATTTCTTTTTTTGTGATGAAATATTTTATTGAGTAGATTTTACTGAATTAATGAAGGAGAAATCACATGAAATTCGCGATTAAGGTAGAGCCCTAGAGTACGGTTAATGAAACGGAAAAATAAGGATTTGTAGGTTATTTTCCAATGATTTGCTAATAATTAAACTATTCGAAAGTCATATCTTCACCTTGCGAATATAATTTTTTTTTGTTTCTCGAATTTTTTTTTACATTACTAATCTTCTATCACATTCATGAGATATATAGAGAGGCAACTAGTTACGACTACCTTCTAATTGAAATTTCTCGATAACTATACGGTGAATTGAATATTTTTTCCTTCTATTGTTTAGTTAGAATGCTGTTCTCTTCGCCAATTGTTTTTAAATAATGGGTCAACCGTGTGGTTTTTGAGTAATTTCGTTATTTCTGTCCGATTTAGGGTGTTTCATCCCCACCAACGCTATTTCCAGTAACTTTGATAATTTCTATCTCATAAAGTGCACGGGCAAAAATTATGAAAAAATTCAGAAAAATGTAAAAAAATATCATCTTTGATACTGCATCAAAAAAATAAGGGATTAACTGTACTCGAGTTCACTGGCATATTACCTTAATTTGTTTTTCAAAATAATACCTTCTAATTCAATTCACTCATCAATGCCTTACGAACTATTCATTTTTTAATTATATCATTTTTGATCGATATTCCAATTTGTCGAATTCTGAGTATTACACTCCATTTTCATGTGTAGCAATTGGATCTCCCCAAATTTGAGAAATTTCCTTCATTTTTTCATGTTAAAAAATTGACGCAAATCATCTTTGATAAGCAAAATTCACGCAATAGCACTCAGAGTGCTATTGTCGACGTCTAAAATTTCAAAATTCGATATAAAAGGGTTAGGAACCCTTTCTATAGTCAAACATAATTATCGCCCCTTTCTCCACATCCTGAAAGAGGTTTTCCACCCAGTATAAGGTATCCCTGGCAACGCGTAAATATTCGTATATTCCCCATTCTCATCCCCCCTCCCCGTTTTCGGTATTAAAAATTTTCCTGGGCTATACACACACATACGCAGGTGGATCTGCAAGTGAGGCCATGCTGAAAGCACGTTATACATTGTGTATATTCTGACGTTATCGGGTAGTACAATCGTGAGGCTCGATTGGCTTTTTGCGAGTGAGGGGGGGGGGGGGGGAAGCCAGGCACACTCGAATACTGGCGATGCCACACCAGAAACACCGGCACTCCTGCCTCTATCACTCCAATTAATTTCCAATGGATAGCCATAAAAAGCTTTACGATTCTTCTGAAAATCCTTTGTACTCAATTTCTCCCTCTTGTTCATTCTAAATTTTCATTTTCATCTGTTTTCATTGCTTCAATTTTTTTTCCTCTCTTTTACTTTTTCATCGGGGGATGGATTATCCTTTTCAAATCCGCTAAATCGATAGCAATTCAGAATTTCTGGAAAAAAAAAGGATGAATCCCCCCCCCCCCCCCTTTTTGAAGGATATTTCGAAAATTAATGGACATACGCCTGTTTCACACTAGTCCTTTTGGCAACTGTTGAAATTATCTACAAAAATGGCTCAGAATAAAAAAGGCGTATCTCCATTCTTATCGAAATACTATCGAAAAATTGTTGAAAACAAAAAATAAATCGATTTCTTGTTAAAACGAAAGTAATTCTGAATTTTAGTAAAAAAAATGTTTCAATCGATTGTTTTGAAAAATATTCCTGAAAATTCATGGATATACGCCTTTTTTACTCTCATCCTTTTTTTTAGCTTTAAAATTCTCCACAAAAAGAAGTTTTTGAGGTAAAAAAAGGCGTATCTCCATTATTTGTCGAGATATTTTCAAAAAATTGTGAAAAAAAATGAATCTATATTTTTCCACAAATTTCTCGGAAATTAGTGGAGATACGCCTTTTTTTACCTGAATCCTTTATTGTCACTCTTGAAATTATCTACAAGGATCGATATTTTTTTTCTCCAAATATCTCGAAATCGATAGCAATTTAGAATTTTAAAAGAAATAGGAGAAATTGACTTTTTTCAAGAATATCTCGAAAACTAATCAAAATACGCTTTTTCTCTGAAAAATCGTTGAAAATCGATGAATCAATTTTTTAAAATTAAATATCTTGGAATAGATAACAATCAAGAATTCCACAAAAAACAGAAAAAATCGACTTTATTGGAGAATATTTTAGAAACTAATGGACATACGCCCTTTTTACTTGAATCTTTTTGTAGTCCTTGAAATTCTCTACTAAAATGATTGGGTAAAAAGGGCGTATCTCCATTATTTACTGAAATAGTCTCTAATAAAGTCGATTTATCTTTTTTTATCTCCTTTTCATAACTGATTTGATTAATTGATTTATAAATGCCCATTGGCAATCAAATGTATTACGAGCGATTAATTCATTCGACAGAATTAATACGCTCCAAATGAAATTAAATAAACGATATAAATAATGAATAACTCGAGAGGGAGGAAAATGATAATGACAGGGTAACGATTCATTTAGCAATGGTGATTTTTATCACTCGTTTTCTCTTTTTCCAAATGCCCGAGCACTTCTGACTGGGCAATTTTTTTTGGATTATGGTACTCGTCGTTCTCCTTCACTCAGCGTAATTGAGTCCGTTTGGGGAAGGTGGAGAGACAGAGTTTTGTGTGTTGCGAGGGGTTCTTCTTTTTTTTTTTTTTTTTTTTCTTTTACTCTTGTATCGTTAAATGTGAAATTTCTGGGTTGTACTTTCGGATTTAGTATTTCTGACAGGTTTACGAGGCACCTCAACAGCAAGTAGACTATCATTTCCTCAGGAGTTTTGTGAGTGGATTAAAAAATTTGTAGACTCGCCCAAGTCATAAAATGAAAACGTTCAATTTTTTTCATCCATTAAATTCGCATTTTTTTACAAAATAATTAAAACAATAAAATCCTTTAAAAAAGCAAATTATCCTATTTCCAATCAATCTCCATTTTTTTTCCAGCGAAAAACTCTTCTAAAAATTTCGAAAAAATTCACCAACAATGTCAATATATTGCACCACCTTCTCAATTTTTTTCAGATTTTTCCACAAACTCCTTCATCCCCAAAAAAATTCTTGAATCATTTCACTCCAATGGTCCATTTTACCCCAATTTTCTTTAACTCGTTCTTAAACCGGTTCTAATAGCCGCTGAATTTAGCCGGTCGTGTACACGCTGTAAACATATAGGTTAGCATCTACAAATCATTTATCTGTTCCCGTAAATCGTAATCGATGCTCTTATTTGCCCCCCCCCCCCTCCCCCTTTTTCACCTCCCACGAATAGGCCGGGGTGAACTCGATCGAGAAGCGTTACTCAGACACAGGGAAAATTGTAACCAACCAAGAGGGGGGGGGGGGGGGAGGAGGAGGCTCTCAATCTTATATCCATTAGCCACGCCATGTAAAGATGCCTCACTCTAATAGCCCAGTTAATAACGCCTCATACGTTAGTGTTAAAAGTATCTGAATATTGAAAGTATAGTTATACAAGTGTAATTTAAAGTCTAGAAAATTTATGTCCCTTTTTTTTGAATTTCATGGTTGTACCAAGAGAGTTGATATTCTATTGAGGTTGCAGTTAGAAATTTACATTGTACACATTTTTCCGATGATTTATGTTTGTTACCATTTATTCGTCTCATGCAGATGTAATTCATTATTTTTTATCGGTTCTGAATTTTTCGCTTCTTTTTTTTTCATTAAATTCACTTGATTTTTTTATGCCAGAAGGTAAAACGATTTTTCCCGTGACGGAAGTGATATTTTGCGGGCTATAAATGTCGTTCTTTTGATGTACAATTTCTATGACTATTAAAATTCACACTAGACTATTTCAGCATTCACACTGTTGAAAAGTGACGGGCTAAACGTGTCAAAAGTAATTTCAGAATTCCACGTTCACGTGAATTTTACCACTGAGGGATGGTAATTAAATTTCAAGGAACTATAAAGAAGTTTGTATTTCACCCTTTTGGGCTATTTTACGAGGATGTAAATTTGGATTAACTGAAATATTGAGCATAAATTTTGGGCTTTCAGAAGTAATTGTAGTTTTTACAATGATTAAAGTTTAAAGGATATTAAAAATGATGAAAGTATCTTTTGATTTGAAGTTAAGTCTTTTTTTTTGAGAATATGGAAACTAATGGAGATACGCCTTTTTTGCTCGAATCCTTTTATATAGAGAGTTCCAAGAGCTACAAAAAAAAGGATAAGAATAGAGGTAAATCGCTCTATCTCGTTTAGTTTCCAACATATTCTCAAAAAATAATCCTCAAAAAAATTGACTCATTGTTTTGAGTTTTCGCTATTAAATTATTAAAATTTATAAATCATAATATCGGAATACAATAAGTTTCTCTAAATTATCATTTTTTTAAAATTTATTCATTGATTTATTTTTCTTAATAGTTTTTCGGGAATATTCCGTTCAATAATGGAAATATGTCTTTTTTTACTAGAACCCAATTTTGTAGAGAATTCTAAGAGCTTTAAAAAAAAATCGGATTAGAAAGACGTATCTCCATCAATATCCGAAATATCTGAGAAAAAAAAATAAAAATATGTTTTTTTAATGAAAATCGACTGTTTTGGTCACTTCCAACATTTAATTTAGCCATAACAGATAACATCAGATCTTTAATATTTGGGAGTGACCGCAATGACTGATTTTCAATCGAAAAATATTCAAACTAATGGTCGGAGAACAAGCTTCAATAATAAAAATATGTCTTCCAACATTTTCCATTCTTCAGAATCATTGATTGTCATTTGCCCCTTCTGGACTGCCTCTAAACATCCAATTAGGAAGCCATGATCTCGATGATTCTGGAGGCGGTGACTCTGGACGCTGTGCCTCGCAGTCCCTCCAGAAGACGCAATCTCCTTCATCATTCTTCACATATAGTAAATCACACTGACACGCCGGAGCACACATCTGAAACATGTTGGATATTGAAAAATTACCAAGAGAAAACTGTCATATCGATATTGATCTGATCTAATTAATTTAAATAACTCAAGCGGGGGCTTTTTCTATCTTCTCTCATTACTTGTGAAAATTAATAAAATAAAAAAAAACTTGTAAAAATCCTCATCCTGCTCCAAAATGTACTGAAAAAAATCGAAGAAATTAGTCCAATAAATAATAAGCAATCTTTAAATAATACTGCATTATGATTGATTGATTTACCCGAATAATTAAAGTATATAAACAACAAAACGAAACTCCTCTAGAATCCAAAATCTCTAAATCCTCCCAAAACCCAAAAAAACTGCTTACCATTCTGCAGGTTTTTGGTGAATAATCTCGACAAGTTGGTGGACATTTGGTTGCGCAAGTTGTCCAATGAGAATTTCGTCCACAAAGATGCGAAAAATCTGTCTTGGTCGAGTCGTCATCATAGCGGCTAAACACTTGGGCTTGAATTTATAACAAAAAAAAAACCATCAGTCTCTTCCTTTGATTATTCCTCCTGATCCATACTCAAATTCAAATTCAAACGATTTTTATGAACTTTATATACAGTGGACTACACTGTTAGAAAAAAATGGAAATTTATAGACAATTTGATGGAAATTTTCACAAACGTGATATTGAATTTCTTTTAATTGGGAGATGGTTATGAAATCTGGGAGTTTCAGAGGAAATTCAAAGGAATCCATGAGTCTTAAGTCGAATTGAGACGGAAATTCTACAACTTCCTTCAATTTTCAATTGAACATGAACATTCAGAATCAAAATGACTTGAATTTTCAATTTTTTTTTGAAATTCTCCTATTTTCACTAAATTTTCAAGAAACAATTAAACTGAAATCTAGAAATTTCATTCATATCCAGGCGTAAAATTATTTGAAAATCGATGATGTGTTCATTTTTTAATGACGTAATTATCCGAAATTTCAGTAGAAATGTGACTCGTTTGAAATTTTTGGGATTTTGCACAGAAAATTCAGACAAAAATTCTTAACAGTGTACCTAAACACAATATTTACAGTTACATAGATAATACTATTTACATAGCTACAACCCTTGGGCTTTCACTTATATTCAAGTGATTTATGTGAATTTTGATGGGTCTTGGAAGTTTGGTCAAGGGTTTAGGAATTTGGGAATAGGGAAAAATTTCGAAAGACAAAAACCTTATGACGGCCTAATCCATACTCACAATTACCGCAGGAAGCCCCAAGTACTAATACCAAAGTTACAGTAAGCCGGAACATGATGTTGACACTCTTTACGCAATTTAAATTATGCAAGCCATGTTCCTGCTTATATACCCATTCGATCCGCTCGAACGTGACATTCTGCGTTTCGCCTTATTATTGAAACCAAATGATATCAGGATTTGTGGGACTTTGAGTTCGTGAAGGAATCGCATAAATTAGTAGTCACTCTCAAGTAAAGTTTCCAAAAAAAACTGCTTTATATTTAACATCAAGTTCTTTGTGATACATGATAAGGATTATTTGAAGTGTAATGATTGTTTACACCCAATCGCGATAACAAACTCTTCGAAATGGTCCACAAGCAGGTTCCTTAGGAGGTGTTTCATTATGAGCTAAATTATTGGATTGGACATGAATGCCTGCAGAAAGAGCATCAAACTCTAACAACTTCCATCCTGAAACTTCAAACAGAACCATTCATTATTAGAAAAGGATTCGATTAAAGAAGAGAAAATTGTGAAAAAAGGTGAAATTTGGTGATACTTACGTTGGCTGCAGAAGGCTCCTGCAATGAGACACATGAAAAGCAGAGTTCGAGTCATATTCACGTTTAAAATTTGTTCTGAATTTACTCATGATCCTTCAGTTCTTATATACTGTTTGATTCCTGAGAGAATTTGGGTCTTTGGAATGCAGTATTCTGACAGCTGATGAAAGTGGTGATCCTATGATAGATTCTTCACGCTGTTGATGAACTTCCATTTGTTTTTATTCAATTTATGTAACAACAATGTCTATCGTTACGTGCTTACTTCTGAGTCAAGCAATCTTTTGATGATAAGCATATGGAAATGAAATTTGCTTTATTCCTCAAATATGACCTTGATAATTTTGGATTATGCAAAAACATGACATTCATTAATTTCGAGTGATAACAAAGTAATTTTGGATAATTGATGGGTTTAATTGAACGTGACATTTTTTTAAACTTAATTGTTTATAAAGTTAATTAATCGTGGAAATTGACGGGCGGTCGCATTGCCGAATTCATTATATAACGTAAGACAAGGTTTTTAATGAATCTTCACGAATTATTTGATTTTCCAAAGAATGTTAATAAGCTTCAAAAGACTGATAAATGAATATTTGAAGTCAATCTTCACATTTATGTTCTAAAATTGCGACATTTCGCTTTCTGATTAGAAGCTTCTTCAGACTCTTTAGATTAATGTAAATTGTCATGATAATATTAAGCTAAAATAATGGTTTCGTGATTTTATCACTTTCTATCACTATTTTAATGATATAACATTTGA
This sequence comes from Aleiodes leptofemur, assembly GCA_963942555.1. NCBI lineage: Eukaryota > Metazoa > Arthropoda > Insecta > Hymenoptera > Braconidae > Aleiodes > Aleiodes leptofemur. Next base: position 4,820,389 of record OZ012615.1, on the reverse strand, counting down.
TGAATAAATAAACGAATTGATAAACTCCAATAAAACATACAATAATGAAAATACGAGACTGATGAGACTAAACAAACTCTTAGAGTTTGTTTTAGAAAATAAATGTGAAGATTGTCTTCAAATATTTATTTATCAGTCCAATATCTCAATTAACCTCTAAATTAATTACCTATCATCATGGACGACAAAAATAACAGCAATGTTCATAATATTTGGATCAAAAAGAATGGAGAAAACTGCAAAATTCAATCAATTTTGTTAAATTCGACTTTTTTGTACAGAAAATTCTACATGAGCAGGTGATTATAATAGGCAAACCACTTGAATCTCCCATTCAACCACTTGTCGTGATGACAAATCCACTGTTATTACAGCTGCTCATGCAGGTGGTTTGGTAGTCGAAAAATATTTTGTTAGTGGCTATTCTCGAATAGATAAAATAGACGTGGGGAGTTGAAGCAGATCAATTATTTTTTTGTGTGCAGAGTTATCTTTGCGGGTAAATTTATTTTTCATTACAATGACCTAAAAAAAATCATAATAATTCCCGGGAGAGATCCGAGAAAATACTGACATTTTTCCTTATTTCATTTTCGCTATTTGATGAATTTCTCCGAAAAGAGAATCTTTTAATGAACATCGAAGTAACTCTGACATTGTTGTATTAATTCATCCCCGATATCTCAGTGATTCCAATCGCATCTCTTATCAAAATTGATACCTGACTCATTCCTGCAATCAGTGATAACTTGAAAAAATATTGAATGTGTAAAGAGATAAGAGAATATAAAGGCAGTGGATGAAACAGTAATTGATACAATTCAGTCAGTGATTAAAATTGAAAATGAATTGTTCTCTGATTTTGCTCTGTCTCGTAGGAGTTTTCTGCGTTGCCAGTAAGTATCACATCACTTATTAATTTTCGTGTAAATATATCTTTTGAATTAATTCAGGGTGGTGACTGAAAACTAATTTCAAAATGCTCTGACTTTTCCATGACTTTCCCTGACTAAAAATAAAATTCCAGGGCCTACAAAATAAATACTATTTGAAGATATGTTAAAATTCTTAGTTATTTCTGAAAATAATTTTGCAAAATTAATTTGCAATTTAAGAAAGCTCAAATTATAAGCAAAACGTCGCGAATTGACAATCTTTCAGTATTGTCATTGAAGCCTTCCAATGTCCCATGATACTTTAAAGTTATATCTTTTTAATTTTTTTTCTCCTCAATAAGCCAATGCAAGGCGAGTGATTGAAAATAACCCATCGAGTAGCCCTTGGGATCCAATTGGACGTCAAGAATGTCGTGCAGGATTGGTCTGGTCTGACTGCAGTGGAGCGTGTCGCAGAACGTGTAACAACCCTCAACCCGTCCAGTGCCTAGAGGTTCATTAATTTTTTAGTAATTCAGTAGTGATCAATAAATTTTTTTAAACATTTAGGGAAAAAATACCAGTTTTGGCCACCTTTGCACCTTTTTTCTGGCTACTTCAAATATAAATGAATAAGAAAAAAATCCCCAAATCTGAAGAATCTTAAAAATTTGAATAAAATCGTCATCCTAGAATTAAAAGGGCGTAACAAGATAGGAAACGTGGACTATTTATGCCCTTTTCGCTCTAGGACGACAATTTTATCATAGAATTTTTGAAACTTTCATAATTGTACGAATCTAACTTATAATTCCATTGTACTTAGGGGAGACCGGGGTAAAATGGGGTACAATGGGGAGCTAAAGTACTCCATTTTGCCCCGGTCTCCCCTATAAAATGATTCATATTCGAAATTGGGTGTGAAGTGGCCAAAAAGATACAGCAGCCAAAAATACAGTACTTTTACCCTATTTTTTTAGGATATCTTAAAAACTAATGGAGCTATGTCTTTTTTGCCCTCATTTTTTTGTAGTTTTAAAATGTCCACACAAAAAGCTCAGAGTAAAAAGAACACATCCCCCTTAGTTTCCAAGATATTCTTTGAAAAATTAGAAAAATCGACTCATTCTGTTTGATAATGAGCCTTATAGTAAATTCAAGGAAATGCATAACCCAAGTTAATTTTTTTTTACAGAGAATGTGTCTTCCCGGATGTATCTGTCCTGACGGTCAAGTGATGAATCGTATGGCTAAGTGTGTTGACACACATCGTTGTATGGAGCGTTAAATGATAACAGTGAAATATATTTTTTTCTGTACACTGGGACGAAAGTGAGACTTTCGGCCCTCGCTGCGCTCGGGCGTAAGCTCACTTCTGTCCCAGTGTGCAGAAAAATCGTATACACACCTTGGGCAGTAAGTAAGAAAGCCTCAGAGCACATGTTTGTTGACCTCGGCTTCGCCTCGGCGAAGTACATGTGCTCTGAGACATTTCTTACATTACTGCACTAGGCATGTAATATACTATTCCCCAAAAATTGTATTAGTGCATCTATAAGAATTGTGCTAAAAGTATCGATAAAAATTGATGTCAAATAATTCAGAAAAATAAAGATATTATCATGAATTGTGTTAGTGGTTATTTCCGAATAGATAAAATAGACTCGGGAGTTGAAGCTGATCATTTTTTTTATCCACAGAGCTATCTTTGAGGCTGAATTTATTTTTTATCACGATGATGCAGAGAGTCATGAATATTTCTAGAAAATTCGCGAAAATTCTGACATTTTCCCTTATCTAATTAAAATTTCTCAATAACTATACGGTGAATTAAATGTTTTTTTCCTTCATTATTCAGTTGAAATGCAATTCTTTTCGCAATTGTTTCCAAATAATGGGTCAACTGTGTGATTTCTTTTAGTTATTTTGATATTGTCGTCCGATTAAAGGCGTTCTATTCTTACTACCGCTATTTTTAGTAACTTGGATAATTCACATCTTATAAACTGCGAGGGTGAGAATCAAGAAAATGTAAAAAAAATAGCATCTTTGATACGATATCAAAAAAATAACGAGTTAATTATACTCAAGTTTGCTGGAATATCACCTTATTATTGAGCCATTTGAAGAATTTCAGGTCTCATCATGTTTCACAACAAGTACCATTCAGATTACATGAAAAACCTGTACTTTTAAGTAACTTAAATGTTTTATATATAATTTTCTCTCCAGTGTCAATATACATTTTCGTCTCAGACATAAAGTAAAATTAGTGCTATGCATGAGCATAGTACTTACGCCTCATCCGAGTGTCAATATTTTTTCACTAATTCTCTGTAGCCCTTTAAAAAATTAATTGAATTATTTTACGATAATTGACTAATATCCCACATTTTATTGAATTTTAAACTGTAATTCTAAAACCAACAACACTACATTAATTCATCAGCGATTATCCAATGATCCTAATCGCATCTTTTATAAGAATTTATTCCTGACTCATTCACGCAATCAGTGATAACTTGGAAAAATATCGAATAAGCAAAGGGATAGGAGGATATAAAGGCAGTGGCTGAAGTAATCATTGATAGAGTTTCTGATTAAAATCAAAGATGAATCGTTCTCTGATTCTGCTCTGTCTTGTAGCAGCTTTCTTCGTTGCCAGTAAGTATCACATCACTTATCAATTTCCGTATAAATATATTTGTTACTGATGTGATGTTTTTTTTCAATCAAAGTAAAGTGAATTTCTGAACAATATAAAACTTTTATTATAAAAAAAAATATTAGATGTGAAATAATATAATATATAAAAAGAATAATCCCACACTATAGCCATCTTGGCATAGTTTATCATAACACCCTCAGACGTTTTTTCTACTTAACTATAATTGTTTGGATTGTCCAATTACTAACAATTCTTTTCTAATAGAGCTCGAATAAGTTCAAATTTTAAGCGAAATGTCATGAATTGACAATTTTTTAGCATTGGATTTTGAAATCTCCCAATTTATCATGATACTCGAGTATCAGATCTGGATGACTACTTTTCAAATTAAATTTTTTTCTCCTCAATAAGCCAGTACAGCCCAAGTTATAAACAGCTCTTGGGATCCAATTGGATATGAGGAATGTCGTCCAGGACTCGTCTGATCTGACTGCAGAGGATTCTGTCAAATGTCATGTTACAAGACTAGACCAATCCAGTGCTTACAGGTTTGTTAATTTCTTGATAATTCATTAGTGAAACAAGAAATATTCGATGTTCAGAAATTCCTTTATTTCTTTCTTCATTCAATTAAAGACTCCAGGTTTAGAAAACCCATCGGAGCCTTAAAGTTTTACAATTGCTGATACAGTTAAGCTTTATTCCAATCAAATTAAGTGTTATTTACATTTCATTAAACATTTGATTATTGAGTTGACAATCAAATTGGAAGTCTAATAATAATCAACAATAAGTGAAAATAAAAATAGAAATCACAATAAAATAGTGATCATGTGGAAGACTGGAAAAATAATAATAATGTCAGAATAAAATCAAACGGTTGCAATATTTTCTCGCGTTTCTTGTGCCATTAGATGTGTAAAACAAAGGCGTCGAGAAATGATGAGTGATGAGGCACATGTTATGTCTGGAGGAAGCTAATTCCAAAACTGTGTAGCTGAAACAATAAACGATTTTTGATATATTGTTAATCTTGAGTAGGGAACCAATAACGTATCAGTTATGTCTTGGAAACTAATGGAGATACGCCTTTTTTACCCTGATCCTCCTTTTGCAGCTCCCTGGAATTCCCTATAATAAAGAATTAAGGTGGAAAAGGGCGTATCTCCATCAGTTTCCAAGATATTTCTGAGAAAAATGAAAGAATTGACTTATTAATGGTTTCATAATAAGCATTATAAGAGAATTAGAGGAGATTCATAACTCAAATGAATTCATATTACAGGGGATCTGTCATCCTGGGTGTATCTGTCCAGAAAATCAAATGATGAATCGTTTTCATGAATGCGTTGACCGACATCATTGCTTCGAGCGTTAAATAATAACATTGAAATGCCCATCGTTACTTTAGAATCAAAATGGCATAAGTGCTACATTCAACAATTGTATGAGTGTATCTCGAATAAATTTGCTAAAAGTATCAACAAAAATTAATGTTAAATAATAAAGAAAGATAAGAATATCATCATGAATTGTGTTAGTAGCTATTTTCGAATACATAAAATAGACTAAAAAGTTGAAGCTGATCGATTATTTTTTTGTATCGATTATTAGTGTTTTTTTGTCGAGTTATCTACGAGTTAATTTATTTTTCATTAAAATGACCTAAAAAAAATCGTGGAAATTCCTGGAACATTCGAGAAAATGCTGACAGGTTTGCTTATCTAATTTACGCAATTCAATGCATTTCTGCATAAACAGAAAATCTTTTAATGGAGATCGAAGAAACTATGACATTGCTGCATCAAGTAATCCGCGATAGTTCAATGATTCCAACGGCATCTCTTATCGCAATTGATCCTTGACTCGTTTCCGTAATCAGTGATAACTTGGAAAAATATCGAATAAGCAAAGATATAGGAGAATATAAAGGCAGTGAAGGAGTCATTGATACAATTCACTCAGTGATTAAAATCGAAGATGAATAGTTCTATGATCTTGCTCTGTCTCGTAGGAGCTTTCTGCGTTGCCAGTAAGTAGCACATCACTTGTTAATTTCCGTATAAATATAACTTTTTAATTTAATTATTTTCTCTCCTCAATAAGCCAATGCAAGACAAGTGATGGTGGACAATGGCCCTTGGGCTCAAATTGGACTTCAACAATGTCGTGAAGGGATGGTCTGGTCTGACTGCAGTGGAATGTGTCGCAGAACATGTAACATCCCTCAACCAAACGAGTGTTTAGAGGTTCATTAATTTTTCAACAATTCAGTAGTGATCAATAGATTTTTTAAATATTTATTTTATGAGAATAACTCAAAAGCTGATGGAGATATGCCTTTTTAACCCTCATTCTTCTTTGTATCTCTTAAAATATCCACAAAAAAAGCTCAGCGTAAAAAGGGCGTATCTCCCTTAGTTTCCAAAATATTTCTAAAAAATGAGAAAAAAAATCAACTTATTCTGTTTGATAATAAGGATTATAGTAAAGTCGAGCAAATGCATAACCCAAATTAATTCTTTTTTTTACAGAGAATGTGTCGTCCCGGATGTATCTGTCCTGATGGTCATGTGATGAATCGTATGAATAAATGCGTTGAGATTCAACGATGTATTGAGCGTTAAATAATAAGTATTATATATCGTTGCTTAAGAGCCAAAAGGGCGTAAGTCCATTGTATAAGCATAGCACTTACGCCCCTTAGTTTCTAAGATGACGATATTTTGAGCTATTGTATTAGTAAATCTCCAACAATTGTACTAAAAATATCAATAAAAACTAATATCAAATAATTCAGAAAAATAAGAATATCATTATGAATTGTAGATGTACGGATCATGGGACGTTGGAATGATTAAACTATAACAATACTAAGTAATTGTCAATTGAACGACGTTTCGCCTGTTTAATTCAGGCTTCCTCAGGTTCTGGAAAAACCATAATACAAAATACAATTATCTTAATGCAATCTGATCAATTAAATTACATTAAATTAAATTAAAATTAAAAACTGGTCGTTCTTCCGATGATTTTAGAAAAATTATTATAAACAACAAACTCTTGTTTCTTATCTTAACCTCAAACAATTTTTTTTTTTCTTTATGAATTGTGTTAGTGGCTATTCTCGAATAGATGAGATAGACTAAAGAGTTGAAGAAGATCATTTATTTTTTGTGCGAGGAGTCATTTACGGGTGAATCTATCTTTAATTATAGTAATCTAAAAAAAATCATGATAATTCTTGGAAGATTCGAGGAAACGTTGACTTTTTCCTTATCTAACTTTCGCAATGCAATGCACTTCTGAGAAGAGAGAATCTTTTAATGCAGCTCGAGGAAAGTCTAACATTTCTGCATTAATTTATCCGCGAATTCGAAAAAAAAAAAAAAAATTTATCCGCGATAGTCGAATGATTCTAATCGATAGCTTGAAAAAATATTGGATAAACAAAGAGATAGGAGGATATGAAGGCAGTAATAAAGTTGTCATTGATGCAATTTCTGATTGAAATCGAAGATGAATCTTACTCTGATGTTGCTGTGTTTTGTTGCAGCTTTCTGCGTTGATGGTAAGTATCACAATCACTTCATAATTTTCATTTGAATAGATCATTTAAATTGATCTTTTTCACCTCAAGAACCCGTACGGAAAAATATATATTTATTTATATACAACAATATAAGTTGCTCGTATATCAGATATATTATTTAATATCTCGCTATGTATCGAAATTCGGATTATCTGTATAAAGTTTATATATTACAGATATACATATCACTTATATTATTAATATATTTATTATATACCAATTAAGAAACTATTACGCTTCTGTGATCGATAATTGCCGTTGAAGTAATGTGTTACGAATGCATAAAAATACTATCTACATAAATAAAATCGAATTCTATATTTCATCCAACTGTGTTCTAGCATCTCCGACAATTGTGCTAAAACTATATCAATAAAAAAATTCATATAGAATAATTCATAAAAAATAAAGAATACCATCATGAATTATTCTGTATGTCATCCAGCCAGTAGATTTTATCCAATAAACACAGACACAAAACGACCACTTGTATCGTAGAATCTACCGTCCAACAAAGAAAAAGAAAAAAAAAGGGATTCTCGAAAAGTGCCTATTTGTCGAAATAGGCACCAGATGAATTTGTCCGGTTCCAGAATCTGCGTTTGCTTTTAACGTAAATGCTATTTTCCCCATACAACTTGAAGATTGTGTATGTGTGTGTGTGTGTCCGTCCAAGTGAATCAGTCAGAAACTCGTTCACTCTATTTCTATCTTCGTATGATCATTGAGCAGTAAAAAAGTATCAAACATAAAAAGTATTGTCCATTTTTATTTCCTTGTGGAATCCCGTTAATGCAACATTTTTATCATTTACGATAAGTGAAACTCCCAACAAAAAAAGCGTTCATCAAAAAAGTCTCCCTCAAAACTTTTCCACAAGAAGAGAAAAGAATAATGAGGAATGTTCTTCAGGAAATGTAATACATCCTTGGACAATAATTTTTCATTCGACTGAGAGCTTCCCAACCACATATTTCCTACCGCAGAATTTCCCATTTGTATAAAATGCAATTTACCATTGGTCACTCTCTCCACCATGACAAGAACTTCCTAGTTTCATCCATAATCAAATCCAAAAGGAAATAGAATAAACCAAAGGAAGAAAAAAAAATTCAATCACTTTATCAATCACATGGTAATTGTGTCGTCGCATCGTGTCCGTAGCAGTGACGGCTGTCTATCACATTTCCTCCATCAAAAGACAGGAAAAAAAAAGAAGGAAGGAAACAAAGGAAACAAAGAAGAACAAAAAAAAATAGATGAGATTGTGTGTGTGTGCGAGTGTAACGTAGAGACAGAGAGAAGCTTTAATTAGTCGGAAAAACTTGGCTTGGCGCACAAAATCTCTCTCTTCTCGCAATCCATTGTCTCGATTTCTACCATCTATTCAGGATTTTCTTGTTTCTGGTTGGAAGTTTTGGACGGATTTTCGTTCAAGTCCTGTGTTCTGTGTCTCTCTGTCTTCATTGCAAGACACCGTGACAACGAGAGAAAACTCGATTTTCGTGAAGAGAGAGAGAGGAAAGTGGGGAAAGATAGAATATCAGAGGGGTTGAACGTTAAAAAGAAGAAGAGGATAGGAAATACGCTGGTTGAATTCCAATTTCGCCCTCGCTTCAACCCACGAGATGAAACTGACTTTGGTCTGAGAGTGCAAGAGAGAGAAAGGGGTGATTTTAGGAGGGGGAGGGGGGAGGAGGGGGCTTTGTTAAGGGGTAGGAACGACTGTGCCACGTCCATGGCCCACTGACCCTGCTCCCAAGCGCCAATCAGAATGATGGTACAGCTAGGGACAAAAACTATGCAGTTAAATTGTGTAACACATATATATATAAAGCCTTACATTCAAGATACACCAGCAGGAGACTTGTTACTGTACTAAACGGGGTGGCTAAGCCAATGAAGATTAAGCTGTGATTGGCTATTTTACGAGATTTTGCGAGATAGAAGTGGGAAAAGGGAATGGAAACTTGTTAGCTGCCTATTGTCGACATTCTGATGGATGTCTTTGAGTTTATTATTGGTTTAATTGAGTTGTGAAGATGTATAACATGATTATTCTTAGTTTGACAGTTTAGTTTTGGAGATATTTTGGGAATTGATGGAGATAGGTCTTTTGGGGCTTAATCCTTTTTTTTTGGGAATTTTGAGAGCTGCACGGAATATAAAAGAGTGAAATGGCGTCCATTTTGCGCGTTTTACGAGATATTTTGTGGAAAATTAATAAGAAAATCGCAGCATTTTCAAACAGAGGTGATTCGCACTTTTCTAGATTTCTGGATAGAGTTGAAAAGGGAATGAAACTTGTTAATGGCTTATTGTCGACATTTTGATGGATGTCTTTCCAGCAAATTATCGCTTCATTCAAGTAGTGAAGAGGTATATATACCATATCTATTCTCTTTTCGTCATTTCATTTCTAGAAAAATCTATGAAAATTTAGCAGAGATACGCCCTTTTCGCTCCAAATTTTTGTAAAGAATTTCAAGAGCTACAAAAACTATTAGGACAAAAAAGGGACATCTTCATGACTTTACGAGATATTCTTTGAAAGATACATTAGAACATAGCAACACTTCCAGATAAATCTGGAAGGGAATGGAACTTGTTAGCAGTCTATTGTCGACATTTTGATGGATGTCTTTTCAGCGAGTTACGGCTTTATTTGAGTAGTGTAGAGGTAAAACCTGATAATTCTTCTTCTGAATTTTTTTTTTTTTGGGAACATCTCAGTTAACAATGGAGATACGCTTCAGTGTTAAAACAAAAAAGGCGTATCTTCAAATAGCTGCGATTAGTAATTTTCTGATTAATTCATTTTTTTGACATTTTTTTTTCAAGATACCTCGGAAATTAAGTGAGATAATCTGCCAAAGGGATTAATTTAAAAAGGGCGTATTTCCATTAATTTCCAGAATATTCTCAAAAAAAAGGAATTAAAAAATAACAGCATCTTCCAACAAATAAATTTTAATTACATCTGTTGCTGAGACTTCCTCGGAATTTTCTCGTAGTTTGTTCATCTAAAAACAGTCCTATTCTCCTTGAAGTCTGCATCTGGTATCGAAGCACAACGGAATGAGTTTTCACTGACTGAAAATTCCATTTTCATCCAACCCCTCGGCCTCCTCAAGCCTATACAAATTCACCGTTGAAAGGCACGAGTGATTTCGGCAGGTCTTCGGTCTCATTTCAGTCTCTTATTTCCTCTTTTTTTTTTTCCTTTTATTCTTTTCCTTCATTCTCCAGTAAAATACCTCGGAGCAACCCCCCTTCGTCTTCAACTTAATTTTACTTTGTACAGTACCCGTAAGCACACTGGCTCTTTTTTTTCTTCCTTTTTTCTTAATCTGGATGAGAAGAGAAAAATAAAATGAAAAAAAAGGGAGAAATAAAATTTCTCTCCGAGAGAAACACACAACGAGGTCGATGGAATCGGGCTTTTATGAGGTCCCCCGTGAATACGACTGAACGATTCCAAAAAGTATTCTGACGTAGAAGTCGTAGTCAATCAGAAAGATAATCGCTCTCTGTCTCCATAGCGAAGTGAAGACGATGGCGAATGAAAGAGGGGTTACTTTTCCCTAATCTTTTACGAAATGAACACATTGTAATTGGCAACTACTTGATAAAGTCTTTGAGATGAAGTTGATTATGGTTTTGATGTCTCGACATGCGAGAAAGAGGAAATGAGGAAAATACGAATGGGGGGGGGGGGGGGGGGGAGGGATGGAGGAGAATGAGGAGAATGATTTTTGAAGGATTACTTGTTACTGGAGAGCTTTTGGCTCCAAAGAATGAGACTCATTAGATTATTTCCTTGTGTAATTGAGTAGTAAAGAGGTAAAAACAGGAAAAGTCAATTTTTTCGTTTTTCAGTCAATTTTTTTGTCTTTTATTCAATTTTTTCTGTCAATTTTTATTTTTCTTTTCAAATATCGACGTACGAAAGTGCTTTATAAAGAATATTTTTTTATCAGGAATTGAAACTTTTTTTTATAAAGAATTGAAACTTTTTTATAAAGACCTTATAAAGTCTTTATAAAGTATTTTCATGTGTCTCGGTAAATAATGGATATACGCCCTTTTTGCCCAAATCCTTTTTTGTAGCTTTAGAAATTTTCTACATAACGGATTGGTAATGGGGTGGAGGGGGTATCTTCATTTCGAGTTTCCGAGATATTTTGTAAAGAAAATTGCTAAAAAAGTTGACCTTTTTCTGTTTTATTTTTTGATTACTGAATTAGGGAAAAATTAATTTTTGATCATTCGCGAAAATTTAATTCTTGAATTCACATCCTCAAAGGCTCAATATTGAACAGTGGATGCAATTCTCAGAAAAATTTTCCTCATTAGAAAGCATTCACTTTGACTTTCTGATAACTTTCCAGAAATTGGGTGAAAAATAGAATTTCTCTTTAAACTGTTGATTTTTTACTCTCGCTTTTTCATTTCTGTTTCTTTAGAGGCGAAGGGTGGAATGGATAGTTGAAAAAAATTCAGCAGTATCTTTGACCTCAGGATGTTGCTGACTCGTAGTCTGCTGGAAAGATAGACGCACCAAGTGAAAATACAAATGGAAAGTCAAACATTTTGACTGGAGCTTCGTAAGGGATACTTCAATATTTAGACGTTGAATTTAGTAATTGGACAAGTTATTTAAAAATTTTGGAATTAAGAATATTTTAGTTTAATTTCATTATTGTTTTGATGTGATAATTAGGAAAATAGGTTGAGATTATGAAAAAATAGTTGAGATTCAAGTCTTTTGATGATTTTATTGGAAAATTGAGGAAATTTCAGACAAAAACCATATTGCAAAATTAATTTTTCTATTTTTTTTTCGGAAAATTCGACAATATTGAATCAAAAAATTCATTTTTTGGTGAATATCTCAGTTTCTAATGATCGCAACAGAAAAACTCGATGACTGGTGAAAAGTTTAGCTCATTTTCCATCGATTCATGTGGTTTCGAACTAATTTTCCTCAATTTTCAACTGAATTATAACTCATTTTAATGATTATCAATAAAAAACCCCATAATTTTCTGAAAAATCGATGAAAATTAATTCAAAACCCCATAAATCGATGGAAAATGATCCCACCCTCCCATAGGTCATCGCCTTTCATCGCTACGACTCCTAAAATCAAAGATATTCCCAAAAAACTAAAATTTTCCAAATGTCGAATTTTTCCCGAAAAATCAAAAATTTCTAAAAAAATCCCGAAAATCCACTACGACCCATGTTTTCCATCGAAAATTTCCTCAGCTTTCCAACGAAATCCCCAAAAGATCTCTATCTAAAACCATTTCATCACAAACTCCATTTTCCCCCATTAATTCAAAAACCGATGACAATGCCCTATCGTTCCTCTATCCAGTTTCATTTTTTCTTTCCCTGTCTCTTTTACATTGTACTTTATTGTGATTCAAAAACTACAATATAATGCACTTCTGGGTGGAGCAGAAGGGGAAAATCCGAAACGTGTATGGGTGTCGACACGTGCAGTTTCCTGGACCACCCCTGGCCTTGAATTCTAACCGGAGGGGTTCGCTCTTCTGCAGAACTGGCATTTGTTTAATTGGGAACCACCATGGCCGTCCATGTACCACCCTCGTACAGGGAGAGTCCCTCCCTCTCGCCAAATACACGCCTCGTGACTCGAATTTTACCATGTGAATGTGTGTGTGTGTATGCTCATAACGATGTTTGAAAAAGGGTCGAAACCCAGATTGAAGAGTCTAAAAAAAAATTAAATTTGAAATCACCATAATTTTTTTTGCCCGAAGCGTCAAATTTCGAACCAGCAATAAAAGACATAAAAAACTGAATCAACAAGAGAAACTATTTTGTGAGCCCCAAAAAACTTTCCTCTAATTCATGGGCTCATGAATATTTTCACCAAAAATTCAGTATTGAAAACGTAAAACAGAATAAATAAATTTTTTTTTCATCAATTTTTTCGGAAAATATGTCAGTAATCATGGGTATACGTCTTTTTTCCATCTTAATCCATTTTTTGGAGCCCTTGAAATTCTCTGCAAGAAGGATTTGGATCGGAAAAGGGCGTATTTCATTTAATTTCCGAAATATTTACTTGAAATTAATTACAAAAATAAATAGGAGGCATTCCACGGTGTTTTACTCAGTTTTCGATTTTTTTTTTCGATTTGGTTCATTTTTGAAAATGTTATTGAAAAGCCTGAGGAAAAACATTTTTAATAGGAAAAAAGTGTTTTTTTCTCAAATTTATAACTATTAATTTTTTCTATTTTATTAATTCATGTGATTTTCAATTAATTTTCACATAATTCCCAACATTTCCCTTCAATTCATGTGCTCATGAATATTTTTGTCGAAAATTCAGTAGTAAAGAGGCAAAACAAGATAACTCAATTTTTTTCATCACTTTTTCTGGAGATACGCCCCTTTTTGCCTTAATGCACTTTGGTAGCTCCTGAAATTCTCTAGAAAAAGGATTAAGACAAAAGGGGCGTATCTCCAATAATTTCCAAAGCATTCAATTGAAAATAATCACAAAGATAAATGAGATTATTCCGATTTCATTGATTCATGTGATTTTTAATTAATTTCAACATCATTTTCAATATTCCCCTCTAATTCATGCACTTATGAATATTTTTTGTCAAAAATTCAATAATAAAAAAGTAAAATAGAAAAAAATCTTTTTTTTCTTAATTTTCCTCAAATATCTCAAAAATCATGGAGATACGCCCTTTTTGCTCTGATTCCCTTGTGTAGCTTTTGAAAATTCTCTGAAAAAGAAAATGCATTCGTGGAAAAAGGGCGTATCTCCATTGATTTCCGAAACATTCATCTCAGAATATTCACAAACCTAATTTTTTTTCATCTATTTTTTTTTCAAACTTTTCTTTCCCATTTTACCTCTTCACTACTGAATTACATACACTCCTACAAATGGAAAAGGTAAAGAATTTCCCCTGAATGAACTCCTTGAATGTGCATTACCCAGAGTTTTCTGGAGAGCCTGGGATTTTCATTGGACCCACAAGTGGCTCGTTAGAAGCATCAACATATTCACCCTACCTACCTCATTTTTACGGAATAAAGAAGAGAATTATATGAACTTGGGCCCACACGCGTTTGCCAAAGCAGAGGGGGGGAGGGGTTACCCTCAAAAGCCCCCAAAAGTAGAGAATATCCAGTGGCTCTGAATCGTTGGGAAATCGATTGGAAAAATGATTGGGTGGTCCTAGTGTACTCGAGTGTCAATGGCCACTGGATTTGTCGAACGGTAAATGATTTTTCTCTTTGTCAAAGTAGCGCCTGTACTTGTTAGTTGAATAAAGTGAAAACACCCTCCGTTTTTTTTTTTTAACGGTATTAAAAAAGAGAGAAATGTGTTGCACAGAAGTTCAGCTTAAATTCGGTGGATTTTATATCCCTTTTTAGGCGCTCCAGTTGGTCGAACAGATGGGCACGTTGATGTGCGAATTGTACTACGCGTGTTGACGTAATTATTACAGGAGAACGACCATTTTTTATCAATTTTTCTCAAAAGATCTCTAAAAATAATGGAGTTACGCTCTTTTTTACCCTCATCAATTTTATTTCAGTGGAATCGAGTACAGTTAACCCCTTATTTTTTTGATGCTGTATCGAAAATGATATTTTTTTACATTTTTCTGAATTTTTTCATAATTTTTGTCCGTGCAGTTTATGAGATATGAATTATCAAAGTTACTGAAAATGGCGGTGGTGGGGATGAAACGCCCTAAATCGGACAGAAATAACGAAATTACTAAAAAAAACACACAATTGACCCATTATTCAAAAACAATTGGCGAAGAGAACAACATTTTAACTAAATAATAGGAGAAAAAAATATTCAATTCACCGTATAGTTATTGAGAATTTTTAATTAGAAGGTAGTCGTAACTATTTGCCTCTCTCTCTACCTCATGTATGTGATAGGAGATTAATGTAAAAAAAATTCGAGAAGAAAAAAATTATATTCACAAGCTAAAGATATGACTTTCGAATAGTTTAATCACTTTTTCGGGTAAATTGAAGCATATTTTCCCGAATTATTAGCAATTAATTGAAAATTAACCTGCAAATCCTCATGTTTTCTGTTTTATCGACCGTACCCTGTGATACTACCTTAAAATTCTCTATAAAAAATGATTACAATAAAAAAGGCGTATCTCCATCAATTTCCGAAATATTCTTCTAAAAATAATCGCAAAAATAATTTTTTTAATTTATCTTTTTTTTTCCCTTTTCAATTCTTTCAAAAACTTTTTTTTCTTCTCAAATGTAGTCAAAATATTCATTATTTCAATATTTTGTATTTCTTTTCTTTATGCCGAATGGACCAAAATAGGTCTGGAGGCAATATAATAAAAAAAACAAAAAAAATGTAGTCAAAATTTTGCGCTGATCCAGAAATTAATTACGTCTTTTAGAGGCACAATGACACGAAGACAATGCCATTTCACCCAGAGATGAGACACGAAGTGGATTACCCTAGCATTGTCTCATACGTGCGTTATGTACTTTATTTCCTCATCTCTTGACATTTCTAGACCCTCTTACCTTATCATCCACGAAGATTATCCTGGGAATGCATTCGCGGTGGCTTATACGACTGTAGCTTCTACTTGTACTGTCGAGACGCGATAACGTTTCGTATTTCAGCATTAAAAGGGTTGTACAGGAGAGCTTGACTCATCCACAAGAAGGATGCTCACGTAACACAAGTATTATTCAAATAAAAGCAGAAGAAAATTAGAGAAAAATATTTTTTTCTTAAATTATTAAAAAAAACTTCGCAATTAAAGTCAAAAAGATTTTTTGTTTTCATGAAGTACTCCCCAAAAAAATCTGAAAAAATTCTCAAAGATACTTTAACACATCGACATTACTCTCAAATTTTTTCAAAATTTTCGGTTAATGTCTTCATCAAAAAAAAAAAAAAATAATAAAAATACAATTCATTTTGCATTATAGGTCCATTTTAAACCGATTCTCTATCCCCTTCCAAACACATTCTATCTCTCTTCAGCCACGTGGAGCATACATTTCCCCTCTAAAGAAACTCCCCCTCCCCTTCCCTAGTAGCTCCCCCCATTTGTGCCTGCAAAAAGGGGTGAATATCAGGTTCTCCAGTTGAATTTGCCACTGCATCAAAAAAAGAGAAATAAAATATTCAGAAAATAAAAACTCTCGACAATACGACGCAATAACATTTTTCCAATTGACACAAATGAAATGTATAAAAAAAAAACCTGGCCTTGTCATTGACCATGACCAAGCCCTACCAACCAGTTGTGTCTCCTCTTCCTCTCCTAATTTTTTCTCTTTGTATTCACATTCATCAGTTTTACTTCCAATGAATTTGAAATTGAGCTCTGAATTTCCTACAATTCTTTCTGTCCATGTAAACAGACGGAAACAGCGAAATAATTAGGTGTCACCAAACATTAGCTCCTTTTTTCTCTTTCTATCTTTTCATTCGTGAAAAATAAACGAAGAGACACGGATGAATTCCAGTGGGAATGAGCTCTCGAGCCAGCAAACAATGAGCACATGGGGCCATCTGCTCTAACAGACGCCAAAATAATGCTCTTCTCTTCTTCTAGATCTACATTCCCCCCTCCCCTTCTTTTCCCCCCTTTTTCTCTCCCTTTCCACCACATAATTACGGTTAGCGGCCAATTACGACGATATCATTCGTCGTCAGGGTAACGAAGAGAAGAATCCACAAAAGATGCTACTTCTGTGATAGCGAAAACAAGAAGTATCATATTCCCTGCGTTTTTTTTTTCTTCTTTGCTTCAGCTTCTTTTTTCCTCTGGGGACTATCTGACGTTTGGACGAGAGAAAGAAAAGAAATCTTATGGCTTTATCGATGATTCCAATCGCTTTCGGAGTTTGTGGCTTCATATTTCAGGGATTATATCGAACATACTTAATTTGTGGGAAAACTAGTGGATCAGAGTAATTCGGGTAATGAAGAATTGGAGGAGGGGAATGAAATTTTGGGGAGAGGGGGGAAAATGGGGATTTTTATATTAATGATTTGGGATATAATTCTTTTTTGATGATTTTAGGGGAATAATGGAATGGGCGATGGAGAGTACATGATTTCTTGGATATTCACATTCTCGTATTTCTGATTTATCGTAAAACAAGTGGATAATAGTATTGCTTTCCAACTGATATAGCTTTTTCTGCTAATACTTTAGCAATATGCTTCAGAATGGAAGTGATACAATTTATTTCAAACCATCAAAATATCAAATTTTGAAAAATTAATTGGAACGACAATAATTCGAGAACTAATCATGCACCTTTGAACACTTCTTTCTATTTAATAAATAATTTTAGCATAAATTAGTTAATTATTAATATTTTTTATCTCGATTTCTATAATTCGGATATTTAACGTTCATAATACATCTTTGTTGATTGACAAAAAAAAATAATAAATGACAATTATATTGCCGATCTAGAAAGAAAATGGCTTAAGCGCCAAAAAACCCACTTTTCAGAAGGAAAAGGTCGTATGTCCAAAATGCCTCTGAAAATGTTTTTTAAGCTCCAATGATGCAAAAGAAACGAATTCAAAATTTGAGTAACAAAAGGGCGTATTTGCCAATGCTAGCCTGAATACGGCGTATGTGCAACATATACACCTTTTTGTTATTATGATTTTTTTTGCTTGATCTCCCTGATCTATTCAATACCAAAAGGGCGTATCTTTCAAACATACGCCCTTCTGTTATTAATTATGATAGTAATTTTTTGAAAAGTTACGAGATTTCATAACAGTAGAAAGGCGTATTTTCAGTTCATACGCCTTTTTGTAATTCGTGATTTTTCCCATTGTCCCATATGTTCCAGCAATAGATAACAACAAAAGGGCGTATCATTTGCACTTACGCCCTTTTGTTTCTAAGCCAACGATATCAATTAAAAAAAAAATTTCGTTCAAAGTTGCTCCTCTCTCCTCTATACGAAAAAAACGTCACTACTATAATCATAATAATCACTCCCTTAATATTCGGTAAGTACTCCATTAAAAAAAATGACAAAAAACTTTTTATTTTTATTTAACATGAACTCGCCAAATGCGGTAGACATGTATAATCAGGGAAGCCGTTAGTCTGCCTTGACGGTATCAGTCCGTAGCTGATTGGTTTACAGATTTCGTGTGCTGTGCGGCTCAGACTCAAAGGCGTTTAGTTAGTTAGCTATAGGGGAATCCTTTCTTTCCTCTCCCTCCCCCCAAGTGCTATTGCACAGTCGCTTAATTAAATTTAACCTGTGCGAATTCTGTCTCTCAAGATCTTCCAAATCTTCTCGCCACGTCATCGATCAAATTTCTCGGAGAATTAATTTTAATTATTCTTCATCTTGTATTTCACTTTTTTTTTCTTTTATGTTATTTCTTTTCTCCCATTCATTTGCATCTCTGGATTTATTTTATTTTAATCAAGCAGATCGACTCCTCTTCTTCTTCTTCTTTTTTTCTTCTTTTATGCCTTTTCAAGGGCTCCTTTCTCGGGGATTGAGGGGAGAGAAAATAAACTGAGATTTACAGCCAGGAGTTTATACTGGCTGTATAAAGAAAGATTCTCCAATTAAAAAAGTATAATTCTCAGCAATATAAGCAGCAAAAAAAAAATAAAGTACGGAGGGATAGGGAAGAAAAAGGGACTACGTTTCCGTTGAGACTACGCTTTCATTTTTTACTTTAATTGAAATGAAATTGTGAGCCAAGGGTTACAAACATGGGGCTTCCTTTTTTTTCAACATGGATACCACGTGGATAGGCTCCTTAATGTCCACCTGTGACTCCACGTGATATTAAAATTTATCGAAAATTTAAAGCCCCAAAATTCTAATGATTTCAACTGAGTGAAATTTATTTGCAGACATTTGTGGGTATTTCAACACACATAAAATAATATTTTTTTCATATTTGATGCATCAAATAGATAGGGGAGGGTGGGGCAAAATGGGGTACTTGAGGCAAGTTTGAGCTTTTGGACCCTTGAATACGATAAAACTCTCTGCTTTTATTCGTATTTGAAGTGAATGAGAAAAATTTTCAGCTGCCAAGAGAAAAAAATTAATGTCTATGAATATCATATAAATTTTGCTATCGAACCTTCATTTTGGCTCGTAAAAATAATGTTTTCTCATATTTAAGACATAATTTCTTATATTTAACACACATTTTTCCATTGCTGCAGATTTTCATGGAAGTGCCCATGAAAAGCTTGAAAATTGATCATTTCGCTCTTAAACCCCATAAATCAATGGCAGATGATCTCATCTTTCATCTCCATTTGGAATTTTTAAGCTAACACCGATAGAACCAGAGATATTTCCAAAAAAACTGACATTCTTCGATTTTCTGATTTTTTTCTAAAAAAAAATTTTCAAAAAATTCGCAAGGATGATTTTTTACATGTTTTCTAGTGAAAATTTCACTCAGTTTTCCAATGGAGTCATCGGAAAAATCTCATCTCAAATATTCCCCTTGATCTCTTCCGATTTTCATAATATAAAATACAAATTCTGAAGATAATCGAGATTTTGAACAGATAGATAAATATTAGAAGTCAATCTTCATATTTATTTTCTAAAATTGCGACGTTTCGCTCCTGATTAGGAGCATCTTCAGGCTCTTCAGATTCATGCAAATTGTCATAATATCACTAAACTTAAAGAATAGTTTTGTTACATTTCATCACTTTTGATTGCTTTTTTTTCCCTACGATTTAGTAATTTATCGAATGTTATATCGTTAAATCGTAGTAAGAAAAAGCAATGAAAAGTGATAAAGTACAACAAAACTGTTCTTAAAGTTTAGTAATATTATGACAATTCACATCGAGGGGTTGCTCACTCCTGAAGTCGTGGTGCCACACTGCGATGAAGTCAGTTTGAAATCAAGTGAAGTCATTGAAATCAGTGAAATCACTGAAGTCAGATGACTTCATTTTTTTTAAATCAATTCTGAAATCACTGAAGTCTCTTGAAATCAATTGAAGTCACCAAAATGAATGTTCTTTGCCTCTGGTATATCTTAGATAAAAGTACAAATTGTTTGAAATTAGAGCCAATGAGTGTACATGGGTACATCGATATTGAACACAGAGATCGGTAAAAAAAAATTCGCATTTTTAATTTTGTAATTTTTTTTATTTCTGTAATTTCCATCGGAAAAATTCTATCTACTTTCATAATGAAAAATTTGGATTTTTAAATTTTTCATTAGTTTGAAAATCAATTTTTTTTTCAACAATTTTGATTACTATTGTAATTAAAAATTTGACTGATGCAATTTTATAATTCTTTTTCTTATTCGAAATTTTGATTCTTTCTTACTTATTAATTGATTGGAATAATTAATTTTATAATAAAATCAACGCTACTATGTTTAATCTTCCCAAATATAATCGTCTTTCAGACAAAAATTTTGAGTTGAGAGTGTTAACTAAATGTAACACAAATAAGAACTTATAATTTAATCCAATCTAAATGACGCTTATATGACATTTATAATTCAATTTAACTAATAAAAATGTTAATAAGTTTAATAAAGAAAATAATTATGAAATTCCATCAGTCAAATTTTACATTACAATAGCAATCGAAATTGTTAAAAAAGAAAATTGATTTCCAAACTAATGAAAAAATGAGAAATCCAAATTTTTCATTGAGAACGTAATTAAAATTTTTTCGATGGAAATTACAGAACTAAAAAAAATTAAAAAATTAAAGATGCGAATTTTTTTTGTTGCCGATCTCTGATTGAACAGTATAGAAAAACTATTTTCCCTCTTGAGATAACTGAGAGTGGGGATTTAAAACTACCTAATAATATTCTTAAGGCTCTTAAAAAATATTTCCAATGAAAAAAATCTAAAAATTGTAATGTTTCAATTTAAATAAAAGTTTTTGTTTCAATATGATAAAAACTCCTTTTCCCCCACCCTCTTTTATTCATAAAATTTTATTTCTTGTCATTTCAATGACTTCATTCTATTTGAAGTCACTGACTACAAATTGATGAAGTCGTTAGCAATCAATTAGTCATGATTAGTCATGAAGTCAGGTTAATCAGCGCTTGAAGTCATTGAAACCACATTTTTCTGAAATCATGGAAATCAGACACTGAATTCACGTGAAGTCGACTTCATTTTGAAGTCATGGTGTCACATGAATCTAAAGAGCCCGAAGAAGCTTCTAATCAGAAACGAAACGTCGTGATTTTAGAAAATAAATGTGAAAATTGACTTCTAATATTTATTTATCCGTCCAAAATCTCGATTAATTTCAAAATTAATTATCCATCATTATGATTGACAACAAAAAACAGACATAAAATATAAAATTTGGAATGTCTTCAAAAAAACGAAAATTTTTAAGCCCCAAATTCCAAATGATTTCAAGAACTAAGTGAAATTTATTTGCAGACATTTGTGTGTCTCAACACAAAATTCCCTTTGTCCCTATTCAAGGCCTCCTATTTACCGCACAATCAATCTTCGGTTAAATGAGAAAGATGAAATATTATCTCATGGGTAAACTTGTTTCACTGAGTTTAGAGGCACTCGTCTGTTATTGAGAATATAAATTACTGGCTTTAAGAATTGGTCATGATTAATTAACCCTTTTTTACGGAGAAATACTCTTTTCTAAAAAAAAAAAAAAAAAAAAATAGTCTTTGTGCTAATTTCATGGAATTAATCAGGAATGAAGAATTAATTAGAACTCGTGGAATTGAGTTGAGGAGTGAATTTACGAAGGGTTGATGATGACTTATTAAAGATTAAAAGAGAAATTATTTTTCAAGGTATTTACGCTTCTTGATAATCCCCTTTCAAAAGTTTTTGAACAAAAGGGAAGAGCCAAGAATAATTTTTCCATTTGAATTTTAACGAAACAAAAGTTTTGGATGGCTATAATTTTATGATTAAGGGAGTATTCAAGAGTACGGTCGATAAAATAGAAGAAAATCAGTTTTTCTCATCTTCAAATTTTTCGGAATTTTCTAGATTTTTTTTAGGATTTCTTAGAATTTTCCAGCGATGAACTCCAGCAACTTGTCTTTTTCTATTGACTTTCTTGAAAATCGGTTCTTCCCATTTTTAAATTTCTCAGAATTTCCTCAAATTTTCCAGAATTTGTAGGTTAGTTTCCAATTAATTGCTAATAATTCGGAAAAACGTGCTTTAATTGACCCGAAAAAGTGATTAAACTACTCAAAAGTCATATCTTCAGCTTGTGAATATAATTTTTTTCTTCTCGAATTTTTTTTACATTAATCTCCTATCACATGCATGAGATAGAGAGAGAGGCAAATAGTTACGACTACCTTCTAATTAAAATTTCTCAATAACTATACGGTGAATTGAATATTTTTTTCTTCTATTATTTAGTTAAAATGCTGTTCTCTTCGACAATTGTTTTTAAATAATGGGTCAACTGCTTGGTTTTTCAGTAATTTCGTTATTTCTGTCCGATTTAGGGCGTTTCATCCCCACCACCGCTATTTTCAGTAACTTTGATAATTCATATCGCATAAACTGCGCGGACAAAAATTATGAAAAAATTCAGAAAAACGTAAAAAAATATCAACTTTGATACAGTATCAAAAAGAATAAGAGGTTCAACTATACTCGAGTTCGCTGAGAAACTACCTTAAAAAAGAAGAAAAAGATTTTATTAACGTGCATGGAATATAAATCCTCGTCCCCTCGAGCGTAGTTTAATTATTACGAAGCTGGAGTGACGGAAAAATTTAATTTTCACTCGCAGCATACATTCAGCAGTGACATTTACCATGGGCTTCTTTCAGTTTCACACGTATAATACTTTGAGTTACGCTTTTTCACCTCGAGGGGCGGATACATAACGATGAAGGGAATGACAGGTGGTACCACCTGCTTGCGGCTTTTTTCTTTCAAAAATTATTAAACAACGGGGAGTAATGTCGCTTGACAGCACCAATGAAAAATAGGTTATGTCATGCGTTCAGACAAAGGAGCCATTAGCAACTCGTGTCTCCTCTTAGATTCTGTTGTTGTTGCCTTCTTATTATATATTTTAAGGGAAAGTGTTGTGTCCCTTGGATTACTCCCTTCATTGTATAAATTCAGAGAGTGACGTTATCCAAGCTGTTACCGACGAGAAAATTCAGGGAAAATGCGGTTTTTATTCATCTGATAAAACTTTAAACTTTTCTCAGTTGTGATCATCATTCAGATTTTAATAAATGACTGAAGTTAGAAAAACACTCGGAATTTAGTAGTCATAAATTTATTCTATTTCTCATTTATTTCCTGGAAAATTCTAGAAAATTTGGGAAAATTTTGGGAAAGCCTGGAAAATTCGAGTGAATTCCAAATTAAGAAAATAAAAACCTAGTTCTTCAGAAAATATGTGGGTAAAGGAAGTTTGCTGGAGTTCAATTTGAAAAAAACCTGGAAAATTTAAGAAAATTCTTAATTGCAACAAAAAAAATCGTGAATCTTCATGAAACATAAAGGCAAGATTATTTCATTTCTGATCTAATTCCTGGAAAATTCTGGTAAATTATAGAAAATTTTGCAGAATTTGGAAAAATCCTGGAAAATTACGATAATCCCAAATTGTAAAAAAAGTCCTGATTCTTTAGAAAATATCTGAGCGAAAGAACATTCTCGGAAATTGATTCGAAAAAATCCTGGAAAATTCTGGAATATCCCAAATTGGAAAAAAAAACTAATTTTCTAATAAAATCCAAAAATTTCATCATTTTCTAAAGAATATCTCGGAATCTAAATGAGATAGAGCGCTTTTCTTGACGATCCTCTTTAAAGCTCTGATTTTCCTCCACAAAAAGGTAATTCAAAATGAAAATTGCTCTATTTCGCTTAAATTCCGAGATATTCCTAAAAAACTGGTGGAAAATGAAATCGATTTGTCCCATTTTTTTAGAAATGTCTCGGAAACTAATGGAGATACGCCCTTTTCGCTCTAATCCTTTCTCATCATCCTTGAAATTTTCTACAGAGAAGAATTAGGGTCTCGCGAATTTATTATCCTCATTAGCCAATTCGTCGACTTGCGGATTCATTTTTCCAGCCAGTCAATTTATGGCTGTATTTATTCAATAACCATGAGATGTTCAATCGTGGCCAACCGGTGCTGAGTGTGTCTGGATGGTTATGGTTCTAACGCTAACCGGTGACACGTCGTGCTGACAAGCCATTTGTCACTGCTAACGACCTTCTATTAATATTTTTTCCATTCGTAGAATTTTTCAGGTAGAAATATCGATTTATGGGAATTTATAACGCATCGGAATCGTCAATTTTTCTTTGTCACTTTCAGTGATTGAGGAAAATATAGAATTGCTTATTTTTCACGATTGATTTATATTTTCAAATGAAAAAATATAGGGGAAGGTGGGGGAAAAAAGGAGGGGACGGGTGAAATGGAGACATTTCAGTTTTGATATTTTATATTATGATGAAAATTACGAAAAATCAGCAGAAATTTTTGAGATAGGATTTTTCTGATGATTCTATTGGAAAGCTGAGGAAATCTTCTTTAGAAAACATGTAAAAATTCATTTTTTGTATTTTTTTTTGAAATTCTACTCTTTTAAGAAGAAATCAGAAAATTGAAAAATTTCAGTTTTTTAAAAGATATCTTCAGTTTTAATGATCGCAGCGCAGAAATTCCGAATGGAGGTGAAAGGTGAGATCATTTACCCTCGATGCATGTGATATCGAAAAAAAAAATCAATTTTTATGTTATTTATGGGCACTTTTATGAAAATGTTGTTTTTTCATTTTTTTTTTCTTTTCAAACCTTATAAGTCGATGGCAAATGATCTCATCTTCCACCTCAATTCAAAGTTCTTACGCTACGATCAATAGAACCGAAGATATTCTCAAAAAACTGAAAATTTTCCATTTCCTAATTTTTCTCATAAAACTAAAATTTAAAAAAAAATTAAAAAATTAATTTTTACAGGTTTTCTAACGGAAATTTCTTCAGCTTTCCAATGGAATCATCAGAAAATTCTTATCTTGAATATTCTCGTCGATTTTTCCCGATTTTCATAATATAAAATATCAAAACTAGAATTTCTCCAAAAAAAAACTAAAAATTTTCAAAATTTCCTAAAAAAATTTAAAATTTCGAAAAAATAATTCTAACACATGTTTTCTCAGCTTTCCAGTGGAATCATTGAAAAAAATCCATCTCAACCCCTTTCCACCCGAATCTCC
Organism: Aleiodes leptofemur; assembly: GCA_963942555.1. Classification (NCBI taxonomy): domain Eukaryota; kingdom Metazoa; phylum Arthropoda; class Insecta; order Hymenoptera; family Braconidae; genus Aleiodes; species Aleiodes leptofemur. The sequence continues at coordinate 4,794,967 of OZ012615.1, read as the reverse complement.
ATTTTACATTACTTTTCCCTATTATTGCAAAAGATTTTTTAGTTCTGCACATATTAAACTCCGAGCCACTCAGTCTTGCGTCTCGTTTCATTCTTGCTTCTCTAGAGCTAATGAAAAGCCTGATTGGGGCTTTTTTTCGGTGAGAGGGCGACGATCGATCTGTACAGTTTGTCGCGCGGGACAAAGGAAACTGAGAGCAAAGACCGTTTTCTCGAGGCTAATCACCGAGTCTCCCGATAAAAGCCTTTTGAGAAAATTTCCCAGCCAGTGGGGAATCCCGTTGGGGTTCTGTAGTTGAATTGGATGTTACCTAAATCAAGCCAACATCACAAACATTTATTTTTCCCAGTCGGTGTACGACGAGGGAGAAAATGAAGGAAAAAAAAAAGTACTAATAATCACTCATTCCACAGTCGCAAATGTTTTTACCGCAGAATTTAATTTTCTTTATGCAATCACTGACATTCTCATTCGATATATCACTCGCAGGTTAACGAAACTTTTTTTTATTATTTCTTTCAATTCTTTTTCATCATTAATACAAACACTTATATTTTAACAACAATATTCTTTTATAACTAAATCTTTAATATAACTTCCATCAACAATTTTCCCTTTTTGTGAGAGTAGATACATGTTTATTATGACTGTAGCCTCAAAAGACCATATAGCTGACAAAAATAAAGATATACATTTGTTTAACATTTGAGCGATATAGAAAAATTAACAGAAAAATTAAAAAAAATGAGAATCTATATAAATTCTGATAATATTAAGGTAGTATCCCAGCAAATTCGAGTACAATCAACTCATTTTCTTAACATCGTAGCGAAGATGATATTTTTTTACATTTTTCTGAATTTTTCCATAATTTTTGCCCGTGCAGTTTATGAGATATGAATTATCAAAGTTACTGAAAATAGCTGTGATGGGGATGAAACGCCCTAAATCGGACAGAAATAACGAAATTACTAAAAAACCACACAGTTGACCCATTATTTAAAAACAATTGGCGAAGAGAACAACACTTTAACTAAATAATAGATGAAAAAAATATCTAATTCACCGTATAGTTATTGAGAAATTTTAATTAGAAGGTAGTCGTAACTATTTGCCTCTCTCTCTATCTCATGCATGTCATAGGAGATTAGTAATGTAAAAAAAATTGAAGAAGAAAAAATTATATTCACAAGCTGAAGATATGGCTTTTGAATCGTTTAATCATTTTTTCGGGTAAATTAAAGCACATTTTCGCCGAATTATCTGCAATTGATTGGAAGCAAACCTACAAGTTTTCTGTTTTATCAATTGTACTCTGGGATACTATCTTAATGTGAAAAAAGAAAATACCGTAACTTGTTCATAAAAGAATAGGCAAAACTTGTGCCTCAATCAATACAAACATAAAGTACTTAACGCATTACAAATCAAAGTGACTCAGCAACTCATCAAACATAAAATATCTAAAGATCCCTTTTTTTTAAGTATTGATCTCCTCAAAGTCCTCCACTACTCTCATCGAATAATGAATAATGTCTTTATACACTTTTCACTCTTCTGCAACGTCAGTTCATCTCCCCATCTAAATTCGCGTTTAAAACTCTCCTTTTGGTTGTGAGATCTCAAGCGAAAACCCCCTTTATTCCCTTGAAATTTACGTAAGAATCTCTGTGTCCTTTGACCCAAAAAAAAACGGCGTTTCTTTGTAATTAATATCCGCCAGACTCAGAAATAATTAATTCATACCTAACAAAGCAATTTCATAACGTCAACATCCTTTTACAGAAGAAAATGAGAAAGACTTTCTCTCTATAAATAAAATTTCTTCTTAATTGAATTAAATCTGTAGTAAAAGTGCTACACCAGCTAGTGTCCATTTTGCCGGTTTTTCTCTTGTCTTTAAATTAAATGTCCACACATATGTTGGACCACGTGTTCGTGTTTTGTACATTGGACACTCGTACATATTTCTCATATCTTGTTTATCCTGAGTTATAGCACGTACGTTGATCACTGGTAGCATTGGAAACAGCTCCTTCGCTCTTGAATCCATTAATAATCCCTGTTGTACGTCCCATCTCGCTCCTTCCATGAATATTCCGTGAACGTAAGCACCATCCCTTGGCGCAGTGCTACATGAAGTATTTAAATTTATAAGAAACTTTGGATTTGTAATTAATAATGAAGATTAAATTAGTAGGAAAAAAGTAAAACTGAGTGTCTTTCTTTGTCATTTTCTTTAAACATTTCGGAAACTCATGGAGATACGCCTTTTTTGTCCTCATTCATCCCTTGAATTTGTGATGAAAAAATGAAGGGAAAAAAGGACATATCTCCTTAATTTCCGAAAAATTTGTCGAAAAAAGATCAGAAAAAGGCACATTTTTCTTGAAATATTTCGGAAACGAATGGAGATACGCCCTTTTTTTTTCTAAAAAAACGTGCGGGGCAAAAAGGGCGTATCTCCTTCAATTATCGTGATATCTGTGATATCAGAACCGAAAAAAGATCAGAAAAAAATATATTATTTACGTGAATTCTTCTTTATTCTTCTTCGTAACATCACACTGCAGGCACATTTTGTCAAGTGGTAGTTCACATCTTCTCGCTGTCGACTGCATAATCGCTGTCAATAGTGACTGAGGATTGAAGAATCCTGCGAGCCAAACTGAAGCTGGTAGCTGGAAAAAAAACGTCAAATTTTAAAGAATGGCTCCTTTTTTATTCATTGTCACCTTAGAAATAAAGTGGTGTAAGTATGGCTATGCTTATTCATAGAATTTACGCCACTTTGTTCCTAAGGTAACAATGCAAATAGAAATGAGATTAGTACTTACTGCAAAGTCTGTGGACCATGTTTCTAATTCTCTCAGTCGAAGCAAAAGATCCACAAACCAAGCAGTGAGCCCAAGCAACGATGGATATGCCCTTTGTGCCCAAACTGGCGGCACTTGATCCAAAAATAATGCATTCTCCAAATCCTCCATGTCAGATGTTATTGTCAGTTCACCCCTCAAACCGAGATCTAATTCTCTCAATGATCTCTTTATTTCTCCAGTAAGGCCATTCATTCTCTCGCACTCCTGAAAAGCTACGATTACGTAAGGGGTTCGTTCCTCCACTTTTGCCATTATGTCAATCATGTTAAACTCTTCTGGTAGCTTTTCCATAATCTCGTCCAGTATCTGCTTCACCTGTTGCAATGAATCGTTACTTATGACCATTTTAATTCAGTTGGGAAAAGATAAAATAGGGAATATCTCGGAGAATAATGGAGATACGGAAAATCTGGAAAAATCTTAAGTTGTGATTTTAATAGAGCTACTAAATAAAGTGGAACTACAAAAATATATCTTTAACAGTTTTTTAGAAATGAAGATAAATTTCAGAAATATCCTGAAAATTTCAGAAAAATCTTAGATTTTTTTTTTAATAGAGCGACAAGCAGATTTAGTGGAGCTACAGACATATATCTGCAAAATTTTTAGGAAATGAAGATGCATTTCTGCATTATCTGGGAAAATGTGGAAAATTATAGAAAAATTGGAAAATTCCAGAACAATGTGGAAGAGTTTTTGAGAAATGAAGATAAATTTCTGAAAAATCCTAAAAATCTGGAAAATTATAAAAAAATCGGAAAATTCCTGAATATTTTGAAATTGTGTTTTTTGACCCTATTTCTCTTTTATCCACACAATTTGAAGAGCTACGGAAAAGGAATCGGACTAAAAAGGCCGTATCTCCATTACTTTCCAAGATATTCTCGAAAAATTCTCTGAAATACAGAATCATGGTTAATCTTAAAATGTCCTTACTTTATCCTCCCGCGTAGCGGTTTGTCCACCCGAATCACCAGCATCGCGTGGTTGCATTTCAAAAACTGTCCTAAACAAATTTTCCGATGTTGTAGTAAGAAAACCAATTTCAGCATTTGGATGAAGACCGTAGAGATAGGGTGATTCTGGTGGAATTGACTCGTCGATGTAGGCATGGTAACCAACGAGATCTGTGCTCGGTGGAGCAGGGAATCCTTGAATGTTAAATTCAACGTTTAGATATATATATTCTTTGATGTTTTGTAGTTATTTACATTTTCTTTAGTCATGTAAAAGAGTGTAGAAAATTGAATGTAAAAATGTGGCATCTGCTTGGAGGCAAATGCCATTTTACATTGCAGTATGTTGAAAAAATAAAAAGGGAAAATTTGTGTACCAGGAGCCAATTGAAGCTCTCCATCGACCAATTCTGGCTGCATGAGCTCTTCCAGGTAAGAAACGCAGAGTCTCCGGTCCCAGTCATCTGTTATGTGACCTCCATACATAATCTCGCCGAAAAGATACCTTAAAAATAGACACATCATAAACTTTCGTCGTTGATTGACACAATAGCGTGATCTTCAATAATTTAAACAATATCTTATAATAATTTGTAAACTAATTTCTAATGTGCAAATTTGTATTTTTGGTTCGAAAAATGAATTTATAGAACGATAAAATGAGTATCCTGAAGAGGGCCTCACAAAGAGGCTGAAACGTCAATACGAAAAGCTAGCAGCAGACACCTACTAGGCCTATTGAATTTAATGAATTAAAAATATTTGAAGTCGTCTATCCTAATTATTAATTTAGAAGTCTTTGGTTAATGAAGGAATCCGTCTAGTGACATTTGGCATATGATGGGATGTGTCAAGAAACCTAAAACATATTGAACCCAATCCATTTTGCCCCGCATTTCAAGATAAAACGTCATTATTCGGGCTTATTTTGATAATGCTTCATGGACCACAATTTCGATCCGATTCTGATTTTTTGAAGTGAAACTTCTTTTGGCAGGGTACCAACTTTTCTCGAGCGTGTACCGAAACCGTCAAGTTTTGAGGGGAACTCAATAGTCGAGGAGTGGGGGTAAAGGAGAAGTCTTGCGTTGTTGGCGGGGGAAGCTAGAGCGGGGGCGAGACTGCAGGCTCTATAGGCACGGTAGTCGGGTAGTGGGAGAAGCGAGGTGACGCTGCAGTGTATTGTCGTACTAACGAAAGCATCAACACACGAGGCGTGCCGAAGCCAACATTTTTTGAGTATACTCGAAGTCTAAGTGAGATAGGGTGATTTTGCCTGAATCCTTTTTTTTCTAGAAGATTTCAAAAGCTAAAAAAAAGATTGAAGCAAAGGGCGTATCTCTATTAGATTTCGATATATTCTCAAGAAAAAACCATTGAAACAATTCCTCTATTCATAAATCTATTTTTGGTCGTAGGACTTCGATAAATATCTGGGAAACTGAGTAAGATGATGCAATTTTTGTAGGAATTCTTCTTGTAGTTTTTAAAATTCTCTACAAAAAATGTCATGAGGAAAATTCCGTTATCTCGCTCAGTTTCCAAGATATTTTCGAACAAAATGATGTCAAAAACAAAAGAATATGAAGTTTGTAGCCAAATTGATTTATAAGTAATTTTTTTCGAATATCCCGGAATTTAGCCAAGATAGAGCAATTTTGCATGAATCCTTCTTTATAGAGAGTTTTGAAAGCTACAAGAAAGGATTGAAGCAAAACCGCTCTATCTCGATCGATTTCCGGTGTATTCACAAAAAACTGATTTCAAAAAATCTAGTTGTCTGAACACTTTATAATCGTAAAAATAAAGATAATTTGTTAGTTAGCAGATAACTAAAATCCTATAGACAGGTACTCAAATTCTCAAAGTGTTGTGTTCATTACACAGCTAAATGTGCTGGTCTGTGCTTTTTGCCATTTTCCTTTGAGATTAACCTCGTATCCTCACTTTTCTCAATTATTATCACTTGTTCATTAAAAAAAATCCGAATAATTTACCGCTATCTATACATAATGAGCAAGAAGTTTCACTTCTGTCGCGTGGGTTCCACGCACCCTCTTTTTTTCAAATATTCATTAGCCTTTCGTGGATGAAATTGGGTATTCATTTTATATTACAGATTATAGATCACCAGAAAATGAATTTTTTTCTTTCACTTATTCTTTGAATTGAAATTCTTTAATTCTTCGAAATGAAATTCTTCCAATTCTTTGAATTGAAAATCAAATTCTTTGAATTGAAAAAAATCATTTTCTAGTCATCAATAATGTGTAATAAGAAACGGATACCCAATGTTATCCTTAAAAGGCTAACGAATATTCAAAAAAAAAAAATTTTTGAATCGGGTGAAAATTGTGGTCCGTGGGGTATTATGAAGATAAACTCAAATAATGTTTTATCTCGAAATACGGGGCGAAATGGATTGTTTTCAACATTTTCTAGGTTTCTAGATACATCTCATCGTGTTCCAAATGTCACTCGATGGATCCCTTTATCAACCAAAGACTTTTAAATTCCATCGTGGTCTTCCCATGAAGAAAAAGAAAGATACCTTAAATCCTCCCATGGAACCCTCGTGCTAGCTTCCAAATAATTATAAAGCACCGAAACACTAATATTAAGATCCCCAACATTGAAAGGATAGATCTTGTTCCACCCTTGAGGTCCAAATTTTCGCCTTTCCGCGACGACCGCATGGAAGTAGCAGAGCGAGAAAAGAATAGACTTGAACTCTGCCTCTTTGCTGCACATTTCCAGCGTTTCCTGCGTAAAATTATCGAGAGCCTTATGCAGATTTGCCTGCATGCCTGTTGGTGGTTCATTTGTAATCTTGATGGAGGACTCCAGCACACCCTGAGGAATTATGTGACCTGCTGGAGTACTCGCAGGTTCAGCGCTCATGAAGACACGGTAGTTGTCATGTGACCCTTCAGCAGCTACTTCCAGCTTCTTTTCTAAGAGCGGCAGCCATTTTTTGACGAGATGAATGTTCTGGAGAACGACCCAGTGACCGGATTTGCAGGCAATGTCCATTGCCTGCTCTGCTACGGACTCCTGACCTTGACCGAGAGACACGTTGTGGAAATTTTGGGCATCCGCAGAAAATCCTAGACGTCTGCCCAAATCTTCAACGTCCTAAGTGAGTAAAAAGTCAATTTTTTCATTGATTTTTCGGAAAATATATCTCGGAACTTAATGGAGATATGCCCTTTCTGCTCTAATGTCTTTTGTGGCTCTTGAATTTCTTTACGAAAATGGATGAACATGAGAAAGGGCGTATGTCCATTAGATTCAGAATGACGCACCTTTAGAGGATTTACACCGGGAGACAGAATAAAGAATATCGGAGTTGAAGGACTCGTCTCCTCGAAAGATTTTGAAAATTCTACCGTCTTTCCTTCAACATATCTGACACCAAGTTTTTCCTCAATAAATACAGATATAGCGTAAGTCATTCTGTCTGGTCTTAAGGCTCTCAACATGCATAAACGTTGAAGGGAGGTTTTATTCTTCCACTCCTGTGGAAATTTTTCGCGCTCTGGACATTCACATTCTACAAATTTCTTCCATCGTTTGGCAGAAATCTCAATATCTCGGTCCAAATTCCTGTAAGTAGACACATCCTCATAATTCTATTTTGCTTCACGTAAAAAAAATGAAGAATATCAAGTTTTCAGAACAATCCATTTTTTTACAGATTATCGGAAACTAAGCGAGATAGAGCGATTTTGGTCTCATATTTTCTTGCAAAATTTCAAGAACTACTCGGGTGGAAATATGAATGTCAAATTTTGGCAAAAATGTCAGATTCTAATCAAATTTGACGAATTTTCAAAGAAATTCCATAAAATAATTTGACATATTTTGACAGAATCTATCATATAATGTCATAATTTGTCTTTTTTCGTCGAAATATGGGCATATTTGACCATCAATTGGAACAGCATGTCATATTCTGTCAAATTTTCCCAGAAAAAATTCGGTAAAAAAAAATCAGTTTTATTTTAATATTTGAGATTTTCGAATTTTTTCAAATTTTTGAAAATTTGTTTTTTTTTTTTTTTTTTCGAAATTTTCTCAGTATAAATAACAATTAATTAACTATATATAGGGGAGACCAGGGCAAAATGAGGTATTTTGAAGCACATACCCCCGTACCTCATTTCGCCCCGGTGTCCCCTATACATATATATTAATATATTAAAAAATTATATACTATATTATATAATTTGACACATTATGACAGGATATGTCATATTTTTATTTAATTATGCGACATACAATTCTGGGAGATTTGACATATTTTGACAAAAACGTCCAAAAAAAGACAAAAAATATCGGAAAATGACGAATTGTATTATGATAGGAGACTCTTTAACCAGGGTGCTAAAAAGAATTTGGATAAAAACGCTGTATCTTGCTTGAATTTCGAAATAATCTTAAAAAAACTGGTAATGGCCGTAAAAAATGAGGAAAATAAGATGATCTTACCTAAATTCGTCTCGTGAAGAAAGACTCCTAATTCCACCCCAGCTCGTGTTGGTTAAAAAGTCAACCGGTGATGTAACATGGGGTAAAATTGGGAATCTTAATAGAAAATCCAATTCGCCCGTCGATATTTCTCTTCTGACCAAAAGAATTTGGAATGTCATTTGCGATGTGAATATCAATTTGTCGCATTCGAATAATCCTCTTGTTGTATACATAAATACTGAATATGTGATGCATTCGATGAGGTTTAGTACTCTGCTGGTAACATCTGGTGCTGGATCAGCCTTGAGTATGGCTTTTTGGAATACAACACTGAATGCCTTGAGGGAAAATTGATAAATTGGATTGATGGTGTTCAGATCGTTGAGGATGAAGTACAGTAGTGAAGCTCGTGCTGCTGCTGGACGATACAATTCACGAGCTGCATCGATTTCCTTGCTAGTTCCACGAGCTTCAGTAACTTTTCTCTCGATTTCAGCTGCTGTTTTCTTAGTTGTTTCTAGATTTTCAACTAGTACAGTGTCTCCCAGTACGTTTTCATCGGCCGAAGACAGTCTGTGGAGAGAAATTCATTTTTTTTCTACATTTTATCAAGTTAAAAAAAGGTCATTGTGATGATTCTTGAGAAAACATGTGAAAAAAAGAAAAATTGCCAGAATTTAATTGGGGAAAATCCTGAAAAACTCAAAATTGGGAAAAAATTCGAATTTTTAAGAGAACATGTGAACAAAAGGATGTAGAAAGAGTTCAATTCGAGAAAATTCTGAAAAATCCTCGGAAATGACCACAATGCCTTTTTTTTCTACCTAATAAAGCTCAAAACAATGCCCGACGAAAAAAAAACTATATTAATTTATTTTCTTTCACTTTCACTTTAATTAATTTCGTGAAAAGATAAATGTTCATTTACCTCGAAAGTAAAGAGTCCTCCAGTGAACTAAGGGTAATCTTGAATTCATTCTGTTGCCTCGTGAGATCTGCCTTGAGTTCTTCAAGATCCGGTCTCTCAGCCTTAACAACTTCAGCCAACAGCTGGTCCTCGAGACCATCCCTCGTAACAGTAAAATTAATTAGCGTCGTTTGCGCTTGCATCTCCGGTTTATAGTGTGGATTTGCCAATTTTGTGTGTAACAGAAGTCTGAATGTCGGATTATATTCAACTTCTTTATCACCAATCTTAATCGCCCTTCCTTTCTTGATGAGATTACGACCTAAAAGGGGATCTAGTACAGGGTCAACTGCTTCCCCGATGTTCTCAATGAGAACAGTTGCACCTATTGCTAGAGATTGCTCGATAACATCCAAGTATCCACGTTGTCCTAAGCGTATAACTCTCAACTCATCCCCGTACTTTTGTTTGATCCATTTTATCCCTTGAAGCTAAAGATAAAGATGCATCAAATTGATAATCTTAATAATAACAACCACAATCAAAGAAATACCTGAGGATCAATCATCAGAGGCCATCGATCAGAATTCGACAAAATCGTTGCATTTTCCGTTGACATCCTATCATTAGGCAGTCCCTCATTATTCCACTTAGCAATTTGCGTATCATTCGTCAAAAGCGTAAGCACATCAAGTCCATCCGTAATTGGAATTACTGGATCAAGCGTTTTGACAACAGGCAGCCAGTGCTTATTCAGCAAATCTTGCCGAAACGTTTTCGTAAAGCAACCCACATAGGAGATAAACGCAGTAACTAGCAGTACATCCCCCGGTAATGTTGACCCCTGATGCATGAGGCTAGTAATTTAAACACTCAATTAACCACCTTTTTCCTATGACACTATATACCCAGAGATAATTCGCCTTACTTAGCCACCGAATCTGCCCATCGTACGTTTTCTGAAGCTAGACCCCCAACTAATCGATTAGCAAGGGCGATAATTGCGTTAGTAGCGTCTGCTTCCTGTTGGCATTTGAGCTTCTCCGCAGTTGCCTGCTCAAAGTCCGCAGTAAGCTTAGCTAATTGCTCCTCCAATGACTGCATGAAGACATTAACCATGTATCATATGCATAAAAAGAATAATTTCTTCAGGATATGGATAACTTACCGTAACTTTTTTCTTAATGACACTTAGCTTTTCCGTAGCAGCAGCCAATTCGGCATTGGCTTGTGCCAGTGCCTTTCTTTTTGGTTCGACGTCACAAAAGACTTCGTAAAATTTAATGATGTTAATAACCCAAGCACAAAGACCAGCAGCTGCAGCTGACTTGGATCTAACGAATTCTGGTTCGAATTCGGAATCTTTTAGGTAAGGTTGGATGGCTTTGGTCACTTCAGGATGAATATTCTCCTTGTCATAGTTAATAAGTGCGTCCAAAAAGGCATCAACTTTGGCCATAACAATCTAAATATCCCAGGACATTTTAATGAGTTTAAAATGAAGTGACATTAAAACAAATATACCTTGGCTGCTTTCCAGCTACGGTCCTTTGCTACTTTGCCGTCTGGAGCGAGTAAGACCATTACGGCTGCAGTGACGTTGGTTACAGCACCCGGTGGAGAACCAAATGACTTTAATTCCGTTAGATTTGCTTTGTTAAGGGTGTTTAGAGCCTCTTGCGCTGCTTGAAGTGCTGGCTCGGCCTTCATCAAATCGGCTTCACAGTCTCGCTGCTTTTTAGATACTTCCTCGGCTATCACTGCCACTTTTGTCTCCTCCTCGTCAGCTGCAATTGAAAAAAAAATGATTTTCCGAATTTGGTATCACGTAATAATGTACTTAGGATTGGATAACTAACGACAAAATATCGTCAAAAATAATAGATCATTAAAAAATAGTCATAAATTGAATAATTCACGACGAAATCGTCGTCCGCGATCAAAAAAGACGTAAATGGTACATAGTTTCTATCTTGTTACGCCCTTTTCACCCTAGGTTTACGAAATAATTGCAACTAAGGGGCCTTTTAATTTTTATCATAGTTTTGTTTTTTTTTACATTTTCGTCTTAGAAATAAAAATTCATCGGAATTTCAAAATAAGTTTTTTAAAGCATTTTTTTCTTAAAAATAATGACTTTTTGGAATTCCAACATAATTTAAGACATAATGGTGTAAGGTGTTCATGGATTTTTTTTAAATTATTTTGTGGCAGGTTTAAATTTCATTATCTACTTTATCTTCTTCTTCCATCATACGAACATAGTTCTATAGATTTTTGTTTGTCGACGATAATTTAACTTCATCATGTTGTGCTTTTTTTTATGTTATTTCGTCGATAACTATTTTTTTTCGATGTGATTATTATTATTTTACTGTTATTTATTTTTTTTAATTATTTTGTTATAGTTGTATAATAATATCATCACTTCAGAAACAAAGTGGCGTAAGTGCTGTGTATAAGCATAGCACTTACGCCCCTTTGTTTCCAAGGCAATGATATGAATTCTCTTATTTTTACGCTAATGAATGAATAAATCATTACCCAATGCCTTTTCTCTCTGCACTTTTGCCGTTTCAATACCAACAATTTCAATGAGCGCATCAGCAGCCTCATTCTTTTCTTTCAATTCAATCTCCTGTAATGCCAATTTCTCCTTCAATTGATCAACTTGTGCGGCAGTTGATTTTAACTTAGCCAAACCATTTTCTAACCGCTCAATGCGTCCCCTTAATTCGCTCGTTTTAGCTTTAAGAAGTTTTGCATACAAACTAATTTGTTCCAAGAATGACTTTGGTGTTGTATAATTGTAACGTCTTTCTCCAGCTAAATAAGCACGGCTGGCTGCGTTAACGGTTGTGTGAGCATGTGCCATAAACTTTGCTGCTGACTCCCTAAAATATTATTATGTTGGTTACATCGATTACTAGACACTTTAATTACATGAAAAGACTAAAACTCTCGTTTCTCAAACCTGTATCCCTCTGGTAATTCATTGAGCTCCTCTAAAAACCGCTTCGACACTGACATTAGGGCTTCCTGGGGCCATTCGTGAAACCAATTGATTGCGGTGCAATTTATTATTGCTGGAAATTTTCGTGAACGTACACGTAGGGTAGAACCAACGGGGGAGAAGCACAAGACTATCCTGTGAATTTAAATTTTCTTTATTTTTCTAATCCATCTTTTCCCTTGTGGAAAACATATCCTCACCTTAGAAACTAAGTGGTGTAAGTGCTATGCTTATAGACAGCACTTACGCCTCTTTGTTTTCAAAATGACAATATATATGTTAACAATATGATTAAAAAAATATATATATAGTGAAATATAGAATTTTTATACAAAATATATATAAATATATTACGCATGGAGAGTAAATGTAGAATAATATCGTCGCCTTAGGAACAAAGGGGCGTAAGTGCTGTGAATAATAATAGCACTTACGCCTCTTTATTTCGAAGGTGACAATACATTATTTTATATTTACTATATATTTTCTTCATATTGTCAATAAGGAACTGGGGTAAAATGGACCCACAAGGTAATATGATTCATGATTTTTTTTGGAGGGAAGGACTCGGTGGAAAAATCTGAAAAAATTTGAGAAAATGCTCCAATATGTAGAAATTATTACTGAATTTTTTCAGATTTTTTCAAAGAGCCCTTCACTCTGAAAAAAATTCCGAATCATTTCAACTTGCAGGTCTATTTTGCCCCTGTCTCCCCTACATATTTTATATGAGGCTGTTTTCTGTGGGGGGGGGGGGGGGGGAAGTGGTGTAATTTCTTTATGTATACCTGAGCTGTCTTCTGACACGATCAATGAAGAATTTCCAACAATTTTCACGAGTATCCAATATACCAGCGCCCTTAACTTCATTACGAACACCTTTAAATTGAAATATGAGATGAGATACATTTTTTCAGAACAAGTGCTCACTGAAAATTACTTTTAAAAAAAGCGCACTAAAGAAATGTTAAATTTCCCTAAAATGAGGTAAATCAAGACTTTCGTGTTGTTGCTGAAAAAAAATAGGAGAAAAAAGGAAAATTATCTCTTTCGATGGCTTTTTACCCCCAATTATATTCTCTACTTCATCCTCTGGAAATAGATCAGGTACTTCACCAGATGCCAGCATGTCATTGATTAGAACAAGAAACTGCTCATTTGGTACTTGTGCGTCAGTCATTAGAAACATAATCCCAATATTCTTCATCCCTGATTTTAGATAGAGACCAGCAAGTTCAATTTTCAGATCAAGTACACCATAACCCTTTCTTAATTGAATTTGAAAAACTTCGAGTGAGCTTATGAAAGCTGATAAACGAGATAGGCTTTGTTTTCCAGATCCGCCAACACCAACTAACAAGGCACTTCCCCTTGGGGATTCTAAAATCCTGTTTATACGGCATACATGCATCATTGCGTCCTCAAAGAGGACTAGATTCATGGCAGAAACTAAGTCATTGTAGCTAACGAGAGCTTCAGATAGTAGACGATGGAGTGTTGCCCAATCTTTAATTGGCATGTATTTTGGTTCACCAACTCCGCCTAAAACAATTCATTATTCATTAGTTAATCCACATTTTCCCGAAATAATTCAATAACAAAATACGAAAATCGAATAAGTGTTTTTTTTAAATTCACTTTTTTTTGAGAATATGTCGAAAATTAATGGCGATACGCCTTTTTATTCTCATATACTTTTGCAGGGAATTTCAAGACTTGAAAAAAAGGATTTTGGCATTATCGCTCTATCTCGCTTAGTTTCCTAAATATTTGAGATGAATTAATGTAAAAAAGTGAGTAGTGAGGAGACTAGGAAAGATATGCCCTTTTTATTCTGCTTCTTTTTTTTTAGAGAGAATTCCAAGAGTTACAGAAAAGCATTTGAAGAAAAAAGGCGTATCTCCATCAATTTTCGAAATATTCCTAACAGGATAAAATAATAAAAAAAGACACTCATCTAAAAGCTGCAAAAAAATATATTTTTTTCTTTTTCTTATTTGATGAAGAATTACCCGCAAAATGACAATAAATATTCGGTCTCTCCAACACCGCTCCTTCATCAATCTCCTCCGTATTTTTCTTCAGCACATCAATCTGCATTTTCCCAAAATTATCAATATCCTTTTCATCCGTAAGCTTATCCCCATAAACTCGATAAGTCTCGTGCATCCACAGTCTTATGAGATCTGTGGGGCACTGTAAGCACTCATTTCCACTGAAAAGTAGACCTTGAAAGCAATTTGATAAATCACGAAGATTGAAAATATAATGGAACTTGGTTGCCGTTGGCAGAAACACCTGGGCACAGCGGTTGTGAAGTTGAAGGGACGCCTGGACCATTTGATTGCACATGTCTGTCACACATAGGGGAAACCTGACGAAAAGACCATCCCCTCATTAAATCCCGAAAGAAACTCATAAGTCTAGAATTACCTGTGCTCCAAATTCGCTAAGTGCTGAGATAAAATGGACGAGTAAATAGTCATCAGCGAGTCATGATTAGGAAAACTAACAGCGAAAACCGCGAAGTGTCTCTGCAGCCTAGGATTAATCGTGAAAGATCCAGCAGTTGGATTCATGCAACTGACATACTGACAATTATGAATGTCCTTGAGCGTCAGTTTGGTCCTGTCATACCAGTGTCCATAATCAAGATGCTGTCTAATAAGTGTATGCGGTTGAACAGTTCCATACGTATCAACCTCGGGCATATTTAGATCATCAACGAAGTAAATCAGCGTCTTACTGCCAGGCGGTCCATAGTTCCTTCCCGCCTTCTTCTCCAACGGCTTCTCCAGAATTTTCTGGAGCATTTCCGAAGAAGTATAAAAATTGAAAGGAACATTGGTCACAGCATAATTTTCCGACAGCTGAAGTAGCTTCTCCGAGACAAGAACAGTTTTACCACAACCAGCACTGCCAACCAGCATAACCGGATGTTTTTCCTCCATTAAAAGATCTAAAAAGTACTTGACTCTAATTGACTCAGATGTGTAGACAAGTGCTGCTTGAAGCGGCATATCAGGATCTAAAAAGAACGTTGGCACGCGCTCTGACCAGTGCGTGAACTCTTTTGTCTCTGGATCAATGTAGTAATCAAAGACAGTACCCTGCGCTGGAAATCGTATCTGTTTGAACTCATTGACCCACCACTTTGTGAACTCTACCCTGTAATCAACAGTTTGATCTTGAAACATTGCCGAGCCAAATGCCCATACAGCAGCGAAGACAAAGTACAGTTCGTAATGGTCTTTGTTAAATTCATTGCTTGTAGTTAATTCTGGTTTTAGTAAACAACTCAATAAATGACACAGCATTTCGATGTGCGCCATTTCAGCGATGGGTGTTATTTTTTTGAATCTTGTGCGCATTGTGTCTAGGCAGATTGGGATGTACTTGTCAAACAGCATGACGAGATTCGACTTCTCTGCTGGAATGGTCCTGGTTTCTATCCAACTGGTGACGAAAGGGTTCCAGCCAAGATCTTGAGGATTGATATACAGAATCCCAGCTCTGGAAACAGTCGCAGGAGTTGCAGTCCTCAAGTTCGAGATCTCGAACAAAAGTCTCATAGCAGGAGTCAAAGCGATTCTCTCATTGCTAGCTAAAGTTAAAATTTTGTTGTCATCCATTACCGTGTTCAGTGACTCGATCCACATAGGATCAATGTCCCCGTCTAAGATGATCCACTTTGGATTGTCGCCACCCAGATTAGCTTGATCCCTCATGACAACAGAGAAGAGTCCATCCTTCCATTCTCTTGTCGCTGGGTTTATTATCCCGAATAAATCATCATTGCTAACAGCCTTTGGATTCAGATCAGTGTAAATAGGCTTGCGCTTTATGTTCTGGTAAGTTCTGAACAATGTACGCCACACTTGTGTCTTGCCAGAACCCGCGATACCTACTATAAACACCGAGTGCCTGACCTCCAGCAGTTCCTCCAGCTGGACAACCTTCAGAATGAATCCATCCTCAGGCTGAAGTAATAGATCAGCAGCCGCTTGTTTAACGGTCTTTTCGAATTCAACGTCCCGTTTCCTAGGGACGTCTAGTGCTGGAAAAAGATCAGCTATGAGTCCCATGAAGACAGGCAAATCATCAGAAACTACTTTGGGGATGTTGAAATCTCGAAGTGCTCGCATTAGCACTTCTTCCTCTGGTCTTCCGGGTTCTCCCCGTTTTAAGCTTCCAGCTACAACTAAAACTGATTTTATCGCTCTCAGACCCCAGTCATAGTGATCCTGCTTTGATAACAGCTCCTTGCATAGCGTGTAGAGGGTGATAAATTTTCGTGCCAAAACTTTGGCATCTTGAAAGCCTTCAGCAACCAACATTATTTCACAAATTAATTCAAAATCTGGAACAACCATAGCACATGGTCTAAATAATGCTTTTAAGTTTTCCGGTAATTCTGTACGACCAGCGTAACCAGGATTCATTGTTATAAATATACCAACACTCGGTGTCAGTGCAATAATTTCACCCATAAAATTAAACGTTACTTTCTTATCTCTTATTGCATCTTGTACAGACTTGACTTGTACTGCAACAACTGATAGTACCTCAACGGATATACGGTTGAATTCATCGAAACAGCCCCAAGCGCCTGTTTGTGCTAGACCTTTGTAGATATTGCCGCACGATTTGTAGTCCATTTGTTCCGAACAGTTAAATACGTAGACCATGATTCCTAGTGCTCTACCAAGGTCTTTCGTTGTTTCCGTTTTACCCGTGCCTGCAGGTCCTGCGGGACCACCGCCCATTACCAAGTGAAGCGATTGAGTAAGAGTTATGTAACATCTGTCTGTCAGTGGAGTGATTACGAGCCTGTAAAGTGAAGTAAAAGCGATATTAGGAGTGGTAAGGTCAAACAGGAGAAATTCCGTTATTTTTGGAATACTCGGTGGAATAGGGGAAACTGGGGGAAAAATGGACCTGATAGTCAAAATGATTCGGGATTTTTTTTGAGAGTGAAGGTCTCTTCTGAAAAATTTGGAAAAATTCACTCACAATGTTTACATATCGAAGCATCTTCTCAATTTTTTCCAGATTTTTCCACGGAGTCCTTCATTCCTAAAAAAAATCATGAATCCTGATACCTCAGAGGTCCATTTTATCCCAGTCTGCTCTATTTCAGAAACTAAGCGAGATGCACCGTTTTTCGTATTCATCCATTTTTCGAGACAATTTCAAGAGCTTTAAAAATGGATTCGGACAAAATCGCCGTATCTCGATTAGTTTCCGAGAAATAAAAAAAAAACTATTCTGAAACTTTGATTTTTTTTCATCATTTCTTCTGAAATATTTTGAAAATGGAGATACGCCTTTTTTGCACCGATTCAATTTGTCATTCTTGAAATTCTCTACAAAAAGGAATCAAAGCGAAAAAGGCGTATCTCCATTAGTTTTCGAGACATAAAATCGACTAATTTTTTATTTTATCGTGTTTTATTTTTTGAATCAATAACAGTGGTATCTCTCAAGGCTCTTAACGTTTCATTACCTCGGGGTATTACCCAGATACTCATGTGAGTATCTAAACTGAGCATCGCAAATATTAGCAAAGCAATCTTTCTCCTTTTCATCGAATCTCGTTCGTAATTGGCTCTGCCATTGAAATGCGTGTGCTGTTTCCACTTTGGCTTGTACAAATTTCCCAACAACATCTCTCGAATGCACATCTATAGTACATATAGTCATGACCTTTTGTCGATCTTGTTTCGTTAATTCACCGAGAAGCAGGGAGATCAGTGTGCTCAATTGATTTATCTGTTTTTTCAAGTAATCCTTCAAGGAATTATCGTAGCCCTCTTCGAGTCTTGCGAAAGCCATGCTAACTTCGGTGGTCCACCAGATTTGTGTACCACATAGAGATACTTGAGCTGGATAATCAAAGAGCCAGAGTTCTCTGGCCTTTTCCTCGTAGGATAGAACAGCCTCGCTTAAATAGTAACGAATTGTCACTCTCATTGCACGTTGGAGACGATTCAGCCAAACTTCGACAGGTCCTTCACAGACCATCTCACAATTAGCAAAGATAACGTATTCACCATCCTTCGCGTGCATTCCCTCTACAAATAAACTTGATCAGTCAATAATCTCAGGGAATTGATGCGAACGTAAAGAAATGTTTTTCGCTAAGACATCGAGAGAAAAAGAACATTAAGAAGTTCTAGAGGAAAGAAATTCGGAGAAAAGTCGGAAATACGCGAGTGGGGTTCGAACCCACGACCTTCGGATTTCCGGTCTACTCTTCCAACTAAATTTTTTAAATGTTTATTCATTACAAAAAAAAATCGTCATTATTTACACTATTTACAGGCTTAACTCTTCAAATTGAACTACGAGAAGTTCCCATATCCTTTAATGAAATTGCAATTCTCATAATTTCATTCCTGTCTAGCTTCTTCAAGCTAATTGAGGCTGTTTAGAAGGAAATTCCGTGCAATGACAAATGTTCCAAAATTTGACAACTCATCAGTCGAATAATAAGGAATGTTCTGTTAAAATTTCAAGTGATTTTTAAGCTTAGTTGTCAAGAAAAAAAAATTGAAGGATCAAAATTTACACGTAGAGATGTGGAAAACTGATAAGGGAAGTATGGAACCTTTCACAATGCTCGTGCGGTAAAACAGATTTCATCCTGATCTTATCAGCTTCTTATATCTCAACGTGTAGAACTCGTATCTTAAAAAAAAACCTTTAAAATTAAGCTCCGAAAGGACCTCGAATTTTGACAGGACATTCTTTATTATTTAAATAATTAACTGTCAAATTTTGGAAAATTCGTCATTGCACTAAATTTCCTTCCAAACAGCCTTAAAATATATTCAGAATTTCTAGAGGGAAGAATTTGGGAAAAAGATCGGAAATCCACAAGCAGGGTTCGAACCCGCGACTTCCGGATTACTGATCCGCTATTTTTCCAACTGAGCTACCATGACTTCCCATACTTTCCAATCAAATTTCAATCCTCATCACATCAACACTAAAACACATTAAACATCGACTTCTAATAAATTCGAAAAAAAGCATTTCTCTAATTTTTTTCTTATTCTTTAAATTCGTACCAACTCCAACTTTTTTATCTTCAGTCTCGACGAACTTTAATCTAGCCATAGAATCAAATAGTTTTGTAAGATGACGTGCTACAACAGCCGGTTGATTTCCATTAGACAGTATATCTAATAAATCACTAGACGATACAAAGTAAAAACGTGGAAAAGCTAAACGTTTAGTTTCCAAATACTCAGCAAGTGCCTTTTCACATAGGACTAATTCCTTTTGCAATGTATCTAATGATGCAGCTAAGCCATCCCTATTGGTTGCCTCTACAACATTCGGTGTTTTTGCCATTTCCTCTGTCATCTGTTTGAATTCTCCATCAATTCTATCAAAACGATCAGCATCAACTGGCAATTGTTTTCTAATATCCTCTGATGACATGAAGATACTCTCAAGATGCATCCATGTTCTCTGCACTTCAAACCAAACAGTTGTAACCTGATCAGCAATACTAAGTTTCTTCTGCCACGCCGATACCTCTCCCAAAAAGTGAGCGATGAACTTAGAGGTGATTAAATTTTGCAGTTGCACCTAAAAGAAAATCCTTAAGTACTTTTTTCCTTTTTTTCGCAAATTTTTTTATTCCTTTTTTTTAACGCAATTTTAACCTGATTTTCCTCTAATGTTTCGATTAATTCCTCGCTCGCTCTTAATAGAGTGGCACCAGTGCGTTGATGCAGCTCACGTTCAAATTCCATTGCCGACCAGGTAGAATTTAATTCTCTAAGATATTTTTCCATTGACATTTCTTTAACTGCTTTATCCACAATATTTTTAACTTCATCCTCGCACTCGTGAAGATTGAGTTCAAGTAAATCAGCCAGTGTTGTTGTGTCATCCATCACAAAACGAACCTGATTTTTCAGAGAACATATTCACCTTACGATCCACAATGTGTAGTTGGACAATTTAGAAAATTATCCATCCAGTAATTTATTTATTTTTTTGTGCTTTTTGAATTAATTTTAAGTGTGCTTACTGCTGAGTGAGAGAATGAGAATGGGGCGAGGTGTGATGAATGATGAACAGAAGCTATAAATTGTGGACAATCGTTTTATTCAGCATGAAGATGATGAGTGAATACATTTTATGGTATTGTCTTAAAACTACAATGATTTATATCGTTCATTTTTTCATGCTTTATTAAATCGATTGATTAGTGCGCATTCTTGTGGCGAAGTGTAATGACATGATTGGCCCTCGAAGCACACAGGGAATCATCTGGATGCTAAAAGGAAAAGGTTTTGCCCTAGAATATAATTAAAAGAATGGAAATATTCGAAACATCCAGGAATATTCAAATATTTAAGTTTTGATGTTTATCGTTTTTTTCTGTTCGAAACACGTTATTTTAGGATATATGTTCAATTTTAATCAATTTTCTCATCATTAAAAGATAGTTAATTTGAATGAACGATGATTGCATTCGAAAGTACACTGTTTTACCCCCAAAAAGCTCATAACTTGAATTTCGAAAGAATGTATATCTTTATGATACTAAAAATAGACATCTGACAATTCTTATATTTTCTTTCGTAACAAATAGATTATTAAAAAAAAGGAAGAAATATGCACAAGTAGAAAATTGGAAATACTATGAGTGCAAATTTTTTAAAATAGTTTCTTCATAATAATTTATTTGTTTAGAAAAATAAAAAAAAAATCGTCAGATTTGTGTTAATTTCATTACTATATCGTTACTTTAGAAACAAAGTGACGTAAGTGTTCTGTATAAGCATAGCACTTACGACCCTTTGTTTCTAAGACAATGACATAGTTTTCGAGATATAACACTTAGGAAAATGGAATGGAATCAATTTGAGCCCGTGTGTGCTTTGAAGTTCTGTTTCGAAGGTATCTACTTCAAGTATAAAATCAAGAGACTCCTCTAAATTTTCCAGCTATCATAAAAGAATAAGTACTAAACTATTCCTAATTAATTTTAAAAAATGAATACAATGAAAAACCCTAAAATACAAAAATGTGCATATTATTTACAGTGAACTTACTGTTTCTTCAGGTGTCATATCGCCCAGTCTCTGTAACACCGATAGCATATTTACAGCAGTGCAACTAGTGACTACGATACGTGTCAAAATAACGTATAACGTAGTCATTAATAAACAAGACTAAAAATAATTATATAGAACTTAGAAACTAGGATAAACATCAATCATAAAACATCATTTGGAAGCCCTAGATTGAAAATGAACCTAAAAAAATCCTAACATTTGAAGGCACAGTTAGGTAATTCAGTTGAACCTAACTTTAATCTTTAAATTAGATTTTTTTTTTTTTTTTTTTGTAAAATTGACTAAGCTTAAATGAGAAATCTTCGCCTCGTGGTTCGTCTCGATACCTTTGTACTGTTCATCAGTTGTCTCCAGTGTCTCTCACGTATTGCTGGATTCTGCAATTCTCCAACTGCACGTAATGATGTCAGCATGTTCTTAACAGTCGCCTCAAGTGAAAGGTACGTGTCCCATGTTCGCATTTCCTTGTCAAGTGCTATCATTACATTGGTATTAGATATATTCTCAAATGTTTAACATTGAATGATTTTTTAATGGATTAAAAATACACAGCCAAGACAAATGTAAATTTACCTCGTATCTCTTTAGCAAATTTTTTACACTCAATATCCATGTTTTCAACGTCAATCTTTCTCCATGGCGTTGTTTTCCAGCCCTCTATACTACTACGTACAATGTATACGTAATCCCACAATTGTTTAAGCATTCGAAGCTCACGTCTACATTGTTTCAACTGCTTGAATTCTGGTACTGTCACCTCAAACAGAGAGGCTGACTCTTGTATGTCACTCATTTGGCGCTCCAACATACATATCTCTTTGTCAGACTCGTCTAGTGTACTGTAAACGTTCTTACAGTCAAAACGGAAGAAACTGTAGCGACGAAATGCCTCACGATAATGACCTATTGTCGTGTCGAAGGCTGATATTCGTGCACGTATTCTTGATACTTCACCTAAAATTTAAATTTCATTTTTTTAAAAATAATTTTACTGTTATTTTTTATATATTTTTTTGAAAATAATTGAATATCTCGGAAACTGATGGAGATACGCCCTTTTTACCCTAATTCTTCTTTATGTTTAGAGCAAAAACGACGTATCTCGAACTTCTGCTCGAAACTTAGAGAAAAAGAGTGAAAATATTTAATTACTACAAAATGAATAATAAATTGTTATTCATTAACTATGAAGAATTCATTATATGTTATGAAATATGAGACATTCCACGCTATTTCGAACACTTTTCAAACTTTTTCTCTCGATTTTGGTCATTTTTGGATATGCTGTTGGAATGGCTTAGAGAAGTCATTTGCCATGAAAAAAAAAAAAAATCAAAATTCATGACGATTTGAAATTTCGGAAGCAAAAAGAGAAAGATTCAAAACACTTCATTTTGGAAAACAAGTGCAATTTCAATCACTTTTTTCACCATTAAAGACTGAAAAATTCAGAGGGAAGATGATTGTACTCGAAAATACATTGGTTTACCTAAAAAAAAAACGTCAGGATTCAAATTTCGAAAGGATGCATAATTTTGTCATATTGAAAATATTCTCAAAAAAAGCAAAATCTTCAAAAAAAATTGAAATTACCCGCTTGCAAAGGTGCAACTTGTTGCTTCACCATCACTGCCAATTTTTTCGTATTATTCCATTGCTCCGGTAATTCTGCTAGTAAAACATTAACCTCCTCCGGTATATCCTGATCATAAAACTTGAGCAGTTCAATGGTCTCTTGAAGTGGTTGAAACATCTCATCGGTAGTTGGCTGACGTTCTTTCACCTGCATTAAAAAACCCATGACACTGACGAGACCCGTGTAATCGCCAGGTAATATTTGCTGCAACAGACCCTCATCCGCTAGTCTACAAGAACATTTACCATTACATCCTACTTCATCCCACTGACATTCTTCATACTTATAAAACAAAAACACTTCATCTCACCGAATGAAATTTCCTAAATCAGACAGACTAGTTGTAACCCTCTCAACTAGATGTTTCTTGAACATGCTGGACCACTTGCAGACTGTGTTTAACAGTGACTGCTTGAAGGGTCGAAGGTTAACACGAAACCATCCGCAAAAAACACGAAATGGCGTCATATCTTCTATCTCGAGATAGAGTCCCTCATAAAGGTCTATCTGTTCACGAAATTGCTCCATTCGTGGATTGCATTTCTGTGGTGATTTTGGATCTAGCAGTGCTATCATTTCCATTTCATCTATTGTCAATTGACGACTGTATTCCAGAAATTGCTGCATAACACTGTCTCTGTCCTCGAGCCACAGATAAGCGTATCCTAGAAGAATTAGACTTTTAGAATTCAATTCACAAGCAAAAAAAAATAAAAGGGAAGTCCATTTTTTCATCTTTTTATTCATAAATATCGGAGAATAAGCGAGATAGAGTGATTTTGCCCTCAATCCTCTTTTGTAGCTCCTGGAATTTTTTACAAAAATGGATTGGGGTGAAAAGGGCGTATCTCCACCGGTTTCCGAGATATTTTCTTAAAAAAATGAACCAAAGAGGGAAAATTATCGATAATTATTTTTTTCTTTGAAAAATGAACCAAAGAAGGAAAATGATCGAAATTTTTTTTTGAGTGAAAGACTTTATGAAAAAATCTGAAAAAATTTAAGAAGATGCTCCGAAATGTCGACTTTATTGTTGAATTTTTTCAGAAAATTTTATGAAGGCCTTAACTTATAAAGAAATATTTCAGATAATTTTTTTAAATTTTTCTTGATTTTTTTTGAGAATTTCTAGGAAAGTAATGGAGATACGCCTTTTCCACCCTCAACTTTTCTAGTAGCCTTTTAAATTCGTCAACAATGAAAGGCGAGGGTGAAAAGGGCGTATCTCCATATCACCGTTCCCGAGATATTCCTAAAAAAAAATGACAAAAAACACGATTTATTCTGTTTGATAATGAGAATTCTCATAAAATTAAGAAACTTTACCCTCAAATATTCCGCAGAATTCAGTAGCTTCATCAATAGCCCTCGTCACCCCCATTAGTATCTCATTTTTCATGGCCTTGATATCCTCGTCCTCCTCAAGTTCCACCGCATAGCCATCAGCATCTGGCTTCAGTCTCTCCACCAATGCCGCCATCTGTATAATATCCTTCAGCATCCCTACAATCAGCTGCTCCAAACCATCAGGATCATCAGGATCCAGATTAGGTTCAAAGTACAAATCAGGCTCCCGCAGCTCCAGTTTCGCCTCCAACAAGGGTTCACTCGGAATAGCAGGATCCATGTTTTCGGAGAGATAACTAAGACAGCATCCAACGGATTTCATCAAGGACTCCATCACGATGTCGTCGACGTACGTGACGTACTCTCTCCAAGGCTCTCCTCCGTCTCCAGGTATCTCAAAAAGGACCTCGTTTTCCTTTAAAAGCGCGTGAATTTGCTCTGCAGCTTTCTGCATGTCTGCGTAACGTCTGACGACGTTTTCTGCACGGTCGTCCAACGAGAGAAGAGCGTCTTTTCGACGATCTTTGCGTTCGATGAGAGGCGTTTTCGTCCAGGGCTCTAAAATCTGGCGGATCTTTTCGACGTTTGATTGGATGGCTTTCAGACGCTTCCAGAGGCTCTCGACGAGACCGCCTAATTCGTTGATGTAGTCAGGAAGACCCGCGGATTTCCAGGACAATTCTTTCTCTCCTCGCGTTATGAGCGAGTCGATCCGCGCTACTTCCAACTCGATCAGATTGTACTCGACTTGTCTGGACGTTCGGCGAATGTCGTTGTAAGCTGCTACTGTTGCGCCCAAGAGGGTCCGGAATTTTCGGAAGGTTTCTGCTTGTTCTGATACCTGGAAGTACGATTTTTATGATTATGGAATTAGCACATGTCTGATTTTTTTTTTGATTTTTTTGAGAAATTTATTGCCTATTATAAAGAAAAATATCTAAAAAAATTCGCTCTTATATTTTTCTAAATTTTCTATTATGCGCGAATTTTTAATTTTTTTTTTTCATAATTTATTTCTTAAAAGAACAAAAACCCAAAAAAATTTCAGATATCTGCTTTTTTTAGTATCATCAACTTTTATGAGAATAAAATTAGGACATATCTGCCATTTTTTGGATTTTATTGAATAAGCAAATGAATTATTATGAAAAAAAAAATATTAAAAAAATTTGCACTTATATTTTTCAAAATTTTCTACTATTCGAGAATTTTTAATTTTTTTTTTTATAATTTAGTTCTTAAAAAAAAACAAAAAGCTGAAAATTTTCAGATATCTGCTCTTTTTAGTACCATCAATTTTTATGAGACTAAAATTAGCTCATATCTGACATTTCTTGGATTTTTTTAAATGAACGAATGAATTATTATGAAAAAAAAAAATATTTAAAAAATTTGCACTTATAGTATCGCGAATTTGCTATATATACGAATTTTTAATTCTTTTTTTTCATAATTTATTCGTTGAAAAAAAAAAACTAGAAATTGATAGATGTTTTCTATTTTCAGTATTGATAATTTTTTTTCGACTTTTTTTTCGTGAAAAGGGGAATTTTTGGGGGGTAGGAAAAGTATTGACCTCTGAGGCTACTGGAGGGATGTCGTCATGGGCCACCCCCTGCAGGTAACTGACTTCCTTCAGTACAGCCAGTAATTCGTGGTCAAAGTTCACCATCAGGAGGATGGAGCCTCGATCACGGGTTAATAGGGTTCTCTGGAGGCCATACTCGATAATCATGGGCACTGATTCAGCCCAATCAGCGAAGAGGGTTTTCTCTTTTTCGTTTAGTAGCTCCAGAAATCTCTCGTAACGTGATATAATGCTTTTGCCTTCAGTGCTTTCAACGATCCTGGGGAAAAAAAAGTGGAATTGAGAAAGAGGAACTTTTTGCGGTGGAGGTAAAAATGCTGATGGTTTTATTGGGAGAATTGCAATGAATCTCAGGATCAATCAAATGGAAATGGGGGAGGTGCGGTAAAAATTGAGAGAAATCAGTGGGAAAGTTCCTGGAATGGGTTTTTTCTGATAATTTTATTGATAAGCTGAAGTAATTTCCGGTGGAAAACATGTGTCGAAATTAATTGTTGAGAATTTTTTTCAAAATTCGATTTCTCAGGAGAAAATTCGTTAAAAATTCTCAAAAGTCGATATTTTTATTTGAGAACTCCATAAATTCATGGCAAATGATCTCACCTTTCACCTCCAATCGAAATTTTCATGCTACGGTCAATAAAACCGAATATATTTTTTAAAAATGTAATTTTTTAGAAATCGACGAATTCACTTCGAAAAGTACGAATTTTTTAAAAATTGCAAAAAAATCAATTGTGGCCCACGTTTTCTACCCAAAATTTCCTCAGCTATTCAACACGATCATCTCAAAAAATCCATCTCAACCCCTTTCATCAGAATTCCCATCTTCCTTCACTTTTCTCCGCAAAAAATTCCCCTATTTCCCTTGATATTAATTGACGTTTGTCCCCTGCAGGTCAACTACACTCGTAGAATAATACTCACGATGTTTGCAGTGTCTTGAAGCACTGCACTGGAAGATCAATTCTCTGTTTCAACATACTCGTAAATCGTAATGCAGCAGCAAGAGGAGGAAGTTCACTCATGGCTCCACGTGTACCACGATTGAAAAGTACCTCGACCATTGTCAATTCGTTATTCAGAAGTTGATATATCCGGGAGTAACGATCCGTGAATTGCCTTCGAATCACTGGCCTATCCAAGACAGTACCAGCAATGTTGATCAACTGCAGGAAATCGTAAAAATAGTCAGACATAAAGTATGTTAAGGTAGTATCCCAGCCAGCTTGAGTACAGTTAATCCCTTATCTTTTTGATGCCGTATGAAAGATGATATTTTTTTACATTTTTCTGAATTTATTCATGATTTTTGTCCGTGCAGTTTATGAGATATGAATTATCAAAGTTACTGAAAATAGCGGTGGTGGGGATGAAACGCCCTAAATCGGACAGAAATAACGAAATTACTGAAAGACCGCACAGTTGACCCATTATTTAAAAACAATTGGCGAAGACAACAGCATTTTAACTGAATAATAGAAGAAAAAAATCTTCAATTCACCGTATAGTTATTGAGAAATTTTAATTAGAAGGTAGTCGTAACTATTTGCCTCTCTCTATCTCATGCATGTCATAGGAGATTACGCAGAAAAAAATGTTTTCTTAATTTAAGTATGTGCAGTCACTTAATTCAAGATAGAAAAGTCACTTAACTTAAGTGACTTTCACTTTCTTAAATTAGGAAAGAAAAAATTCACTTGATTTGAGTGAGAAAAGTCACTTGATTTAAGTGATTTTTTCTTTCTTAAGTCAAGAAAGTAAAAGTCACTTGAATCAAGTGACTTTTCTCACTTAAATCAAGTGACTTCTTATTTAAATCAAGTGACTTTTTCTTTCTCAAATCAAGTGACTTTTTCTTTCTTAATTCAAAAAGTAAAAGTCACTTAAATCAAGTGACTTTTCTCACTTAAATCAAGCGACTTTTCTCACTTAAATCAAGCGACTTTTCTCACTTAAATCAAGTGACTTTTCTTACTTAAATCAAGTAACTTTTTCTTTCTTAATTCAAAAAGTAAAAGTCACTTAAATCAAGTGACTTTTCTCACTTAAATCAAGTGAATTTTTCTTTCCTAATTCAAGAGAGTAGAAGTCACTTAAATCAAGTGACTTTTCTCACTTGAATCGAGCGACATTTCTCACTTAAATCCAGCGACTTTTCTCACTTAAATCAAGCGACTTTTCTCACTTAAATCAAGTAACTTTTCTTACTTAAATCAAGTGACTATTTCTTTCTTAAATCAAGTGACTTTTCTCACTTAAATCAAGCGACATTTCTCACTTAAATCAAGCGACTTTTCTCACTTAAATCAAGCGACTTTTCTTACTTAAATCAAGTGACTTTTCTCACTTGAATCAAGTGACTTTTTCTTTCTTAATTTAAGAAAGTAAAAATCACTTACATTAAGTGATTTTTCTATCTTGAATTATGTGACCTTCTCTTTCTTAATTTAAGTGCCCTGCACGTTCTCAAATTAAGTGACTGCACATTCTTAAATTAAGAGAACATTGTTCTCTGTGTAGTAATGTGAAAAAAATTCGAGAAACAAAAAAAAATTATATTCACAAGCTGAAGATATGATTTTCGAATAGTTTAATCACTTTTTCGGTTAAATTAAAGCGCATTTCCCCGAATTATCAGCAATTAATTGGAAACAAACCTACGAATTCTCATGTTTTCTGTTTTATCGACCGTACTCTGGGATACTACCTTAATATGAAGGACCGAAAGTGAAAGCGAAATGAAAACGAAAAAAGATTTATTTATGAAAAAAAGGGGGGAATGAGAGATGAGAGAAAAAAGGGGCGAGAACCTTGAAAGCACTCTCCAAATTGCTACAGTCGTCGAAAGCCTGGCATAGTATGGCAGCCAGTTTGCTGTCTAGATCGGTGATTGATTCACCAAACTTGGCACAGTCAACAGCGAAGGACTCGTCGTCGGGTTCGAGGACGTCACTGGCTCTTGCTGAAAATGATGCAAACAGCGCCTGAAACTCCTTGAAAACGCCAACGATCCTTGCACTGAGAGAACGACCTAGGATACCACCAATTTCAATTTTTTCAAGCTTTGAAAATTCGATGACTGTGTGAAAAAGCCATTCTATGTCGGATAATCTTCGTAGGAAGGAGTCGAGACGAGTGAAAACTGCTGAAGAATTGAAGGTCCAGGGAGGACTTTCTTCTTTCATGCCTGGCTGGGGCTTTGCCTTTTCGAATTGATACTTGAACTCTTCCAGAATGCCTGGACAGAAAAATTCGTTCAATTTTACAAGTAAAATTTAAAAAAAATTAAATATTTTGGAAAAAGTCTTTTTTTTGTGAATATTTCAGAAAATAAGCGAGATAAGGCGATTGTGCTTTACTGGTTTCTGTTAAGAATTTTGAAAGCTATGAAAAAGGATTTTGGCAAAATTGCCCTATCTCGCTTATTTTCCAAGATATTTGAAAAAAATGCAGAATAAGTCAATTTATCATATTTTATCTTTTCTACCGAATTTTGACTTGTTTTTAATAATATCTTGGAAATCGTTGGGTTTATGAGAAATTATCAAGAAACCTTTTTTTTAGCTTTCCAAATTTCCTACAAAAATGGATCCGGTTAAAAATCTATGGCATATCTCTATTAGTTTCCAAGATATTCAATTGAACAATAAACCACAAAAATGATTTTTTTTTTACCCTTTGATATCTGTACTCGTTGCAGTGCTTCATCAACGTCACTCTGGAAAATGGACGAAGGATCGAGAAAACGTCTCGCCTGTTGTATCAACAGGTTGGATATCTGTCTAAACATGATAATCAACTTTGTTGAATTTTGGTAGTAGCGTGACTTTGCCCAGGCCAAGCCAACTGAATGGATTATAGTGGCCATTACGGGCTTAGCCTCGGAAAAGTCAATTTCCTCAATGGCTTTGAAGCATCTCCTCAGTGGCGTCAAGTACAGCGATATCTCTTTGGCTTCTGCTAGAGAGGACACAACATTCCCGAAGAGTGTACGAAAACAAGGATAGTAAGCACTGTCTGTTTTTTCGAGGATTACAGCCATTTTTCTCACTCGGTCCTCTCGGAGCTGATCGAAGATGTATCTGCAAATAACTCATTACTTTTTTGGAAGCTGATTTGGAAAATTATTGGAAGAAATTTACACTTAGTCTTTTTCATTAGCTTTAGTGGAGGTACGCCTTTTTTCACCCTAATCCATTTTTGGAAAAAGTTTCAAGTGCTCCAAAAAATGAATCAGAGCTAAAAAGACATATCTCCATTAATCTTCATCATATTTGAGAAAAATCATCATCTCTTCCCTACTGATTCGAATTCAACATTTTCATTCAGTAAATGAGGAAACTGATGAGATTAGACGCCAAAATTATTTCTGAAAAGCATACTGAAGTGGCGGACCAAGCGAGCCTCATGTTTTTGCTTCCAAATGGAAGCTATATAATCATCAGAATTTTCGATAGTAATTTCTTTGATAGAAGTGTTACGTCCTAGGGGTAATAGATCCATTATTTTATTATCCCTAGGTGTTAAACTGATTTTATCCGATATTTGGAGTTTGGTAGAACTCTGGGAATTTGCCATTATCGTCATTTAATTAGTGGATTACTTATTTATTGCGCGTTCGGTGGATGAAGTGAGCGGGTGTTCGCTTGGCTTTATTTTTATGTGGATGACAAAAATGAACGCGACAAATTATGAAATATGAATGGACGTTTTATTACAAGATTATCTGGTTTATATAGGCGTCAAGAAAAGAGTCAGCGTTTTCATGATTCGATAGCCAACGTTTTTGCGTCATGCTATTGAGATTGTGCTGACAAATTTCCCGAGACCTTTATATTTTATACAAATTCAAGAAAAAGTACGAATTATAGTTGCAGATATTTTCAAAATGATGTTGAAAGTTTAAAGATTGTTAAATTTTGTATTCAAGTGTTCTTCTTCGTGTTCAGGCGTTAACTGGACGTAACAGAAGATACTTTTAAAGGATCTGAATAAAGAGAAAATGGTTTTTCTGGCGCATGTCCATGTGTGTGTGTATGTGTATGTCTGTATGTGCATAAAAGTCTCAATTGCAGCAAAACGATTTCATAGAAAAATTTCATATTTTGTGAAAAACTTCCTCTCGACGAGCTCTATTTGTTAAGCTTTATTTGAAGAGAATCCGATCGTTACTTTTTGAGATATGTCCATTTTTCAAAAATCAGTTTTTAATGGAATTTCTGGAAACTATTCGACTGATGTTATTTATACTCATATATTATCTCGAGAGTTGTATCAGTTAGATGCCTGTCAACTTTGAGCTTATTTGCATGATTAGTTCTCGAGTTATTGTCGTTTATTGAATTTTTCAAAATTTGATATTTTGATTATGGTTTGAAAAGAGTTGTATCACTTCCATTCGGAAGCATATTGCTAAAGTATTAGCAGAAAAAGCTATATCAGTTGGAAAGCAATACTATTATCCACTTGTTTTTTGTCATGTTTGTAGCATTGATCTTCAATGAAGGGATAAAAACGGATAAAAAACTAACCTCAGGTTCGTCAACCGCTTCGACCAAAATTCTAGTTCAGCCGTGGGAATTGGGTTCTGTCCGTTATCAAAAGCAACACTGGACTCTTGGGTGACGACGTCGTTGACCAAATAGGCCCACTTGATGACGACCCCTTCAATAGCACTCTTCAGGTACAAATCAACGGCCTGTGGTCCCTCCTCCCTCACCAACCTCTCCACTTCCGCCACCTTTTCTAATCCAGCCGGCATCGGCAACACCGTCTTTCCATTGACCTGACCCTTAACCTACGCAATTTCTTCTATTGATAAACAGCCGTTGGAAAGTAGTACATTACGCACCTAGGTCGGCAAAAAAATGAGTTCTCGCTTCGCTCGAAAAGAAAATTTTGTCAAAATTCATTTTTTTCTGCCCATGGTGTGTATAGTATTTTTCTGCTTAGGGTGCTGGAGAATGGGTTCTAACCTCACTCCTCTCGGTTCGAAAGGCATTTTTCCAGCACTCTTAAGCATAGAAATACTATAAGCACCATGAGTGGATAAAAGATAATTTCGACAAAATTTTCTCAAAATTTTTTGTCGACATTACTTTTTTTTTTATATGAAGTATCATGGGAAATTGGAAGGTTTCTTTTAATAACAACGCTAAGAGATTATCAATTCGCGACGTTTCGCTTATAATTTAAGCTTCAACAGGCTCTCTAAACCAAAAATACAAAATTATCACTTTTTTTCCGTCCTCGGTTCGTAATGTACTATTTCTGCATCTAGTGAGTGGAAAACGACGTTTCTAACCTCACTGTACTGAATTAAAAACGTCTGATTTCCGTTTCCTTGATACAAAAAATATTGTATACACCACGGATCGAAAAAGTTAACCTCGACCATGATTTGCCTTCCGAACGAAGCGAGTTAACTTATTTCCTTCATAGATGTATAATATACTATTTTGCTCAACGCTGCTGGAAAAATGCGTTCCAAACCGAGGGAAGTGAGGTTAGAAACCCATTTCCCCACTACTCTGAGCAGAAAATCTGTATTTTCTGCTTTAGAACCCTGACCTGATACAGTGTACCTCTGATGGAGTGCACATGTCTGCAGATATCTTGAATCGCTACTTCCGGCAGATCTTTGTGGTTCTCTGATTTGCTCAATAGTGGTGCATAGATGTTATCAACTAAAGTTGCGAGTTCATCGACAACTCTATTTGAAAAATCACCCACTATCAGCATCGATGAACAGCTCTCCATGTCCTTTGGTACTGGTGTCATTCTGGTTTTTACTGCATAAGTTCCTGCAGAAAAATGTCATTATTTTCGCTGCCTTAGGAATAAAGTGGCATAAGTGCTATACTTGTAGACAGGACTTATGCCTCTTTGTATCTTAGGTAAGAATTTACCTTTTGTCCTCGGACAAGGTATTGGAAAGCTGGAGGATGCCACAAGTTGGGCATTTGGCGTGAGAACAACAAAAATAGCAGCTGGATAAGAATTGTCCAAAAAGTCAATGACTGCATTTCTGTATTCTTCAGTGAGCAACAATCTTCCCCATTTTTCTGGCTTCAATTTCAGGGATTTTTGAACACACAGGCCCAGATACTCCAGCCTGTGATCAGTTGGAGACTCTGGACCCGCCATTTCCTCAAGTCCTTAGATAACAAAAAAAAAAAAGAGCAGAGTTAATCTTGTTATGAAAAAAAACACAAAGGAAAAAGGCAGAACACTTGTGAGGAAGAAGTTTGCCTCATCTTTGAGCCACTAAAGTCGAAACAAAACTGCCTGTACAAGCTAAAATCGTTGTCTTTGGGGAGGAAGGTCGCCCCCAGTCGACCCTATTGTCACGGGACGCACGGAATATCCCTGACGTTGCACGCGATTACAATTTACCCCCAGTGGCAGGCACCAAGTGTCTTCCAAATATCATATATGATATCGTGTTTAATAACACAACTATCAAGATCACAGATTAAATGTAGTTGAAAATATTTATCTATTAATTAAGGAAAAAAAAATCAAATAAGCATGAAAAAATTTGAAATCTTGGAAGCTAATGGAGATACGCTTTTTTCACTCTTGTCCTTTTCTGTAGAAAATTTCAAGAACCCTAAAAAAGATAGGGGGACGTAAAAAGGGCGTATCTCCATTAATTTCGGAGATATTCTCAAAAACTGATTGAGGGGAAAATTGCGATTTTTCAAACATTCAATTGGGATTTGCAGGTTAGTTTCCAATTAATTGCTAATAATTCGGGAAAATGTGCTATTTTCAGTAATTCTGATAATTCATATCTTATAAACTGGACGGACAAAAATTATGAAAAAATTCAGAAAAATGTAAAAAATACCATCTTTAATACGGCATCGAAAAAAAAAGAGTTAACTGTCATAGAATTTGCTGCAATACTACCTTAAACGCAATAGAAAATTTTAATTTATAAATTACCAACAAAAATAATCGAATTGACTCAAAAAATCCAATATTTCCGAAACTAATGAAGGTACGCCTTCTTCACCGTAATTCTCATTTCTGTAGAAAATTCCAAAAACTAAAAAAAACGATTAGGATAAAAAGGGCGTATCTCCATTAATTATCAAAATATCCTAAAAAAGTCAGCTCAATCAAATATTTAATTTTCCACAAAAATAATTAGGTGCGTGTAATTAAATTTATTGTCCATCCAATCGGTAACAACTCGTACCGAAATGTCATCCAGTACCAGTTTCTATGTTATGGCTGTTAAAGCCAACAATTTACGTCACGATACATTATATTATATTCATATCTTGTTTTATGGTCTCTGAGTCTAGGGGATCGATAGACAGAAAATGGAAGAAAGCGTTGTCTGAGCACACCAGTGCTCGTTCTACTTCCGGCATTAGCAGTGACAATAAGTGCATCATCAAAGAACTCATCAACGATCTTCTCATCAATGAGTGAGTAAAATTACAATCTTGGATTATTCACTTCTTCAGTTCTCCCACTTCATCTTCTTTTTTTTTCAATTTCCGAGAAACGCTGGGGTTCATGTACAAAGAAAAATAAATTCCCAAGGGTCAATTCCCCCCCCCCCCTCTTCAACCCCTCTCTATGCCTATATATGCTATCCTTAATCTTTCAACGTGCGGTAAATAATATTTTGATAACGTCGTGTACCCATCATGCGGTCAATATTTGACGTTGTATCCGCAGATGGCGCATGTTCTGGTATATTATCCTTCTGGGTGTTCACTGGGGCATAAGAATATGCCCCCTTTTAATCCTCCCCTACTTCGGTACATATCCGTACTCACAAAGAAAATGAAAGGAAAAAGGGAGGAAGAAGAGAGAAAAAAAAAAGAAGAAGAAGTACTTTTCATTTCGCCAGAAATGGCCACCCATTGGAATTAGAAGAGAGGATGGACCGTCTTAAGGTCCTACAAGGACCTAAAGCATATTGAATTACTCTGGTCCTTTCGTTCTTATCGCACGAAACTCCTGCCGATCTCTCATTCCCCTTTTCATTCTCTTTACTCTGTGTACTGCTTTGTTCATCTCGATTCACTTACAGATTTTTTTCCCTCGTTTTTCTACACATACACACAAACCATAAATTTTAAGTGCACGAGCAATTTCCCACGAACGCATGGGACAGGTAATAAGGTGGACTTACGATGCTATAGTGTGTGGTGACTTAGTCAACTTGGGATATTTTCGAGAGTGGATAGAAAAGTTTCCTCGTTACGAGGGTTTACCTAGTTTTTTTTTTTTTTGAAAGGGCTAGATAAGAATTATACTTCGGGGGCTTTTTTGAAGTTTATGGAAAAGAGGGAGGAGTTGGACTTGGAGGGGGGGGGGGGGGCGTGAATTATTTATTGGGAATATCTGAATTTAAGGAAATTATCTTTTTCATCGTTGGTGATGGAATAAACTGGAAAAGTAAGCGAGATAGTGGAATTTTTGTGGCTGTTATCTTCGAAACAACAAAGATTTCAATGGAAATTATGCTAGTTCGCTTATTTTCCGGGATTTCTTTTAAAATCAATTCAATGAAGAGTAGTAATAGGCGATTTTGAATCGATTTTTGTAAGATCGCTATTGTAAGATCGAATCTTTTTTTTTTCTTCTAAAAATCGATATTTTTTGGGCGATTTCGAGAAACTCGATTGATTAATTATTTGATTCTTTTTATAGAAAAATTGTATCGATTTTTTTAAATTTCATCTTTGTAAGATTAATTATTCACTACTAAGAATCGATGTTTTTGTGGCAATTTTAAAAAACTTACCTAATTAATTTTACCATTCTTTTATAAAAAAAAATCGTATCAATTTTTTCGATTCGATATTTGTACAATCGATTTTTTTAAAAATAAATCTTTGTAAAATCCATTTTTTTCAAATCAATCTTTGCAAGATCATACTTCACTTTCGTGGAGAATTCACAAGAGTTACAAAACAGGATTGAGATAAAAAGGGCGTATCTGCATTATTTTCAAGATATCTTCGAAAAAACAATTAAATGGAAAAATCGACTCATTCTGTTTTACCTATTCGTTACTGAATCATTTAAAAAATATCTCGAAAACTATTGGATGCCAGCAGAGACTTCACCAAAAGACTTACATGTAACTCTCGTTCTCCTCTACGAAAAAATGTTTCTACAAAAATTACTCTATCTCGCTTAGTTTCTGAAATATCCTTCGAAATAAAATCAATGAAGAGTTGAAATAGAAAAAGTCAATTTGCGTCTTTACGATTATTCTCAATGAAATATCTCAAAAACTAATGGAGATATGTCTTTTTTCATCCTAATCCCTTTTTGTAGAGAATTTCAAGAGCCACAAAAAGAGGATTATGATGAAAAAATGCGTATCTCCATTACTCTCCAAGATATTTCAGAAAAATCATTGCCTCTTCCCTACTGATTTCGAATTCATCAATTTCATTCAGAAAGTGAGGAAACTGATGAGATCAGACGCCAAAATTATTTCTTAAAAGCATATTGAAGTGACGGAATGAAGAAACTATGAAAATTGATGACTAAGCAAGTCTCATGTTTTTTTTTCCTCCCCCCCTGTTGAATCAAGTATTTCACTTTAGACTTTGAGACTTCGAGGAATGAATAATGCGCCGAGGCAGTGCTGGAGTGATTTCTTATTTAGGGGCTCTTGAACTTCATGTCATTTTTCACCTTTCTCCACTGTGTCTCCCTTCAAAAATCCTTTTCTTCCGGTAGGCTAGAGAGCTTCACAGCCACAGAATCCATCCTTCCGAAGTTTTCACAAGAGAGGAAGGAGTTTCCTTAACCCATGCCCCCCCCCCCTCGTTTTTCCCTTTTTTTTTGCCTTTTCTCTTTTTCTCTCCTCCTCTTCTTCCTCTTGTTTTACCCTCGTTTGTCCTCTGTCACAGGGCTGAGGCCAAGCTGCGCGTCTCGACGTGGCCATTTCCAATTTTCTCCTCGGTTACGCCTGGACGTGTGGTCAAAATCCACGGCTAGTCACGATTTTTCATATCACGTGTTACTACGTATGAAATGTGGATAAAAAGACTTATGCTGACGATGAAAAAGTGGAAATTTTTTGAATTGTTTTGAACACGTTGAGAGGTTTTTTTTGGGGAGGGATGGAGGGGGGGGGGTTGATGGAGGGAAATGGAGCAGTGGATGAATGATTCGTATTGTAATTCGGGATTTTTTCTACTGAAATTTGATCAATTCCAATTGAAAAATTACGGGGAAATTCAAGGAAAGTAGGGGGAAAATGGGGATTTTATGGGGAGGGGTGGAGATGGATTTTTTTTATGATTCCATTGAAAGCTAAGGAAATTTTCGGTTGAAAACGTGTGTTGGAGTTTACTTTTTGGGATTTTTGGAAATTTCTAATTTTTTGGGTTTCAAACTTAAAAAAATTCCGTCTACCCTCCAAATCTAACGTCCCTCAAATTTCCGGTTCTGAGGCCTTCCAAACACCTTTGTCTTTTACCCTAAAAAGGATTGTCTCTCAATTCGCCATTGGGATGAACTTATAATGGAAAATATGCAAAAAATGAGAAATTTCGAACATAAAAAAATTACAACTTCCCTTCAAATGTGACATCTCCTAAAATTCCAATTTCGAAGACTTCCAAACACCTTTGCCTTTCACCCTTTGAAAAAATCGTTTCTTAATTCGTCATAGGACCGGACTCATGGAAAAAAGTATGCAAAAATTGAGAAATTTCAAACTTAAAAAAATTCCATCTTTTCTCCAAATATGATGTCTTTCAAAATTCCGATTCCGAGGGCTCCCGAACACCTTTGCCTGTCACCCAAAAGAAAATCGTCACTTAATTCGCCATAGAGACGAACTTATAAAATTAATCCTTCACAGTCTCCTCGGTACGTTAATCTAAGATACATAAAAACATCGATTTTTTGGTCAGTCAATCTTGTTTTTCCTATTTTATGAAATCTCTTTGAATAAAAACGGAGATAAACGGTTTTCATTACGAGAAATACTCTTAAATCAGTGAAAATGAGTAAATGCTGTGGGTCTCATCATTGACATGAGGCCCAAAATGTGCAAAAATTCTACGGATATTTTCACGGCTGGCTTCAGCAACATTGAATTTCCACAATTTTCACAGAATAAAACATTATAACTGAAATATCTCCATTTCCCCTATTTTTATCTCTTTATATTCCACTTGATCATAAATTTTGTTTGATCGTGTTATTCCAAGAGCATTATGATAATCTAAAATCGCATATTGCGTTTTCTCCGTCAGTTTCCTCGTATAAAAAGTGCCTGGGAAGTCCCCAGGTATTCACTGTTTTTTCCTCAACATGAGAAAATGTGCACATGCGGTTGGAATATTACGATGATTCTCCACGTACCACTGGGACGACAACCAGACAATTTGATTTTCCAGAGATGCGAGAATCTTCCGCTTTCCATTAAAACTGAAGAAAATCCCTGGAAAAGAGTTTCATTCCACAATTGATCCAAATAAAAAGAATCACAAAATTGCTCTTTTTTTAAATTAAGGTAGTATCCCAGTGAACTCGAGTACAGCTGAATCCTTATTTTTTTGATACCGTCCCAAAGATGATATTTTTTTACATTTTTCTGAATTTTGTCATAATTTTTGTCTGTGCAGTTTATGAGATATGAATTATCAAAGTTACTGAAAATACCGGTGGTGGAGATGAAACGCCCTAAATGGGACAGAAATAACGAAATTACTGAAAAACCACACAATTGACCCATTATTTAAAAACAATTGGCGAAGAGAACAGCATTTTAACTAAATAATAGAAGAAAAAAATATTCAATTCACCGTATAATTATTGGGAAATTTTAATTAGAAGGTAGTCGTAACTATTTGCCTCTCTCTCTATCTCATGTATGTGATAGGAGATTAATGTAAAAAAAATTCGAGAAAAAAAAATTATATTCACAGGCTGAAGATATGACTTTCGAATAGTTTAATCACTTTTTCGGGTAAATTAAAGCACGTTTTTCCCCAATTATCAGCAATTAATTGGAAACTAACCTGCAAATCTTCATGTTTTCTGTTTTATCGACCGTACTCGTGGATACTACCTTAATTTTATCAAGTTCTGTGTTTCCACTTCTTGTTATTGCCCTTAAAACCCCCCTAGAATTCATTATTGTGCGTATTTCTTCAACCACAAGAGCAAGTGCAGGTCTTGTAGCAAAATAGTAGCTGGTAGTTGCGGTTTTCAAGGGGTTTTACTGCTTTAATTTGTTCACGACTGCTTTATTCACCCTTCAGCTATTCTCCTTTAAAAAATATTCTCTCTGTTCGGTTCACCATAAAATTCAGCAGAATAGTTCTTGTTGGAATAACCGTGAAGTTTTCCGTGGAAAAGTTTGACTCTCTGAAACATCTGGGGGAGGCTGAATTAAAGTTGTTTTCTCGTAACTTGCAAGCTTCTTTTCAGACACTTGGCTGGGATAATCAATAGAAAAAGAAATTTTGAATA
Organism: Aleiodes leptofemur; assembly: GCA_963942555.1. Lineage (NCBI taxonomy): Eukaryota > Metazoa > Arthropoda > Insecta > Hymenoptera > Braconidae > Aleiodes > Aleiodes leptofemur. Next base: position 4,755,591 of record OZ012615.1, on the reverse strand, counting down.
CTCAATTAGGATGGGTGGGGTAGAATAGGGATTAGTGGGAATTTGAATATTTTTAGGGATGACAATGGAGTTGAGGAAGGAAAACATTTGAAGATAAAATTTTTTTTTGGACGATTTTATTGAAGAATTGAGGGAATTTTAGATGAAAAATGGGGAATATTTCAGGAACTAATGGAGATACGCCTTTTCTATTTAATTCTTTTTTTCTAGGGGATTTAAAAAGAGCTAAAAACTTGATTTTGGACAAAAAATGCATATCCCCATTAGTTGTGAAGATATCCTTAAAAAAAAGGTGAAAAAAAATTGACCCTTTTTTAAATGGAAACTTCTTCAGTTCTTCAATAAAATTATAAAAATTATTAATGTTCTAATGATTTCAATAAAATGCTCATTTTCTTCAATAATTCTTTCTTCCCATCTCCACAAAATCGAAGAAAAAAATCATTAAATTATTTTTTGATTAGGCTAGATGCGAATTAGTGAAAATTTGAAGTTTTTTAGGGATGAAAATGAAGTGTAGAGGGGAAAATACTTGAGATAGGATTTTTTTTTGATAATTTTAATGAAGAGCTGGAGGAATTTTAGATAAAAAATGTGTGTAAAAATTCAGGAATGAAAATTTTCGATGATTCTCAATAAAATATCTCAGAAAATAATGGAGATACGCCCTTTTTGATCCAATATTTTCAGTAGACTTTCAAAAGCTGCGAAGATTGGATTAGTGCAAAAAGGGCGTATCTCCATTAGACTTCGGTTATTTAAAGAAAAAGAAAATTTGGCTCATTTTTTTAAATGGAAAATTCTTCAGAAAAAGTGATCAAAAATATCAATTTTCCAACAATTCCATTGAAATGCCTATTTCCATGAATAATTCACTGTTCTCATTTCCACGAAATCTAAAAAAAAATCTTTTTTTTTTATTAAAAAAAAAAATCATTAGATTTATTTTCCCCGAAAATGTCTTAATTTCCAAGGGATAATTTTCATTCGGTCAATGAAGTTGATTCCCACTATTGGTCCACCGCCAGGAGAGGAAATTGGTTTTTCTCGGGTGTATAAACACGTTGACGGAGAGAAGCCCACTGATCTAGATGAGAATTGTTAGCTCATTCTCACTGGAAGCTAATCTCACGATGGGCAGCCACGCGAGATCAACGATTCTGACGTCCGGTAGTGACTCCCTCTGTTCCTTTCTCTTTCAATGTCGATAGGGTGAGATGGGAATATATTTTCCTCAGGCGAGTAACTAATCAACCTCAGGCGCACTGATAATTACTGGCTTTGATGGTGTATGCGTGTCAATTGGCGATAAGGAGGACAATTCAGTTGTGAAGAGGTGAAACAGGAGAAATCGACCAGTGATTCATTCTCAATAGAATATCTCGATAAATAATGGAGATATGCCTGTTTTACTCTCAAGGTTTTTTGTTAGGAAAATTTGAAGAGCTTCAAAAGAAGATTCGAGCGAAATTGCTTTATCTAGCTTAATTTTACAAATAATCTTTAAAAAGAAAAAAAAACGTTTTTTCCCATTTTTAGATTTTTTGGAACTTTTCAGAATATTCCAGAATTTTCCCCAATTGAGCTCCAGCAATCTTCGTTTATCGCTCCATCTCGTTTAGTTTTGGAGATATTTTCGATGAACTAATAAAAAAAAAAATTTTAAAAATGCTGTTTCACCTTTTTAATGCTAATTTTATTGAAAAATCATAATTTTTACTGGACTGCAGAAAATTCTGTGGATTGTTGCAGACGATAATTGAAGAGAAAATATAAATTCAAATAGAAAGTGATTTTTTTTAAAGCATGAGGAGAAAAGGAAGTTCATGATCAGACAAATCGAGTTAATGTGAAAATTATGCATTGAATATCCCGGAAAATAACGAAGATGTGTCCTTTTTCCTCAGTCCTCCTTTGTATGAAATTTCAAGTATTACAAAAAAAGATTAAGATAAAATTGCCTTATCTCGCTTAGTTTCCGAAATATTTTCATAAAACGATTAGCAAATAAAAGAATCTGGTTTACCTCTTCGCTACTGAATCCATCGACAATTCACTATTTTTACTAAAATGCCAAGAATTCCATGGATTTTCGCAATAAATAATTGAAGAGAAAACGAACTTCAGAGAGAAAGCGATGTTTTTAAACGCTTGAGGAGAAAAGGAAGTTCATGATCAGACTAATCGATTTTTTCTCGTTATTCTCAATAGAATCATTTGGAAAATAATGGAGACACGCCTCTATGACTCTTTCTCTTTCTTATGAAACATTTTTGATCCAACAAAAAAGGATTAGGTTAAAATCGCTAATTAATTTCTATTAATTTCCAAGAAATTTGAGAAAATCAATCAGAAAAAAAAATAGAAAAATTCTGTTTCACCTCTCTGCACCACTGAATTCATTGACTATTCATTATTTTTACTCAGCTGCAGAGAATTCTGCAGTTGTACATTCTCGCAATCAATAATTGAAGAGAAAACGAACTTCAGTAGAAAGCGATTTGTTTAACACTTGAGGAGAAAAGGAAGTTGCCGGATCAGACAAATTGACTCATTCTCATTATTCTCAATAGAAAATTTCAGAAAATAATAGAGTGTGACAGGATGAAAATTCGCCTAACGTCACACGATTATTATTTAGGCAATTTTAAAATCTTGCGCCAGAATAGCGACTCCGGTTATAAAATAGGCATTAAGGGGGGGGGGGGGGTAGGGTTAATTCGGTCAAAAAAAGGCACATTTTTATGAATTTTTATTGACGAAATAGTTAATATAAATGATGTTGTTCCCATGGGGTATTCTTAAGTCACATTTCAAGAAGACTCTGTGAAATTTTCGTGGAAAAATATAAAGATTTGAGCCAGTGGGAGCAGCTCTTGTCAGGCGCCTCAGAAAAAAAGCGTTTTGCGGTGGACCGCGGAACTCAAGACTGGATCATCTAAAACGAAAAAGGCGAAGCGATTCCGTTTATTTATAAGATTACCCAGGTAACCCTGTCGAGAAAATTTTTTTTTTCACATTTTTGGATTTTTGGTTGCACTTTAAAGTCAAAAACCCAATTTTTGACTAAAAAACCAACATTCAAGCTCCTATAAAAAATACTAAAAATAAAGAAAAATGAAAAAACTCGACAGCGTTACCTCGCTGAATATGTTTTAAAAAAGTGTGCAAAAAATCAAATCGATCGGTTCAATAGATTCTGAGTGAGTGTCCACCGACTTTTGAAAAGCAAGTTGTGGGAAAATCGATTTGAACTTTGAACCTAAATTTTGAAATTTAAACTTTTTACTTACATAGAGTCGTCAATTCCGCGTCCGCACAATATGAAACTATCATCAGAGATGTCCAGAATACGTTTTCACTCTTGTCTATGGCTAACGCGACCTTCTGTGCTTGGAAGCGTAGTTTTGATTTGAGCTCGGTTCTCAACCACTCATACTAAAAATGCTGTATTACCGTCAATTTTTCTCGGATCGACTTGAAATTTTCACAGAATATTCCTGAAATATGGTACTTTCACCTCAAAATTTTTCAAGAAATCGAGAAAAAAAAAATAAATATCCTACCCCCCCCCCTCCCTTAAACCCTGGTGAACAACGACTCATTCATTTTGACCAATAAAACTAAAGGTATTTGGTATTGGAAGAGAAAGGGGGGAGACGGGCTACGGGTGTGAATCGGACACTTCTTCTTTGTCTTTAATAGAGAAAACAGCGTGAAAATTATTGTAAAATTCTCTCGACTGAAAGAGACGCACAAAGAGTTGTCAAAATTATTAATAAATTATTACATTCGATTTGTGATCTATTGTTGTTGTCAATTAAATTATTGTAATCATCAATTAAATTAATCGTCGAACGAGTGTAGCTATATATTTAGACAAGGATTTAATTGGTAAGTAAACCTGAAAATTCTACTCTATTCGGCTTCACTTGCTCAGTCTGTTTCGTATTTTGGGTCATCCAATCGAATTTCCCCTCAGATTCTCAAAATTCTATGTGATAAAACTTTTGTTAATTTTTAGAAAATTAACTGGCACCTAACTAAATAAATTATCTTGTCAATTTGAGCCTCGACAGCCTCTGACCCAGGCCGCGTCGAGTGAAGGGATTTTCTGAATAGAATTAAAATAATTAAATCTCAATAAAATAGTAAAACTCAATATAAATTGATTGTCAAAAGAAAAGCCTGTCTCAAGAGATACGCCTCTTTTTCACTCTGTTTCTCTCTTGTAGAATATTTTGAAAGCCGAAAAACAGGATTAAGGTACGATCGTTAATTAATTCCCATTAATTTCCAAGAAATTCGAGAAAATCTATCAGAAAAAAAATAAAAAAATTCCGTTTCACCTTTTCGTCACTAAATTCATTGACTATTCATTATTTTTACTCAACTGCAGGAAAACTTCTTGAATTTTTGCAAATGATAAATGATAAATGAAGAAAAAATGACGAATTTCAGATGGAAATCGACTTTTTTAATGCACAAGGAGAAAAAGAAGTTAATGACCAGACAAATCGATTTATTGTGATTATTTTCGATTGTTCAGGAATATTTCAGAAAATAATGGAGATACGCCTTTTTCCAACCTTGAGTCTTTCTCAAATGAATATTTTCACAAAGAAAGCAATTTTTTTTTTATCACAAGGGGAAACAAAAGTTCACGGTCAGACACAATCTGCAAATTTAGAAAAAATTTCCATCAAAGTTGAAATAAACAGCGAATTTTTCATGTGAGAAATGGAAAATCCTCTCTCCTCGGATTTAAATACTTTTTCTTTCTTTTTTGTATCCTCGAGAAACTAGAGGGAATGAGATACACGTACTTTTCAGACACTTCCAGAAGTTGAAAAGTACGTAGAATATAGGCCTGTATTCTAGAAAATTTTCTCACAGTGAAAATCTCTTCAAATCCCAACTCCCCTCTTTTATTCCCCATGGCGCTACTCCCAGCGCATTCTAGTGTCTGGGAAATTTTCCAAACTCGTGGCATCAACCCCCCCACGTCTCCTCATTTTCACTCTTCAGTAACAGGAGTAGATTCTCAACAGGTTACCACCCGTGTTCTTCACCCTTATTCTTCCATTTGACGTGAATTTGGAAGTGTTGGAAATTCAGAAAAAAAAATAATGAGAAAAAAATAAACAAAAATTGGGGAAATTGTAAAATTTTAGGAAAAATCCATTTTATTTCATCATTCGTTTTTTTATAAAGATATTTTGGAATTTAAGCGAGATAGAACAAATATCATGATGAATTTTTTTTCAGACAATTTTGAGAGTTTCTAGAGGAGAATATAATGGAAATTGCCGTATCTCGCTTAAATTCCGAGATATTCCCCTAAAAAACTGATAAAATGTGGAATTTTTGAAAAAATTGATTTTATTTAATCAGTTTTTTTTGTGGAATATATCAGAATCTAAATGAGATAGAGTAATTATCATAATATTTTTTCTGTTGTAGAGAATTTTAAGAGCTACAAAAAAGATCATGCCGAAAATTGCTCTATCTCACTTAGATTCTGAGATATTTCTTTTAAAAATTGGTGGAAAAGTGTGAAATTCCGGGGAAAATCGATTTTATTTTGTCAGCTTTTTAAGGAATATCTCGGAATATAAACGAGATAGAGTGATTTTAAAAATGACACTTATTGCAGAGAATTTTGAAAGCTACGAAAAAAGAATATGATGAAGATTGCTTTATCTCGTTTAGTTTACGACATTTTCCTTTAAAAAACTAGTAAATAAATGTGAAATTTTTAGAAAAATTGATTTTATTTCGTCAGTTTTTCGAAAATATCTCGGAAATTAAGTGAGATAGAGCGATTTTGCTTGAATTCTTTTTTGTAGCTCTTAAAATTTTCTACAAACAAGATCTCAAGCAGAATTGCCCTATCTCGCTTAGATTCCGAGATATTCTCAAAACACTGGTGATAAAGTGAAATCGATAAAAAAAATTCATATCTATGAATTCTTAAATGGAACCAAAAAAATAAAACCGCTGCTAAAATTCCTGTTTATATTCAATAGAAATAAACAATAACTCCATGAATCAAAAGAAACGAACTTGTGCATGAAAAAGTCCCATGCCCCCTCGGGGGCAGAATGTTGGCATGTAACTGCAAACAAAAAAACTGATAATTGAGGGAGAGTGTTGGTCTGCGGTTCTTTTTTTGATAAATTTGACGGGAAATGCAGTCGCCCGAGGGCTGTAAAAAAAGCTAGTGTACAGCTTTATCTTGCGCCTTTTTTTCTATTCCGGAAAAAAACATTTCGAACGTTAGCCCGGAGTAATGACGCGCCCTGAGGCCACCAGAGCTTTCGATAAAAAGTGAAATATCCAGAAAATGGAAAAACACGTCAAAGAGGAACCTCCATATTTTCCGGAGGTTTTTCAGGAACAGGAGGCATTATCGATGAAGATTCTAAGGTTTTCGGATCCATATCCAGCCTATTCCTTTTTTTCTCTCATTTTTTTTCAAAATTTTTTGTATAAAAAAAGAACCAAAAATACAAAAAAATCTCCATTCTTTAAAATCAAATTAAATATCTTGGAGACTAAGCGAGATAGAGCAATTTTTTTATTTATTCTGTTTTTGTAGAGAATTTCAAAAGCTATGAAAAGGATTTCTACAAAAATTTCTCTATCCCGCTTAGTTTCCAAGATAAAATAATTTTCATGATAAACTTTATTTTGAAGAAAAATTTAGAATTTATTTAAAAAAAAGGAAATATGAAAATTGCTCTATCTTGTTGAGTTTCCAAGATATTTCTTTAAAAACCTGGCCAAACAGGAATCTTCATACCTTCTGCAGGCTTTTCAGGATCAGGAGGATTCTCCAACTCCTCCAAAAGCTCCTCATTTGTCTTCTCATCATCAGTATCAGGTTCAGAATCTATCATTCGCAGAAGAAGTTTCGTGAATTCTTCTTGATTCTCCTCCTCTCGAGGAGGGATTGGTTCTTCAATATCATCTAGACATGGCATGAGGTTGACATCATCAGAGATGTCATCAGTATCAGAATTGTGCTCTTCACTGCTGCTTTCAGACGACATCCTGCTCGTTTTATCAATTACCTGAAAAAAAAGAAAAAAATTGAAATCTTTCAGTTTTTAGTGAACGAAAAAAAAAAATTCTTTTTTTTCTGATTTTTTTCAAAATTTTTATTGCTTTGATGCCCCATTGTTCGAGGCTTTAACCCTTCGTTATTTTCGTAATGGGTATAATGTAGCTTTCACCCGTAATTTCAATGATTGAAAACTTATTTTCAGTAAAAAAAAACGGGGATAATTCCTCTATTCATTCCAGTCGTGAATAGGTAAAACTGGACTAATTGGCGGATTTTTGTGATCATTCTCAATAGAATATTTCGGAAAATAATGGAGATACGTCCTTTTTATTCCAATCCTTTTTTATTGAAACTTTTGAGAGCTTAAAAGAATGATTGGAGAAAAAAGGGCGTATCTCCATTATTTTTCATTAGATATTATGAAGAAAATTGGTGAAAAAAACTCGATTATTCGTGATTTATTCGCGATTTTCAACGAAATTCCTTGGAAAATGATAGAGATATGCCCTTTTTACCTCAAAATCTTGATTTTAGAGAAGATGAAGAATTCAAAGAAAGGATGAGAGCAAAAAGGACGTTTCTCCATTATTTTTTGAGATATTTGAGGAAAAATGCCTTAAGAAAACGATTTATTGGAATTATATGTAATTATTAATAAATCAATATGTAAACTATAAATAATACGTAAGCGCTTATATCCCATTTTAAGATAATTGGGAGTCCTAAGGTATATAAACTTTATTAGGTATGAGTTTATTATATATAATATACAATAAAGAAATTTTTTTTTTTTAAACCTTTTTCCATTCTTTTCTTCAAATATCGGAGAACTAAGCGATATAAAGGGCCTTGGCCCTCATCCTTTCTCATAATAACCAAAGAGAAAGCTCATTGATGGCCAAAATTGCTTTATCTCGCTTATATTCTGAGATATTTCTAAAAAAAATTTAACCAACAAAAAAATCAAATCAATTCATCTGACAACTTCAGATTCTATTTTTCTCCACTGGTGAATTCGAATTCCCTTTATTGCAATTGATGGACATCATCAGAAATCTCATCATTATAAAAATTATCCTCTCCACTGCTATTTTCAAAAGTCATCCAATTACCTAAAAAAAAACTCCAATTCCTCAATTTCCTCATCTCCACTCAAATTGACTCTAACTTTAGCACTCGCCTCTCCTAATTTTCCTAAAAACACAAAAATAAGAGATGTCCCCAGAAGAAAGATGATTCCACCAACAAAAATACGAAAAGAAACCCATTTCTTTCAGTGTCTCCACTGCTTTAGCTCGTAATTCTTCCTTTATCGTCACGTTATTCTCCTCCGCGAGGTTTCTCGCAGTAAAAAAAAATAAGATAATATTAAAAAAGAGAAATAAAAGCGAAAGCTTCTTTTTTTTTTTTTTTTAATATCGCCTCTTTCTTTTAGGGCAGAGCCACCTGCGTCTTCCTTTTCTGCGTGCACGGAAAATAAATAATAATGATAATAATAATAATAACTCTTGGGTGCAGCCGAGTATAAACCAAAGACTTGAAAGAGAAGGGGGAGGAAATAAATTTAATATGTGTGTGTATTTGGGGGGGGGGGGGGGGGGGGGTGGAAGTGATGCATATCCAGTACGGTCGGACGTAAGCTAAACCGATAAGTACTTTGGCAAGCAGTTGCTTTTGTTCGTAGAAGTGGATAAAATTGAGCAATCCGCATTCATATCAGACTGGTTTACGACTTAGGTACGACAGTCCTCTGCCTTCAACTGCCTTCAATATTCAGATATTATCTTCACAGTTCACCGTTAGTGCTGTTGGAATTCTATTCTTTATGGAAGCTCTCTTCGTTTTCTTCGACAGTGTACTTGAAGGAGGGCCTCTCCTTTTTTTTTTTTTTTTTGCTGACGTAGTCTAACCTACCTCAGACACTCATCTCTATCGTTTCATTTCATTTTTTCTCTCTCTCTCTCTCTCTCTCGTGAAATGGGCAAATCCGTCATATTATCGCGCAATCGGTGAAGGCAAAATGTCAATCGTGAACTAGGGGAAAAGGGAAATTTTTGCACAATTCCATATCTTTATCCCTTCTCGATTCACCTCTGCTTTTTTTTTCGATGCTGGCACTTGGAGGAAATGTGCGGGGAAAAAAACGGCATATGAGGGAAATTAAATATTGGGGATGGTTGGATTGAAAGAAAAAGAATTCGAGGGGAATATTGGCAGGTTTTATTGTAATTCTTGTTTGAAGAGATTTCGGAGAGTTAGGAAAAAAAGTTGGGGTGAAAAGGGCGTATCTCCATTATTTCTAGTGAATTTTGAGAATTATTAAAAATGATTAAAGTGAAAAGGGCGTATCTCCATCAATTTCCAACATATTAAGAAAAAAAAGAAAAAAAAATCGAATTATTTTTATGGTCATTCTTAATTGAATATCTGGGAAATTAATGGAGATATCGCGTTACTAATGCCAAAAGGGCGTATCGCGGATTTTACGCCCTTTTGGCTTTGCAGAACCAAAAGGGCGTATCGAAAACAATGTTCCTCTCCTGTTTGATTCAAAAATGTTGAAAACGTATTTTTCTGTCAGAAAAATACAGAAAAAATTTTTTTTTTGTGTACGCCCTTTTGGCTTTAAGAGACAAAAAATTTAAAGCCAAAAGGGCGTATCCCAACTTTTTTTCATCGCAATTATTATTTGGGATCAGGAGGGTGTTTATCCAGTTCTTCGTGATTATCCCGGTAAATAAGCGAGATAGAGCGAAATGGACATTAGTATGGGATCAGGCGGGAGTTTTTTCAGTTTTTTTGCTATTATCTCGGTAAATAAGCGAGATAGAGCGAAAGAGACATTAGTATGAAATCGGGAGGGAGTTTTCCCAGTTTTTGTCGATTAACTCGGAAAATAAGCGAGATAGAGCGAAATAGACATGAATGTGAAATCGGCAGGGAGTTTTTCCAGTTTTTCCCGATTAAGTCGGAAAATAAGCGAGATAGAGCAAAATAGACATTAATGTGGAATCGGGAGGAAGTCTTCCCAGTTTTTGCTGATTAACTCGGAATATAAGCGAGATAGAGCGAAATAGACATTAGTATGGGATCAGGAGGGAGTTTTATCAAATTTTTGAGATTATCTCGATGAATAAGCGAGATAGAGCGAAATGGATGTTAAGTTGCGATCACCATAGAGTTCTCTCGGTTTTTCGCAATTATCCTAGTGAATAAGAGAGATAGAGCGAAATAGACGTTGATTTGGGATCAGGAGGGAGTTTATTCAGTTATTCGCTATTATTTCGGTAAATAAAGGAGATAGAGCGAAATGGACGTTGATATGGGATCATCACGGAGTTTTTCAGTTTTTCGTGATTATCCGGGTGAACAATGGAGATGAAGCTAAATGGACGTTAGTTTGGGATCAGGAGGAATTCTTTCATGTGGAAACGCCCTCCTGATCCCACATTAATGTCTAATTTGCTCTATCTCGCTTATTCACCGATATAGTCACGAAAAACTGAATAAAATCCCTTCCGATCCCAAATTAACGACCACTACGCACTATCTTACTGATTCACCAGGATAATCACGAAAAACTGGAAAACTCCCTGGTGATCCCATATCAACGTCTATTTCGCTCTATCTCGCTTATTCACCGACATAGTCGAGGAAAGCTGAAAAAACTTCCTCCTAATTCGAAATCAACATCCATTTCGCTCTATCTCGCTTATTTACCGAAAAAATAGCGAAGCACTGGATAAACTCCTTCCTGATCCCAAATCAACGTCGATTTCACTCTATCTCGCTTATTCACCGAGATAATCACGAAAAAAACGACAAACTTCCTGCTGATCCCAAATTAATGTCCATTTCGCTCTATCTCGCTTATTTACCGAAATAATAGCGAAAAACTGAATAAACTCCCTCCTGATCCCAAATCAACGTCTATTTCGCTCTATCTCGCCTATTCACCAGGATAATCACGAAAAACTGAATAAAACTCACTCCTGATCCCATATTAATATTCATTTCGCTCTATCTCGTTTATTGACTGAGATAATCACGAAAAACTGAATGAACTTCCTGCTGATCCCAAATTAACGTCCATTTCGCTCTATCTCGCTTATTCACCGAGATACTAGCGAAAAACTGGAAAAAACTCTCTCCTGATCCCATATTGATATCTAGTTCACTCTATCTCGCTTATTTACCGAGAAGATGGTAGCGAAAATCTCTCACAAAAGTATATACTTAGAGTAAAAAAGTCACGTACTCAAGTGCGGACATCACTCACAACTGTGCGTACATCACTCACAACTGTGCGTACATCACGTACACGTGTACGTACATCACGTTCGATTATGAGAACTTGAAGTACGCACACATGTGCAGTAACTACGCACTTCTGAACGTGTTCTACGCTCAGTGTTTTCTGTGTGTATAGTCGCGGAAAACTGGAGAAACTCTCTTCTGATCCAAAATTAATGTTCATTCCGCTCTATCTCGCTTATTTACCGGGATAATCACGAAGAGCTGAATAAACTCCCTCCTGATCCCAAATTAACGTCCATTTCGCTCTATCTCGCTTATTCACCGAGATAATCACGAAGAACTAGAGAAACTCCCTTCTGATCCCATACCAATGTCCATTTCGCTCTATCTCGCTTATTCACTGAGATAATCCCGAAAATCTGATAAAACTCCCACCTGATCCCATACTAATGTCCATTTCGCTCTATCTCGCTTATTTACCGGGATAATCACGAAGAACTGGATAAACACCCTCCTGATCCCAAATAATAATTGCGATGAAAAAAAGTTGGGATACGCCCTTTTGGCTTTAAATTTTTTGTCTCTTAAAGCCAAAAGGGCGTACACAAAAAAAAAATTTTTTCTGTATTTTTCTGACAGAAAAATACGTTTTCAACATTTTTGAATCAAACAGGAGAGGAACATTGTTTTCGATACGCCCTTTTGGTTCTGCAAAGCCAAAAGGGCGTAAAATCCGCGATACGCCCTTTTGGCATTAGTAACGCGATATGCTCTTTCTATTCTTATTCTCATTTGCAGAGGATTCCGAGAGCTGAAAGAAGGATTAAAAAGGACGTATCTCCATTATTTTTTGGCATATTTCCAACAAAAAAAAAATGTGGAGGAAAAAAATACTGTAAACTAATGGAGATAAGTCCTTTTTATTCCGACCCTTTTTTTATAGAGTTTCAAGAGCTACGAGAAAGGATTAGAATAAAAAGGGCGTATCTCCATTATTTTTCAAGATATTCCCAAGAAAAGGTAAAAGAAAAATTGATTGATTTTGTGATAATTCTCAATGAAATATCTCTGAAATCAATGGAGATACGCCTTTTCAACCTGAATTTCTGTTTGTAGGAAATTTTAAGAGTTACGAAAGTGGATTTATATAAAAAGGACGGATTTCCATTCATTTTCATTAGATCTTTAGAAAAGGGCTATTTTTCATAAATTTCGATAGAACTAAAATCTCAAAAGATTAGAAAATATTGAAAAAAAATCGACATCGGAAATATCGATAATCATTCGAGCAATCGATACACAACATTCGATTATCGAGACAAAAGAATCGAATTATCGATAAATCGATTTTTTTTGGCTTTTTAAGGTTTTTTGCTTCTTTTCAAGTTTTTTTTTCTCACACGACATCAAATTCATGTAATTACTCGCATAAATTTGGATTCATCATTCAACGACTTATACACTACTTTTATTCAAACTTATCATTCATAAAGTTCAGTTATGTTTGTACACTTTCAATTCTCACTTTTTCAATTTATTCAATTATCTCAATTATTTTTATTTTAAAAAAATGTAGTAACAAATGGAAAATAAATAAAAAAAACACAAAGTTTGAATTCAGAGCCTGAAGAAGCTGACATTGTTCAGCAAAACGTCGTGTTTCAACAATAATTGATTTTGTTAATAATTTTTTCAATATCCCTATCATCAATTACGATATTAAAACGCAAAAAACTGGAAATTAATGCGATCATCGATTTTTCAGTTTATGGATTATTTATACATGTTTAAATATCACACTTGTTAATCGCAGGATGAGCTTCTAAAATTATGTCAATGTCTGTAAGAATTTCCAATGTCGTAGATTCAAATTTGAAAGAATAAATCGTGCAGTGGACCTTCGATATGCCAGAAAAAAAATCGATATTCGATTAATCGGATTGAAAAAACATCGCTCCAAAAATACCGATTAATCGAATGAAATTATCGAGAACTTCGATATACCGGTCAACATCTTTCGATATATCGCATCCCTATTCCTGGTAAAAAATATATCATTATGACTTATTGGAAATTGATGGTTACACTAAAATAAAATGAATTCAACGACAATATTGAATTTCTAAAGTAATAAACCTCATAGTTCTCTTCTACAAATAACTCAATGCCAGTAAAATCAAAGTCTCCCACCACTTTTCTCCAATAAATGGAAAATTTTTGTGCGAAAATGTGTGTGGTTACAGGAGACAGAAGAAGTCTCAGTAGACAGAGGATAGACTTGTGTACGAGATTTCTCTTTTATTTGTCTTGAGGGGATGGCAGGCGTGTCAATGGCGTTTTGATTGATATCCGATGAAGGGACAAGTCAATAAAGCACCCAAGATTTCTCCGTAAATTGTCGATGAAGAGGAGACGAGACAGTGCGAGAATCACTTGGGGTAACTATATAACACGTTTTCAAGATTTTTCGTCATTATTTCGCCTTTTTTTCTTCTTTTTTCTTCATCTCTTATTCTTATGCCTCAACGAGGCCATATTTCCACCCCTCGTTTCCGTATCAGCATAATTCTTTAGCAGTGACTTCTTCTTGCTTGGGTTACGCCCCAAAATTTTCGGAACAAAGGACTATTATCTTGGAATTAATATCCGTGGCATTATCGATGAAGATCCCAAGGCTTTGGCTTCATATCCAGCCTCTTTCCTCTTTTTTCTTCATTTTTTGCCAAATTATTGTGGTTTAGAACAGGGGAAAAATCCTTTTTTTTCTCCTTTTTCATTAAAGTATCTCGAAAACTAAGCAAAATGGAGCATTTTCCGTTTGAATTCTTTTCAATAGAGAATTTTAAGATATAAAAAAAAGGTTTTGACAGAAATTTACTTATCTCGCTTAGTTTTCGAGATATTTAAAAAAGAATAACTCTAAAAATGAGTCGTTTCTTCACGACTATTAAATTTTATCAATTATCGGATTTTATTAATTAGCGAAACGTTGCGAATTGACAATGCTTTAGTATTGTTTTTTAAAAGAAACTTTCCAATTCCCCATGATATTTTACACCAATCAAATTTTATGATCAGTTTTTTTTAAATATCTTGCAAACTGAGCGAGATGAAGGCAATTTTTTAAAATGTCCTTTTTTAAGATTGACAAGCAAGGTTTAATCGAAAATTTGCTTATCTCGTTTAATTTCCGAGATATTTAACAAAAAATAACTCAAAAGATATTTTTCCATTAGTTTTTTCAAAGATGTCTCGGAAATTGAGTGAGATAGAGCAATTTTGATAGTGACTTTTTTTTTTAATTTTAAAAGCTATAAAAACGATTTCTGCAACATTTTGCTTATCTCGCTTAGTTTCCGCGATATTTAACAAAGAATACTTCATAAAATAATTTATCATCAATTTCTTGAAGTTATCATGGAAACTAAGCGAGATAGCGCAATTTTAAGAGAGAACTGTTCTTCTAAAAAAATTTAAAAACTACAAAAAAAAACTTTGCAAAAATCACCCTATCCCACTTAGTTTCCGAAATATGTGACGAAAAAATGACTCTAAAGATATTTCTCCATTAGTTTTTCGAAAAATATCTCGGAAATTGAGTGAGATAGATCAACTTTCATGAAAACTCTCACAACTACCGAAAAGATTATATATATATAACAAAAATCGCTCTATCTCGCTTAGATTCCGAGATATTTCTGAAAAAAGAACTACTAAAATAAAATAAAATTGTCTGAAATTCGTCTGAAAATTTCAGATTTTCGTTTCTCCATTGAAATCAAATTCTCTCCACTTCTCCAATTGTTGACGGGATTAATTGAAATAAGATATTCTCTCATCATCAAGCCTCTCTCTCTTCTCATATAGCCAAAGCATCACAATAACCATTCGTGCACAGAAATAAAATAAACAGAATATACCCGAGGATATCAAATTCGTCAATTATATTTCGAGTGTAACAGGAGGGAGAAGAGAGGAGAGAGACACAGTAGTAGAGATGATTTCTAGTATCACACAGAAGCAAGAGCAACACGTATCCAACGGGGCGTTAAGGCCATTATGGATTAGAGGGTGCGGCCCTAGTAAGGGCAAACACTACCTAGCAACCGGCTGTTGCACCCAGTACACACACACACATATATATACACACACAAAGGATTTTCCTACGATAAAAACAAAGGAATCCGCATTTTATGAATGTGAAAGTCATAAAAATCCTCAGATGAATCTGTGAAAATAAAAATAATTCTTTATTGTGGAAAAAGAGAAAAGAAGTTATGGGGATGATTCTATGGGGAAGAAGGGGGGGGGGGGGGGGGGGGGGGAGGTTTTTTTGCCCTTTGCCTTGGGATCCTGTGTCGTAAATCATGATTTTATTTATTTATGATATTGATAGGAGGGAATTCACTCACCTCTGCTTATTTTTATCTCTTCACTCGATTTCCTCCCCAAAATTCCAAATCTCTGGCTTTTTTTTTTTTTTGTTTTTCTTTCAAGAGTCACAGACATCTGCAGTCATTGAAGATGATTTTATCTTCTCTACTTTTGGCGGCTGATGTTAAAGGTGGCAGGTGCAGGGACTAAACTGAGGCGCCACCAGGCACTAATGTAACCAAGCTATTTTGCAAGTCAATCTGCAGACACAATCGATTACAATTCACACTTGGTTGAGGCGTATTATGTGATAACTATTTCCAGGATTTACTGGGAATTCATGAGAATTATTGGGATTATTCATGGAAAAGGTGGAGAGTTGCATTAGATGGTTGAATTTAAAATGAGATTTTTACAGCTGATGAAGATTGAAATCTTGAGGAAATTTGTGATTTCTGAGGATGAGATAATGAGGAGATTAAGGTAGTGTCTTGAGATTTGATCGATAAAACAGAAAAAATAAGGTTTTGTAGGTTTGTTTCCAATTAATTGCTGATAATTCGGGGAAAATGCTTTAATTCATTCGAAAAAGCGATTAAACTATTCGAAAGTCATCTTCAGGTTGTGAATATATAATTTCTTTTTCTCGAATTTTTTTTTACGTTAATCTCCTATTACATGGATGAGATGGAGAGAGAGGCAAATAGTTACACAGAGAAAAATGTTTTCTTAATTTAAGAATGTGCAGTCACTTAATTTAAGAATGCGTAGGTTACTTAAATTAAGTGACTCTTCTCACTCAAATCAAGTGACTTTTTCTTTCTTAATTTAAGAAAGTAAAAGTCACTTAAATCAAGTGCGTTTTCTCACTGAAATCAAGTGACTTTTCTCACTTAAATCAAGTGACTTTTTCTTTCTTAATTTAAGAAAGTAAAAGTCACTTAAATTAAGTGACTTTTTCTTTCTTAATTTAAGAAAGTAAAACTCACTTAAATCAAGTGACTTTTTCTTTCTTAATTTAAGTGACCTGCACATTCTTAAATTAAGTGACTGCACATTCTTAAATTAAGAAAATATTTTTCTCTGTGTACGACTACCTTCTAATTAAAATTTGTCAATAACTATACGGTGAATTGAATATTTTTTTCTTCTATTATTTAGTTAAAATGCTGTTCTCTTCGCCAATTGTTTTTAAATAATGGGTCAACTGTGTGGTTTTTTAGGAATTTCGTTATTTCTGTCCGATTTAGGGCGTTTCATCCCCACCATGGCTATTTCCAGTAACTTTAATAATTCATATCTCATAAACTGCACGGATGAAAGTTACGAAAAAATTCAGAAAAATGTAAAAAAATATCATTTTTGATATGGCATCAAAAAAATAAGCGGTTAATTGTACTCGAATTCGCTGAAATACTACCTTAGGATGGTAAATTTAGTGATAAATTGATTTTTGTTGCTCTTTTTTGGAAATAATCCTGAAAATAATGGAGATACGTACTTTTTATTCTACGCCTTTTCTGTGGGAAATTTTGAGAGCTACAAAAAAGGATTAGGTTTAAAAAAGCGTATTTCCAGTAATCTCTCGATTTGTCCGATTTTATCTCTTCACTATCGGAATTAATTGAGGGATTTTATTTTTAACTGAAATTGAAGTTTAATCATCAAAATTATGAATGAAAGCTCATTATACTCATAACGCATATAACGGAGGGTCAAAGCTCGGAAGAATTGGGGTACAATCCATTGTTCCATACAATTTTCAATGAAAACAAATTTCCCTGCATATGCATACAACAGCGAAAAATAAATAAATAAAACAGATCCATTCTCTCGATCAGAGGGGAAACTGACTTGTTTGCAGTGGCATCATTCCAAAGTAAATTTCTCCACCGTCAGTCGCAATGACATGATCCAAATTTGTGATTCGTAGGGGAGATTTCATCGTTATTCTTTTTTTTTCACTGACTCTTCATAACGAAAATAAACATACATTCGGTAGAATTTCTTTCTTTCTCCTCGAATATCGCAGAAAACAATGGAGATACGCCATTTTAACTCTAATCTTCTTCTTTTTAGCTCTTGATATTCTCTACAAAAAAAGGCTCAGTGCAAAAAAGGCGTAACTCCATCATTTTTGGACAGAAACATTGGTTTGAATGAACAAAATTCAGTAAATTGACCAACTTTTTTAATTCTTTCAGAAAAATATTTACTAAGGACTAATAATACAAATATTTGATAGTTTTTACCACTTTTTCTTTCTCAGTGTACTTTTTGTCATTTTTTTGCAGGAAAAACAAATGATACGATTTTTCTCGAAAAGAATGAAAAGATCGATCAATCGAGTTTCTCAAAATCACCCCAAAGAAAAAAAGAATCGAAAGATCCATTATCAAGTATCTTGGAATTGGCCCAAAAAAAACGATTTTTAGGAAAAAAGAATCGATCTCACAAGATCAATTAAAAATCACCCATCACTAATGAACATACGCCTTTTCAATCCTCATTTTCTTGCTGAGAATTTCAAAAACTACAAAAAAAAAGTCTTAAGCACAAAAGGGCGTATCTCCATTATTTTCCAAGATATTTTCTTTTAAAAAATCAAGAACTCCAGATTTCTATAAATTTTTCCATAAATTTCAATAGAAATAGTCTCAAAAAATTACGAAATAAATAATTTCGTCGAAAAAAAACCCACATTACGATTCTCCCCCTTTGAATTCCTTAACTCTAGCCCCGAAAAAAATTCCCTCCAATTCAAACAGCCTCACAAAAAGACATCAAAGCTCTAAAATCATCTGAAATACCAATAAACATGGTGAAGTGAACGTAGAAATGTGTATTAAGTGCACATTTAATTATGATCTATTTGCACAATTCCCTCTCCCCCCCTAAAAATGTGATCAAACGTTGAAAATTCACGTATAAGTCTCAATAATGTTTTGAAGAGTCTCTCACATACATATAAACTGTTTAAACAGAGTTTCCAAAAGTACTCAGTAGAACTGTGTATAACTTCTCCTCGAGACTGTTATACACAATTTCAAATGTCTTTGGTGGAATTTTCATTTGAATGGAGAGGCTCTGCGGTTTATGCGCACTTGGTTTGCCCCAAAATTATCTGGAAATTTTGAGGGGGAGAAAGGGAAAGAAGGGGGGAGGGGGGTAATAAATTCTCAGGACCTTGGGAGAAGAGTGATTTGGATACGCAGAGAGTGGTTTAATAATAACAACGACACGCGATTTCAACGTTATAACGAGAGGAATTGTGGAAAATCTAAGTGAGGGGTTATCTCACGACATCACAGTATGAGATGCCTTTGTATGAATATGTATTAGGGACATCTGTCGTCTTGTTACTATGAAAATTCAAAGACAAAGGAGAATTCACCAGTGGTGAGACACTCAAAACAATTTAATATCTTGTGGTGAGAATGTCTGGTTCATTGCTAAAGCCCATTATTTAAGTCATTTCACTAATTTCCAAATGTTTCGTTCATTAAAAAATATGGAGGAAATGTAGTATGAGTGATGGAGAATGAAAACAAGATAAATTCTTATTACTGCCTTTTTCTTCTAAATATCTTGGAAACTAGTGGAGATACGTCCTTTTTTACGCTAGCTGATTCTTACAGAGACTTTTGAAAAGTTTCTGAAAAATTGGGGCAGAAAAAGCGTATCTCTATTATTTTTTGAAATATTGAAAAAATAATCCCAAAAAAACTCGATTTTTTAAATCATTCTCAACGAAAAATAATGCAGATATACCTTTTCTAGCTTGATCCTTATGTGTAGAGAATTCTAAGAGCTGGAAATAAGACTTAGGGTGAAAAAGACGTATCTCCATCATTTTTAGGGATATTTTCAACAAAAAAAACGATTAAAAAATGAAAACTATTTTTTTTTGTAATAATTTTCAATTAAATATCTCAGAAACTAATGGAGATACGCCTTTTAATATTTTTTTTGTAGAAAATTTCGAGAACTGCAGAAAATAATTTTTAGGGAATTTTGAGAGCCAAAAAGGGCGAATCTCGATTTTTTTTTGGATGCTTTCAAAAAAAAGTCACGAAGAAAATTAATCTATTTTTGTAATCATTTTCAATGGAAAAGCTTGGAAACTAATGGAGATACGCCTTTTTCGGTCCAATCCATAGAGAACTTCAAGAGCTACAAAAAAAAGAATATGCTTTAAAAAAGCGTTTCATTAATTTTATTTATTTAATTATTTAATTCATGATAAAATTTTCGTTATTCCAAATTTGATTAAATCCCTTCAAATGAAATTCATGAAATAAAAAAAAAACGTTTTTTTCACCTCTCCTCATTTGAATTGATAAAAATGGAAAAAAAAAAATTTTCGAACGAATTTCAAAACGTTTTATTTATTAAAAATTGAGAAGAAACGTAATATTAGTCGTGAAGACAAAATAAAATAAATCTTTTTTTATTGCCTATATTTTCAAGAATATCTCGATAACTACTAGAGATACGTCCTTTTAACCCCCAGCCTTTTTTTTAATTTCCAGAGCTACAAAAAAATGATTTGAGCATAAAGGGCGTATCTCCATTATTCTCCAAAAAATTCTTGAAAAACTATTGAAAAAGAAAGAATTCTTAATTCTTTAATTTCAAATTCAATTGGATTTCTTCAAATAAAATTCACCAAAAAGAAGAAGAAAAGTTTTTCTCGCCTCCTCTCATTTGAATTAATAAAAAATGGAAATTTGAATTTTCAATCGGACATTTGCCTTAGTAGTAATATTCAAATTTCTCCTCTCCTTTATTTCTCTCCTCCTCAATTACTCACAATTCATTTGGATAATGGGCTCTCCTCCGGTTGAGAACAAAGTTTTCTTTATTTTATTCATGAAAGTCAAATTCTTGACGTATTTTCAGTGACAAATTAAAAATAAAATTCCTGTGAAGAATAATTAGTTTCGTGAAAACGATTTTCTTGATTAGTTTCTTAAAAGGGAGGGGGGGGGATACTGGTGTTATCTTTTTCTTTCCCTTTTTTTCGACGTATTTGCCTTAAATTTAATTGATTCCCAAAAGTTCCCAAAAGTTTGATATCGAGGGTCCATTATTATTATACGTTTGATAATAGGGTACACCAACTCAGCATCAAGGGTTGATTTCCATCTCACTCGTGGGTACGCTATCGATCCTATTCAATTTAAAACCGATGGGAAAGGGGGAGAGGGGGGGGGGGATAAAAGAGGAAGAGGGAAGAGTATGCTAAAAGGGACCCAGCCGCATTCACGCTGATTTAATTAAGTCCTGCCAGGGGTTTATTACATTACGCATCGTATGATCGCACAGTGAAAACCGATGGATCTCTCTTTACGTGCGTGAGAGAAGGTGGGAGCACTAAAAGCTCCTCTTTGACTGGTTTAATTTTTTAAAAATAGATAAAAAAAAATTGGAATCAAAGTCTTCGATAATTGCTTTATTCGTCGATAATTTTCGGGAAAATTGAATTATAAATTTTCCACGATTTTACGAGGAAACAGGGGAAATTGAGGTTTTTAATTTTTGATATTTTCATCAGCGGTGCCTGGTGTCAAACAGGTGAAACTGGTGATCCTCGACTTTTTTTGGGCGGATTATCTTGGGATGGTAATGTAGAATACTATGAATTAAAAACATTTGGGAATTCCCCGATTTTTTGTCAATTTTAGGCATTTTTTACCTATTTAACTTTAGAGAATTCATTATTTTGCTTTTATTGGGGATTTTACTCCTCAATTTACCTCAAAATTCTCTGCAGTTCTGATAATATTCTAATTCATGAGTGCAAAATCCAAAATTCTCATTCTTTTTCAACATTCTCAATGGAATATCTCAGGAACTAATGGAGATAGGCTCTTTTTGATTTCAAAAATTCGTGAATTCCCTAATTTTTCAGAAATTTTCCCCACTTTTTTTCTATTTAGTCTCTAGGAAAATTCCGAAAATGCATTATTTTGCTTCCATTAGAGATTTCTCTACTGAATTTCGCCAGAATATTTCGCAGATTCTAATAAAATCCTAATTAAAATTAAAAAATGAAACTTTTAATTTTTTTGAACATTCCCAATGGAATATCTTGGAAACTAATAGAGATTTTTATCCCGATTCTTTTTCTTTGTAATGAATTTCAAGAGATACAGAAAAAGATTAGGATAAAAAAGGCGTATCTCCTAATGAACATATGTCCCTTTTAATTCATTTTGTTTGTAGAGAATTTCCAAAATTACAAAATGTTTGAAATTAGAATAAAAAAGGCGTATCTTCCTTAATTTCCAGAATATTCGCAGGAAATGATGAAAAAAGGGATTATCTACTGTTTCATCCCTTCGCCACTAGCATTTTCTTTCATCAAACTCAATGATAAATAATAAAAAATTTATCGTAATTAATGCAAAAAAATTGAGAATCGAAGAATTCCGTTTTTTTTTTCAAAGAATTTCTTATAAAAATAGGAAAATTCTACAAAATAGCATCCGTTGATATGAAATTCTCCAAAAAAAAATCCAACCATCCCCCGATACAATAACCACCAGTCGATAAAAATTCCTCACCATTCTCAGCCTCCAATACCGCAGATTCCTAAATTACTCACCGTCCACTAAAACTTCTCTCGCCCAAGCTTCCAAAAGCTCCCACAAGAGCTCCCCCCTCCGAAAAAAGGAGCAGAACCGACTTGACCAGCCGAGCAAATTCAGTTTCCTTTAATATTCAAATTTGAATTCGTCCTACCGCTCCAACACAATCACCAAAAAAAGTCTATTATCTCAACTCCTCACAATCTCCACTATTTATCCCCTCCCCCCTCCTCTTCAACCTCTCCCCCCTCCATTATCACCGCCCACTATCTCACCTTTTTCAATGTTCTCCTTCATTCTATTCTTAATTCCACAAACATCCGAAATAATTACAAATACACCTGTTTATATTGGGCCAACAGTGAAAACCTTTTTTCTTTTTCTCCATTCCAAGTAGAATAATAGAAAATAGAAACAATGAACAGTGCTCCTTTTGCTTCTTTTTTTTTTCGTAAAAGCCGGAAAGTAGGGGGATAAGCTGAGAAAAAAGAGGTGGGGAGGGATAAATGGGTGTACGCGCGAGATCGAAGACGAAGATTCGCTGTTGAACTTAGTTCAGTCGGTGCATGCGAGCGGAGCCAGACGGTTGTGACTCCCCCATCGTCTTCCTAAGGCCATTCACACAGAAAAAACAAACTCTGTCATACTCTCTGAATTAATTACGATAAAGAAAAAAAAAACTTTCAATTAATTCATCACTGAAAAATTTCATTAAAATCCCCAATGGACTCGATCGACAAATAATTCCACGTCATTCACGCCCATTAAAAAAAAATATTATAAAAAAATTGTCTTCATTAATTTTTTTTAACAAAAAATAATTTTAAAAATTTCGAAAAAAATAAAAAAAATTCGGTGAGAATCGTGTATTTTTTTTAATGGTATGTAAATTAAATGGAAAATATATATATTTTTTAATTCATGCTCCAATTATGAGGAACGAGGAGAAACTGATAAAAAAAGAAAAAAAATGAGGGAATTTTTGATTTGATACTCCAATTTTTTTTCAATCATTTTCGAATGACAATCTTTTTTTTCAGCAAAAAATAATAAAGTGTCTAAATATTCAGTGAATTAAAATTTAAAAAAAAGGAGAAGAAAAATAGTGTCCAGTGATAAAAAAAGGACAGTTTTATCTTAAATCAAACACGTTGTTGCCTATGCTCGAACTCTTTTATTCCGAAAATAATAATAATTATTTAATGTTTATAAAAAAAAAAGTTATTCATTGAAATGACAAATTATCATAGTCAGTGGATAAATAAATACAATTAAAATTCCATTTCCGCGTGATTTTTATCAAATGAAAAATGAGAAGACATTGATCGCGAAGAAGTGTAAAAGGATTTGAGAAAGAAAAAAAATTAGAAAAAAAAAGAAATAAGAATCAAATAAATAACTTGGGAGTGACAATGTCAAGGTGGTGATTTAAGAGAGGAAAAACATTAAGAAATGTCAAGATTATCGAGTCGTGTATCATCGACCGCAGCTGGTCTGGCTATTCTACTGCTTGTTGTTTTTCTCGTGATCCTTTGGACCGGTATTAAGACCACAGGATCATTGGAAAATGATAATAATAATAATATTAATGAAAAACGAGTAATAAACAGTTCGGAATATCTGCGTAATTACGAGGAGAATGTTCAAATTATTGATATTCAACAAGGGACATCGGCCTCTTTGTTACCGGAGAAGAATCATGGTGAGTCCCTTTTTTTTTAATCAAAAATTTTATTCACGAATAATAAAAATAGAAATGTTTTATTCGAGAATTTTTAAATGTTAAGAAAACAAAGGCGTTTATTTTACACGTTTCGTTCCGAATGATGGCAAAAGTGCGTGTCCAGCGGTTTCATATTTCTGCCGGTGTCAGTGGATTAGGATCACGTGTTGTAAGACACCACTGCAGATTGCCTCGACTTCCATGCAAATTTTTAATGCTAATTCTTATTATTTTTATTTCATTTTGAAGCTACAAAATTAGGTGAAAAGGGGAAATACTTATCGTTTTCTTTTAGGATCTCTGGAATGAATGGGTTTAGAAGAAAATGTCAAGAGACCTTTTTTGTAGAAAACTTAATTTTCTACAAAAAAGGTTGATTGAATTTTTTTCCTAAACCCACTCGTTTCAGAGATATTTTCAAAAGAATTAATTCGTATCATTTTTTGTGAGTTTTTAGTTTAAAAATCGGATGAAAATTATTTTAAAAATATCTCTGAAGCTCTTGAGTTCAAGAGAATTTATCAAGGGACCTTTTTAATAGATAATTCACTTCGCTACAAAAAAGGTTTCTTGAGTTTTTTCCCTCAACCCACTCACTTCCGAGATATTCTTTGAATAAACTAGAAATTCTTGTACTATCTCTTGATGGTAAATTTCTCAATGGAAAATAATTGAATTTCCTTTATTTAAACTTGAAAAAAAAACATCTTATCAATTTTCTCAGGTGTAAAAAGTTGTGTGTCGCCTAGAACACTGATATCTCCCATTGTAAAATTCACAGATCGTATATTCTCACTCCTTCTCTCTCTATCTCTTTTTCCCCATAAGATAGATCAGCATGATCAACACAAGAGACCACTTATTTGTTCAGTGAGTAATGCCAAGTGTATATAATTCTCTGGGCAATTCGTTAGACGAAGATAAGAAAACTGCCCTGACATTTGCCTCTTTCATTCCCAATTCCAAGGCTGAAAAGAGAGAAAATGAAATAATTAGTGATGATAGAGGAGATTGGGGCAAAATGGGACTGTGGGATAAAATTAACTTTTTTTTTAAGGTGAAGGACTCTACTAAAAAATTTGAAGAAATTTGAAAAAAATTCACAACCATGTGGAAACTTGTATGAAAAAGTCATAAACTATTGATAATCTATGAAAAAAATATATGGTAAATAAGTGAAGATATACGGTGGCAAAATTATGAATATGGAATGATATATGTTCTCATTATAGATATTAGTTTGTAATTCCAATATTATAATAATCCATACAATTCATAATATATGTGATTACATACATTTTATATATATCATATTATAACTAAACTTATATTCTCTTTTTATAAGCTATCTTGTAATTTGAAATATATATGAAAATGTATGTATCACAATATATTGAAATTTATAATTTTTTAAATAGAATTTTGTATATCCAGGAATATATGAGACCATATATATACCACATATCGAAATTCATGTATATAATTTGATATTTTTTCATTCATAATAATATACAATAAAGTGAAAACAAATGACACTTCTTTAATTATCAATAGTTGTAAATATATAGTAATACTAAAAATATTTATAAATTTACATCATATATGCAGCTATATAAATATATCATATATTTTTAAACAAATAAAAATGAATATATTTATCATTATATGTCAGTCACATGCTTGACTCATATATCTTACCATGCAATTTAAATTATAGTATGAAATATTACAAGCAATACGTATATATTAGTATATAAAAAAAATATATTGCACACATAAATGCTGCGAATTATAAAATCATGTAATATTTCGGCAGAATTATGTGCATGGCTCCATACATGACATCTTACAATTCCATATAATTTACCATATATTTCAAATTATATTAAAGCCAATATATTAGTTCTTCATGTTATGCATGTTAAAGCATCTTCATAAATTTTTTTAAAGACTTTTGAAAAAAAAACCCGGACCACTTTGCACCTCAGGTCCATTTCCCCCGGATTTTCCCTATTTATTTAATCGAATCGAGTAATTTATCATCAATCCGAGTTCATCTACAAAAAGAAAAGAGAAAGAAAAAGCAAAATGAGAAAGTAATTGTATCTAATAAATTGCATTCAATGTGTTGGAGGTCAGCAAATTATTGGACTTGTCAATTGTGTGCAGTCTATTAATAAGATGAAAGTTTTCAATGCACAAATGTTATTCAAGTGCTATTTGCAAATGTTTAAGCCATTACGTCTTTTGGCATTACGTAGTTTTGTGAAAATAAGTTAATAGAATTATTGAGAGGTGGGTTATTGCATAGGTGAAAGTGATAGTTCGTTACTTAAAATACAAAATACAGTTATTAATGTATTTTAAACATTCCCACGTAGCTTTTTGATAATCTCTTGTGAGTTATTAAATATTATACTTTTTCTTTTTTTTTTTTTTTTTTTTTTTGCACGTTCACGTCTGTTTGAGGCTTTAATTATCAGGTACTTTTTTTATTATGAGAATAATTATCCAACGAAGTTGTTAAAATGTCTCTGGACGATTGCAGCGAGGCTATCGATGGATACAGACATTATTAATGCGGGTAATTACGGTTATTTAATAAACTTAATTTATCAGGGTGGATTTAATTATGAAAAATTGCTAATAACGTCTTTTTCTCAAGAAAAAATGACAAAAAAAATCAGGATAATTGATTTTGATATTTGTTTCTCTGAAAGTATCTGGAAAACCATGGGAGATGGAGAAATTTTGGTAGAAACCTCTTTTTTAGAGGAAAATTAGAGCTACAAAAAAGATTTGCATGAAAATTTCGATATTTCTGACGATTTTTGTGATATTCATAAAAATTAAAAATTAATTTTATTCCAGTCAATTTTTCCAAAAGGAATTAAACTGATTCATAAATATTATTCGCGCAATTATGCTGATTATGACAGTTCTTCGATTAAATTAATTCATTAGTGCCGATTTAATAATAAAATTGCTAAAAATATCGTTTTCTCAAAAGAAAAATTGAAAAAATTCGGGAAAAATTGATTTTGACATTAGTGATTTGAGAATATTTCGAAAACCATTAAAGATAGAGGAATTTTTGTTGAAATCTCTAGTATAGAACAGAATCAAAGCTTCAAGGAAGGTAATTAAAAAAATTTCTCTATCTCTGATAGTTTTCGAGATATTCAAAAAAAAGTAAAAATAAATTTTATCTCACTTAATCTAATCACAAGAAATTGAGTTAATTCATGAATAAATTTATTTGCGAGATCATATTCACGGTTATTCAATTCATCAGCCTCGATTAAACGATGGAAAAAAACTAATAACGTTTTTTTTAAAAAAAAAAGTCGCGAATAATAAAAAAATTAGATTTTCCATCAGTTTTCTAAAAAAATCTCGGAAAATAAGCGAGATAGCGAAATTTTTGTAGAACCCTTTTTTGTAGAGCATAACCAAAGCTCCAAAAAAGATCTCTACAAAAATTTTCCTATCCCTCTTATTTCCCGAGATCCTTAAATAAACGTAAAAATGTCTTTTATCTAGGTCAATCTAATCAAAAAAAAAACCTGAAATTAATTTCTCACAAAAATAAATTTGTCCGATTTTATTCCTGACCTTGGGCACTTCAATTAGTCGTTGAGATCTTCCTCGAAGTGAATATCGATAAATTTCACTCGTCCAAGAGCCAGTAAATTCATTCGCAGAATCGAAAAAAAAGGAAGAACGACGAATGGAGCATGAAGTGGAAGCCCTGGCGCTTAATGATAAAATGCAAAAGAATGAAAATAATAAATGGTATTTAAAAAATGAAAAATAAGAAAGGAAAAAAAAACAAATCTGCCAGACGAATGGTGTTATGAATCGTCTCCGGTCTCTCCAGTGTCAATTAGATGATTCTCCATGATACGTAGCGGTTAGAGCAAGAAAGAGAGATGAAGGGGAATAAATGAAGAGGCATTTCGCCAAATGATTTGCAGGGCGAAATAAATATTTATGCGAAAGACATGCGTTTATCCTCCTCTTCATGTCTCGCATGAGGCTTTTTGAAGGCAAATGCAAGGGAGAGTGGAAATATGCGACCCGACAGTTTGTGCACACACAAGTTCAATGACACTTAAAATCTTTCGTTTTAATACGAAAAACTTTTTTATCTCACGATTTTTTATGAATTAATTAAATTTATTTAGTAAGTCGATTAATTCTTTATTTCCTGCGTGAAAAGCCAATATATTAGCTTCAATATAATTTGCAGTATATGGTAAATTATAGGAAATTTATAAGATGTCATGTATGGAGCCATGCACATAATTCTGCCGAAATATTACATGATTTTATAATTCACAGCATTTATTTGTGTAATATATTTTTTTTATATACTAATATATACGTATTGCTTGTAATATTTCATACTATAATTTAAATTGCATGGTAAGATATATGAGTCAAGCATGTGACTGACATATAATGATAAATATATTTATTTTTATTTGTTTAAAAATATATGATATATTTATATAGCTGCATATATGATGTAAATTTATAAATATTTTCAGTATTACTATATATTTACAACTATTGATAATTAAAGAAGTGTCATTTGTTTTCACTTTATTGTATATTATTATGAATGAAAAAATATCAAATTATATACATGAATTTCGATATGTGGTATATATACGGTCTCATATATTCCTGGATATACAAAATTCTATTAAAAAAATTATAAATTTCAATATATTGTGATACATATATTTTCATATATATTTCAAATTACAAGTTAGCGTATAAAAAGAGAATATGAGTTTAGTTATATTATGATATATATAAAATGTATGTAATCACATATATTATGAATTATATGGATTATTATAATATTGGAATTACAAATTAATATATATGATGAGAACATATATCATTCCATATTCATAATTTTTCCGCCATATATATTCACTTATTTACCATACATTTTTTTATATATTATCAATAATATATGGTTTTTTTATACGGGTTCAGGCACTCGGCGAAATAATTTATTACCCCAATTTCTTTCCGGAAATTTGAATGCCAATTTAATTTGAATTTTTCCCAAATTAAGTCACAGTAGACGTGTTACTTTGGGCGGACGTCCAATTGGACGAGTTCGAGGACATTTTGCTACTAATAATCGAATCTCAGTTATTTTTTTTTATTTTTTAGTCTCTGGGTTCTCTCGCATTTCCACGAAGTCAAACGAACAATAATTATTGCAATTGCGGGGGTCGTGATGAATTGAAAAAAAAAGAGTTTAAAGGGGGGAGGTGAAGGAATTCGCGGAATTCCAGCTTAATTAAGTGATTTATGAGACAAACTGATTTTATTCAATGAACTACACAGATTCATCATTTTTCCAATCGTTTTCAACACTTGCTTGTTTCGGAAAAGAAAAAAAAAACAAGAATTTTTAGAGACAATTGGAAGTGATGATGATTTATTGGGGCTATTTTTCGCGCGAGTGCAATGGCATGGAATTGGAAATTGTGTCCTTGCACTT
This sequence comes from Aleiodes leptofemur, assembly GCA_963942555.1. Lineage (NCBI taxonomy): Eukaryota > Metazoa > Arthropoda > Insecta > Hymenoptera > Braconidae > Aleiodes > Aleiodes leptofemur. Next base: position 4,726,045 of record OZ012615.1, on the reverse strand, counting down.
GGTTTTAACCACGCGTGTGCCTTGACGCCAGTATTCTTTGGACATATCATTTATCTGTTCTTCCCATATCCTGTTCGTAGGTATCATATTATATCGAAAGGTGGTAAGCGTTTTTTTCTGATACCGAGAAGTAGTTACGGTTTTTATGAAAAATTGAAAGATCTGAGAAAACTCGTAATTCAGAAAAAAGACGAAATTCAATAGAAATTTTTTTTTTTTTCAAGAAATCAGAAAATCCATCATTTTAAAGAGATTTCAGAAACTATTAGATTTAGAAAAAAATGTCAAGAAACCTTTTTTATAGAGAATTTTAAAAGCTTCAAAAAAGGGTTTCTGACATTTTCCTCTAAACCCACTCGTTTCCGAGATATCTATAAAAGAATGTGCGATTAGTTTTTTTTACGTTTTCTTCTCGTTTTTCCACTATCTCAAGAATATCTTAAAGGCCATTGGCTCTAGAGAAAAATGTCAAGATACTTTTTTTTTAGCTCTTGAAATTTTCTACAAAAAGGGTCTCGTGACTTTTTCCCCTAAACCCAATAGTTTCCGAGATCCTTTTGATGAAATGTGGAAGGAATTTTTTTAATTCATTTTTTAATTTTTTAAATTAATCCGATTGCTTCAGGTCATCGAGACATTTGATCTCTCGCGAAACAAAAAAATTGATTCCAATACTCAATAAAGGCAGATCTATTGAGACATTGTCTAGATATCTTGTCGGGGTCATCGCACTGGCGTCAGTTGCAGCGAATAAAATGAAACGTGAAAAGAGATGTTTTCACCTCTTTTTTTGTTTTTCAATGAAATCTCACATCGAAGCATCGATGAATGATCGTCACGAGTAAAATTGATCCCTTACTTGTAATAAACACGCTTTCATTTCTCCTTATTTTCGTGACGATACGATACTAAAAGTGTATTATCTGTACAAGACGGATGAACACGATTGTATATGCTTTCTGACACCTTCGTGTACGTGGCTGTATATATTAAATTTTTTTTCTTTAAACGTAACTGTAGCGAGGATTTCGGAAAATGCTTACCCAAGTGTGATTCTTACCTCGTGACTTACGTCAGCCTATTAAAATTTAAATTGTTTTAGTTTTGTCGAGGTGTTTGCTGTCAGTGATATAGACGCACATGATTACCATGGAAAAAAAACCTACGTGTTTATGATTTTCCAATTTAATTAAAAAGTTGTTTTTCTCCTAAAAAAATCCAATCAATTTTTAAATTTTTTCTTAATGAATTGAAATTAATTTCAATTATTTTTTTTATTTTTTTACTGTTATTTATTATCGTGTTTCTGACACCTTAATTAGGAATATATTGCGACTGAATGATTTATATGATGATCAGAAGAAGAAAAACATTCATATTTCTCCATTTGAGATTTTCCAGAATTTTTGAAATTATTTTTACATCATTTCCGGTTTTTTTCTTCGAAATTCCTCCAGAATTTTCTCATTTTCTTAAAATCATTTAAATTTTCTTATTTGAAATTTTCTAGAATTTTAAAAATTATTTTAGAAATTATACTGAATACAATACTTTTTAAAATATTTAGACAATAAAAAATAATAATTTTTAAATTTATTAAAAATCTTGAAATTCTCACTCTCTCATCAAAAATTTTGAGCAATTTTTCAACGATAAAAATCAAGAATGTGTTGATCCGGGTGACGAAGAGTTCAAGGGATTATCATTGAATTATATTTTTTCATACTCCAACTGCAAACAGCTGTCGTAGAATCGCAATATTATTGTCAAAACGATTATTCCATCACCTTAGAAACAAAGGGGCGTAAGTGTTATGCTTATACACAGCACATACGCCACTTTGTTTATAAGATAAAACAAAGAAAAATAAATAGGGAAACAAAAGGAATTGGATGGAAATTAAATTGTCATTTTAGAAACAAAGTGGCTTAAGTGCTTTGTAGAAGCATAGCACTTACGCCTCTTTAATGAGGATTTGCTAATAATTCGGGGAAAATGTGCTTTAATTTACCCGAAAAAAGTGATTAAACTATTCGAAAGTCATATCTTCAGCTTGTGAATATAATTTTTTTTTCTCGAATTTTTTTTACATTAATCTCCTATTACATGCATGAGAAAGAGAGAGAGGCAAATAGTTACGACTACCTTCTAATTAAAATTTCTCAATAACTATACGGTGAATTGAATATTTTTTTCTTCTATTATTTAGTTAAAATGCTGTTCTCTTCGCCAATTGTTTTTAAATAATGGGTCAACCGTGTGGTTTTTTAGTAATTTCGTCATTCCTGTCCGATTTAAGGCGTTTCATCCCCACCACTGCTATTTTCAGTAACTTTGATAATTCATATCTCATAAACTGCACGGAAAAAAATTCAGTAGTGAAGAGGTAAATTGAGATAAGTCTATTTTTTTCTTATTTAGTTATTTGGAAATACGCTAGAAAATAAGCGAGATAGAGCAATGTTGCTCTGAAACTCTTTTGTAACTCTTGAAATTCTCTACCAAAAAAAAAATAGGTAATATCGCCTTATCTCGCTTAGTTTCCGAGCTAGTTCCTTAAAAAGGATCACAAAGATGAGTCGATTTATCCTGCTTTACCTCTTCACCACTAAATTATGAAAAAATTCAGAAAAATGTAAAAAAATATTATCAAAAACAATTAAAAGTTAACTGTACTCGAGTTCGCTGGGATTCTACCCTGCTTTATCCTCCAATTCCTTTTTGTTTTTTTTTCCGAGAGCTTTCGAGTTAACTCCAGATCAATCGATGACTCAGAGAGACCAAAAAAAAAAAGGAAAAGATTTCTTGAGAGTTTCCAAAGCCCCATAGACACTATTTGTTTACACTCTAGAAAAAAGAAAAAAAGAAAGACGTGGCATATGCCACGAATCACTCCGGAGCAACAATTTTCAGTTAACCTTGGCCAGTGAGTTTACACTTGCTGGCACGTTTCTGTAAAACTATTACCAGTGCTACTATTACATTATTTCCCCTTGGAAAATTCTCTTCACAGCTGACCATTTTTTTTTTTAATTTTTTTATTTTCGCCGAGTCATTATATTTAATTCGATTGAATTTTGTAGGAAAGAAAAATGAAAATATATTATTTCTCACGGTTTTAAATGTAACACGTGCACAGATTTGATGAATATGAGAATTGTCTGGTGAATCCTCGTGGGTGTCATTGTTCAAGGAGAAAGAGGATACGTCCTACGTTTGAATCACCTTTTTTTTTCAATGATTATACACAAATTATCCCCTATTTTTTCAAATTTATTAATGAATTCATCAGTCAAATCATGAAATTGAAAATATCTAAAAAATCATTGGTTTCTCCTTTTATAAATATCTTTGAGGCGAGTAGGTTTATTGAAAAATATCAAGAAACCTTTTTTGTGCAGAATTTAATTCTCCACAAAAAAGGTCTCTTGACATTTTCCCCTAAACTCAATAGTTTCGTAGATCCTTTTAAAATAACAAAACCATGACTTTTACACTTATTCTTCACTTCTCAATTTTTTTCCTCAAAAGTCCTCAATTGAAGAGGAAATATTTGCCTCCACATCACCAGCATCTGATCGATGCCAATGAATATTAAATTGCCTCCATATCCATCAAATCCACTCTAAAAAAAAAACAAATTAAAAATGATGACTCCATCTTAAATTTGATTAAAATTATTTCCAATGAAACATTGTAATAATTAACATCTAACGTGTCTTACATATCAAGTAATACATGTGTTTATCTCTCCAATCTTGATGGACAACGTCCAGTCAATGTATACATTCACCACTGTATAAATGCAGTACCCTGAATTAACTGTTTCTGATTGACAGTGGAAGGATAAATTCAGTGGCAGCAAAAAAAAACCTCATTCTTTTCATCATTAAAAAAACTCTAATACAAATAAGAAACTTGTGGCATCGTACGTCAAACCAATAATCAATTCAGCTTCTGTGAAACATTTTCATTAGTACAGAAAATACCTGATTTCCATTCTAATGAGGAATAAAATTAGTTCTGTTCTAATTACGATGAATTTCAGTAGTAGCTATTAGAGTTTTCCATTTTTCTTGATTCCAATGGAAAGAACGGAAAATTTGAGCCCGAAAAGTACTATAATGCAACTAATTTCGAGTCAATACTTTTCCAGTGCCGATTAAAAAAAAAATCCGCGAAAATAATCACTTTTTTTTCAATTTTTTAATTATCTCCCAAACGATTGGACCAAAATCAATTGCATTATAGCACTTTTCAGGCTAAAATTTCCCGTTCTTTCCAATGAAATCATCAAAATCTGCGAAATATATTAAAAAAAAGATTTTAAAGTAGCTCTAAAAAAACTTTTGATGTTCAAGTTCATCGGCCCTGTTTGCACATCTCCAAAATAAACACTGCTATCAAGAACACATGTAAGCATACATCTTGTGGCACATTACGAGATCACATTAGCTGATAAGATAAGGAATACTTAGCCACCAGAAAAAAAAAAGAGTTTTCAGCAAGAGTTCGTTAGCTCCTACATGGCGCCCGAAGATCAGCGAAGTAATAAATTTATGAGAGATGAAAAGAAAAAAAAATTTAAAAAAAAAAGAGTGAATAGAGGTGAAAAAAAAGGCAATTAGTGAAGAGGACACTTAGGTGTGGTCTTTACGAATGAAACACAATTCATATACGTTTAATGCCATTCATTCATGTGTCGTCACGACCTATTGATACGAGTTGAAGGCAAATTAATAAAATAAAATAAAATGAAAGAAAAAAAAATAAGGAACGGTGACTTATGTTTACTGTATGTGTTTCTGTCTCATGAGCATTGTTTTGTCCTCATGGGCACACAAAGACATCAGCAAAATCCATTCAATGCTTTCCCATGCATGAAGTACTCGAACTATTCGGAGACCCGGATCGATAACGCAATCCAGTTTTTTTATTTTTTTTATATTTTTTTTTTCTTATAATTTCAACACGATAATAAGCGACATTATAACACATTGCTATAAATGTGTAATCCTTTCCCGTATCTTGGGAGCAGTTGAAGAATGGGAACACAGCCAGACGCGCGACTTGGTGACCGGTGACCTGGAAAAAAAAAATTCACGACAATTTTCTTTCTTATTACGGAATTTACTAATATCCTACTGACCTCATCTATCATCAGGTTTTTTTTTTGCTGAGAGAATAAGAAAAACATTTGTAACTGATCGAGATTTTTTTTTTTTTGATCTCAATGTGGTTGGGAAAAGGGGAAATAATTGGGGGGGGGGGGGGGGATTTTTGATGGTTGCAGGAAAAGCTGAGGAAATTTGAGGTAGTAAACATTGGTCACTTGATTTTTGAGGATTTTTTCAAAAATTTGATTGTTTTGGGGACAATTGGGAATCGATTTTGAAAAAGATGTGAAAATTGATTATGATATATGTTTTTTAGGCGAAATTTTCTCAGCTTTTCAATGGAATGATTTTGAAAAATGTGTCTTCAACCGTTTTATCAGAATTCCCAGTTTATTGTAAAGATTTGTCTTCTATGAGAGATCATTTGATGAAAATTGACCAAAAAGAAGGAAAATATTCATTTTTTCGAGCTCAATGTAATTGAAAATAAGGGAAATAATTCGGATCGATTCTTTTCGTTGATTCCAGTGAAAAGCTGAAAAAATTCGGGGTAAAAAGCATGTGTCAGTCGATTTTTTGGGGATTTTTCACGAAAATTCGATGATTTTGGAAAAAATCGGTGATTAAATTTTAAAAAAATCAAACAATTAATTGTGACATATGTTTTCAATCCAAAATTGTCTCAGCTTTTCAATAAAATCCTTTTAAGAACTCCATCTTCAACCATTTCATCAGAATTTCCATTTCACCCCACAGATTTTTCTCCTACGAGTCAATTTAATTAATTTAATCGTTTAAAAAAAAGACCTTACGTTGAGTAAATGGAAAAATCATTCCTAATCAATTAAAATGATTTTTCTTCAGTTCAATATTGGTGGAAGAAAAAAATCTGTTTTTTTTTGCGGGTTTTTTAAATGTTTGTTGTGAAGGAGTGGGGGGAAATGGGGATTATTTGATGCAATTTGACCGAAAAAAGGGGGGAAATGAGTGAGATTCATTTTTTTCGTTAATTTCAGTAAAAAAACTAAGGAAATTTCAAGTAAAAAACATAATCAGTCGATTTCTGAGGATTTTTTGAAAATTCGATGATTTTTCAAAAATTGGGACTTAATCTTGGAAAAAATTAAAAAATTAATTGTGACACATATTTTCAACCTAAAATTTTCTCAGCTTTCCAATAGAATCATTTTAAAAAATTCATCCCCAACAATTTCATCAGAATTCCCATTTGACCCTACAAAAATTTCTCCCACGACTCAATTCATTTAATTCAATCACTAAAAAAGCAATCGTTTGCATCGAATGCACGGAAATTGCATTCAACAAAGGGCAATTTACGTTGAAATCATTTCGACAGATCTACCAACATCCGATTGATTACTTTTTTAACTCAATGAAAATGCAAATGAAAAGAGTGCCTCTTTCTTATCTTCTTTTTTATCCATGATCGGGCATTAAAAAAAAAAATAAAGAAAAGGATACTTCAAATTAATGCGATATTTTTTATTCGCTCCATTTGCCTCTACGAGCCTTTTTCAATTGTTTTTGACCACACAGCCGTAACTTCCGTCATTGAATTTGTGGGTAGCGTCAATTCCGACTCGAGTAACACGTGATTTATTGGCGACAGCTGAATTTATACTCAAACAATCATTGAATCACACAAAAAAAAATTCATAAATTATTCCATAATTTATTCATCTATTTTCCGCAACTCAAAATCAGTAGATTCGCATTCTCCTGATGCACTACATGACCACGCCTCTTTACATGATTTCAATTAAGCTCACGTACCACCTGCACTTTGGATGCATTTATTGAAATTACTGGATTAAAGTGCATCGCCTGAAATAAATATGAAATTTTATTTATTTTAATGGAATCTAATGTTTTTACGTGCCAAGAATATTTATTCTTGATAATTCGAACATAAAACATCGATAATTAATCATTTTTTCAAAATTTTTATGAGTCAAAATCTTAAAAAAAAAAAAAAAATCTCTTGTTTTCATGTTTATTTCGTTTTTTGAAAATATATTGGAATTAAGAGGAGATATGAAAAAAAATGTGGAAACCTTTTTTGTAGGTCTTGACGAAATCTACGAAAAAGGTTCCTGTAAAAATTATGTATGTCTTTAAGTTTCCGAGATACCTTTTAAAAAAATGAAATCTTTGATCTCTCCTCCATTAAATAATTATCTAACAGTAATTTTCTATGAAAAAAAAAATATATAGGTTATATATTTAAACGTCGAACAGCATCAATCTCCATCCAAGCTCCAAGTTCTGCAAAAATAATTAATAATTATTCCAAAATTCTCATAAACAAAAATGAAAAAAACACAAAATTCGTTATTTTCATCTTTATTTTGTTTTTTTTGAAAATATATTCGAATTGAGAGGAGATACGATAAAATATGAAGAAACCTTTTTTGTAGGTCTCTTCAAGATCTACAAAAAAGGTTTGTATAAAATATGGTGAATTTTCGTTGATTTTCTGAATAGTGGTCAGCAGGAGGCGGAATTGGTAATAGGAAAATTGTTGAAAAAAACTATGAAAAACGTTGGGTCACTTTAAATTACGATTTATTCACAAGGTGTAGACGCGTGGTCTACATAAGTTATCACAGAGTTTTTATTTGTTGAATAGTTGAAAACACTGAATTTAATGTTGAATTGTGCAATTGTTGAATTTACTTTAGTTGAAAGAAAGAAATAACTCAAAAGATGAAATTGTATCGAAAAGAAAAACAAGTCTCTAACACACTGACTTTACTCGTTGACGATTCTGCTCGAAGAGAAGTACTTAAGTGGGGGGTTCTTTTTCCCAATTTACTTGAAGAGAGGGGGGTCTTGTCGCGCGAAGTCGTCTCTGATATCGATGGACATCTTGGACCAATTGATTTCCAATTGGTCAAATTAAAACCGCGAATTTGGTTGTATTTTAAACAAGGTTCCTATAAAAAATTTCGTATCTCTCTTAGTTTCCGAGATCCCTTTAAAAAAAAAAATTTTATCTCTTCCGCACAAACTAATTTCTTAACGGTAATTTTCTATAAAGAATAAAGCAAAAGAAGCAAAAAAATATTTAAACGTCGAACAGCATCGATCTCCGCATGAATATTAACGTAAAATCGATTATTGACCCGTGTATCGATTTAGATTGAGCCGTCCCGGCATAACTGCACCAATTGCCCTATTCTGATACCAGTATATTTATAGAGCCTGCACTGTTCATTGCTTCCGTAATAGTTCAAAAGGTTCACAATCTCATTTAGCATTAAAAAAAAAAATTGTTTTATCCTATTATTGATACAAATGGGCGCCACACTGACGGGATCATGATGCCGACTGAGATCTCTCTTTGCAATTGAAAAAGATCTCCTTCTAATTACCCGATAAATCTTCTTCCATTCGAATCCTCCAATCATCTCTCAAGACTTAAAAAAAAAAAAAACTGAATAATTATCGTGAAATTGACAGTTAATTGCCTTCTTTTAATTCTCGCTTCAATCATTAGCTTCACGGTAATGAAATCCACATAAAATCCGTCGTTTTTCCAAGAATTTCGTTACAGACGTTTTAAAATTCAAAACATCGTCTTAGAAACAAAAGGGCGTAAGTCCTATGCTTATACACAGCACTTACGCCCCTTTAACTCTAAGGCGACGAAATTATTTTCGCAAAGGGAAATTAATCGAAAGAAGGGGAATTAATGGAGATAGAATTTTTCTGTTGATTTCAAGGGAAAAGTGAGGAAATTCAAGTTGGAAAATATGTGTTAATTGATTTTTGAAGATTTTTCGAAAATTTGATGATTCTTGGAAAATAGGGGATGAAATTTGAAGAAAAAAATGAAAAATCAATTGTGACAGATGTTTTTAATTGTGAATTTTTCCAGTTTTTCAATTGAATTATTTGAGAAAATTCAGCTCCAACTGTTTTATTAGAATTTCCATTTTACCCCACTGCCAATCATTTTTCAATATTTCATCAAATTGAAAGTTAACTGCCTTTTTTAATTCTCGCATAATCATTAGCTTCACGGCAATGAAATCCACATAAAATCCATTTTTTCTCCAAGAATTTTTTTATAAGCTTTCTGAATGATTTTTGTAAAGGGAATAGATAAAATGGGGATTATGTGATGGGAATTGATCGAAAGAAGGGGAAATAATTGAGATATATATTTTTTCGATGATTCCAATGGAAAGCTGAGGAAATTCTACTTGGAAAACATGTGTTCCTCAATTTTTAAAGATTTTTCAAAAATTCGATGATTCTTGGAAAATCGCAGATCAAATTTGAAAAAAATTCAGAAACTAATTCTGAAACATGTTTTCAACCTAAAATTTCCTCAGTTTTTTAATAGGATTACTTCAAAAAATCATTCTCCAACCGTTTCATCAGAATTACCATTTTATCCCACAGATTTTTCTTCCACAAGTCAATATATTTAATTCAATCATTGAAAAACCGATTTGTTGAAAAAAATGAAAAAAACATTTTTAATAAATTTAAATCATTTTTCTTGAATTCAATATGGATGGAGAAGGAGAAAAAAATATTTGTCACAAGCTTTTTATTAAATGATTGTTGTAAAGGGATGGGGTAAAATGGGGATAATATGTTGAAAATTGATTAGAAAAGAAAAAATAACACTGATCGTTTTTTTTAAATTGATTAATTAATTGAAAAGCTGAGGAAATTTCAGTTAAAAAGGCATGTGTCACTCGATTTTTGATAATTTTTCAAAAAATCAATGATTTTTCAAGAATTGCAGATCAAATTTGCAAAAAATCCAAAAATCAATTGCCACACATGTTTTCACCCTAAAATTTTCTCAGTTTTTCAATAAAATCATCTCCAAAAATCCATCTCCACCCATTCCATCAGAATTCCCATTTCCCCGCCTCCAATCATCCTCCAACAGTTAAAAAAAAAACATAAAACTGAATAATTATCCACAAATTGAAAGTTAATTGCCTTTTTTTAATTCTCGCACAATCGTTAGCTTCACGGCAATCAAATCCACATAAAATCCGTCTCTTTTCCAAGAAATTTCGTATAGAAAAAGGCGAAAAAAAAAGAAAAAGAAGTGGCGATGAGCCATAGGCTCATCGGTGCGTGAGGAGCACCACACATCGGCTGACATCAAGGCCGGTAAGATGTTACGAGGGACCGTTTTCTGATAGTACAAGTTAACTTCACCACTGCTGGAAGAGAAACGATATTTTAATCGAGTATCTCGCATCGATTACATAAGAAACAAATCACGCGTAAAGCCACTGGCGCACCGCTTACGAATTGTCTTTAAACATTTAATCACAATCTCGTGTTTATCTCTCTCTCTCGCACTTTTTTTTATAATTATATGATAAATTTTTTAATCAAAAGGTTAACACAACATTCTCGTGTTCTCTGTTGGAAACATTTTGCATTGTGCATGTGTCACTTTTTCAATTGCAGATTTTTATTTCCCATTGTTCTTAATTAATTTGCGCAGTATTTTGCTTTTTTTTTTTAGTAGCAGTGATTCATTGGGAAATATCTGAGATTCATGCTTCTTTGTTTTTATTATTATTATTATTTTTTATTTTTTTATTTTGTAATTTTTTTTTTCAATTTAAAAAAATGTGAAGACTTTTTTCAAGAATATCTTTTAGGCAAGTGGATTTAGGGAAAAAAGTTAAGGAACTTTTTTTGTAGAAAATTTAATTCTCTACAAAAAAGGTATCCTGGTAAATTCTTGTAGATCTCACGATTATGGAGATATCTTTAAAATTAAGTGCCAACGATTTCTGAGTGCATTTACACCTCCCAATCATCGAATTTTCAGTTTTTTAATGATATCTTTGAGGCAAATAGTTTTAGGATAAAAGTTCAAGAAACCTTTTTTGTGGAGAATTTAATTCTCTACAAAAAAGGTCATTTGGTAAAATGTCGTAAACCTCACGGTTATCGAGATCCTTTTGTAATTAAAGGGTCTCACGATTTCCACATTAATCAAAAACTTTGATTATCATACGAGTCTTATTTAATTAATTAATAATTTTATTGTTCGATTTATCGGAGTAAAGTTCAACGCACGATATAGCTGAACACGAAGATTGTCACTCAATCGTTACGGTCAATATCTAATGCGGTCATTATAATAACAAGGATAAGTAATCATTACTCGTTTGATGAAATGAATATCATTTATTCTACATTCAACGACATTTGTTAACGACTCGAAAGTGATTAATGATGAACAATGAGAGTCTATCATCGACTCGGGCAATATGAGCTCCATAAAATATTGAATTTTTTTTTAAATTCAAATTGCAAAGATAATTAACAGAAAAATCCAGAAAATTAATTTAATTAAATTAAAGTGGAGTTAAAAGGAGAGACACTTTAGTTTCGATGAAAATTAGAAGAAATCGGTGAAAATATTTGTGATAGGGTTTTTCTGATGATTCCATTGAAAAGCTGAGAAAATTTCCATGAAAAATGGGTTAAAAATAATTTTTTGTAATTTTTGTTGAAAATTCGATTTTTTTAGGTGAAAATTGTAAAACTTCAGTTTTTTTGGGAATATCTCCAGTTTTATTGTTTGGAACGTAGAAATTCCGAATGGAGGTGAAAGGTGGAATCATTTGCCATTAATTCATGCGGTTTCGAAGAGAACAATATCGATTTTTGAGTTAATTGTGAGTTATTTTTGTGACAATTAAGTATTTACACTATAAATAGCTCAAAAATTGATATTTTTTCATTCAAAACCTCATAAATCGATGGCAAATGATCTCACCTTTCACCTCCATTCGGAATTTTCACACTACGATCACTAAAATCAAAAATATTCTCAAAAAACTGAAATTTCCCCAAAAATCAAGGATTTTTTTTTAAATCGAAATTTCAAAAAATTCCAAAAAATCAGTGATTTTTCCCCAAAAGATGGAAATTTCAAAAAATTCCAAAGAATCAATGATTTTTCTCAAAAAAATCGAAATCTCAAAAAATTCCAAAAAATCAATTACGACCCTCGTTTTTCATCTGAAATATCCTCAAATCTTCACTGAAATCACTTTTAAAAAATTCATCTGTCACTAATCCATCAGAATCTCCGTTTCCCCTCACTCGCCTTTATTTTCCACGAATTTCAAATTCGTAAATATAGTTATATCCCCGACACCAGTCGTAGCCCTGACCTAAGACTCGAGTCTCGGGCGATATCAGCCTCAAAAATGCGCGAGTAAGGCCATCACTCCACCACTTCCCGTTAAATTAATTTAAAAAATTAAAAAATTAGAAAAAATCTATAAAAAAATGCAATAAATTTTCCAAAATAATTTTTTTTTTAAATGCAATAAATTTTTTAGAATGAAATTTTTTTTTTTGTTTTTCTGAAAAAATTCAATAAATTTTCTAAAATAAAAAATAAAATAAAAATTACCGCGTAGTTTCACTTTGTTGCGTATTTTTTTCTTTCCTTTTTCTTTAAATTTTATTTTATTTACATAAAAGTTCTACGCAATTCAATGCTAATTCTTATAACTCTTTGGTCCTTGAGGATACGACTGCTTCTGGCATAATACCATCCAATACAATTCACGTATAATACATTCAAGTGGCTATTCAATATCAATACAGTGGGAAAAGAGGCAAAGATGATAAAACATGTATTGCTAGGGCAGTTGTCAGTTCGTGAAAAACAAATTTAAATATTTTCTTTCATGCAATAGTAGTTATTGTATTACTCAATAGACTGTATATCATTCCGGAGAAGATTATTTATGATCAGGTACAAGTTACTTTTGTAATACAACCATCGGCAGGAGTTGAGGTCAATGATTTATCTCCGGAAGCCAATCCTTCGTCTGAAATTTATAAGATTTTTCAATTAATTGAAATAAAATTAGCAGAAATCTGAATTTTTTTTTATTTTGAATAAATAAATAAATTATGATTTTTAAAATATTTCAAAAATTCGCACTTCGGGTTCTTTGAATTTTCTATATATATATGTATTTTTTATTTTTTTTCAAATTTATTTCTTGAAAAAAGAAAAAAAATGTAAAAATTGTATCAGGATTTTTTATCGATTTCAATTAGATCTTTCTGGATAGATATCTCGAGAACTAAGCGAGATAACGCTATGTTTGAAGAGAACTTTTTTGTGGAGAATTTCAAAAGCTACAAAAAAGGTTTCTACAAAAATTTCGCTATCTCGCTTAGTTTCCGAGAGCCTTTTCAAGAACAAATGAAAAAAAAATAGATTTTTTCTATTTCAGGATTTAATTATTTAATTATCCACTCAAATTCTCTGCCAATTAATAACTGAATTTTTTTCTGATTTTTTTCTGATGAAAAAAGTGTTTTTTAATAGAATGCATCATTAGATCACTCCGAAATGTGATTTTAAATACCCCCTTTAAAAATCACTTCAGGGAAAATTGATTATTATTATTTTATTTTTATTTATTTGGATCATCAAGTTACTAAGAGCCCTGTGATTATCTCTTTGAATTTTACGGCTGTGTGACGTGTCAAGTTCAAATATTACGCACCTTGTGGGCATCAGTCGGCGATAGTTGGTCTAAGGTATATAATAAAGATTAATGGCCCAGAAAAATAGCCGAAGACTCAGCGATTTCTTGTTGAATAGTCAGTGGGAATTTATGAGAGCTTCTGACACTGTTACTGGGAAAAAAATCCTTTTTCTTTTCTTTTTTTGTTTTTTTTTTGCATCCTTCTATTTTTGAGTTTCATTCAGTCAGGTAGAAATACCGAAAGGACACGTTATAATCGACCTTCGTGTTGAGACCCCTTTTGGATATTTTTTATTATTATTTTGCTTTTTTTTTATTGTGGGGGCAGAAAGAAATTCTATGCTCTTTCTCAGGGTTCTCAGGTGTCAAGGAGTCAAGGGCGGTCTTTCTCAGATTTTTAATTAAATAAATTCGCGAATATTAAGGTAGTAACGGAGTGGACTCGAGTACAGTTAACCCCTTATTTTTTTGATGCCTTATCAAAGATGACATTTTTTTGGGTTTTCTTGAATTTTTTCATAGTTTTTGACCGTGCAGTTTCCACAGAAAAAAATGTTTTCTTAATTTAAGAATGTGCAGGTCACTTAAATTAAGAAAGAAAAAGTCACTTGATTTAAGTGAGTTTTACTTTCTTAAATTAAGAAAGAAAAGTCATTCGATTCAAGTGAAAGAAGTCACTTAATTTGAGTGACTTTTACTTTCTTAAATTAAGAAAGAAACAGTTACTTGATTTAAGTGAGAAAATGCACTTGATTCAAGTGAGTTTTACTTTCTTAAATTAAGAAAAAAAAATTCACTTGATTTAAGTAAGAAGAGTCACTTAATTTAAGTGACCTGCACATTCTTAAATTAAGTGACTGCACATTCTTAAATTAAGAAAACATTTTTCTCTGTGTATGAGATATGAATTATCAAAGTTGATGGAAATAGCGGTGGTGGGGTTGAAACTCCCTAAATCGAACAGAAATAACGAAATTACTAAAAAATCACACAGTTGACCCATTATTTAAAAACAATTGGCGAAGAGAACAGCATTTTAACTAAATAATAGAAGAAAAAAATATTCAATTCACCGTATAGTTATTGAGAAATTTTAATTAGAAGGTAGTCGTAACTATTCGCCTCTCTCTCTATCTCATGCATATGATAGGAGATTAATGTAAAAAAAATTATAGAAAAAAAAATTGTATTCACAAGCTGAAGATATGACTTTTCAATAGTTTAGTCACTTTTTTGGGTAAATTGAAGCACGTTTTTCCGAATTATCAGCGATTAATTGGAAACTATCCTACGAATCCACATGTTTTCGGTTTTATCGACTGTACTTTGGGATACTACCTTAAATATGATTAAATAATTTTGAATGTGATCTTCAATATCAATTTTTTTGAATGTTTCAGTCTCTCCGGATGTCATGAAGAATGAGGCGCTCCAGAAGAATAGGCAGGGAAACATTGAATACGTTAAGCCAATGAAAATCAGCCAGAATCAGTATGAAGATCCTCGTAAGTTTAATGTTTATTGTTAAGTTCTTCTATAAAAACACCAAATTCATCCATAAAATGTACAAATTTCTTAGAAAAATTGCACAGTCCTTCATACATTTTACTGCGCAATTAGGACAAGTCTTCTAAAATTTATAATTTAAAAATTGAGAAATTGAGACAAATAAGACAATAAGAAAATACGGTATCAAAGATAATAATTTTCAGATATGGTGAATAGAATCATCACAAAGTTATCGCAATTGACTAGCATCTTCATTAGATGAAGTGCTTCAAAAAGATCTCTTGATTCAATCATTCATCTCATTAATTTCCTTCTTCATTAGATATTTAAAACACAGTTTTGTTTTTTAAATCAAACGATTCATTCTGTAACTATAATTTTCTTGAATTTTCTCGGAAACTAATGGAGATCCGCCCTTCTCTGCCCTAATCCTTTTTTGTAAAGAGCTCGAAAGAAAGTCCACAGAAATTTCTCTATCTCCCATAATTTCCAAGATGTTTCTAAAAAAATGATTGAAAAGTCTATAATTTTGCGTTCCTCGGAAAATAAGCGAATAAACGCAACTTTTGTAATAAACTTTTTTGTAAATAATTTCAAGAGCTACAAAAAAAGGTCCATGAAAATTGCCCTATTTCGCTTAGTTTCCAAATTATTCTAAATAAAATTATCAAAAAAACATGATTCTTATTTTCTTCAGCAACTGAAGAGAGCTCTGCAAAGAGACACCACACTGGTCACTTCAGGCACTCCTCATCTGAAGTTTGGGATCCACATCCGCAGTACGAATTCACAGCATTTGGCAGAAAGTTTCGATTGCGATTGACACACGACAACAGTTTCATTTCGCAAGATGTCAAAGTAAGAGTTGGAAGCATCTAAAAAAAAAATCAATTAAAAAAAAAGCCTCAATTATTTTAATTTATTCGAAGACTCGTTTTATCTTAATTACTTGACATATTTATGTGGAAGTTATTATTATTATTTTTTTTTTTGAAGTACACGTGTCGAATTTTAAATTTTAAATTCATTTGGGGAGGAGAAATATTCAATTTCTAGGGAACTTTTTTGTCGAGTTATTTTAAACCTTTTTTTTTGTTGTTTTATCGTATTTTCTACAAGGTGACACACATGAGTCAAAACAAAACGAAGTGGGAGCACCCGGGTCACCAGCTGGGATGTTACTACAGTGGTTTTGTTGATGGTGATCCAGAATCCGTAGTTTCTGTCAGTCTCTGTCACGGAATGGTAAGTAAGAATAACATACGTTAATTGGCCTCATCCTCTAGTGACAAAAACAAAGAAATATCCAAGATTTTGAAGTTTTTTAGGAGCATTTAGAATTTTTAAGAGCATTTTTAAGAATTTTAGAGAAAAAAAGAGGCGCGAGAATAAAAACAAAAAATGAAGAAATTTCTTAACGACTTAAATTTTTAGAAGAATTTTTTTCATTTTATTGTTAGTTTTTTTTTGGAGATATCTTGGAATGTAAGCGAGATAGAGCTATTTGGAGGAAATTGCTCTTTCCCTCGCTTAGATTTGAAGATATTCCTTTCTAAAAAACAGATATTGCGAGTTTTGGTCGAACTTTGATAATCGATATCGAAATCCTGTCACGCCGCAATGTTATTGGTTGATCGGGAAATCCACGAGTTGCGCGGGATATTCAAAAGAACCGAATATTGTGTGTGGATTAAAAAAAAAAAATCAGTTTTATTTTAATATTTGAGATTTTTTTCGATTTTTTTCAAATTTTTTAAAATTTTTCTGAATTTTTTTAAAATTTTTCTGAATTTTTTCAAAATTTTTTTTTAATTTTTGAAATTTTGAAAATTTTTCGAAATTTTCTCAAATTAAACTCCAGCAACCTTCCTTTGCCAATATACATTTCAAAAATCAGCTTTATTTTAATATTTGAGATTTTTTTCGTATATCTGTTAGAAAGATCAATTTCGCACGAGTTTTTAATGATACGTGATTTGATTTTTTAGGTGAGATTTTTATTAAATACTCTATTATAATAATACCGATTTTGAAATAGAGAAAAATCATGTTTCATTATCCACGAGATTTTCATGAGAAATGAGAAAGAAATTCACATGTAACCACGACAAAATCAGAGCTATCCTCTCCCGGTACATTTGAGGTTTAATTACCTAAACGCAGATGAACAAAAAAAAAATGTTTTGTATGAAAATATCGTGCATAATATGTTGCATTTCTCCCCATTAACAGAAACAATCATTTATGATTTAAAAAGAAGAATTTCCTTTTTAATTTTGAAAAATGATGACGCATGAAAACATGCATAAATATGGGTTTGCTTAAAGTCGCAATTCGCAAAGTGCGTGTGAAGCGTGTCATGATCTAATTTCTAAAAAAAACCGGTCACAAAATAGAATCGATTTATTTGCCATCATCATTTTTTTTTATATTTCGGAAATTAAGCGAGATAGAGCAATTTTGCATGAATCCTTTTTTGTAGCTCTTGAAATTCTCTACAAAGTAAGTTTAAGAATAAATTATTATTCATCTCGTTTAGATTCCAAGATATCTAAAAACAAACTAATGACAAAAAAGACTGAATTTTTCATTAAAAAATTGAAAATTCTCGAATATCCAAGAAAAAATAGGGAAAAAAAGTGGAAGTGAGATCCAATGGAATTCAACTCTCATTGAGACAGGGGAGGTGACAAGATTCCAACTGAAATCATCGTAAAAAATCATTAAAAATCATCAATGGCAACCACATTCACTCGTGTGGTGGCCTTCTTACAGTACTCATGGAGTTTATTTCATTTTTGTCTTCTCGTTTCATTGGTTATGCCAGCAACGTACTGTACGAAGTATCCGATAACACATACACGTCAATGAGTCCTCTTGGTTTCGTAGACAGTTTGTAATTATGGTAATCCGAGGGAAGAAGGACGCATTTCATATTTTTTCATACATTTATTTCGCACAAATAAAGTGGAATATCAATTTACATTTATGATACTGAAGATATCTTTGAAAATAATGGATTTATGCGAAAAACACAAGAAACCTTTATTATGGAAAATTTGATTCTCTACAAAAAAGGTATCCTGACATTTTCCTCTAAACCCAATAGTTTTCAAATCATTTTTCAAATAATTCAAAAAAATAAAAAAAAACAAAATTAGTTCATTTTTTGTTTCAACAGATTTTTGGAAAAATCTCGGAAAATAATGGAGATACGCCCTTTTTCCCCTATTCTTCATTTGTACAGAATTTCAAGAGCTTTATTAGAGTTGAAAAGGCGTATCTCCGCCATTTACTGAGATATGCCATTGAAAATGATCATTAAAATGACCTGATGCTAAAAAAATCCTTAAAAAAAAGGAACTAATCAATAAAAATCTTTAAAATAAAACAAAAAATCTTTAACGTTTTAAAAAAATTGAATACAATGATTGATTGATTTTTTCTTTTTTTTCTTTTAATTAATGACTCCTTGCCGTCATCCGTCAATAATACCCACAGGTTATTTTGGCATTCTGGGCATCGACTCTTGGAAATTGTTTCATCAATGACGAAATCACCTCTACGCACAATGAATAGATTTGATAGATGCGACTTCCGCAGCTTGCCAATGCATGGGAAGAATTGAATTTACAATAGCATAAAAATAATTCAATAGACTCTTCACTTCTTAATATAGAAGTGACGTTTTTGAGTTGATAAATCAAAAAAATCGGACGGTTCAAGGGAAGTTGTACAAATTTTTATGGATTTAGGGTAGAAGTACCACTTTTTGCCAACTTTGCACCTTTTTTTAAATCAAATTAATTTAAGAAAAAAATTCTTCAATTAGAATAATATTTTTGTAGAATTTTGAAATCTTCATAATTTTATGAATTTAACTTATAATTTTATTGTACACTGTTGAAAAAAAATTGACATTTAATAGATTATTTAATGAAAATTTTCATAAGCGTGACAATGAATTTTCTTTTTAATGGAAAGATGATTACAAAAATTGGAGTTTTAGAGGAAATTTGAAGGAATCTATCAGTCTTAAGTTGAAGTAAGGGTGAAATTTTAAAAATTACTTGAATTTCCATCTAAACACAAATATTTAGAATCAAAATGACTTGAATTTTCAATTTTTTCTTGGATTTTTCCTGATTTTATCAAATTTTCGAGCAAGTATTAAACTGAAATTTGCGAAGTTCATTGAAAATTTGGAAAAATGTGGGAACATTTGGAAACATTTCGAAAAATGACCCAAAAACTTGAACTTCGAATTTCTCGAAATAATAAAACTGATTTTGATGTTTTTTTGAAATTTCAGTAGAAAATTTGATTTGTTTTAAAATTGCTGGGATTTGGCATGGAAAATTTAGACGAAATTTTTTAGCAGTAAATCAATCAGTAAAACAATTTTTAACAGGTAAATCGGGGCAAAATGGACCCCAATTCGAAATAATAAACGATTTTTTTTCTCAAATTGACGGACTTTGCCAAAAAAATCTGAAAAAAATTGAGGAAATGAAGAAAAATGTCTTTTTTGTACGTGAATTTTTTCAAATTTTTTTGAAGACTCCTTTCCTCTCAAAAAAATCCCGAATAATTCTGAACTGCAGGTCCATTTTGCCCTGGTTCTCCCTCCTGATAAAATGATTCATATTCGAATTTAGATATAAAGTGTCCGAAAAAAGGTGCAGTAGCCACAAACAGTTACTCTACCCTCTATTTTTTTTAATAAAAAAAAAAATAAAGATCGTGACGTTTCCAGATGAAAAGTGCACGACTGTGTCGTGCACTTGGCAGTTCTCCAGGGAAAATAAATTTTGTTATAACCGCAGTTTAATAGATACTGTTTCCCAGAACCTTGCAATTTGCTGATTTTTTTCAAATTGTAAACACCTGCTCACTGGAAAATTGAAGCGAGTGATTAATAGCTACAGCTCAAGGAAATAAATTCCTCTTCGTGGAACTTTGCGATAGTTTAAATGAGAAATCGATGGATCTCATTGATTTTCTTGTGAATAGAGTAACAGATAATTGATTCATCACTTGAGATTAATTGGATTTGATTAGAGTCAAGCGAATCTTTGGATGCATTTTTTTTATTTTTTTTTCATGAAATCTTAGTCATCTCGGAACGCCTGAGATGACGCATCCTTTTAATTCGGAGGAGAAAAAATCGCACGGAAGGATCAGACCTCACTAATTATGCGGTTTTAACGGTGAAAATTGTGAGTCATTGGAGCTTTAATGAATCCAGGAATTTAGAATTTTATACTTTTTTTTTGTTGTGAATTCAGGGAATTGAGAGAAATTACATGTATTTTTGGGAATATCTTTGGCTTTTGTGGAGGAAAGGTGCCCTTTTCTAAAGTTTATTTTTTTTATGAACATCTTCAATAATTTCAACTTTTTAGAGTCATTTACTTAACTTCATGACATATTTAACCCGATTAAATCAAAATACTTGAAATTTTTTTATTTTACATGGGAAAAATAGAGTCAGTTTAGTTAGTTTATTTCATTGTTTTGATTGATTTCGGGGAGGAAATCCAAAAAGAAAAAAATAATCGATAATTTCGCCAAATAAATTGAGTTGAAGACATACACATGAGAAATGAGAAGACTTACACATTTTTGAAATGAGAAGATGCAGGGAAAAAAAGGGAAAAAAATGATTTTCTGGAGAAGTTAATTCTTTGCAAAAAAAGGTTCATTCATAAATGCTCTAAAATTTAGGTATTTTCGAGGTATTTTTGGAATGAGTTACACGTGATTATTTAATATAGTTTTTCTGTTTTAAATTTTGGAAGAGTGGGGTAAATAGGGATAAATGAAAGGGGTCGTGGATAATTTTGAATGATTCTGTTGGGAAGCTGATGAATTTTCGGGTGGAAATGATGTGTCAGAATTGATTTTAGGAATTTTGAAAAATTTAGTTTTTTTTAGGAGATTTTTGAAAAATTGTAGTTTTTTGAAGCTATTTCCGGTTTTATTAGTTGTAGTGTGAAAATTCCGAATGGAGGTGAAAGATGAGCTCATTCGCCATCGATTTATGATGTTTTGGAAAGGAAATCTCGTCTTTTGAGGTATTTATATTGCACAAACTGATTTTCATTAAAAATAGCCCATAAAAATTTTTAAAATCTATATTTTTCTTTTCAAATCACATAAATTAATGGCAAATGATCTCACCTTTCACCTCCATTTGGAATATTCACGTTACGACCAATAAAGCCGAAGATATTTTTTAAAAAACTAAAAAATTTCAATTTCTCTACTTTCCCCATGAAAAAGTCAAATTTTCAAAAAATTCTCAAAAATTCATTTTGACATGTCTTTTCAACGGAAATTCCCTCAGCTTCTCAACAAAATCATCAGAAGAATCCTATCCCAAATATTTCCACTGATTTCTCCCCATTTTCCTAATATTAAACATCAAAATTAAAACGTCTCCCTTATCCCTTTTTTACGATTAAAAAAAACATGGTTTTACTCCAAAATATTGTTTTTTCCAGAAATAAAAAATGATCAGCCCCTTCTCATGAATCTAATCCTGGAAATTCACACCAGAGTCTTAAATTCCAAGGATCTCGACTATCTGCACCTTTTTTCCTCCTTTTTAATCCTCGCCTTATCCCTCGAAACCTGAAAATTTCAAGAGTCACAACAAGAAAATCCAATAATTATTGAACAATAGAGATCTCACCTGCGTAAAAACGTATAAATTCCCCAAGTTAATGTTCCCTGCTCAATGGCCTACGACTTTCGATTCTCCACATATATGTGGTATATATACGTGTGTGTGTCCTTACAGAGAGGTATGAATTTTCACGGCCACCGGATCTCAAGGAGTTTGTATTTTTATTTCGTTCATTCTGCGGTATGCACAGTGTCCTATAAAGTGTCAACGAAATGGCTTTTTTTTCCTTTAATATTTATTCTGCGGTGGGAAAATTGAAATGTTGAGGCTTCATCCGGGAGAGGAGAGAGAGAGGCGAGATTTAAAGGAAAAAAAAGAAGATGAAAAAGAAGAAAAAAAGGAAGGAAAAAAGAAGTGAGAAAATAAAAATAAACGGTTTTTTTTCTTTGATGGAGTGAAATGATGAATAAAAAAAAAAAAGAAGAAACTACACAGCCAACCAGTCTGCTCGTGGCAATCTCAAAATAGTTGCGGTTCAAGGTCGTACTGTGAATCTAACGGTTCAACTAATTCGGATAAATATATATTTTTTTTGTTAAAAAAAAAGGAATTGCAGGTTTTTCTTGAGGTGCAAATTAAGGTAGTGTCTTAGAGAACGGTTGATAAAAGAGGAAACATGAGGATTTGTAGGTTTGTTTCCAATTAATTGCTGATGATTCGGGAAAATGTGCTTCAATTTACCCGAAAAAAAGTGATTAAACTATTCGAGAGTCATATCTTCAACTTGCGTATATGATTTTTTTCTCGATTTTTTTACGTTACTAATTTCCTCACGAATTGGCGAAAATCATTTTGCGGAATCTATTATCTTCTAGAATTTCTATCGGAAAAGCACCTCTACGAAAAAATCTGAGAAAATTCACCATAAATATAGACATGCCAGAGCATCTCTTGAAATTTTTTCAGATTTTTTCATAGAGTCTTTCACTCAGAAAAAAATAGTTATATATGTTTCAAAATTTTTCTCTTCATCAAAGTGATTTTTTTCTAGAATTTTTCGTGAAAAGGCACTTCTACAAAAAAATCTGGAAAAATTCACCAATGATGTAGACATGCTAGTGCATCTCTTTGAATTTTTCCAGATTTTTCCATAAAGTTCTTCGCTTTGAAAAAAATCCTTAGATATATTCCAAAAATTCCTCATTATTAAATTCATTTTTCCCTGAATTTTTCCAGAGAAAAGTTCTTATATAAAAAATTTGAAAAAATTCAACAATCATGCAGACACACTGGGGAATTCACTCAATTTTTTCTCAGATTTCTCTTGATCACACGCATTAAATAGAGAGAGAGGCAAATAGTTATGGCTACCTTCTAATTAAAATTTCTCAATAACTATACGGTGAATTGAATATTTTTTTCTTCTATTGTTTAGTTGAAATACTGTTCTCTTCGCCAATTGTTTTTAAATAATGGGTCAACTGTGTGGTTTTTTAGTAATTTCGTTATTTCTGTCCGATTTAGGGCGTTTCATCCCCACCCCCGCCATTTTTAGTAACTTTGCTAATTCATATCTCATAAATTGCACGGACAAAAATTATGAAAAAATTCAGAATAATGTAAAAAAATATCATCTTTGATGCAGCATCAAAAAAATAAGGGGTTAACTTTACTCGACTTCACTGGGATAGGAAACAATGGATCAAAATGGACCTCCATCACACCATAATTCAGCAATTTTTTCTGCATGGAGCACTCCATGAAAAAATTTGAAAAAATTCGAGAAAATACTAGAATATGTAAACATTATTGGTGAATTTTTTCAGATTTTTTCCTTCATGCCTTCATTTCCAAAAAAATCAGAATCATTTTGATATTTCGGCCCATTTTGCCCCACTCTTCCCTATCACCTTTAATCCCCTTTTATTCCCTTCCCCGGAATTTTTCTACTCCATCGAAGCTAATACCCGTTAAAATAAGACGTCATGACGCATAAAGTGCACTGCCCCTTTCTTTTTCTTCAAAATTTCACTTCGTCAATTTCGATTTTATAAAATCAGAAGAATTAATGTCTACAGCATTTGACGTCTACCATACGATTGATTCCAAGTATTTTGTGGTAACCAGCCCCCGTACGCTCGATCAACGGCAGTCAGTTAGGCGCCTATCTTCTTCAAGTCCTCAGCAAGTTGGCATGTAGTAAAGGCAAATCCCGCTTCGTTCGTTCACATCTGACTAAAAGCCGATGGATTTTGATGACTCGAGCCTAAGTGAAAAAAGAGGGGAAGCCGATACATTTAGTCACTCGGCCTGATTGGTTTTAGTTTCTGTTTGGATTTAGTAAATCCACTTTCTTGGAGAACCGCAGAGTCAACAGAAAACTGAGAAAACAGGGGAAAAATGTGCTGTAAGATCTGTGTCAAAGCTATTATGTTCAATCGGAGAAAGGAGAGCAAAAAAAATTAAAATCACGAAAATTTCCAGAAAAATCTATTTTTTTTCATTATCAGTCTCTTTAAAATATCTCGGAAACTAAGCGAGATAGGACAATTTTACCCCAATCTTCTTTTATAGCCCTTGAAATTTTCCACAAAAAAGGGTTCGTGTAAAATCGCTCTATCTCGTTTAGTTTCCAAAATATTCCCAAAAAACTGATCCCAAAAAAAATCGATTTTTCAGAAAACTTTAAATTCTCGAAAAATCGGATGAAATCGTTGACAAAAGGGAAATTACGTGCATCTCTGAAAATATCAGACTTACGAGATTTTTCCAAAAGACCTTTTTTGTAGAGAATTTAATTCTCTACAAAAAAGGTCTCTTGACATTTTCCTCTAAACCTCGTCGCCTTTTAAATATCAAAGATTTTAACTTCACCTCCAATTTTCAAGTCCATCTTCTTCTTCTTCTCAATAAAAAAAAGAGGTAAAAATAGTCCTCTGATATCGGATAATTGAATTGTGGGAGGCGCGCCAGAATCGCGAGATAGATAGAAACCCGCGTTTGGGGTTAAGGTCTCGGTCTTTGATCTGGCCACGTGCAACCGAAGAGAGTACTAAAAAGTTTTTTTTTTCTTGTTTTTTTTTCATGAATAAAAACGAATGTACCTCGTAATAATCCATGGCAGAGAGTGCGTCAGTATCACTGATTAAATCCTCGTATATCTGGCGCCAGATTACACATTACTTTTATTCATTAAATGAAGAGATTTATCCTCCATTTTTTATTTCCTAAAAATAAAAAAAATAATAATTCAATCGAGTAAATAAATCCTTTGGATGAAGAAAAAAAACGAAAAAAAAGGAAGTATTATCGTTGAAATGCTGCGTATGTGAAGTTCGAGGACAGAAAATCAGGCATTCGTGACTCGTATTCATAGGGAAGATGGGGGCAAAATGGACCAGATGTTTAAAAATAATTTGGAATTTTTTTTTGAGTGAAAGACTTTGAGAAATTGAAAGAAAAAAAAATCATCAACAAAATCTACATTTTGGAGAATCTTCTCAATTTTTTAAAGATTTTTTCATGACGTTCTTCACTTTAAAAAAAATTGTTGAATCATGATACTCTGATGGTCCATTTTGCCCCATTTTTCCCACTGCTTTCATTCCCTTTTCACAATGTTCTTCAAAGACACATGTGACATCATCCAAACCACTCACTGGTGTAGTGAAATGAAAACGATGCGATCTCGTTTCACTTGGCCTGTCTCATTGCTCTAATGCCATGATTTATGAGTTCTTCGCGTGGGAGAACTCCGCTAACTTGCTAATTGTCGATCAACTTACATCTAACACTTTTTTTTCTCTCTTGTCTCCTCTTTTTTTGTCCGTTTTTTTTTGTTGAGATTTTTTTTTCTTTTTTGTACTGATTTTAAATTCTGAGGTTACTCTTCTTTGTCAGGCGGTGATGGATCGAATTTTTTGTCCTCAAGAGTACTACACAAAGAAAATGAAAAGGGTAATTTATGGTGTTTTCAAACAAATAATTGAATTTTTATTTAATTGATAGAATTTTTGGGTATTTATTTTGCCTGAATTTTTGGGAATTTTTTAGTGACTGATTTTTTCGGCAGTTTTTTGAGAATATTTTGGAAACTAAGCGAGATAGAGCGATTTTGATGGAACCCTTTTTTGTAGAGAATTTGAAGAGCTACAAAAAAGAATTCGTGCAAAATCGCTCTATCTCGCTTAATTTCTGTGATATTCTCAAAAAAAACTGATGATAGAAAAAATACCTGCAATTTTAGTGAGATAACAAATTAGAATAATATAATATTGAATGAGATGATTAATTAATGAGGAAATATTGCAATTACGTCATTCTAATATGTAATAAACATGTATGTATTAGCTCCGATGGGCTTATTAGCCTGGAGTTTTTCAAAATTAAAGAATTAATTAAAGAATTAATGATAGAATGAAATCAAGAATTTAAAGTTTTCAATTTTTTTTTCATTTTTTTTAAAACTACTTCAGTATTTAAGCGAACTGGAGAGATTCTACCCGAATTCTTTTTTGCTTTTAAAGTTCACTATAAAAAAACATTTCCACGAAAAGTCGCTCTATCTCGCTTAATAAAATGTTTGAAAAAAACTGATGATAAAAAAAAATAAAAAAATCTCATTTCAAAATTAATTTAATTTTCTCTCCAGTTTTTTATGCAAATATCTTAGAAACTAACCGAGATAGAGAAATGTTACCTGAACCCTTTTTTGTAGCTCCTAAAATTCTCTACAAAAACCATATCTATAAAAATTGCTCTATCCCACTTAGACTCCGAGATATCTTTAAAAAACCCTTAATGGACCATCGATTCGTCAAAAAAACGTAAAATTCTTCATTTCTCACACTTCTCCTTTCTTACCAGATTGTGTGTCACGCTTCAAGCTTAACCTGTACATTCAAAGACACTTGATGCTCATCCTTTAGGCTTAAAAAATCCACGCGTAATTCACTCTCCATCTCTTTGGCCCCCAAGTTTCGCCGAAAGAAGGGCCAACCAAAGAGAAAAGGAGATAAAGAGGATTTTTTTTGGGAAGGGCCAACGTTGACTTGGGCACGTGCTGCATTTGCCCAGTTGTTTGCGGTCCAGAGAGGGAGGAGAGGGGGGGGGGGCGAATAAAGAAAGAAGAAGAAGAGGGACGAGTGTAGTTGGCCACAGGGGTCGTTGATATTTAGATGGGGGAGGAGGGGGAGGACCAAACGCAAAAAACGTCGTTAAATGGCCGAGGTCTACCATGGAGGTCCGAGTTTATGAACGCATCGGTCAATGGACCCATTTGATGCATTCCTCCAAGACACGATGGCACAAAGTGTTTCATGTGGATATGATTTTTTTTAGAGGGAGAGGGGGTGAGTGGATTAACGATTGCGATAAAACCTTTTCTTTCGATGTTATTTTGAGGGGAAACACAATGGGTAAATCTGGGAAATGGCGTTTTTTATAAGTTTTTGGTTGATATCTCGGAGAATAAGGGAGATAGCGCTATTTTTGAAGAATTGTTTTTTGTAGAAAATTTTGAGAGGTACAAAAAAGGTTTCTTTGGAAATTATCGTATCTCGCTTAGTTTCCGAGATCCTGTTAAGAAGTTGAGAAAATCCAGTGGTGAAGAAATCAAGAAGATAAGTCGATTTATTTTAAGTTTTTAAAGATATCGAGGAAAGTAAGCGAGATAACGTGATTTTAGAAGAATTCTTTTTTGTAGGGAATATTGAGGGGTACAAAAAAGGTTTCTTTGGAAGGTTTCGTATCTCGCTTAGTTTCTGAGATCCTTTTAGAAAAGTAATAAGAAAATTTCGGAAGTGAAGAAATAAAAAAAAAAAAGAGGATAAATTGACTTTTTTTTAGTTTTTTAAAGATATCTTGGAAACTAAGCGAGATAGGGCGATTTTGCTTCAATCCTTTTTTGTAGCTCTTGAAATTATCTACAGAACAGCCTCAAAACAAAAAGAGGGCGTATCTCCATTAGTTTCCGAGATATTCTTTAAAAAAATGGAAAAATTCAGTAGTGAAGAAATAAAGAAGAAAAATCTATTTTTTTCAGTTTTTTTGAAAACATCTCGGTAACAAAGCAAAATTTAGCGAAAAGATAGCGAAATTTTGTCCTAATCCCGTTCTCCAGCTCTACGAATTCTCTCCAAAACAGCCTTCGAATAAAAAGGACGTATCTCCATATATTCCCCAATATATTCTTAAAAAAAACATCGACTCATCCCGTTTTACCCCTTCACCACTGAATTGAATCTGGAAGAAATTAAAAAGGCAAAAGTGTAAAAAAAAGCACTTTCTGCAAATTCTTCAAGCTCTCTTCAAAAAAAAAAAAATGTTATTTTTATCTCGTAAAAGAAAATACTTAAATTTATACGTTTCATCAGTTTGTTTGGACACGCTGTCTTCAAACGTTGCAAGAAAGAATATTTAATATCCGCTCTCAAGATTTTATATGCAATAACAAAATATCTTTTAAATTCCTATTCGCCTCTTCTTCTGACAGTTTGAAAAACAGGTCATGAACTTCATGACACAAAGTTCCTCGTTGTTTCATTTCCAAGCACCTTAAGAGGCCTAACTCTCTTTGTCATTGAGTTCTCCTCACTTGTGATTCATCGGTACAAAACTCTCTCACATACATATATATACACACATATGTGCAAAAAAAAAAAAAAGAGGAAAAAAGAGGCAGCCACTCATATTAAAGTAAATTCAAACGACTTTAACATTTGCCATCAATCCGATCTTTTGTCGCATTATCGAAACAACACACAGGCAACGCATCTCAGCCACTGACATTTATGTTTTAAAGAAGAGGCAGAAAAAGGAAGACAAAACACAAGTTGGTGGAGGAGAGAGGAGAAAAGAGAAAAAAAGAGAAAAGAGAGAAGAAATGGAGAGAATAAAGAATTGAAAAAAAATAAGGGAGTCACTATGTAGACCCGTGGCTATAAAGTATTTTATAGCGTCTTTAAATTCTCTGCAGTTAAAAATTTTCAGCTTCTTCTTGTTTTTAAATAATTCAAATTGTTTTCATTTTCAATTACAATTATTTTTAGGTGGAATTTATGGATTATTTTATGCTATTGAGGGATTTTTTGGGGGAATATCTAGGGAATTAAGAGCAATTTTGATGGGATGTTTTTTGGAGCTTCGTATGAAAAAGGATTTGAGTAAAATTTCTCTATCTCACTTAGTTTCCGAGATATTCTTGATAAAGTGGAGAATTTGAAATTTTTGAAGATGATATTTTTTTACATTTTTCTGAATTTTTTCATAATTTTTATCCGTGCAATTTATGAGATATGAATTATCAAAGTTACTGAAAATAGCAGTGGTGGAGATGAAAAGCCCTAAATCGGACAGAAATAACGAAATTACTAAAAAACCACACAGTTGATCCATTATTTCAAAACAATTGGCGAAGAAAACAGCATTTTAACTAAATAATAGAAGAAAAAAATATTCAATTCACCGTACAGTTATTGAGAAATTTTAATCAGAAGGTAGTCGTAACTATTTGCCTCTCTCTCTATCTCATGTGATAGGAGATTAATCTAAAAAAAAATTCGAGAAAAAAAATTATGTTCACAAGCTGAAGATATGACTTTCGAATAGTTTAATCACTTTTTCGGGTAAATTGAAGCACATTTTCCCGAATTATCAGCAATTAATTGGAAAATCACCTACAAATCCTCATTTTTTCTGTTTTATCAACCGTACTCTGGGATACTATCTTAATTTTCTCATCAATTTTTCAGAAATATAGCGGAATTTAAGCGAGATAGAGCTATTTTAATACTCACCTTCTCTAATGGCACCTGAAATTCGATAAAAAAAGATCATTATTAAAATTGCTGCATCTCGCTTAGATTCCATTTCCCTATTTTTCATTCAAATGATTCAAATTATTTTCATTTTCAATTACAATTATTTCGAAAATGCATATTACACACAATTGTACAATTGTCAATGGAGTGTAATCATTTATAGGGTCAATTAATTAAAATTCATTGTGATGTGTTTGTTAAAACCATATTAGTCTGCATTTAGAATAATCTGTCAAGTAAAATTAGAGAGAATGAAAAAAGGGGAGAGAGCTTTGCATAATCACAAATCATCAATTTTATTTCATTAATTTCTATCTCGTGGGAGAATTTATTTCAATATCACTTCTGAAATGATTCACTATCAGGCTCTTTTACTATTATTATCATTATTCAATTCAGCCTTTTAATTTGATTTTTGGTGGTTGCCGCATTTTGCTCGCTTTTTTCTTTTCTTCTTTTCGTTGGGGGAAGTTTAATGGTGAGTTAACTTCTGCTATTAATTATCCCTAAGCAAACATCTTGTCAGATCCCACTGAACTAGAAAATGAGTAAAAAAAAAAAAACGTGCGGTTCCTTTTTAAGAGCCTTCATAATTGATTCCTCTGAGGGGCCCTCCGGGCCAGCAGGGGGCACTTCATCGGATCCCTTTAAATAAAATGAATTCATCAAATTTTCAGTGATTCAAATTGACAGACAATCAAAAAAAAATTTTTTTTTTTTATTAAAAAATTCGAAGTCCACACTTTTTTTTCAAATATCTCGGAATTCTTTCGAGATTGAGAAATTTTGGTAGAAACCTTTTTTGTGGAGAATTTCAAGAGTTAAAAACCCAGCTTAGGGTAAAAAGGGCGTATCTCCATTAGTTTTCAAGATATCCTCAAGAGAGTGTTTAAAAAAAAATTTTTTTTTTTCTTTTTTATATTTTTTTTCTACATTTAAAATAATTTCAATTTATTTTTCGTGTTTTTTCTACGGAAAATGTTTTCAGCTCAATGAAGCATCCTTTTATTTCCCAATTTTTTGCAATTTTTTTTGAACCCTGGAAAAGATGCTTGAACAAAGAATTCTTGTTGAAAAATTCATCTTGGATAACATCCAAGTGGCTGTTGAGTATACACGAATATCGTTTGAAAAAAAAAAAAAAAAAAAAAAACCAACTGGTTCATTGTCGAACAGGCATGACCGACCTCGATAATAATGTACAGTGGCAGTCCAAACATCTTGAGTATTCAGTGGCGTTTACACACTGACTTCCACACACAATTCTCCTAGATTTCAATTTAGCAGAAACCTAATTTTGTATTTATTCTCTCAGTAGTTTTCTGTTCAAGGTTGTATGGTTTTGCTTGATGCCAGGAGAGTCTTCACACACATTCAGATGAATTTAGAAATTTCATTCAATGGTATTTCAATGTGAATCTCATTGAATTACGGTTTGAGAGAGGATTTAAAATTAATTTTTTTTTCGGGGGCGGATGAAGCTGTTTTTGGAATCAGGTAGAATGAAATTTGATCCTTGAGGAGGGGGGTTTATTATTTTAAAGATATTGAGGAAATTATTGGATTTAGGAGGATTTGTGAAGAGAGTTTTTCTGGAAAGTATTCAATTTTATAGAAAAAAGGTATCTTGTGATTTTTTCATAAATCCATTATTTCTGAAGATTTTTAAACAAGTGTCTTAAGAACTTTGAAATTTTTTAGAAAATTTGTGCAAAAACACGTTTTTTATCTCAAATTCTCGCAGATTCTGAGTTAAATCATTTTTAAAAATCTGCTACATTCAAAACCCTCATTTTGCAACAATTGCCACCAATAAATTCGGAAAATCGTTGAAATTTTCATAATTTAACTTCATTATGAAAAAAAAATGAGAATTTCTAGAATTACACTGACGAATGTTAGAAGATTAATTTTGCAAATATCTTTGAAAATCATGGATTTATGAAGAATTTACAAAAAAACCTTGTTTTTATTTGACTTTTCTATAAGAAAAACGCTCTCTCGTGATTTTTACATAGATCCATTATTTTCAAAGATATTTGCAAAAACACCTTCAAAACTTAGAATCTTTCAGAAAATTCATTCTAACAGATGTTTTTCACACAAAAATTCCTCAGCTTGTTGATAAATTCATCTAAAACTTTCCATCTTCATTCGAACCCCTCATTTTCTCCAATTCCCCTCTCAAAAACTCAAAGAATCTAAAAAATTTGAATAATTCAATTTTTTCATTAAAAAAAATGAACAAAAAAATTAAAATTAAAAATTTTAAAAAATGATTCTAAAGATTCTCTCAGATAGTATTGGGTTCAAAAGAATTCATCAATACTTTTTTTCTAGCCCTTCAAATTCTCTCCAAAAAAAAGTCTCTTCTAATTTCCTTAAAAATTCATTATTTTCCAAAATATTTTCGAAAATCTCTCCAAAATTTAACATTTTTTCGAAAATAAATTCTGAATCCCTTCTTTTAATTCTAAATTTTCTCAGTTTTTCATAAAAATCATCAGCAAAAGATTTCATCCATCTCCTTTCAAAAAAAAACCTCCATTGAACCACATAATGCAACAAAAAAAATAACCGCAAAAAAATTAAATTCTCTAGTATTACACTCGTCTCGTAATTTTCATCTTTATTTTTTATGAATGAATCATTCATAAAGTGACATGACCCGTACGCTAAAACTACGACCCCTTTTGGCCATGTAAATTTAGGGTGAACAAACAAAATGTATATTTGCCGCATACATAGATTTTTCTTTCTTTTTCGTTTTGTGCATTTGATTATGACGTATCGTGACTCGCATGTCAGAGGAGATCTTAATCGAGAGATATCTTTGTGGCCGTTGGGCAAATTGCCGGAGACTTGTAACAACTGCTTGGCGTGGCTTCTCAATTCAGTTTGGTCCATGTGAGCATTCTCCTCCTCCCCCCCCCCCCCCCCCCTCCACCTCTTTATACCACGAGAGTTCAATCATCAATGCTTCCGCGTTTATTTTCCACTTTAAATTTGAATTGAACTGAAATTCTTCGTTTTAGTTAGAAATTTTCTCGTGGAATTTTTTTTTTATTTTCTCGTGGAATTTTTTTTTATTTATTTTCTCGTGGAATGAAGAATAAATTTTTTGCAGTGTAATTTTTTTCACTTCCCCTTTTTCCACTGTAGATCACTTGGACTTGCCTCGATGGGGGCCACCCAAGTAACCCATTGTACTGTTCACAATATGGTTAACGTGGTCGATCATAAAATAGCCCGAATAAAAAAGTCATGAGAGTTGTAAATTCAATCTCACGATTTTTCATGTATTTTTTTTTCGCTTTTTTTAAAGCAGAATTAAGGAGAAAAGGATTTTTATATTCGTTTAAGAATAGAAAAAAAATAGTAAATGAATTTTTCCAAAAGTTATGCGTTTGGTAATTAATGAAAACAATTGGTAATTCGATAAAGAGTTTCGGTAATTATAAAAAAAATCATTAAATTCAAGAAAAGGGTAAAAATAGAAAATTCACCGAATAAGAAATAAGAATTTGACGGAAAATTACCAAATTGCAGTAAAATTGATTAAATTAATAAAATGAATTAAATTACAAAGTAAATCGATAAATTAGAAAAATTGGGGTTTGAAGAAGATCCATTGCAAGTTTTTGAAGAATATCTCAGAAAGTAATGGAGATACACTCTTTTTGCTCCAATTCTCCGTTTTAACACTTGAGATTAGCTAAAAAAATGCAGATTGTAAATTCAATTTCACGATTTTTCAATGTATTTTTCTTTTCATTTTTCCAAAATTAGAATTAATGAGAAGAAAAATTTTTACATACGTCTGAAAATGAAAAGAGGAATCGAAAATTATTATTATTTTTTTCTTTTGTTTTTAGAGGTACTGCAAAATTTTAAAAAGTTTCGTAAAAATCAAAGTTATCGAAACAAAAATTCATTTCAGTATTTTTCTGTCACTAATTTTTGAAAAAATATTTTGGAGAAGATACGCTCTTTTTGCTTTCATTTTTTTCAGCTCTTGAAATTCTCAACAAAAAAAAAAATTAGTATAAAAAAAGCGTATATCCATTAGTTTTGGGGAAATTTGCTGGAGAAAACCCTCAACAAAAATCGATTTCACAATGATTATTTTATGACTATTTTATCTTCAGTTTTTTTTTTAAATTCGGTATCAATTTTTATAATGACCTCTTTTTATAGATCTCTTTAAAAACTACAAAAATAAATTATGAAGATCGCTCTATCTCACTTAGATTCCGAGATATCCTCAAAAAACTTCTAATTAAATAAAATTGATTTCCCCGAAAATTTAATATTCTCTTAAAAACAGCTGCAAAAAAATTCCCCTTAATTCAACTAGTACTACTGCATTACAAATTTAAATTTCCATTGACTCGAGAGTGTAGCCAAATAGAATAAAATTTCAATGAAATCGTTAAGATTAAAACTAATACACCATATGTGCACTTTTGCTCTCTTGCAAGCTTACGATTTTAATGCCCTTGGGAGGCATCTGGTTACGTATCAATAATTTCTTTTTTTAATTTTTTTATTTATTTTTTTTATTCTCAATGTATCTAATGCCCTGAGTAAAAGGAGTATTGGCCAACTACTCAGTAGTAAATGAGATTAAAGTCATTAGTAGAGTTACATTGAAATTACATTGAAATTTATTTCAATCATTATCGATTCCCCAATCAAATTAATTTATTTATAAAAAAAAAATTGAAAAAAAAAATCCTAAGCAATTTTCAATTTTCTTTTGATCTTTGATCAAAAGAGAGAAAAAAAGAAAAAAAGGAGAGAAAAAATTTTAAAATTTATTTCAAGATTTGCAATTAATTTTGCTTCTGTTTTTGAAAAAAAACATCAAATGAGAGAAAAAAATGAGGAGTGGGAAAGAGCAAAAATGAGTTAATAGTTGGGGTCATTGACGGTTAAAATCATAAGGAAAAGTTAGGTGGAAGGGGGATGAGAGGGGGGGGGGGAAGATAGGAAAAACACGGGTGCCAAGTGAGTTCTTGGTAACCCTGAAGTCGGTCTTTGTGCCTAACGCTTGAACGGGTGAAAGGAAGAAGCAGAAAATGGAGATAAAAAAAAAGATTTCAAAAAAGAATGAGAAGAAATATATATATATATATATATATATTTATATATATATAAAGAGGAAAAAAAATAAAAGGAAGAGCAGCCAGAATGCAAATCACCCGTGTACGCACACACCATATACGCCCTCTATCTCATGTGCACTTCAATGTTAGTCTACAATTGTCCAGAGAAAATGCTGAGTTCAAGAAAAGAGATGAGATTCCAGTATTATCTCTATTTCAATTCTACATCTCGTTTGTTTTTACATGAAAAAAAAATACGACGAATAAGTAGAAGAGACGAAAAAATGTTCAAAATGGATCTCTATAGCAATATGATTCAGGATTTTTTTTCGGAGTGAAGGACTCGTTAAAAAAATCTGAAAAAATTTGAGAAGATGCTGCAATATTTGGACCTTGTTGTTGAATTTTTTCAGATTTTTTTGAAGACTCCTTCACCCTAAAAAAAATCCCAAATCATTTTTTTATCTTCCCTCCATATTTTCGCTGCATTTACAGATCAAGTTGAAGTCCAGGGACTATTTTGAAAGGATCTCGTAAACTATTGGAGTTACGAGAATTTCTCAGAAGACCTTTTTTGTAGAGAATCAAATTCTCTACAAAAAAGGTTTCTTGACATTTTCCCCTAAACTCACTCGCCTAAAAGATATCCGCAAAAAACGTGTTTGTGGAATTTTTAGAAACATTTTCTTTTTGTTTCATCGGAAGATGAAGAGATATTTCACAGAATCTTCACCTCTTCATCTTTTATTCCTGCATTTCATTTGTTTCCTACGCAAGTAGAAAACACGAAGAGAGAATAAATAGTCAAAGCGCGAAAGAAACTGGTATATGATGTGTTTTCCACTGTGTGTATCACAAATATGCAGGGTGTTAAATCACGTTTTACGAAGACACAAGTTAGGATCAAGAGCTTGCATAAGTTATCCGAAGCATTAAACCCATAGAATTCTGACAATGCGGAAGAGTTCCAACAGGATGATAGCTTTGTTACATTACTGCATTTACTCGCAAGTTTTTCATGCAATCAATCATTTAATTACTTATTAACGTCTGTGCATTAATAAAACATTTGAGTAGTCGAAAAAAAAAAAATCGAGTGATGAATATTCTTCAAGATTCATAAATAAAAAGAGATGTTGAATAATTCATGAAAAAAAAATTAATGAAGCATCGAGTGAATTTTTCGATGATTTTTAATGATGAAATTAATCCAAAATAGAAGTCACTAAAATTTTTACAGTTAATTTCACAACTTTGCTATCTTGAAGATTCATCGATGATCAATAAATTAGAATGTTGAAAAAATTGCACAATAAAATGGGGAATTTCGCGTGGATTGAACGTGAAAATAAAGCATGTGGTAACAATATTAAAAGAATAACAATTTAAGTCAAAGTGGGATCGATGAAACAGGAAAAATGAGGATTTGTAGATGAGTTTCCAATTAATTTCTGATAATTCGGGAAAATGTGCTTCAATTTACCCGAAAAAAGTGATTAAACTATTCGAAAGTCATATCTTCAGCTTGTGAATATGATTTTTTTTTCTAGAATTTTTTTTTACATTAATTTCCTATCACATGCATGAGATAGAGAGAGAGGCAAATAGTTACGACTACCTTCTAATTAAAATTTCTCAATAACTATACAGTGAATTGAATATTTTTTTCTTCTATTATTTAGTTAAAATGCTGTTCTATTCGCCAATTGTTTTTAAATAATGGGTCAACTGTGTGGTTTTTTAGTAATTTCGTTATTTCTGTCTGATTTAGGGCGTTTCAATCCCCCCCCCCCCCCTCAACGCTATTTCCAGTAACTTTGATAATTCATATCTCATAAACTGCACGGACAAAGATTATGAAAAAATTCAGAAAAACGTAAAAAAAATACTATCTTCAAAAAAAAAATTTAATTCTCTGAAAAAAAGGTCTTTCGTGATTTTTTTCATAACTATTTGTTTGTGAAAACATCCTCAGAATTTAGAAATTTGAAGGAAATTCATTCTGACACGTCTTTTCCTTTAAAACTCCCTCAGCTTTTCATTAAAATCATTTTAAAAAATGCATCTTCTTCAAAATTCCCATTTTGCCTCAATTTTAACCAGAAATTTCCCCAATAAAAATGATTACAAAATTAGAGCATAAAAATTTCACGATAAAATCCAGAATTTCGTCGGATTAAATTCGAAAATTTAGGCACGTGGTAACAATATCAAAAGAATAACAATTCAAGTCTAGACACTAGACTTAAAACAATCCACCACTTTTATCCCTAATAATATTCTTCTTCAAATCAGTTCAGGTCCTGGTTGTGATAATTGAACGATAAAATTATACTGTTGATGCTTTCTCATCTTTTTTTTTTCCTCCCTCAGGTTATATCCAGCTGGGTAAAGTTTATTCTAGACAAATCAAAAAAAGAATTTCCTCCTGTATTAACTCAGAGTGGATACGAGAGAGAGAGAGAGAGAGCCGTTGGGGTTCTGGTTGGCTGTTTACATAAGCGAATTCTATCGGTTTAATCGCTCTCGATCATCGCACTCTACCAGTGTCTTCTGTTTTTTTCTCATTCTTCTGTGTGTTTTTTTAACAATTCGCCTTTTTTTTTTCTTCTTCTTCTTCTTTTGCTCCTTTTGCTAAAAAGTAAAGGTACACACAGGCATATAGACTTGTTATCTTTAATCCCGCAGTTTCTGTTTTTCTTTATCGTTCGCTTACAATTCCACGATGGCATGGATAAACAAACGTTCATCGTGCTAGAAATTCTTCATAATTTTTTTTTGCCTCAAATTTTTCCATCAATAAAAAGTAGAAAAAAAAACATTAAAAAACAGGTATTTTGCGATTTTTTACTAAAATTAGAATATCACAAAATTGAGTAGAGATACAGAAACGTAATAGAAACGTTTTTTGGAGAACAGAACGAGACCTTCAAAAAAGGTTTCTTCAAAAATTTCGCTATCTCGCTTACTTTTCGAGATATTTCCAAAAAACTGCTAACATGGAAATTTCCTTTTTTTTGTGTTACAATTTTGAAATTTTAATGCAATTTTTCTTGATAGGGATCTTGGAAACTAAGCGAGATAGCGAAATTTTTGTAGAGATCTTTTTTGTAGAGAATTTTAAGAGCTACAAAAAAGGTTTCCTCTAAAATTTCGCTATCTCGCTTAGTTTCCGAAGGCATCAAACAAGAAGTATGAAACTGCAGAATTCCCATTAATTTCATTTCCATAAATCAAATTAACCCATTGAATAAATTTATTGCTACAAAATAAATCCCCTTGGCTCTTTCTCTCTCTCTCTCTCTCTCTTTGCCTGAGCCTATAAATTGCAATAGCCCCAAGATTAATTTTCAAAACCCACGGAATAACAATTTAACGAAGGGATAAAGCACCCGCAGGTGCACCGATGAAAGTCTCATCTGGCATTGGTGTCACAAAGAAGATTAGAATTATAAAGGAAAATGCTGTAATTCACCTTGGGGCAATAATGTGCGTAGAGAAGTACCACATTATTATAGGGAAAGAGCAAGAGAGAGAGAGATTGTGTTTAAGATCGATGCAGGGGGATAAATAATCACTCGATGAATGACGAGATTATAACCTCGTGTGCTCTTTTATGTATGCATTAAAACATGTAAATATGTGTTTTTTCCTTTCTTTTTTGAGATTTTCTGAGATCTCTATCTCATCTGTGTTTGGCGAAGGGATTTTAATCCTTTGGTGAATTGTGTTCTTTATTCAATGATTTTTCAATTAAAGTAGAGTTAACTTCCGAGATATTCTGAAAAAAATGAGCAAGAAAATTTGACTTAACTCGTTTTACCACTTCACTACTGAATTCATGAGTGAGAAGAGAGGTCAGGAGTCTATTTTAAAAGGCATTCAAAAACTATGAGGTTTACACAAAAATCTCGAGAGATCTTTTTCATAGAGAATTTTATTTTCTACAAAAAAGGTTTCTTCACTTTTTTCTTTAAATCCACTAGTTTTAGAGATATTCGAAAAAACGTCTGTACAAAATTTCTTCTCTCATTTTCTGAGATCTCTATCTGCATTGAGCGTGAGAATTATAATTCCTCAGTAAAGTGCATTCTTTCATTGACTGTTTTTTCTCACTTTAACTCACTACTCCAATCGTTTTTCAATTATTTTTATTCCTGATAAGGTCGCGACACTTTCTGCCTTCAGTATCAAACCAGTAACACCAATGGGATGTGTCGTAATGGTTAATATCGGTGTATTCACGTAACCAGCCCAGCTGGCACCTCCGTGCGAGTCCCTTCGAGCAAAGACCCCAGTGAGACTCTCTTATTTTTCCTTTTTTTTCTTTCATTATTCATTTTTTTCCCATTTGCTTCTTCATCTCTTCTTCACCGGTGCTTCTTGCCTCAGGTAACGTACGCGCCAGAATGCAGGATGCAAAATGAGATGAGAAAGAGGCGAATGAGAGAAAAACTCTTTCTATTTTTTTCTTAAAATCGCAGAAATATGAGTTTTTTTTGAGTGGAATTTTTTTTTTTATCTCAGAAGAAATAATCGACCTAAATTAATTTAATCATTGTGTTTTTAAGGGCAAATTCTCCTGACTTTGGATTGAGAATAGCCCAATTTCTTCATTTTTTAATTAAAGCCAGGGAAATATCTTGAAAAATAAGATTTTGACTGAAAATGTCCAATTTTTAGAAAAATTATTTAAAAAAAATCTTTTACATGGGTTTCTTGACCGAAATTTCCTCAGCTTTTCAATGGAATCGTCAGAAAAAACCTATCACCAATATTTTCACTGATTTTGATGGATTTTCATTGCAAAAAAACATTAAAACTAAAATATCTCTGTTTCACTTATTATTCTTCTGTAAATATCTGCGAAACGAGTAAATTTAGAGAAAAATGATCAAAAGGCCCTTTTCATAGGAAATTTTATGGGCTTCAAAGAAGATTTCTTGAAAATTTCCTCTAAACTTTACCATTTTCGAGATTTTTGCGAAATTCTCTGTAAAATCCTTATTTTCGTGAACACGACACTTTGAATATGTTGGAAAAGAGGCAAATGAGATAAAACTCTTCTCATTTTGTCTTAAAATAGCAGGAATGTGAGTTTTTTCGAGAGAAATATTTTTTTTGTAATCATCTCAAAAAATAATGGACTTAAAAAAGTGAAATTTTGACGAAAAAAAAGGAATTTTTCAAAAAAATCATCAAAAAAAAAATTAACACACGTTTTTCAACGGAAATTCCTTCCAATTTTCAAGGGAATCATCGAAAAAAATCTATCTCAACCATTTCCATTGATTCTTTACAATTTTCATAGTATAAGATATTAAAAATGAAACATCTCCTGTTTCGCTCCTCATTCTCCAATAAATATTCACGAAACGAATGAATTTAGAGAAAAATGTCAAGATACATTTTTTGAAGAGAATTTTGTGAGCTACAAAAAAGGTTTCTTGACATTTTCCCCTAAACCAACTCATTTCCAAGATCTCTTTAAAATTCTCTTCAAAATCTCCAATATTTCGTAAAAACGTAAAAAAAAATTTTTCGATCGAGATTTTTTTGATCAAATTATCTCAGAAAATAATGGACGTAAACTAATTGCATTATTGTATTTTTCATTGTAAATTCCTGAACCTCGGACTGAGAATAGCCCAATCTCTTCATCTCTCAATTAATCCGCGGAATTTCCACCATAAAAAAAAATTAATAATTTCTTTATTACAAAGTTATTGAGAAGATAAAGGGAAAATACAACGAGTTTACATTAAAATTATCCTCGGTAAATTTTCCCCGCCTCAATCATCCAACCCCTCGATGATAGAAATCCAAAGATACACACTTAGAGGCGTCTTGCTCAATGACTCGGTTCGTTAAACGCGTTTACTGCGGTTAGTTAGGAACGCAGTCAATGGATAGTGAATTACAAACCACTACACAGACACTTTTAACTTGGTTTTAACTATACTATTTTATCATTTGGATTAATCAAAAATTTACTAGTATGTATTTATTTGTAATTGCACATTAGCTAAAAAGGTGCATCGCTTGAATGTGTGTGTGTGTTTCCGGTTGTTTAATTGCGCCAAATCCATTCGACCGCGACATTTGTGAAATTAAGAAAATTGTCAAAAATATCTGAAAATGTTAAGTTTTTTTTTTCAACAAATGAATTATTTAAAAAAAAATAAGTGGATAATAGTATTGTTTTCCAACTGAAATAGCTTTTTCCGCTGATACTTTAGCAATATGCTTCCGAATGGAAGTGATACAATTTTTTTCAAATCATCATCAAAATATCAAATTTTGAAGAAATTCATTGAAACGCCAATAAGTCGAGAACTAATCATGCAAATAAGCTCAAAATTGACAGACATCTAACTGATACAACTCTCGAGATAATATATGAGTACGGGAGAATGGGGCAAAATGGACATTGTAATGAAACGGTCAGAGATGGATTTTTTTTGATGATTCTATTGAAAGGCTGAGGAAATTTTAGCCGGAAAACGAGTGTCAGATGTATTTTTTTCGATTTTTTTGTAAATTCGATATTTTTCGGCATTTTTGAGGGGTAAAAGCCTTTTCTTCTTTGAAAATTTTCAGTTTTTTGCAAATATCTCTGGTTCTCTCAGTCGTAGCAATTCGGGGTTTGTCTCAAATGAAGGGAGAGCTCATTTTCCATCGATTTATGGGGTTTTGAATTCAAAAATATCAATTTTTGGGCTAGTTATAGGCCAAAAATTGTTTCACAAAACTGTTCCACAAAAATGCCCATAAATACCTTAAAAATCGATATTTTCAAATTGAAAAACCTATGAATCGATGGCAAATGATCTCATCTTTCACCTCCCATCGAAATTTTTACGCTACGACAAATAGCACCGAAGATATTTTCAAAAAACTGAAAATTTTCTTTAAAAAAGGAGTTTTTCCCCTCTAAAATGCTCAAAAAAGTCAAAATCGCCAAAAATTCAAACAAATTAATTCCAGCACTTATTTCCCGCCTAAAATTTCCTCAGCTTTTCAATGAAATCGTCAAAAATAATCTTTCGCCAATATTTCTATTAATTTCAAGAGTTTTCCATAATGTTTGCCTAAAAATTTGGATGTGTCCATTTTACCCCTGATGTCCATTTTGCCCCACCTTCCCCTATAAATAACATCAGTTGAATAGTTTCCAGAAATTCCATTAAAAACTGATTTTCGAAAAAAGGACAGATCTCAAAAAGTATCGATCGAATTCTCTTCAAATAAAGCTTAAAAAATAGAGTTCGTCGAGAGGAAATTTTCCACAAAATATGAAATTTTTCTATAAAACCGTTTTGCTGTAATTGAGACTTTTATGCACACACAGACACAGAAATGCGCTAAAAATATCATTTTCTCTCTATTTATATCATTTTAAGTATCTTCTATTAAAAAAATTACAATCGAAAATTCTGATGATTACATAGCTTCCATTCGGAAGCAAAAACTGACTTAAACCAAGCAAACAAAAATTTACTTCTATTCATTTGTAAATCATACACTAACTAAAAAGCTTCATTGCTTAAATGTGTGTGTATTTCCGGTTGTTGAATCGCACAAAATCCACTCGACCATGACATTCTCCCATCAACCAATGTGCATGTCCAGTGATTCTAGTAGTGTAATAAAAGGAGTAAAAGTATTACGTTCAATGGCAAGAATAAAAGGAAATGAAAAACATTGACAAGGATTTCCGAGTTAGTTCAGGTTCATTAGCGTAGGTAAAATCCGAAAAGATCAACAAGAAATGATGAAAATCGATCGAGACACATTGAAATTCAATTTAACCTGTTTTTCATGCTGAGTGAAACGAGTCTCAACTGAGGTTTACGGTAGTTACATCCTCTCAAGTTCATTAGCGTCAGTTTTAAAGGGAGAGAAACAAGAGGGAATTATTAGAAATTATTTTCATTCATTTAATTTTGATTTTTTTTTTTGGTGGGAAAAAAAGAGGAGATTTGATTGATGGATCTATTTGGTCGAGTAATCTATCATTTTTTTTTGATTATTTGAAATTTTTTTGAATTTTTTGAAGGGTCAGGGCACCCGCATAGGGGAAAGTGGGGGAAAATGGAGATTTTAATTAAAGGGGTTGAGATTGATTTTTTCAAATGATTTTGTTGGGAAGCTGAGGAAATTTGAGGAGAAAAACATGTTTTGGCTTCAATTTTTTGGAATTTTTTAGAGAGTTTGAGATTTTTTATCGTCGATTTTTCAAACATTTCAGTTTTTTGAGGATATTTTAGGTTTTATTGGTCATACCGAGGAAATTTTGAATGGAGGTGAAAGGTGAGATCATTTCCCATCGATTCATAGGGGTTTGAAACGACAAATATTGATTTTTAAAGCATTTATAGTGCAAAAACTGATTTTCATCAAAAATGGCATATAAGTGTCTTAAAAATCCATATATGATATTTTTTAAATAAAAATCACATGGATCTGTGGCAAATTACCTCATCTTTCACCTCCACTCAGAATTTTGACGGTACAACCAATGGAACCGAAGATATTTTCAAAAAACGGAAATTTTCGGATTTTTCCCTAATTTTTCCCTGAAAAAATAAAATTTTCCAAAAAATCCTCAAAAATGAACTCTTACTCAAATTTTCTCAG
Organism: Aleiodes leptofemur; assembly: GCA_963942555.1. NCBI lineage: Eukaryota > Metazoa > Arthropoda > Insecta > Hymenoptera > Braconidae > Aleiodes > Aleiodes leptofemur. The sequence continues at coordinate 4,682,683 of OZ012615.1, read as the reverse complement.
TTTTTCAATAAAATCATCGAAAAATTCCTATCTCAAATATTTCCACCAATTTTCCACAATTTCCATAATATAAAACATCAAAACTAAAATGTCCCCATTTCATTCTTCCATAAATACCTACAAAACGAGTAAAATGAGCCAAAAAACTCAAGAAACCTTTTTTACAGAAAATTTTATCACCTCCAAAAAAGGTCTCTTGACATTTTCCCCTAACCCTCCTCATTTCCAACATCCCTTCAAAATTCTCTGCAAAAACTCCAAAATCGTAAAAAAAAATTCTTCAATATCCATTAAATTTCTCCAAAAAAAGAGAAACACTCTTCGATTCTTCTGGTAGCATTAACCTTTGAATTCAAAATTGATTGAAAATTGATGCAGCATCATTTCCAATACTTCATCTTTAACTTTCCGTGATTTATGCTTAATTTTTTTCTCTCTTATTCAAAGTTCCTTATGACTCCGGTATGCACGTAGGCGGAATATATTTTAGCGGGGGCGTCGTCCACCTTGTGTATAACTCTACCCCCCCCCTCTCTCTCTCTTTTTTCTCCATTCGCCTGTATATATTACATACATTGAAAAAGCTGCCAGGAAGCTTGCCGCAGGGCAATCCCCGGTGTGTTGCCATTATAAATAGTCCTATGGGCTTGCTAATCGCTGAAAATGACAGACGAATACGAGTTACAACGCACAAAAGTGGTACCCGGTTACTCATCCCCTTAAAATTACATTTTTCAGCCTGTGATAATAAATTATTTCGCTTAAATTCTCTCGTTGATGACTCAATAGAAAAAAAAAAAAAAATTATCAGATTTTATCTCCCTTTTTTCTTTTTCTCTCTTTCTCCCTTTCTTTGCGAAAAAAGGAGTAAAATAATGAATTAGTTGAAAATGATTTAAGATAAAAAAAATTTTCTCCCTTTTTTTTAACTTTATTTTATTTTAGTTTCGTGAGACTTTTGGAATTTTATTTTCATCCACAATTTAACGGCCAACACTCTCTCTCGCCACACATTTTTTTTCCAAACTGGCAGACGCCGTGTCTGGCTTCCACAACAGGGCCTGTAAAAACGGATTCATGTGTGTCTTCGTGGCTATTAAACGAGTCATCGATCTTTTCGATGCGGATTCTGGATGGAATTTTGGGTGAAATTGAGAAAATAATCAGGAAATTGGGGTTTTTTCATTTTGGGAATCATTAAATAAGTCATTTATCATGGAGGGGGCTACATATGGTATTAATTTGGGGGAATTATGCGTGGGGAATTAATTTTGAGAAGTGGCGAAAGATATTTCCAGTAGTAGAAATAGGTGAAAAGAGCTGAAATTATGGAAAATTCCACTTTTTCTTCAAGATCTCTGGACTTAAACGAGATAGCACATTTTTTGTGATGACCTTTTTTGTGAAGAATTTTGAGAGCTACAAAAAAGATCTCTTCAAAAATTGCAATATCTCTCTCCGCCTCAAAGATATTGCAGAAAAACAGATTCTAAAAGTGAGTCATCGAATTTTTCTCTCATTTATCCTCCCAAAAAAAATGTTTAATAAAATTAATTAATTTCCCTCGGAAAAAATTGCAATTACACGACATACGAACATACACATTGGCTATTCGTTAACCGTCACGGACAAGAGAGAAATCCGGTGGCCACGGCCATCACTTTAGATCCAGAAATACACAGGAGTTGGTCTAAGAGTCGCGTGCATAAAGTCGCGGTAGCCGCATCAGCGGGGATCTCAAGTTTCATCCAAGAAAACGAGTTACAGAATCGAGTCTCACTCACTCCTCTCTACACCCACTTTCAGAATTTCTTTTTTTCCTTTTTCCTCCACTTTTTTTTTCTAAAAATAAAATTTTAATTCAATTTAATGAATCGTTTATTTTTTCATATTTCTCTCTCTCTCTCTTTTTTCTCTTTTTGCTCTTTTTTCTCTCTTTCTTTCTCTATTAACGATACTCTGGTCTCTTCTATTTGCAGACTGGCCACGTGAAGACATCGACTGGGAGTTACATAATAAAACCAACTGAGAGCGCAGAAAATGAGAGAAATTCAATTGATCATGAATCTACCCTTCAGCACGCAATTTACAGGCTATCTACTACAAGAACTAGTACGAATGATATTGATCTACCAGATGATACTGGACACAACTGCGGAGTTATTGGTGAGTCTTTTTTTTTTTAATTCATGCTTTTAATTAAAAAATGTTGAGAATTAAATCACTAGGATAAATCGAACATCGATTTTTTTATATTTTTTATTTTGAGCTTCCAAACCCTTTTTGGGCTTTTTTTAGCATTACAAAAGATGGAATTGTACAGAGAAAACTCTGTACTTCTTCCAAATTATCTTAACATTTGCAAGTGATTTTTTTTTTCATTAATTTGCAAGTGATGAGATTTTTATCTTTCCATTTATATGTATAAATTACTATTTTCAATGAAGATTGAATTTTTTCCTCAGGGAAATTTTGAAGTAAAATGGGTCTAAAAATTCGAGGGAAGTTTATGTTTAGAGGATCTCGGAAAGTATTGGGTTTAGACAAATTTATGAGGAGACCTTTTTTGTGGAGAATTAAGTGCTCTACAAAAAAGGTTTCTTGACATTTTCCCCTAAACTCAATCGTTTTCGGGATCTTTCTCAAAATACAACATTTTATTGACGAATGAACGAGAAAAAAAAATTATAAATTTTGAAAATTGTGGAAAAATCAATTGAAACTTGTGAAAAAAAATCGTAAAAAAATTTCTGCTCAATTTTATGATTAATATCAAGCCAAATCAGGGGATGAAATCTAGTTATTAATTAATAGAGAGCTATGTAGAGAAAATTATGAAGTAGGGAGAGTCTAAAAATCACGAGTTTTGTATTTTTTAGATATCTCGAAAACGATCAGATTTAAGGACATTTATCAGGAAACCTTTTTTCTGAAGAATTAAATTCTCTTCAAAAAAGGTTTCTTTGCATTTTTCCCTAAACCCAATCGTTTTTGAAATATTTTTAGAATAAATGACTTTACTGAAGAAATAATAAAAAAAAATTATAAAAATTCTTTAAAAACACTTGAAAATTCTATGAAAAAAAATGAGAATAACTAATTAAATAGTATAGATTATCGCAGTAATCTAAAAAATCTAAATATTTGATTTATTTATGGTTAAGAACTAATTTTAGAATTTTTTTACTACTTTTCCCTGCTTCAAATCGTAAAAATCCCAATAAAAATCTGAAAAAATCAATTTAATGGGAAATCACCTGATTCACCTAAAAAAATTCGTACCTACTAAAAATAAAAAAATACCGTTAAAATTATTCAAATAAACTCTTGCCTCACCGAAGAAAAATAAGACAGAAAAGAAACTTGTTTCACCAATATCTGGAAAAATAATGAGATTTTCAATGACACTCTTCATTACGCATTCCTCAATTATTAGATAACACATCCCAACCCTATTAGCATAAAATAACAATAAAAATAACGCAAAACTCTATCTAATTCTCTTAAAATTTATAATCCATAAATTATTATACCCGTTAAAATTACGAAAAACCGGAAGTATTAAAGTGCGTTAAATTTCAACGTAAAATAACATTTTACTGCGATTTTACAGGTAAAATTTATATCAAATAAAAATTAATAAAAATCAAGAATTGAATTGAAAAAAATGAAAAAAATTCATAAAATGGATAAGAACTAAAAATTAATAAAATTTATAAAATTAATTCAAAAAAATAAAAAAAAACGAAAGAAAACTGAAAATTAATCAAATTCACTAAATTAATAAAACACAAGTAGAGGAAAGTGGGGTGAAATGGACACTCTAATTGAACGGTTCGAGATAGAAATTTTCTAATGATCCCATTGAAAAGCTGAGAAAATTTTAGGCGGATAACATGTGTCAAATTTTTTTTTTCAATTTTTGGAAAAGTTTACTTTTTTGGCCAAGTTTTGAAGGGGTTTTCCTTTTGGAAATCGAAAAAATTCACTTTTTCGGCTATACCTACGGTTCTATTGGTCGCAGCGACCTGGGGTTGATCTCAAGTGAAAGGTGAGCTCATTTCCCATCGATTCATGTGGTTCAAATTTTTTTCAAATCAATTTTTCAAATATTTATGTCATTTTCTGAAAATCAGTTTTTGCCCTAATGAGTACTTGAAAAAATTGATATTTCTCTTTCTAAACTCTATAAATCGATGGGGAATGAGCTCATCTTTCATTTAAGATCAACCCCAGGTAGCTACGACCAATAGAACCAGAGATATTCTCGAAATCCTGAAATTTTTCAAAAACCGAAAAGTTTTACCTTCAAACTTTGCGCGAAAAAACGAAATTTTTGAAAAATTCAAAAAAAAAACTTTTGACATATGATTTTCATGGGAAAGTTCCTCATCTTTCCAATGGAATCATCAGAAAAGAGCTATCTCCAATATTTCCATTCATTTCTCGTAATTTTCATTGTATAAAATACAAAAATCAACTCGTATCCGTTTTACCCCACCTTTTCCTAAACAAATACAATGAATGAAAACTAAAAATTAATAAAATTCATAAAATTAATTTTAAAAAATAAAAATGAATGATAACTAAAAATTAATAAAACCCCTAAATTCAATGAAATTCATAAAATCGATTTTAAGAAATGAAAGTGAATGAAGACTAAAAATTCATAAAATTAATTTTAAAAAAATATATAAAAAATTAATCAAATCAAAAAATTAATCAATTTAATTTTTGAAAAATTAAAAAAAAATTAAAATATTTTGTTGTGAATAGTGGGGATTGGTTAGCGTGATAATTGATTTCAATACGTGTCTCATAACGCCTCCGTTAAAGTCTCAGATGTTAAAAGAAAAACGTTCACTGACCACCTCGATTGAATCGGCCAATGTAGCATTTAATACAAAATCCCCTCCCCCTCCCTCTTTCATAACCACCTGTGTGTGTGTACCTCCTCACTGAAAGGAAAACGAATGACTCTTGAGTTGTGTCTTGGGCTTTTATACGTAGCCTCGGGGGCCTCTCCTCGGACCAGAGTCGTTTGGTGTTATGGGCGAGTGTGAGAAATGAAAAGGAGATGGAAAAAAAAGGCGAGAGAGAGAGAGAGAGAGGAAAATAAATAAATAAAACTGAGAGATACGGTATGTGTGAAGTAGACTGCTCGGCGGCAATTCTCGCCCACAGGTGGAACCCCCGAAATTTTTTTTCGAACGGTTTCCCACTCTCCGCGAAATTCTGACACTTGTCGCTTCATTATTTCTACATTTTCAGCCTTTTTTTTTTTTGAAATTTCATTCGTTGGCTAATCTTTATTTCTTGGAAGTTGTATTCGGTGTTTTTGGCTCTTTTACCTTTTTTTATCGGGAATTAATTCGGCGGTTTTGGCAATAAAATTTGGATAGTGAGAAAGAGGGGAAAAAGTTGTTTTATTGGATTTTTGGACAGTATTTTTTTTTGGAGGAAAATATCTTGGATATGAAAAGGTTTAGGAAAATTTGTTAACAGACCTTTTTTGTAGGGAATTTAATTTTCTATGAAAAAGGTATCTTGATATTTTCTTCTAAACTCATTCTTTTCGGAAATATCTTCAAAAAACTCAATGCACTAATTTTTGAAATTATTTAAAATTCTTTGGAAAATCAGAAAAAAAATCGTGAAGAGCTATTAAATAATTTTTGAAGTTAATTTCTATTTTTTCTCAAATTCTTTGAAGAAATCACGAGCCACAAGAAGATGAAATTTAAATATAATTTTTTTTTATCAATGCCGCACAACAAATTCCGATTTGGATGTTGTGTACGGTGTTTTCTGCCTTTTTTTCTACATTTTTTTTATCGGGGAATTAATTCGTTGGGGTTTTGGTAATAAAATTCGGATATCAAGAAGGAGAAAAGAATCATTTTATTGGATTTTAGTTCACTAATTCTGAAGATAGTTCGAATAATTCTTTTTATGCATAAGCATCTCGTAAGCGAAGACGTTTAAGAGAATTCGTCAAGAAATCTTTTTTGTAGAAAATTCAATTTTCTACAAAAAAAGGTTTTTCGACATTTCCTTTTGAATTTACTCATTTCGAAGATATTCCCAAAAAAATAGAGCACTCATTTTTAAAATTATTTAGAATCCTTCAAAAAATCAGGAAAAAATTCCAGAAGTCAAGTGAATAATTTTCAATAATTCTTAAAATTGACAATCTTCGATTAATCAACTTCAAAAAAAAAAATTCACATTTTTTCCCAAAATTACGTAAAAATCACGTGATACCAAAAAAATTAAATAAAAAAAATGTTTTTTTATCAATTTCTTCAACGATTTGTTTATATTAAAACTTTGCCCTTTTTGAAGACTAAAATATCTGGGAAATGGATAAGTTTAAGAGAATTTATCAAAAAAATCGCTTTTATAGAGGTCTTAATTCTCTGCAAAAAAAGACATCATTTTTTTACATTTTCTCCTAACTTCATTTATTTCGGAGATATTTCCAAAAAATTCAGTGCACCAATTTTTTCCAATTATTCAAAATTGCTCAAAAAATCACAAAAGTCAATTAAATAATTTAAAAAATTAAAAATCGTCAATGTATCAACTGAAAAAAATAAATCCTCATTTTTTCTCCGAAATTCCGCAAAAATCACGTGCCACAAAAAAATGAATTAAATTTTTTTTTTTAATTCAATTTCTTCAACGATTTGTTTATGCTGAAACTCTGCCCTTTTTTTAAAACGAGGTCTTTGACCGATATCAACGAGCGAAGACACCTCGTACACCACTTTTGCATCGTTGTACCTGTGGGCGTGGATTTTCATCCAAGATCGTACGCGATCGAACCCGGATCGAGAGCGTTAATGCCCTCGAGCATCAAAGGTAACACACAGAGTACATCGGGTGATGTTTGGGAGGAGGTTGGAGATGGAGGGGGGGGGGGGAGGAAGAGAAATACTCATATAGTGGAGCGACTTGTTTTCAACCTGCTGAAGCCGCTGAACCTGGTGATCAGGCATGAAAAATTTCTCTGTAATCGTCGTTGCTCCATTCAGAAACCCTCCCCCCTTCCCCCTCTTTTTATTCTTCATTTATCCCGAAAAATATTGCGAAAATTTGAGTGCATGTACTTTGCGCCTCTGACTTTCATGAAAACATTAAAAAACTGAATATTTAAATTTTGTCAAAATGTGCGAATTAATGTGTCATAAAAAATCGTGTTTCTCGATTAAATTAATTATACCAGCATTTATTCAATTTTCTTTATTAAAAATTATGCGCAGGGAGAAACGAGTGATTTTATCGAAAAACATGAGGAGATCTTTTTTGTAGAGAATTTAATTCTCTACAAAAAAGGTCTCTTAACATTTTTTTCTAAACCTAATATTTTCCGAGATCCTTTTAAAATTCTCCGCAAGAATTGAAAAAAAAAATTAATTAACCAAAGATATTTAGAATCTATTTATCCGCCAATAATGTATTTATTTAATTTTATTTATTAAAATTATACGCACGGCAAAACAATTCGATTTATCGAAAAACCTGAAGAGACCTTTTTTGTAGAGAATTAAATTCTCTACGAAAAAGGTCTCTTAACATTTTCTCCTAAACCTGATATTTTTCAAAATCCTCTTAAAATTCTCTGCAAAGATAAAAAAAAAATTAATTAACCAAAGATATTCAGAATCGATGTATCTGCCGATAATGTTTGTGACTTTATCGTAACAGAATAACAATTAAGTGTACTGCCATTCAGCATTCCTGTGCGTAGCCCAAGGTATACACCGTTACGATTAATTACCCCATTGCTATTACCAGACGAAACACGATGGAATATAAATTTTCACAAAATAAATGAGAAAAAAAAAAAGAAACGCGTAAAAATGAAGGAAAAAAAAGGGGTAAAAAGGAAATATTTAATAGACAGAGGTGAACAGACGCTGTTTGACGACAACCGATTGCCAGAAGCGATATCGGCACGGTTCGTAAAGTCACCTGAGTTAGGGTTACGATGCACAAGAGAAGCCGCAAGTGAAGTTGCCATAGTATTCTTGCTCTTAACACTGTACCATTTAAATTGCACATTTATATTTTCTTTATTTATTTTTTTTATTTTTTCGTTTTCTTCGGTCTTAAAAGGTTTTATTTGAATTCCTTTTTTCATTCAGTCAACGGTGTGATGCTGAGGGCAACTGGGAGAAGGAGGGGGGGGGGGGGGGGGAGATGCTGGGTGATTTTAATCTTTTCTTGTAAAAGTCAGGGCTCGGTGGAGGTCGCTCGTTATAAATTACAGCCCCGTTTTCTTGGGCTATCGGCGAATCATCGAGGAGTAATAATTTTCATTTAATTGAAACAATGAGAGTAGCATTATCCGGGGAAATTGGCGTAAATGTTGGGATTTATTTTTATCATCTAATTGCCTTTTTTTTGAGGGGGTACCGGAGGTTTGAGAAATTGTAGAGAGGAAATGGGGAGGGGGGGGGGAGGTTGTTGGAATCCAATCTTGAAAAATTATGGAAAATCTCGAATTGGGAGGAAATCAGGATTTTTCAGAAACATATAGGAAAAGGTTGTTAGAGTTGAATTTTGAAAAATTTTGGAATTTTTTTGGAAAATACTAGAAAATTTTGGAAAATTCTAAATTGGGAGAAAATTCTGATTTTCTTATAGCACGTATAGGCAAAGTTTGTCGGAGTTCAATTTATGGAAATTCTGGAAAATTTGGAAAAATCACGGAAAATTCCTGGAAAATTTTGGAAATTGTGAAAAAATAGAATTCTTGAGAAAATATCGATTTTTTTAAGAGCATAGAAGCGAAGGAAGGAGTTCAATTGTGGAAAATCATAGAAAATCGTGAAATATTCTGGAAAATACCAAATTGGGGAAAAAATCCTCATTTTTCGAGAAACATGTGGGTAAAGTAAAGTTGTCGAAGTTCGATCGGAAAAAATCCTGGAAAAATCTTGGAAACGTCCAAATTTGGAAATAAATGCATTTTTTGGAAAAAATGTGGGCAAAGGGCGATTGTTTGAGTTCAATTTGGGAAAATCATGGGAAACTCAGGAAAATTGTAAAAAAATCCAGAAAAATTCCAAATTTAAAAAAAAATCCAGATTTTTGAGAAAATATGTGGGCAAAGAAATGTTTCCGGAGTTAAATTTAATAAAATCCTGGAAAGCTCTCAGAAATCCTGGAAAATTGTAAAAAATCCTGGAAAATTCAAAATTCAAAAAAAAATCTCATTTCCCAGAAAATATCTGCAATAAAATTGCACTATTTCGTTTATCTTCCAAGATCCATTAACCAAAAACTTTTATTTCCCCTCTGACAATTCATTTTTTCCCCTCACAATTACAAACCCGCGAATATACCCAAAATGATAACCAATAATTTTTTATTAATTTATCAGTAAAAAGCCAGCAATTTAATATAACCACCAGTGTAAGATTTCATCGAGAGAAATTTAATTCGTACTCATCATTTCTTTATTCGATGCATTGATTTGTGGGTAAATATTATCGTCACGTATTGATTCGTAAATTCTTGAATTAAAAGAAAAAAAGAAAATAATTGAAAAAAAAAAAAAAAATTAATGAACATATGTGAATGGAAAGTTCCATGTAATTTTGCGCCTTGTAATTTTCATTGCGAAAGTATATTCAGTATTTCTACTTCAAAATGTTTATACAAATTTATTTTTTGGTGGTTAAAAATTATCGATGATAGAATCATCAGTTTACTAACTGTGTGACATTTTAATTCAACTGTCAATCATTTTTTATTTATCTTTATTTTCATACGAAAAATTACCATTGACGCGGGATAAAAGGAAATATTAATCGCTTGTCACGCCTCGTGTGTCTTTATTTTCTACGAAAAAATCGTGAATGTGACGAATATGTGGAGGGGATGGAAAGAAAAAAAGACTCACGTGAATTTCACGCTCGTCAAATGGCCCCACCCCATTACTCCATCTTGAAACATACACACACGGTTAAATTCCATTCGTAATTAACTCCCCTCGGGTCTTTACTCTCATCTCAAGTATCTCTTTGTCATTTTAAAAATAACATTTTCCAATGAATTGTTCATTCAAAAAAAAAATGCATTTAATTTAAATAGAGAATTTTTTTTTTTCATCCATTTCATTGAAAAGTTCAAAAGAAATATTTTTTTTGATCTTTGCTTTTTTTTAGCTCTGAAACTTCTCGCGAATTCTTTCAAATAAAAAATGAGAAGAGAATTCGTTTTTTTCTCATTTTAAAAACCAAATATTTCAATAAATTTCAATAAGTTCAGAAATTTTTTGAAAATTTTAAGGATTTTCGACAAAGTTTTGACCTAAAAAAAATCAAAAAAGACTTAATACTTTAAAAAAATTCTTAACTTCTCAATTTATTTATTCATCTATAAATGATTAAATGAATTAATAAGCTGAAAAGTTAAAGTAAAATGTCTTTTCTGATTTTTCCTATTTTTTGTGATTATGAAACTCTTTGCGAATTCTTATAATCCTTCTCCAGATGAAAATCCTTCTTTTTCTTATTTTAAAAATGAAATTTTCCAATGAATTTTTCATTCAAGAAAGAAGCATTTAATTCGAATCACTATTTTTTATAGTCATTTAATTGAAAAGTCAAAATAATGTGTATTTTTCAATTTTTACTTTTTTCAGCTCAGAATTTATTTTTGCAAGTTCTTAAAATAAATTGAATTAAAATTCTTCTTTTTCCCATAAAAAAATGAAATTTTCTAATCATTTGTTCATCCCGAAGAAATGCTTTTAATTCAAATAGAAAGAAAGAAAATTATTTTCTTTTTCATGATTTCATTGAAAAACTGTTGTCTTTAATTTTTGCCTTTTTCTTTAATTTTAAAACTTTCCAAGAATTCTTAAGATGAGTTGAATGAAAATTCTTCAAAAAAATTAAATCGAATTAAAAAAACATATATATATATATATATATATTGGCTACACAATATCCAATTGGACATGTAACGTGACGCGTTTGTTAAAGGTCGTAAGATTCTTCACAAAAACCAGTTTCACAAGAAACCTGTCCAGATTCAGTAAAGTTGGAATTTCGGAGTTTCCCTCATGGGAATTACACACGACTGTCTTCAAACTTCTCTCCAAAACGACGATTCCTCTTCATCCTCTGGTTTTTGTTGATCTTCATCCGAGAAATTAGTTACAGCATCGAAATCCACAAGTTGCATCAATTAATCATCGAAGAGACTCCAAAAATTGATGAAAAAAAATGGAGAGTTTCGATTTCGTTATCTTCAGCATCGAATTCTCGTTCTGAAATTTCACTTTAATAAATTAATTATGCAGGGGGAAATTAAACTGTGAATATCTCCAAAACGAGTGGATTTAACGAAAAAAATGAAGAGACCTTTTTTGTGGAGAATTAAATTCTCTACAAAAAAGGTCTCTTGATGAATTCTCCGAAACCCAACAGTTCTCGAGATCCTTTCAATATTTTCATAGAAATCTTGATAATTTCAAAAAAAAAAGAAAAATATTCCGAATCGATGTTAAAAAAATGGAGAATTTCGCTTTCGTTATCTTCAGCCTCGAATCCTCTTCTAACAGTTTAATCTGAATAAATTAATTATAATTTCGAGACATTTATTCAATTTTCTTTATTAAATTATTCAAAGGGAGATTAAACTTGAAAATATCTCAGAAACGAGTGAATTTATCGAAAAACATGAAGTGACCTTTTTTGTGGAGAATCAAATTCTCTACAAAAAAGGTCTCTTGATAAATTCTCCTAAACCCAACGATTCTCGAGTTCCTTTTAATATTCTCATCAAAATGCCGAGAGTTGAAAAAAATTTAAATTTTTTTTCAAATGAATTAACTAAACATCTTCCATCGAATCATTTTTCTGCAATTTCTCACGAATTCTTCAGTCCCCGATAAAAAATTCCTTCGATGAGAAATGAGATGTCAGTGAGAATTGAATTCTCCTTTAAGTGCCTTTCGATTTATCTCAAATAAAAAAAAAGCAAAAAAAAAAAATATTAGAAAAAAAATAAAATTCATTCTGTCAGATGGAAAAGCACCTGCATCCTAGGTGATTGCCGGTCATGATCAATCGGTTTGTGCCACCTTGTGCCGTATATCACACAGTGTTGCTGTATACATACACATACATAGTCTGAGTAACAAAGGATGTATCGGAGATGTGTTCACTGTGATAAAAGTCTTCCAGTCCCATTAAGCGAACAAAAGGCACGAGTTAAAGTACCTTTTGACTACTTCGTTTATTTCTCAATACAATCTGATTATCCTCTGCCAAATTGCATGGGAAAGTATTCGTTGCACTTTTTTTTGCTTCCAAATGGAAGCTATGTAATCATCAGAATTTTTTTATTTTAATTTTTTTAAATAGAAGATACTTAAAATGATTTAAATAGAGAGAAAATGATATTTCTAGCGCATTTCTGTAGGTGTGTGCATAAAAGTCTCAATTACAGCAAAACGGTTTTATAGAAAAATTTCATATTTTGTGGAAAATTTCCTCTCGACGAACTCTATTTTTTAACTTTTATTTGAAGAGAATTCGATCGGTACTTTTTGAGATATGTCCATTTTTCGAAAATCAGTTTTTAATGGAATTTCTGGAAACTATTCAACTGATGTTATTTATAGGGGAAGGTGGGGCAAAATGGACATCAGGGGTAAAATGGACACATCCAAATTTTTAGGCAAACATTATGGAAAACTCTTGAAATTAACAGAAATATTGGCGAAAGATTATTTCTGATGATTTCATTGGAAAGCTGAGGAAATTTTAGGCGGGAAATAAGTGCTGGAATTAATTTTTTTCAATTTTTGGCGAGTTTGACTTTTTTGAGCATTTTAGAGGGTAAAACTCTTCTTTTTTTTGAAAATTTTCAGTTTTTTGAAAATATCTTCGGTTCTATTTGTCGTAGCGTAAAAATTCCGATAGGAGGTGAAAGATGAGATCATTTGCCATCGATTCCTAGGATTTTCAATTTAAAAATATCGATTTTTATGGTATTTATGGGCATTTTTGTGAAACAGTTTTGTGAAACAATTTTTGGCCTATAACTAGCCCTAAAATTGATATTTTTGAATTCAAAACCCCATAAATCGATGGAAAATGAGCTCTCCTTTCATTTGAGACAAACCCCGAATTGCTACGACTAAGAGAACCAGAGATATTTGCAAAAAACTGAAAATTTTCAAAGAAGGAAAGGCTTTTACCCCTCAAAAGTGTCGAAAAATATCGAATTAAAAAAAAAATCGAAAAAAATACATCTGACACTCGTTTTCCGGCTAAAATTTCCTCAGCTTTTCAATAGAATCATCAAAGAAAATCCATCTCTGACCGTTTCATTACAATGTCCATTTTGCCCCATTTTCCCGTACTCATATATTATCTCGAGAGTTGGATCAGTTAGATGCCTGTCAATTATGAGCTTATTTGCATGATTAGTTCTCGAGTTATTGGCGTTTTAATGAATTTCTTCAAAATTTGATATTTTGATGATGGTTTGAAAAAAATTGTATCACTTCCATTCGGGAGCATATTGCCAAAGTATCAGCAGAAAAAGCTATATCAGTTGGAAAGCAATACTATTATCCACTTGTTTTTTCTTCCATTTATTAATGAAATTCTGGAAAACTCACCACGTCTTCATTATCACTGCAAAAAACACACACAATTGCCTCATCAATAATTCAATCCAAGAAAAACCAATGAAGCATTATGGAAATTTTGGGCTTTCACTTCATCAGCAATTGAGATTAACAATATATATATATACAAATTGATGTTAGCAGCCACTTAACTCCTTGTTTCACATGGCCAGTTGCTATTTGAATTTAAATAATCAAATAAGAGTTCCCATAATAAAACGTTTATGATTTTTTTTACTTGTTAAAAAAAAAACGTTTGAATTTTTTTTACTTGTTGAAAAAAAAACGTTTATAATTTTTTTTACTTCTTCAAAAAAAATGATGACTCAAGGCAAATTTTTCAGCTCCTAAATAGCGATAAAAAGAAAGAGACGAGTAGGTGAATTAGCCAACAGTTTATGCTACTTTTTTCTTTATTTTAATTTGCCATCATGTCATTAATCAAATTTCTCAAGGTAATTTGAGAGTTAAAAAATGGGCAAAAGAATTCATCAACTATTTAGAAAGAGAGAGAGATACATATATACACACACAAAGAGGTGTATTCGATCGAAATCAAGTGGTGCTATTTATCTTTTTTTGTCCTGAGAATTATCTCTCGTAATGGAGATATGGTGGGTGTAACACGGCTTTAATGGAAACACCGAAGAGAAAAATAATAATTTTTTTTTTCATGATTTCTTCATTGAGTGAAGATGATTTGATGCGTATCTCTGAAGCTATTAGAGTTATCGAAAAACATGAAGAAACCTTTTTTTTAGAGAATTAAATTCTGCATAAAAAAGGTCTCTTGATGTTTTTCAATAACTCCAATAGTTTCCGAGATCCTTTCAATCTTAATGTGCACAAAAAAAAAATTGAAAAAAAATTTCTCAACATAAATAAGAAAATAAGAATGATTGAGGACAAGATGAAGCTGAGATGGAGATCCTAGACTTGCGAATGGGTGAAAGTGCATAGATCCCTGTAGCTGATGCAACTGGAGTCAAGCCAGTGGGCAGATAAATATACTTTACACGCGTATTTATAGGTACGAATCGTGTCGCTGGTCATGTTTTAGAGGCAAAAAGGTATATAAGTACCTCTACCTCTCTTATGCAGTGTTATATACTGGTTTTTAGTGTTGTTGAGCACGCGATACTACCTCGTTGGTACACCAGGAAATCATGTTAAACCATCCCAGATTTATACCACCCACACTAGAACTATTCTATCCAAAAAATCAACTGGCGTTGTCTTGCTAATTTAACTTTGTCTGCAAAATTGCAGTTTCATTGTCGAGAAGAAGACGAACATCTCAATAGATGAATGAAAATATTCTCATGGAAGAGATATATATCATTACCTTAGAAACAGAGTGGCGTAAGTGCAATGTATAAGCATAGTACTTACGCCACTTTGTTTGTAAAGTAGTAAAATAGGTGGCAAAATTATGAATATGGAATGATATATGTTCTCGTCATATATATCAATTTATAATCCCAATATTATAATAATCCATATAATTCATAATATATGTGATTACATACATTTTATATATATCATATTATAACTAAACTTATATTCTCTTTCTATACGCTAACTTGTAATTTGAAATATATATGAAAATATATATATCACAATATATTGAAATTTATAATTTTTTTAATAGAATTTTGTATATCCAGGAATATATAAGACCATATATATGCCACATATCGAAATTCATGTATATAATTTGATATTTTTTCATTCATAATAATATACAATAAAGTGAAAACAAATGACACTTCTTTAATTATCAATAGTTGTAAATATATAGTAATACTAAAAATATTTATAAATTTACATCATATATGCAGCTATATAAATATATCATATATTTTTAAACAAATAAAAATAAATATATTCATCATTATATGTCAGTCACATGCTTGACTCATATATCTTACCATACAATTCAAATTATAGTATGAAATATTACAAGCAATACGTATTTATTAGTATATAAAAAAAATATATTACACAAATAAATGCTGTGAATTATAAAATCATGTAATAATTCGGCAGAATTATGTGCATGGCTCCATACATGACATCTTATAAATTTCCTATAATTTACCATATATTGCAAATTATATTGAAGCCAATATATTGGTTTTGCATGTGAAATAAAATGGGGGTAAAAAGGGTGTTTCGTTGGTAGGATTGAAGATCCAATTTTTCCGATTATTCACCAAATTTTTTTTTTCTATAATTTCATGTAATCCCTTTACCCGTGTATAATGATTGAAATTAGAATGATAAAGGCCACTCCCAGGATAGACTATACCCGCCCACGATTCATTGAAATACCAGGACTTGGTTTCCCCTCTTAATTTTTTTTTTTCAACGACGAAACATCAGACTCTGGCCTAATCGGATCCACGAGAGGCCTTCATAGAATGAATTTAAAAAAAAAAAGGAGGGAAAAAAAAAGATTGGAAGGAAAAATAAAAATTAAATAAAACTGCATGTGAGGATTTAGGAGCGGAGAGTTGGAACAATGCGCTTGCGTTATTACTTATATACACTAGAGGCGTAATTGTGGTCATTACACTAGAGGTAATAAAGCAATCATTTCGATTGCATCAAGGGTACACTTGGACAACTTATCTCGACCTACCGCAACGAGTTATACATTTCATTCAATCTCTGTGGATTTATTTATTTTTTTTAGATTGTTTTTTTTTCACTTTGACAGGTAACGATTTATTGCTCAATGAAAGAAATAAAAAATTCAATTTTTGCAATTGTTATTATTTTTTTGCAATTAAAACTTTTTTTTTTTCGCTGAAATCTGAAAATTTTTTTTTTTTTCGTGGAGACTAAACTGGAAGGATCTCCGAAATACGTGGGTTTAGAAGAAAATGTCAAGAAACCTTTTTTGTAGAGAATTTCAAGAGCTACAAAAAAGGTTTCTTCATAAATTCTCGTCAACCCAATAGTTTCTGAGATATCTTTGAAGTAATCTGGAAAAAAATGCAGACTTTTTTTCTGCTTCATTAAAATATTCAATTATCCATGAAAATAAAATTCGCATGACCTTGCATCCACCGTTATGATGATTTTATGCTCAACGAGAGGATTAAAAATGTAGTTTCATGTAATCCTCGCAATTGCAATTAATTTTCTGCAATTAAAACTTCATTTTTTTAATATTCAAATCACAAATTTATGATTTTTTTAAAAAATTTGTGGAGATTCTATTAGAAGTATCTCCGAAACACGTGGATTTAGGGAGAAATATCAAGGGACCTTTTTTGTAGAAAATTTCAAGAGCTACAAAAAAGGTATTCTGACATTTTCCTCTAAATCCATTCGCTTCAGAGATCCTCTCAAAATAATGTGCAAAAAAATAAAAATCATTGTTTTTGCTTCTGTGAAATTTTCAATTTATCATAAAAATAAAATTCCCACGACCTTGCACTCTGTAATGAATGATTCTATCCTCAGAAAAATTCATTAATAATGTTTATTGATAAACCCACAATTACCCCTGGTGTACGAGACAACGTAATCCATTGATCATAGTGAAGGAAGTTGTGTTTCAGATTTAGAAATGAATGAAATAGAAAGAAAAAAAAAAGAATGAAATGACTGCCCTCGCAGAATGTAGTATGATTGATTCCTTCATGAAATGAATAACGAAAAAAAAAAAAAATAAAACATAAACTCATACTGATAGCGATCGTCTCTCTTCTGATTGCAGATTATGAACCACAAGAGGAAGCAACGGCGCCACTGATTGACGACAGTACTTCCACTAGATTCTACGTTGGTGAACACAGACGT
Source organism: Aleiodes leptofemur (assembly GCA_963942555.1). Taxonomy (NCBI): domain Eukaryota; kingdom Metazoa; phylum Arthropoda; class Insecta; order Hymenoptera; family Braconidae; genus Aleiodes; species Aleiodes leptofemur. The sequence goes on along the minus strand of OZ012615.1, from coordinate 4,665,210 downwards.
GACCGTAGAGAATTGACTGAGAAGAATTACGTGGATAGATCAATTGAGGAAGCATCTGATGGCTTCGAGGAGTTTGTCAATCATTATGGAAGACTGTCGCCACATGAAATCGAGTGGCAACGTCGAAGGTACAAATTTTTTTTTGAAAATTTCTTCGAAAAATTGAAGAATTTAGAAGAAAAAAAATAAAAAAATTTCAGAAAAATCTATTTTTATTTTGTCATTAATTTTTTTTAAATATCTTTGTAAATAACGGAGATACGCCCTTTTTGCTCTGAAGTGTTTTTTAAGTGTAGGATCAAATCGCTCGCTCTCGCTTAGTTTCCGAGACATTTCTAAAGTACTGATGATGGAATAAAATTCAATTCTCTAAAAAAATTTATCGTTTTTTCCGACAAATTATCAGTTTTTGAAGAATATTTCGGAAATTAAGCGAGATAGAGCGATTTTGCATGAATCCATCTCTGTAACTTTTCAAATTTTCTATAGACTCATCTTCCAGGAAAAATAGCAAATCTCGTTAAGTTTTCGAGATATTTCGAAAAAAATCGGGACTAAAAAAAAATCAATTTCTCTAAAAATTTAAAATTTTCAAAAAATTCAATTTTGTTTATCACAAAAATTAAATTCTTCTAAACTCAAAATTCAACGAGGGGGGGGGGGGGGGAGAAACGTTTCATCTAGTCAGTGATCTCATCCAGTTTATTCAACGATTCTTTTACGCAATCCAATCATAAATAATAGCCAAGAATTTCACGCTCAAAAAAAAAAACAATCTTGTTCAAACTGCTCCAATTTTTCTATTCACACGAAGAAAGTCTTTAAAATTCCAAACAAGTATTAAAACGACACTATAAAGTGTTTGGAGAAAAAATAAAAAAAATTCTATCCAATAATTTATAGCTGAAAAGTTGTCTATAGCAAAATAGGCGCCAATGCAGCCAGCAGTTTTGTATTATTTTTTTTTTTATAATTTTTTTTTTATTTCTCTTTATTGCCGCGCCCATTTCAGTTTGTTACACAGGCGCGAAACAAAACGTCGATGACAGCTGTTGATACGTGAATTTTCATTAGCCACACGCAAAGAAATTGTTTCACTTTATTTTATCAACTTCATTTATTATGATTATTATTATCATTATTATTATTTTTATCGAGTAGTTCGTGATTTATCAATTGGGCGACTCGTTTGTCTGTCTGAAGTAATGCGATTTGCACTTCTTTTCTCACGTATTCGATGAAATTTATTGAGTTTAGATTGAGGCGATTTAATTCTTTTTTTGTGCTTTTGATGAATCAAGCTGATTAAAAATTTTTTTTTTTTTTTTCGCCTTTAGGTTTCGAGAGAGAGCGGAGGACACTAGTGCTGACGACAGTTTTAATAGTTGGAGATCAAGGAGAGCATTGCCAAGGGAGTATTTTATCGAGATCATGGTTGTTGCTGATGCGAAAATGGTGGATTATCATGGGGACGGCCTCGTTGGATACATACTAATGCTTATGAGCACAGTGAGTTGATTTTAGGATTTTCTTATTAAGGTAGTTAATATCCCAGCGAACTCGAGTACAGTTAACTCCTTAGTTTTTGATGCCTCATCGAAGATGATATTTTTTTACATTTTTCTGAATTTTTTCACAATTTTTGTCCGTGCAGTTTATGAGATATGAATTATCAAAGTTGAAACGCCCTAAATCGGACAGAAATAACGAAATTACTAAAAAACCACACGGTTGACCCATTATTTAAAAACAATTGGCGAAGAGAACAGCATTTTAACTAAATAATAGAAGATAAAAATATTCAATTCACCGTATAGTTATTGAGAAATTTTAATTAGAAGGTAGTCGTAACTATTCGCCTCTCTCTCTATCTCATGCGTGTGATCAAGAAAAATCAGAGAAAAAATTGAGTAAGTTCCCCAGTGTGTCTGCATGATTGTTGAATTTTTTCAAATTTTTTATATAAGAACTTTTCTCTGAAAAACTTCTGGGAAAAATGATTTTAATAATGAGAAATTTTTGGAAAATATGTAAGGATTTTTTTTCAAAGCGAAGGACTTTATGAAAAAATCTGGAAAAATTTGAAGAGATGCTCTGGCATGTCTACATCATTGGTGAATTTTTCCAGATTTTTTTGTAGAAGTGCCTTTTCACGAAAAATTCTAGAAAAAAATCACTTTGATAAAGAGAAAAATTTTGAAACATATATAACAATTTTTTTCTGAGTGAAAGACTCTATGAAAAAATCTGAAAAAATTTCAAGAGATGCTCTGGCATGTCTATATTTATGGTGAATTTTCTCAGATTTTTTTGTGAAGGTGCCTTTCCGATAGAAATTCTGGAAGATAATAGATTCAGCAAAATGATTTTCGCCAATTCGAGAGGAAATTAGTAACGTAAAAAAATCGAGAAAAAAAATCATATTCACAAGTTGAAGATATGATTTTCGAATAGTTTAATCACTTTTTCGGGTAAATTGAAGCACATTTTCCCGAATTATCAGTAATTAATTGGAAACCAACCTACAAATCCTCGTTTTTTCTGTTTTATCGACCGTACTCGAGATACCACCTTAAACGCAATTTTTGGAGTCTATTCGAGACTCAATTAGGATCTTTCTCATAAAATCGTGAATATCTAGGAAATTAAAACAAAATAGGCGAATTTTTGCAGAATCCTTGTTTGTAGAGCGGATCAAGAGCTAAATAACGGTCTCGAAGGAAATTGCGCTATCTCTCTTAGTCTCCAAGACACTCAACAATAAAAACTATTCGTCCTTGAAACTCGCGAATTATTAAAAATTCATCACACGTATGAAATTGCTGTAATTTTATAGACAATCAGGTTAATCGAATGTTTCTGAAAATAGTATTTCATTTATCCAAGATCAATTGCTATCTAAAAAGGCGTGAAAACTGTGTGGGACTAGCAGATTGTGGTCAATGATAAAGAAAAAAAAGAGGTCCATGTCACTCGACAGAACTTCCGTTTGTATGTTTGCTCGTTAATAATGAAATAGAAAAAAAAAAAAATATGTGAATACACTTGTGCCTCAAATGTAAGTGTTAATTGAAACGGAAAAAGAATCCCCGAATGTAACCAACTCGTCTGCTGCTTCTCATCCTCAAATGCCCAATGTGCAGTGCTAAAAATGACGTAATTTGTAAATACTTGAATATTAATTTTTTTTTTTCAATTTTTTTTTTTTATTTAAAAACTTCTTTTCTTATTTTTTATAACTTCATGAGGATTTGCTAATCGGTAAAACATGCAAATGCGTTATACTCACTGACTGGTAGAGCGTGTCTTGATATGTAGAAACTCTGGCAATTCTGTCAATTCAATAAGTTGTTAAGTTGAGATGGTGATTATCTGATGTTTCAGTTGGGATTAAAGGTCTCAAGTTCCTTTTTTATTTTTTTATTTTTTTTTGTTTCATTTCTAATTGACTGATTAATTCTAGTGGATAGGCGGTTTATCTGCATAATTATTGGTGAGAGGCTGATGAAAATTGTTGCGTTGGACGAGTTTAAAATTGTTGTTCTAGGCGTTGAAATGAAGCTTCATCATTCAACACAATTTTTTTTTCATTTTGTTTTTTTTCTAAAAAATTGCGCTATCTCGCTTAATTTCCAAGATATCTTTCAAAAATTTCCTTCAAAAATATAGAAAATAAAAGAATCATGTAAAAATATGAGGCAAAACAGTTTTTTTTGGAATATGCGAATGGAAAAAATAAAAAAGGATTCAAGTTTTTGATTCATAGTTGTTTTTGATTCATACAATTAAAAAAAAAATAGAAAAAATAGAATGAGTGAAAAAAACATTCAAGTTCTTCATTCACAGTTGTTTTTGATTCATACAATTAAAATAAAAATAGAATGAGTGCAAAACATTCAAGTTCCTCATTCATATATACGTTTTTAATTCATATAAATGGAAAAAACGAAAAACTATGCAATTTCTTGATTCAGAGTTGTTTTTGAATCATACAATTGAAAAAAAAAATTTTTAAATAGAATGAGTGAGAAGCACTTAAGTTTCTTATCCATATATGCGTTTTTACTTCATATAAATAGAAAAAACGAGAAACGATCCAATTTTTTGATTCATAGTTGTTTTTGATTCATACAATTAAAAAAATAGAATAAGTGAAAAGCATCCAAGTTCTTCATTCATAGCTGTTTTTGATTCATACAATTTGCCACTTTTGCCCCCAAAATGGTTTCGTCGAGTCTTTCAAGAGCTACAAAAAATGATTCTCTGCAAAAACGCTCTATCTCGCTTATTTTCCAAAATACCCTTAAAATCTTGATGATAAAATAAAGTAAAATTGTCTGAAAAATTTCCTAGTCATGATTATATTCAATGTCAATGCTCCCAAAGTGAAACCTACACTTTTACCCCCCACCCCCTTCTTTTTCACTAAAAAAAAAAAATTGATCAAACCTTTGAAAGATTGAAGCGAACCCACCGTGTAAGGCCCACGTATGGTTATCTGGGTTACCCGTAAAAGCAAAACATAAATCGACGTTTTATCGTGTGAGCCAGAAATGACGAAAGGCCACGTTCTCTCAGCCACCCATCATCGCCATAATTTCCTCCTTTTATTATTATTATTTTACGATGTTAACAGTTACGAGTATTCGTATAAATTCACCAGTGCAATATCCAATTATCACTCGATGAAGAAAGAGAGAAAAAGGAAAAAAGGAAAAAAAAAAGAAGAATGAGAATTATTCATGAATGAAAAAGGCATATTCAAATTAAAAAAAACATGAAATTTATTATTTCATTCAAATAAAAACACCTGTCGTTGTCATTCAAATAACCCAGTGCCTATCTCCATCCATAAAATTTCGTCCCACGTTTTGTATTATCATAATAAAATGAAGAGGTATCTAAGAATAATTTATTGACAATGAGAAAAAAAAAATGAAAAATTAAGTTTATCATTGGCTTCCGTTATTCTGAGATTAAATCATCATTTCTTTCAAATTTTCCCGAAAAAAATGAAGAATTTGAAGAAGAAATAAATCACAATTCTGAAATTTTTGAAGAAAAAAAATAATTTTATCAACATTTTCATTAGAATATCTCAGTTAATAATGGAGATACGCCCTTTTTGCCCTAAAAGATGATTTTGCAGAGAATTTCAAGGGCTAAAAAACCATCTTTTAGCAAAAAATGCTCTATCTCACTTAGTTTCCGAGTTATTCTCAAATGATTGATGATAAAAAAAAAAAAATTTAAATTTAAAGAATTTAATCAATTTTTTATTTTTATCATCAGTTTTTTTTTTCTAGAATATTTTGGAAATTAAACGAGATTGAGCGGTTTTTCTCATTACATTTCGTCCCACGTTTGGATTATCATAATAAAGAGAAGGTATTCAAGAATAATTTATTGACAATGAGAGAGAAAATGGGAGGAGGGTGGAGGGGGGGGGGGGGAGGAGAAAAGATGAAAAATTGAGTATCATCGGCTTCCGAGTTCCAGAAGAGGTCTTAGAATTGAATCATCATGTAAATGTAGCCATTCTTGATCTCCCAAGAGAAGAGACTAGAATACTTTGTTTATGAATGAAATTACGAGGAGTTAATCCCCAGTGGGAGACACTAGACACACAAGGTTAATACTTTTTATTGTACATCGCATTTAACACTTTGTCTGTTGGTGTGAAAAAAAAAAAAAAAGATTTGCGCCCAAAGTTCATTGAACTCTACGATTTCTATTCTGGAGAGATTCTGGAAGTGTCTTGAAGTATTTCGAGTGGAGAATTTATGGGTAGATAAGATCAGGGGAAGAATTCCGGGGGTTCAGGAGGTTTAATCTGTCCATGTTAAATAAATAATTTTTTTTTTTTTTTTATTTACTAAATGAATAATATTAGATAATAATGAAAATTGATTTTTCAAGAAAAAAAAAGAAAAAAAAAAAACAAGCAAAAATTAGCTTTTTAAAATATACAAATTTCCTTTTTTGCAATAAAATATGTAGTTTACACTGAGGTTTACTGAATTAATAAGCAGAAATCACATAAAATTCAAGATTAATCTCTATTGAAATAGAGTCAAAACGTTTAGCAGTGTTCTATTTAATATTTTTTTTAAATAATATTTTCGATTTCAATGATAAATGCTTTGCAAACTATTAAATTTTAAATTACATTATTTTTTTATCAATATTTCTATCTAATTTATTAAATTTTGAGTATTAAACTTCATTTTTACTCATGTGCAGAGTGTTTGCACCTCCTTAAAAGCCAGAAACTTCTCAAATGTTTTAAATTTTAAAAAAATTCATAAGAATTGAATCAATTGACCTGCACAAAAATTATATGAATAATCGATGACGCCAGATGAACCGGTTTTCTGATGTAAATCGACATATATGTTAATTCTGACCGAATTATGTGTGTGTGTGTGTGAGTGTGTTCGATAACGATGAAATCAATGTGTGATTTTGTCGTTTTTTATTTTTATTATTTTTTATTAATTTCCGCCCGAGGGATTTATAATAAAGAGGGTAAAAATTTAACCAGATGTTAGGGAGATCAGCACTGTCGTTATATTTCCATGGGACAAGTTAACGCCATTCTAACTGGATTATAATTGGCGATCCGGTCGCCACTCCGTTACCCTGGTTTTTCGCAGTGAGATATACAACCGGTGGTTAAGGTGGAGTCATGATCGTCTGCACGTGCCTACAGAGACACGATAAAATTATTGAGGTACAGAAAATTAGTTGAAATTTACCAAAAAAAGGAGAGAAAAAAGAAAGATTGACTAATTACTGGAAAAAATGGGCAAAAGTGGGAAAAAAGTGCATTTTGGGAAAAATGATTTGAAATGGATTTTTTATGCTCATTCCATTAAAATCCATCTACCCCCCCCCCCCCCTCCTCCCTCCGTTCTCTCTTAAAATATTTTATTACATAAAAGAAATGGGAAAAAAAAATAAAATGAAAATGACGGAAATTTTTGTGGGCAATTTTTTGAAAGTTCGTAAATTGTTCGTAAATACAGGCTTGACCGGTAATCGCTCAATTCTTGGAATTTTTAGCGATATTATAAATTTTTTTTTAACCAATAATCTCACTCATTAAATCAAAAAGTTAATGGAGAATAAAAAAAAAACCTTTAAAAAACCGTGAATTCTACGAAAAAAAAGTAATAAAATAAATGTATTTCAAGCGACAAACGAAAAATTTTTGGCGAAAAAGTAATAATAGTAAAAAACAATATGAAATGATGTAAAAAGTAAATTAAATGAGGATAATATTGTCTTAATGTCACAGTGGGAGGTACTTAATTACTTTCATGATTTGCATTTGTGTATCTTTTTTTAATGTTACACTGAAATCTTTTTTTTTTCTCAAACTCCTCCTTATTCTCGAGATAATCACATTAGTCTCGCATTTTATCTTTCGCATCGTTTATTTACTTGTTGAATGCTGGAGGATGTTGAATGGGTGGATGAAAATTATGGTAAATTGATCAAACGTTAAAGATCATATTTATAATATCATTAAATTTAAAAAATTCATTAAAATTTTTGATGAAAATCAAGAACAACCGATTTCTTCTCAACTTTTTCATAGATATCTTTGAAGCGAATAGATTTACGAAAAATCATCAAGAGACCTTTTTTGTAGGAAATTAAATTCTCTACAAAAAAGGTCTCTTGAAATTTTTTCCTAAACCTCATAATTTCTGAGATCCCTTTCAAGATAAGCTGTCCACGATTTTTTGGACTTTTGAATTCAGAAGGAATTCTTTTTAAAAAAATAGAGAATATTGAAGAAAAAAAAGGCAGATGCAGGAATTTGTTGCTACTACTTCCTAAACTCTTTCAATCACTCTTCTCTAATGTTTTTCCCCCTTTTTTGAATCCCCAGGTATCGAGAATCTACAAGGATCCATCAATTGGCAACGCAATAAGCATTTCTGTGACTAAAATCGTTAAGACAGATGAGATATTTGGTTCAAAGCAAATTGACAGTGATGGAATTTCAGCTAGTGATATGCTGAAAGAATTTTGTAAATGGCAGAAACTTAATAATCCAGACGAGCCATCATCAGAGCATCATGATGCTGCTTTACTTTTAACGAGGTCGGTATATCAACGATTTCACCATTAACTGAAAGTTTGCAACTATACTCAAACGTCTTTTGCCATTTCCTGTCGCTAATTACCACTAATTAAAAATGTCCAATTATTATTTTCTTATGAGTTATTGATTATTTACTATTTTAACGAGGTGGACAGATACTCCTTTTTTTAATACAAGAGCCATGAATCATTTGCACGTTAAGGAAAGATCCAAGTAGTAGGTCCAAATGATCTACTTTTATTTCATTTTTTTTAGTTATCATAAATATTCTAATTATTCCGATTTCGTAACATTTCACCGATATTAAAACGACGTCCACGATAGTAAATTGTTATTAAATAATATTATAAATATCCAATATTGTTCCGAATTTGACTGGGATTGGAGGATCCTCGGATTTTAAATACCAATATAGTCGCAATTGATGTTTTCATGTAATTAATTGGATTAATCGTCGCTATTTGTCCGGTAACAGGCGTTTTTTATGATTTGAAAAATTAATAGACATTCTGACGAACAAGAATATATATAGTTATACAAGGAAAAAACAGGTCCGTAACCATGAAATGTTGCAGTGAAACTGAAATTAAATCTCGCTTATGGAGTTCTAATGTTAATTTAATTTTTTTCAAAAATTATTTTTGGCTTAATTTGTCCGGTAACATGGTGAAAAGTGAATTTTTTAAAAATCTCATCATGCTACTCTATCGAAAGGGACCAAAATTGAAAAGGAAAAATAGATTAACGGAAATACTTAAATATCCTTAAACTGAAAAACAACTTAAAATTTTTAGGCGAATTGACTTTATTCGATTACCCCTTTTTTCAGGATATAAAGCAATTTTCTCAAAAACCTTTTTCCACAAAAATCGCTTTATCTCGCTTAGTTCCCGAGATATCTTTATAAAAAATCAATAAAATAATGAAAAAAAAATTGATTTGTATAAAAGATTTTGATCGTTAAATTGAATGATTTTTTTATGTACAGAGAAAATTTGTGTCACAATCCCGAACAAAAAAGGTGTGATACACTTGGTTTAGCCGAACTAGGAAGAATGTGTTTACCAGGATCATCATGTGCAATTGTACAGGACAATGGTCTTGCAGCGGCCTTCACAATGGCCCACGAGCTTGGACATGTGTAAGTAAATAAATTCATAAAATCCCAGCATGATCATCCGCCCATGAGTTTATTCACAATGACACTGACTTTTTTTTTTCTGTAAATTCGCCCACAGACTGCAAAGAAGAAAAAAAACGAAACTTTCAAATGAAAAACAAATTACAACAATTTCCATTTTAACGTCTTTTTATAGATTCAGTATGCCTCATGACGACGATGGTAAGTGTCTAAAATTCCGTAATCGTTCTGGTGTTCACAATGTGATGTCTCGAATGCTAGACGACAACACATTTCCTTGGGAATGGTCCAAATGTTCTCGTCACTATGTCACCGAGTTTCTCGAGTAAGTTTTATCAGTTTTATTTTTAAAGAAAGAAATCTCTTTTATTCAATAGCTCAGTGGTCAGAGCACCTGACATGTAATCAGAGGGTCGCGGGTTCAAATCCTGCTTGCGCATTACATATTTTTTCCGAAATTTGATTCTCCTAAAAAATTTATTAATAAAAATTAATTTATTAATAAATTTATTTGTTTAATGGCGACATTGCCTCGTGGATGGGAGGTGGAGAAAAGATGTGAGAATCAAAATTCGAAGGTAAATATAGTAACTCGCAATAGCTCAGTGGTCAGAGCACCTGACATGTAATCAGAGGGTCGCGGGTTCAAATCCTGCTTGCGCATTACATATTTTTTCCGAAATTTGATTCTCCTAAAAAATTTATTAATAAAAAAAAAATTTATTAATAAAAATTAATTTATTAATAAATTTATTTGTTTAATAAACTAATTGTTTATTCAAATACACATAGAGACAAGCACATGTACTCTCTCTTTTTCTCTTTCTTCAAATTTTCTTTGTTTTATTTTTACGAAATTTTCAGCATTTCAGTACTAAAGATAGTGGAGAGACAGACTTCCGGGAGTTTAATGCGATTTACTAGAGTTCAAGAATTTACAATCGGATTTTAAATGTAACAATGATTATTTCGAAAAGATCTTTCAACTCGCTGTTCTGCAAAAACATTCATAGAAACTTTTTTTGCAGCTTTTGAAATTTGTTGTAGAAAAAATTAGGGGTGTGTCAATAGCGTTCGAATCAAATCGAAACGAATATTACTATTCGATTCGAAATCCGAATCGAATAATTCGATATTTTTGAATTGTTCGTGAATTTTGGAACTATTGGAGGTTTTTTAAATTTTGAAATTATTCAAAATTTTCGAATTACTATAGAATTTCGAAATTTTCGAATTACTGTAGAATTTCGAAATTTTCAAATTATTCGAAATGTTCTAAATTTTTGGATTATTCGAAACGTTCTAAATTTTCGAATTATTTGAAATATTCGGAATTTTTGAATCATTTGAAATGTCCTAAATTTTCGGATTATTCAAAATGTTTTAAATTTTCGAATTATTTGAAATGTTCTAAATTTTTGGATTATTCGAAATGTTCTAAATTTTCAAATTATTCGAAATGTTCCAAATTTTCAAATTATTCGAAATGTTCGGAATTTTCGAATCATTAGAAATTTTTAACTTATTCGAAATTTCCAAATTCTTCGAAATATTCGAAATTTTCAAATTACTCGAAATTTTCAAATTATTAGAAATTTTGCCATTATTCGAAAACTTTGAATTATTCGATTCCAATTTCGAATCGAATATTGACATCCGATTCGATGCGAATCCTTCCAAAAAATATTTCTATAAAATTTCTGTATCACCTTTCATTTCCGAGACATTCTCCTCCATAAACCAAAAAAAAATCCTCCAATTCTTTATTTCTCCGAAAACTTTCTGCATTCTCCAGGAGATAATAGAGACAGACGACTTCCGGGAGCAGCCAAACGACATAACACATTCGAAAGACACAATAGAATTCGATTTGCACCAGTGTCCTCGATTTATCCTTACAATTCAGAAGTTGCAACATATATCAACCAAAAAAAAAACAAGAAACCAAAAAATGACCAAAAAAATTATCATAACCAATATAGTATCACAAATATCACTTGTTAAACCCATAAATTATCCTATCAGTTATACCGGATGCAATTTCTTGTAGACGTTAACTCATACGGTTAGAAAACCTTGAAAGAAGTATCAGTGGCATGAAGGCACTGTTTAAGAAGAAAAAGAAGGAAAAATAAAAAAAAAGTTTTGGCATTTCTTTTTTCCTCTGTATATACAGCGACTCTTGGTGTAGCAAAAGAGATGAGAAGAGAAGTACCTACGGTTTGTGGGTGCGCTTGGCTTAGGAATCCGGTTCCACGAGTCAAGGGAACAGTGGCTCGTGCCTTCCTACCCACTGTGTCTTCGTACACACATTAACTTCTGTCCTTTGTTATTTTCCAACAATTTTATATGATCACTGTAGAATTAAAAGGGCATAAGTGCTGAAAAATTTACATTTGGAAGAAAAAAAGGGCTTATGTCCAAAATTAATTACAAAGTATTTTTCGCGACTTGATTAACTAAAATTTAAACTCAAAATTTAAGTAAAATGTCTAAATTCTACGGATTTTCTCTACATACGCCCTTTTGTTATCAATAATGTTGGAAAGAAATGCGAAATGTTATGAGAGTTCATTTATATGGTCTCTGTAGAATTAAAAGGGCAAAAGTGCTGAAAAATCTACTTTTCTAAGGAAAAAAGGCGTATGTCTGTAATTAATTTCAAAATCTTTTTCACAACGTAATTAACAAAAATTAAAGTAAAAATGGGAAAAAATAGCTATTAAGCATTTTTATTATTAATATTTTTTTAATTCATTTTCAATTCACTTTGAAATTTTATGAGTAGGAAAGCGCGTATCTCTGAAAATTCTTGTATAATTATGAAAAATAATTAGAAACAAAAGGGCATATGTGCAAGAGATATACTCCTTTCATATTAATAACGTGGACATACGCCTATTTGTTATTCAAATAAAAAAAAAGTGCAAAAAATAGCACTCACGTCCTTTTTTCATTAATAATTTTTATTTTATTTTCAATTTAATTCGAAATTTCATAAGGAAAAAAAGGTTCATCTCCAATAAATCTCGTATAATTATGAAAAATGATTAGAAATAAAAAGGCATATATGCAAGAAATAGACCCCTTTTATATTAATAATGTGGACATACGCCTATTTGTTATTCGAAAAGAACAAAAGGGGAAAACATTGCACTTACGCCCTTTTACTTCTAGGATGTCGATACGTTGATTTCTTTATTTTTTACTTATTATTCATTAAAATTCATTGGATTTTTTTTCGTTATTTTCCAGAGGTGGATATGGCAATTGTCTTCTCGATGAGCCAAACAACATGATCAGACCGCCTTTTGGAAGATTACCCGGTGAAGATTATTCCGAGGACAAACAGTGTGAGCTTGTTTTTGGTCCTGGCTCAAGAATCTGCCCGACTATGCATAATGATGGTAAGTCACGTGGATTCATCAATTTTTTAATATTTTATTTATGTATTCTGGGTTTATTTTGATTGATAGTAGCTTTTGGGGTATTAATGGTATTATCATTGTTTTTTTTTAATTTAATGGATTCAGAGGCCTTTTTCGAGGTACTGGGAAGCCAGTGTGTGGGCTGGGTACATGCATTTGGCATTAGGCATATTTTCTTGAGGTGATGAGTAATACTTGAAGATTCATTTTTTATCAAACTCAAAATTAATTGAATTTTATGAAGAAATCTTCCTTATTTGTTTTGAAGATATCTTTTAGGCGAACAGATTTACGGTGGAAAGTCAAGATACCTTTTTTGTAGAGAATTTCAAAAGCTACGAAAAAGGTCTCTTGAGTTTTTTTCGTAAAGTCAATAGTTTCCGGGATCCTTTAAGGAATAAGGACAAAATTCAGGGGGTTTTTGATAAATTTTCGAAATATTCTAAATTTTCGTAAACCCAATGGTTTTCGAAATCCTTCAAGGATGATTAGGAGGTACAATCGTAAAAAAGAGTTAAATTTTTGTACAAAATCGTAAATAGTGAATCTATAAAGAATGTAATGAAGAATAATAAGCCCTAAAAACAAAAATTAATTGAAAATTAGAATTTTTTCATTATTTTTTTCATTTTTTGAAATTTTTCAAGATTTAAACGAATGTAAAAAATGATGAAAATTTTTCAATTTTCAATTGATTTTTTGTTTTTAGAGCTTACTTTATTCCTCATTACATTCTTTACAGATTAACTGAATCAGATTTGAGAATTTCATCTTGTATAAATTGTTATTAACGATTTTATACAAAAAATTAAATTTTTTTTCCGATTGCACCTTCCTTAAGGATCATTTTTAAAGAATATGGAGGAAATTTCAAGGGTTTTTGATGAAAATTTTGCGGAAAAATTGAGTAAAATCACTAGATATAAGAAAATATTAGTAACGAATGAGCAAGGTAAACTTAGCCCGTGGTTGCTTACCGGCCAGGCAGTGTGCAAGAGACTTTGGTGCACCGCGCCATCCTGGAATCATCAATCACACTGCCATACACAGCATATGCCATGGGCTGATGGTACACCATGTGGTTATCGTAAATGGTGTCATCGTGGTGAATGTGTATTGAAGAAAAACTTATCACCAATTGATGGACAATGGGGATCATGGGGACCCTATGGTGCATGCTCAAGAACTTGCGGTGGTGGTATCAAAATGAGATACAGAGAATGCAATAATCCATCGCCTCAGAATGGTGGTAATTACTGTGTTGGAGAACGAGTCAAGTATCGTAATTGCGGCACGAAAGAGTGTCCATTGGGATCACCAGACTTCCGGTAAGTCGATTATTGGTATTTATCTGAAACGTTTATTGATAAGTGGATTGCGAAGATTTTATGGAAATCTAGGATTTGAAATCTAGGATTTGTTTTCAGGGAATATCTCGGAAAATAAGCGAGATAGAGTCATTTTTATGGAAACATTTTTTGTAGCTCTGATTTTTTTCTATGAAAAAAGTTTCGGCGAAAATTTTGCTATCTCGTTTAGTTTTTAAGGGATTTTAAGTTTGATGTTTTATATTATGAAAATTGGGAGAAATTAGAGGAAATTTTTGAGATACAGCTTTTCTGATGATTCCATTGAAAAGCTGAGGAAATTTGAGTTGGAAAATATATGACGAAATTTTTTATTGAGAATTTTTTTGAAATTCGAATTTTTACCAAATTGAGAAATTTCTGTTTTTTTTGGAAAATGTATCTTAAAAATCGAGTTTTTTTCTTTCAAAATCACATTTATCGATGGGAGATGATCTCACCTTTCATCTCCATTCGGAATTTCTATGTAATACGTAATAAAACCAGATTATTCTCGAAAAACTGATTTTTTTTTCTTCAAAAAATCGAAATTGTCAAATTTCTTTAAAAATTGAAATTTTCGAGTTTTCTTAAAAATCGATATTTTCGAATTTCTTTAGAAATCTAAATTTTCGAATTTCTTAAAAAATCGAATTTTTTGAATTTTTTTAAAAATCTACCTTTTCGAATTTCTTTAAGAATCGAAATTCTCGATTTTTTTTTTAAATCGTAATTTTTGTTTTTTTTTTTAATCGAAATTTACGATTCTTTTTCTAAATCGAAATTTTTGAATTTTCTAAAAATTACGAAAAATTAATTCCGACACATGTTTTCCACTTGAAATTTTCTCAGCTTTCCAATGGAATCATTGAAAAAATTCCATCTCAACCCCTTTCTTCACAACCCCGCCTCCTTTTCCCTACGAAACCCTTCATCCTAACGATTTTAATTGATTTTTTTCTGCTACAGGCAAGAGCAGTGTGCCGCATTCGATGGTGACAATCGAAATATCACAAATTTGCCACCAGACGTGACATGGCGTGCAAAGTACATTAAAAGTACGTTAAAAATCAACTAAACCCCCACATGTTTTCTTACATCGCACTTCTTTTATATCTCACATCGATGATATTTCCCCTGTAATCATTGTGACATTCTCATCTCTAACATTATGTTTATTTTTTTTTGGTCTCTTCTTCTTTTATTTCGAAAACACAGTTCCACTTGGAGATCGATGTAAGCTCTACTGTCAGGTTGAGAGTCATCAGTACTATCCACTGGCAGAAAAAGTGATCGATGGTACACCATGTGGTCCAGACACCTTTCATATATGCGTCAATGGTCATTGCAAACCAGCTGGATGTGATCACGTGTTAAATTCAACAGCTGAGCTTGATACATGCGGTGTATGTGGTGGAAATAATACAACTTGTCAAAGAATCACTGGCTCTTATAATAGCAGTGGTCTTTATGGCTACAGAAGAGTTGCTAAAATACCAGCTGGAAGTGGATTTATTGACATTAAACAGTATGGATGGGGTGGATCCAACAATGACACTAATTATTTAGGTAATTATGAAAAATATTTATTATTTGTAGAATTTTCAAAAAATCGTTTTTTTTTTCTTGCTTTAAAAACTATTTTGGGCCCTCCAGAATACGGGCAAGAAAAGTTATCACGTAAAACCCATTATTTCACATGACATTTTGAATTTTTCCCAATGCATTTCTTCATATTTATAGCCTAAGTCAAAACTTCAATCGTGTTTTTCTCGGAACATGATTTTTCAAATTAGCACGCAGCATAACTTCAATAATTGTCATTATTTTCATTTGAATTTCCCACAACATCTTGAAAACAATATTTCGAACAGTAATACGTAGGGGTTTTTCTAAAAATTGATTTGCACATTTTTTATTGATAAAAAATTGCCGATTTTTTGACCGAAATTTGAATTTTTTCATTCAAATGGTCACCAATCCCACAAAAAATAATATTTTTGAAATCCCCTACGTATTTCTGTAGCTATGCGTATCTAAACTGAGCCTATTTTTTATTTTTTTTTCAATGAAATTCTGCAGCAGTTACACTGCGTGCCGCAGAGTGTTTTAAATTCGAAGGGCCTCGCAAGAATGGCTCTTGTGTCGTCATTTTTCGATATTTTTGATGAATTTTCTTTTCTGAAGACTCAAATATATGCTCAACCACTCTTTCAAATATCATTATTTTAGTGCCACTTTTCTTATAGAAAAAAAAATAGTCAAAAAACGCCTTTTTTTTTAGACTTTTACAGTGGTGTTACCTTTTAATGTTTATTCTTAAAAAAGGGAGGCTAGTAAGGCCCAAGAGAACTAATACAGTAAATTGTAGACATATATTCCAATGTATATGTTTTTAAAAAATCAGTTTATCTCAAACAATTAAAGATTTAACCAGAAATCCGGAAATTTCGAGATTTTTAGTAAATTCACTATTTTTCCAATTTTTTTTCGAAATTCTGTGAAATTGAACTCTAGCCATCTTCTTTTGCCACTTGAAACATTAAAAATCAGTTTATCTCAAACAATTAACGATTCAACCAGTCGCATTAGTAAACGTTGTTCTATAGCAATTCCAAAAAAATTCACATATTTCTTATAAGATTACAAAATTCCTAAAAATCGCTTATACCGTGAATAATTTTAAGGCGAGTGGAGTTGCAGGAAAATGTCAAAAAACCTTTTTTGTAGAGAATTTTGAGAGCTACAAAAAAGGTCCTGACGAAAATTGCTCTATCTCGCTCGAATTCCGAGATCCTTTTGAAAAACTAATGACAATGTGAAATTTTAATAATTTTATTTCTCATCTTTTAGCATTGAGACTCGCGGAAAATGGAAGGTACATATTAAATGGCAACTACAGAGTGATGAATCGTAAGGTAATTGTCCTGCCAGGTCTAGCCATTGAGTACAGTGGCCCAGGAACCGTAATTGAGCGTTTAAATAGCTCCAGACCAACGACAGTTGATTTAATTCTAGAGGTAATTATTCATTAAAATTGTTTAATATTACGTCTCTTCATTCTGATTCACTAATTATCCAATAAAGAAAAGGTACTGTGCGTGGGCGAGATCCAAAATGTTTAAAATACATCTCGAAACATTTTTCATGACGTAATTAACAAAAATGGAAAAAATTAAAAATTAAATAAAATAAAATCTCGTAATTGTGCGTATCTTCTCATCATACGCCTTTTCGTTATTAAAAATATTTAAAAAAAAAAGGAAATGTTAAAAAAGTTCGCAATAACAAAAAGGCGTAGTTCTATATTTTTTTTATTTTTTTTATTGATATTTCTAGTTCATACGCCCTTTTGTTACTAGTAATTTCTCCAATTGTTCTATATCGTTGTGTCTTATTAAAAAAGTGGCGTAAGTGCTATACATGATCATAGCACTTACGCCCCTTCGCCTCCAAGATGACGATATTTTTCGACGCACTTACGCCCTTTTATTTTTAACAAATAACTTTAAGAAAAATTTCCATTTACTTTGATATTTTATAAGTGAAAAAGGGGCGTATCTCCAAAAAATTCTTGTATAATCTTCTCTGATTCATTAATTCTTATTTAAAAAAAAGGTACTGTCAGTGGGCGAGATCGTGCCACCGCAGATAACATACGAGTACACTGTACCAAAGAGAATACTCGACAGTTACACGTGGATTTTGAGTGATTGGTCAGCATGCAGCCACATGTGCCAGGGTATAAAGCAACGTAAAGCAGAATGCCGAAGTACTAAGCATAAAGATGTTATGTCAGATGATTACTGTAGACGTGAAGAACGTCCACAGGAAGAAACAGAAATGTGTAATGGCCACTGTCTTCTACAGTTGAGTACTTGTGCTATTTTCATCTGGCCCCAATAATTTTTCACGTTAATTGGCTCATTAGCTTTTTTCCGGAGATTTTTAAAAAGGCACTTGAAAACTATGAGGTTTAGAGGAAAATCACAAGAGACCTTTTTTGTAGAGAATTTAATTCCCCACAAAAAAGGTCTCCTGTGATTTTTCTCTAAACTCAATGGTTTCAGAAATCCTTTTCAGAGAAAAATGGGAATATTTTGAATTTTTTTCTGACATTTTTTCGATTTTTTTTCAGATGGCAGGAAACGTCGAGATCAGAGTGCTCGAATCACTGTGGTCCAGGAACGCAAATGGTGGCGACTCGTTGCGTCCAAATCTTGATAGCATCGAGCAACAGATCACCAAGAGCACTACCGTCACATGCATGCTCTCATTTGGAGCGTCCAAAGGAATTTATTCCTTGTACTGGACCATGTGATGATGCTCATTGGTCCTACACGGAATGGGGAACTTGCAGTGTTTCCTGTGGTGGCGGATATCAAACGAGAAATGCGGATTGTGTTGATGCAACTGGGAGAAGTGTGCCCGAGGACAAGTGCAATAATTCTGGGAAGATCCTGAAGCGGACGTGCGGACAAGAGGCTTGTCCTCAATGGTCGTTCGGAGATTGGTCTCCTGTAAGTTTGAAAATAAAGAGTATCTTTGAGGCGAGTGGGTTTAGGGGAAAATGTCAAGAAACCTTTTTTGTAGATAATTTCAAGAGCTACAAAAAAGGTTTCCTGGTAAATTCTTCTAAATCCAACGGTTTCCGAGATACTTTATCTTTCAAATAAAGAGCACAGGATTTTTAGAATTTTTTAAATTTAATTTAATTCGTTTTCAGTGAATTTGAAAATGAGAGGTATCTTTGAGGCGAGTGAGTTTAGAGAAAAATGTTAAGAGACCTTTTTGGTTTAGAATTTTAAGAGCTTCAAAAAAGGTTTCTTAGTAAATTTTTCTAACTCCAACGGTTTTCGAGATCCCTTTTAAATAAAGTGCACAGAATTTTTAGAATTGTTTAAATTTTATTTTATTTAATTCACGAACTAAATTTCTTTTTATTCTAGTGTTCAGAAAGTTGTGGAATCGGGAAAAGAGCTCGTCCGTACTGGTGTCAAGTGGAAAATCGTGTTATCAATTCGCAATACTGCACTGATCCACTTCCAGCAATTGTAAAAACATGCAATGCTGGACCCTGTCATCGTTGGTCAACTGGTGAATGGAGTCCTGTTAGTATTTTTCATTTATCTGCACTTTTTTTTTGCCTTCTATCATTATTAATTTCTTCTCAACATCCTCTTTCTCTCATCGTATATCTGCACTTTTTTTTTCTCCCATTTTATGAGAGATTTATTTACTCTAAATTCACAACACGTGCCATCGATTCGACCTGAATTAAATACTATTGAATTTCTAGTGCTCTGTCACGTGTGGTAAAGGAACTCGAAGAAGAAAAGTTGCTTGCCTCAATGCAGACGGATCAACTGGTGATGCTTGTGAAATTTCTGAGAAACCTAAAAACTCGGATATCTGTAAAATGGAACCGTGTCCAACTGTTGTAAGTTATTATATTGCTTTTATATTATTTTTTAAGTGATAAATTGAAAAATTGAGTTTATATTAAATTGCGAATATTTTAGAAAGGACTGGATGTAGAGAAAAATGTCAAGAATCCTTTTTTGTAGAGAATTGAATTCTCTACAAAAAAAAACATTTTTGATATTTTTCTCTAAACTCAATAGTTTGGGAGATATTTAACAAAGACTGTCCAGGGAAAGTTTTAACGTATTTTCGTTTGTTATCGAAAAATTAGTAATTGGCGAAGAGAATTGTTCATTATAAGGAAATAGAAAAATTGATGAAATAAATTACTCGAAAAAATTCTAGAACTTTTAAAACAAAATTGGAAATTTCGAAAAAAAGGAATCGAAAATTTCGAGAAAAAAATCGAAAATTTTGAAAAAGTCTCCAAATTCCAAGAAAATTTCAAATAGAGGAAAACTGCTGCTTTTTAGAGAACATTGTGGGCAAAGGGAAGATTTCCAGAGTTCAATTTAGGAACATATTGTAAATTTCTGAAAAAATCTCGAAAAGTTTCGAGTAAAAAAATCTAAAAATCTCGAAAATTCCAAAAAAATCTCAAATTTAGAAAAAATGGCCATTCTTAAGAGACCATGTGGACAAAAAAAAGGTTTCTGGAGTTCAATTTAAGAGAATTCTCGAAATTTCTGAACAATTCTGTAAAATTTCGAGTAAAAAAAATAGAAACATCTCGAAAATTCTAAACTTTTCAAAGAAATCTCAAATCGAGAAAGAATGTTTATTTTTAAGAAACCATGTGAGCAAAAGGAAGGTTTCCGTAGTTCAATTTGGGAGAATTCTCGAAATTTCTAAAAAAATCATAGAAATTTCGAGTAAAAAAATCGAAAAATTCTAAAATTAAAAAAAAAATCTCAAATTGAGAAAAAATATTCATTTTTAAGAGAACATGTGGGTAAAAAAAAAGATTTCTGGAGTTCAGTTTAGGAGAATTCTCGAAATTTCTGAACAAATCTTGAAAATTTCGATTGAAAAAAATCGAAAAATCTCGAAAATTCTAAAAATTCCAAAAAATTTCAAATCGAGGAAGAATGTTTATTTTTAAGGAATCAAATGAGCAAAAAGAAGGTTTCTGGAGTTTAATTTGGGAAAATCTTCGAAATTTCTGAAAAAATCTTGAAAATTTCGCGTAAAAAAATCGAAAAATCTCGAAAATTCTAAAATTAAAAAAAAAATACTGATATATATAACTATAATACTTTATTACTCGATTACTAATTTCATGGCCATTCGATTTTTTCCAATCAGGCAAGTCTACCACCAGTAATTTATTCATCCGATCCACCCCCCGGTGATCATGGCTATGATTTACAAAATGAAATTGACAGCAATGGAATAAGTTTCCAGCCTGGATACATATGGCGACGAGGAAGTTTCGGCGAGGTAAATAAACTGTATCTCATTTACTCTCTTAATTTTATTCGCTTCTTCTTTTCCTCGTGGGAATTTGAGGCGTCAGTGGAATACTCGAATTTCAAATTCCCTGTAGCCCCAATTCATGAATAATTGAGGGGAAGCCATGTAATTAGACTCTAGATGATTGGGAAATTAGTTAGAGTGTCTCGTTGACCTGGTTTATATCTATTGATTCTGGATTCAACGAATACACCAAAAATTTCCCAATATTTCGTAAATGATAAATTAATTTGAAGCGAAAAAAATGCAGATTTTGACATTAAACTTCAGCTTTTTGAGAGTATCTTTAAGGCGGAGAGAGATAGAAAATTTTTTATGGCACGTTTTTTGTAGAAAATTTAATTCTCTACAAAAAAGGTCTCTTGATATTTTTTCTCAAACCTGACGACTCTCGAGATAATCGAGGATGAAGCTCATTTAATCGCAAAAAAAATTGATTTTAGTGCTCAAAATCGTGCAATGCTGGATTTAAAAGGCGAATGGTTCAATGCACCTCAATTGAGACCCATACAATCGTTCGAGATGATTACTGCGATGCTAATCAACGTCCACCAAGTACAGTGCCATGCAACCTTCATGCCTGTCCCTACTGGAACACTGGAGACTGGAGTCAGGTTTGTATTTTTTTTCGAATAAACGAAAAAAATTCTTAAATAGGAAAAAGTGGGATAGAATGGACTTTGGGATGAAACGGTTGAAGATCGATTTTTTTGATGATTCCATTGAAAAACTGAGGAAATTTTAGGTGGAAAACAAGTGCCAAACTGATTTTTTTTTTAATTTTTTGAGAATTCTATTTTTTTGAGCAACTTTTCTCAATTTTTGGAAAATCTTCCTTTTTTCCATTTTTAAAAAAATTCACTTTTTTCAATTTATGGAAATATTCACTTTTTTCCAAAAAGGAAAAAAAAATCCCGCATGAGGAGAAAATGGGGTAAAATGCACATCGGAATGAAGTGGTTGAAGATGGTTTTTTTTTGATGACTCCATTAAAAAACTGAAGAAATTCTAGGTGAAAAAAAGTGCCAAAATGAGTTTTTTTAAAATTTTTCTGAGATTTCGATTTTTTTGGGCAACATTTTTCGATTCTTTGAAAAATTCATTTTTCTCAAAATATCTCCGGTTCTATTAGTCATAGTCTAAAAATTCAAAATGGAGATGAAAGGTGAGATCATTTGCCATCGATTTATGAGGGTCCACTCAAAAAATGTCGATTTTTAAGGTATTTATAGGCATTTTCGTAAAAATAAGTTGTTTCTCTATAAATACCTTAGAAATCCATATTTTTCAATTAAAAACCCCAGAAATCAATGGAAAATGATCTCATCTTCCACCTCCATTCAGAATTTCCACGCCACGATCAATAAAACCGAAAAAAATCTTCAAAAATTTAAATTATCCCAAAAATCAAAATTTCCACAAAAAAACGAAATTTCGACGAAAAATCGAAATTTTGACAAAAGATCGAAATTTCGACAAAAAATGGAAATTTCTCCAAAAAATTGCAAAAAAATCATTTCTGACACATGATTTCCACCTCAAATTTTCTCAGCTTTTCAATGAAATGATAAAAAAAAGTCCTCCAATATTTTTTATGAATTTCAAGTATTATTCACAATGTAGCCATGGAAACTCGACATCAAATGTGTCCATTTTACCCCTTACAGTCCATTTTACCCCAACTTCCCCTATTTTTCCCTCTAGTAATGACCACAATGTTTTTCCCTACGTTCCATCTCATTTAATGCATTTCTGTCGTTGATTCAGTGTGATGTGGAATGCGGTGAGGGCTATCAGCATCGTCAGGTACGATGCCAGAGTTTAAGAAGTGAAATTCTTCCTGACAAGGAATGCAGCATTATGGAGAAACCGAAACACGCAAAAAAATGCCGCAAGGCACCTTGCGTGATACAAACAAATCATAATTCTAATTCCAAGACAAACTTGTCGAGAAGATGGCGCGTCTCCAATTGGACTCCAGTGAGTAACATTTATTTTTTTAGCATCTGAATTATTTTTTTTTTGTCATTATTCTGAAGTTCTTTTTTTAGACATTATGATGTAGGTGATTAGCGATTTTTATGTAGTTTGGAGAGAAAAAAAGAGGGGGAGGGAGTGGGATTGTTTCATTGATGATGAGAAAAAAATTTCGGCTTTTTTTTAAATTACATATTTCGATTTATTTATGAAATTTTCGTGAAGATCGAAAAAAATCAACTTTACTCAGTTTTTAAAAAGGATCTCGGAAACTAAGCGAGATAGAGCAATTTTTGTAGAAACCTTTTTTGCAGAGAATTTTAAGAGCTACAAAAAAGGTTTCTTTCAAAATTGCTCTATCTCGCTTAGTTTCCGAGATTCTTTTAATAAACTGATTATAACTTGATTCGAAAAAAATCTTTTTTTTTTACTTTACTAAAAAATTTATCAAAAATCAACATTTTCTTCGGAAAGAAGGGAATTATGGGGAAATGAGATTAATTGGACTTTTCAATCAATGCTAAAATCACGAAATTCATTTTACCATTAAAATATAACGTGGTATCCGTATGTTCCGGATTTAAAAAAAATGAAAAAAAAAATAACGATAAAATCGGGAAAATAAATAATTTCAGTGTTCGAAATCATGTGGCGGTGGTATAAAAACGCGAAAGGTGGAGTGTATCATGAGGACAGGATTTAACGAGGAACTGGTAGAGGACGAGCAGTGCTCGAGACTCGGGCTAGCAAGGCCAAGATCGCAGAGGCCGTGCCAGCGTTTACCCTGTGACTTTACTTGGCAAGAGGGAAGTTGGTCCGAGGTATACCTCTAAAATCAACGATGAGAAAAAAATTATTAAATTATTGTAGAGATGTTGTAGAAGAGCATTTTGAGTAGCTTGTGGGTTAATAAATAATAATTGAAGTGGTAAAATGGTAAAAAAAGAAAAATTTGAAGATTTTTGGGGTTTATTTTGGAAATTCAAATAAGGAGAACCGGAATAAAATGATTCATGAATTTTTTCGGGTTGAAGAATTTGACGAAAAAATCTGAAAAAATTTGAGAACATGCTCGAAGATGTCTACATTATCCCTGAATTTTTTCAGATTTTTTCATGGCGTCCTTCACTTCAAAAAAAAAAATCCTGAAAATTATTGCAAATCAGGTCCATTTTGCCCCGTTCCCCCTATCTCTGAAGCAAGTAGATTTAGAGAAAAATGTCAGGAAACCTTTTTTGTAGAAAATTAGATTCTCTACAAAAAAGATTTCTTGATAAATCCTCGTAAACCTCATATTTCTCATTTGCCCTTTATTTTACCACTTTATCACTGTATTTTACTTGATCGTAGAATTTGAGGCTTCATTGGGGATGTAAAAATGCTGCTCGTAGAAACAAAAATCAAAAATTCGCATGATTTATGTATTAAATGATGTCGTTAATTCCATTATTCTTTCCCCTCTTCGTAATTAAAACAATCAAAGATAAATTACATTGAATTAAAGTCTAAATCTCAAATATTTGCTAATTTATTTTGTGAAATGATATTCTTTTCTTTTTTGTTTTTTTTTTCAGTATCGTTAAAAGTACACGTAGATGCAGTTAAACAGTCCCATCCTGAACCCCATAACGTCTCTCAATTATTGCTTTTTAAATGGCTCTATCTTTATTCCTGGGTTCAGGGTCAATTGGCATAATTAAAAAAAAAATTAAAAAAATAAATTCAATTGTGTATTTTAATTGGCAGAAAACACATACACACAATTAAAATAATTTACATACGGTATTTAGAACACAGACGAACATTTCCATTAACGATTTTTCTTGGCTTACTTATTGATTTTCTCGGATTTATCATTGAAATTCTGAAGAGAAGAGGAAAAACGAAATTTAATAATTTTTTTTTTCAAACATTTTTTTTTCTTTTTGAGATATCTTGGAAACTAAGCGAGATACACAAATTTTTGTAGAGACCTTTTTTGTAGAGAATTTCAAGAGCTAAAAAAAAGGTTTCTATAAAATTTCTGTATGTCCTTCTGCCTTTAAGATATCGTCAAAAAACAAAAGTAGATTTCCCTCGTCTCGTTTTACCTCTTCATTTCGCAATTTCATTATTAATTAAAAATTATTTTTAAAAAATGCATGAATTGGAGCATGAATATACCTGGATGCCACGTGTTTATCAGTTGTATGGTTTTTTTCAAGTACAATAATTCCACTTGGTGTTACGTAATTGATGTCATTGAAGCAACGAATGAAGCGTAATAATTAGAGAGATAAAAAAAAACGTGAATTTTCTTAGAAATAAAACAGTGAAATTACAGAATATTGAATATTAATTGTGAAATATTATTTTTTTTATTTCGGCTAATTAATCTTTTTGTAATTCTCATCTCTCTCGTGGGAAATGCATCGTAATTATCTCATTATTCACGATTCAATGACTCAATAATTATTAATCATGTTATTATCGAGAGATAATGACGAAGATGAGTTCATTAAAATTCGAAAAAAACATATATAAACAGGAATTTATTATTATTTTTATTATTATTATTTTTTGAGGATAAAAAAAAGCATGTGCATGGAATGAAAAATTGTATCTAAAATTAAACGTAATTTTTTTTCAATTAATTCGATTTTTACTAAAAAACGTCGATTTTCGCTCTCAGTTTTTTTTTCAATATCTCGGAAACTAAGCGAGATACGGAATTTTTATAGAGACCTTTTTTGAAGGTCTCAATAAGTTCTACAAAAAAGATCTCCACAGAAAATTCGCTATCTCGCTTAGTTTCCGAGATATCTAAAAAAAAAGAGAAAAAAAATTGACCAATCTTTTTTTTTTTTTGTTTTTTTAATTTCATAAATTAATAAAATTATCAAATTTTTGTCCAAAGTGCTCAGCTGACTGTGGTCCTGGTATTCAAAGGCGTGCAGTTACTTGTCACAAAGTTAATAGATATGGATGGATTGATCCAGCACCAACTGATGGCTGTGCAATCAGTGAAAAGCCAAGAGGTGAACAAACCTGTAAACTTCAAGAGTGCAGTGATAAATTCTACTGGACAGCTGGTCCATGGAGAAAAGTGAGTGAATAATAATAATAATGATAATTATAATGAAATTAGTACAGATCCAACAATTTTTTTGATTTTTTTTTTCAAATAAATAAATGACGTAAAAAAAAAGATTCAAAAAATTTGCACTCGTTTTTTTTTTCAATTTTTTTACATCGTCGTCTTGGAAACAAAAGGGCGTAAGTGCTATGCTTTACCCAGCACTTATGCCACTTTGGTTCTAAGATGACGACATGTGCAAATTTTTAATTCTTTTTCAAATACTTTTTTTTTGCTAAAAAAAAAATTAATGAATTGGGAATTGTCAGATATCTGCTAATTTTAGTATCATGAAGAATTGAGGAAACTGGGGCAAAATGGATCTGCAGGTAGTGATAGACAGTTTTGAGTGGATCTTGTGAAATGGGTCCTTTTTCCCTGAGAATTGATCTTTTTGGGAAATTTTGGGAAACTGAATTAATCGATTTTTCGATTTTTTTAAACGAAAAATCGCATCGTTTAGATAAAAAATGATGAAGAAAAGGATTTATGCCGTATGAAATAAAACAGACGAAACGGAACTATTGAATGGAAAATGTGATATCGCGAAATTGAATGCGAGATATCGCATCGATTAATCGATATTAAAAATAATTGGAAGAAAGTAATTTTTCGATTTTTACATTTCGATCTTTTGGAATGGATTTTCAGAAAATCTTATTTTTCAAAAATCGATTCTTGAATCTCGATTATTTTCCGGAGATCCCCCATCACTATCTGTGAGTCAAAATAACTCAGAATTTTTTTTTTGTCAAGAGCGAAGGCTCCTTCAAAAAAATTAGAAAAAAATTCACTAACAATTTCCACATATTGGAGCATTTTCTCAAATTTTTCTACAAAGTCCTTCAACTCCAAAAAAAAATCATGAATCATGTTTCTCCGGAGGTCCATTTTGCCCCCTTATCCCCTAAATAAATCATTGAAAATAAAAAATATCCCCTCAATGATAATCTCCGATAAGTTTACGTCTTCGTGGTTGAACACAAGTGCTACGAATCCATAAAATTATCGGTTGCCACGAATTTTTGTGGCAAAATAAAAGCAAAACCTGCAACATAAATGTATTCTTCATGAATACTAATTTTATTTCAGACAAAAATGACTTTTTCTTTTATTACAGTGCAGTCATCAGTGTGGCCGAAAGGGGCGACAGATCCGCAGGCTCTTCTGCCATGACAGAAGTGGAAAAAGAGTTGGCAGGTACAATTGTCCACGTGAATTTAAGCCACAGCGAAAGAGCAAGTGCAATCAGAGAAGATGCGGTCCATTGACGTGTCTCGAGGCCCAGAGAAAATTCAAAGTAAAGCGCGACGACGAATATACGCTTTTGATTGGAGGAAGAAATATGTCGATTTACTGTCACGATATGGCTACTAGTGGTCCAAGAGAGTATCTCACATTACCAGCTGGAGATAGAGAGAATTATGCGGAAATTTATGATAAAAGGTAAAAAATTATTTGAATTTTTTAAATTAAATTTTCACAAAAAAATTACATTTTTTTCGATTTTATTTCGTTATTACTTTGTTTCAATGATATCTTGGAAATTAAACGAGATAGAGAAATTTTAGTAGAGACCTTTTTTGTACAAAAAAGTCAGAGCTACAAGAAAGGTCTCTTTCAAAATCGCTCTATCTCGCTTAGTTTCCGAGAAATCTTTTAAGAAAGTGATGATAGAATAAAATCGATTTTTCTGAAAAATTCACATTTTTTATCCATTAAATTATTATGATTTTTTTTTGTGGACGCAGGTTGTTGGAGCCAAAGACATGTCCATATGAGGGACAGAGAAATGATAGCTGCAATTGTGTCACTGAGCCTGGAACAATTTCCGGAAGAACTATGTTTAAACGCGTCAGAATTGATGTTGCTAAACTTATTATCATAGGTATTCATTTTTTTTTGTTAAAATTCAGGTTTTTGGGGAATTTTTCTGCTAATTTTTTATTTCAATGAAGGAGCAAAGGGGTAAAATGGGATAAATTCGTATTTTTGTCATTTATTTTTTCGAGAAGAGAGAATTCCGGAGAGTAAGCGAGATAGAGCATTTAAAAAAAAGAGCTATTTTCTTTATTTCAATTCTATGAATTTATAATTATTTCCCTTTTTTTTGTAGTTGTTGAAATTTTTTTAAAAAAGACTTCAGGCAAAAAGGACGTAACTCCATTAGTTTCCGCGTTATTTGCAAAGAAAAGATCGACTCATCCTGTGTGTTACCTTTTTGCTATTGAATTCTCTGGGAGAATAATAATTAATTATTTTTATTGTTTTTCAGAAAATGATTACACGTTTTCGTGGACGCAAGGAGCAAAAAGAGTTGAATACGGAAGAGCTGGTGATTGTTATAGTGCAGTAAATTGTCCACAAGGACGTTTTAGTATAAATTTGAGTGGTACTTCACTGAAATTAGTCCCTGAAATTAAGTGGGTACCTAATACTAAATCTAAGGCACATCTCGACGTGCAAAAAGTCGTAAGTTTTTCAATTAAATTTCAATAGTTCATTTGATTTAGTTTCAAAATAAAGAGTATCTTCGAAACTATCAGGTTTAGGGGAAAGTGTCAAGAGATCTTTTTTGTAGGAAATTGAATTTCCTACAAAAAAGGTATCCTGATAAATTCCTCTAAACCCCATCGCCTTTAAGATATTTTTACCTTCCTATTTTTTCTTCTCGAAATTTCAATGTTTTTCGTTAAAAAAAGTTTAATAATTTTTTTATTTTTTTATTTCAGAATGATCAAAGAATTCTTGGCAAATGCGGTGGTTACTGCGGCTTTTGTACTCCAAATATGGACTTGAAGCTCGATGTATTACCCTCTTAGCCATTCTCATGATTTCTTTTGAAAATACAAGAATCCTTGAGGATAAAAAAAAAATTTAATTGATTTCTGGACGAAATCATTGGACTGATGGTTCTTCGAGTATGATTTCCAAATAAAACAGAAAATTAAACTGTCAACACCGATTAAATTTAAAAGAAAACTGCCGAATAGAGTTCGAATAATAATTTTAAATCCAAATAATTTTTTTTTTAACATTTGGAAGAGCGAAAAAAATGTACTCATTTGCCATCGTCGTTTCTAGTATTAATAACTTATTAATATAGATTCTAATTTTTATTTTTGAAGAAATTTTAATAACCATCGCATTATGTGAGACTTTTTTTTACGCAAAGTTAAGTTAGGTAATCAAAAATACGTGAAAAAAACAACACGTTACAAGGTAGCTCCGATAAAATGAAATAATAATAATGATAATGAATTTTTAAACACTGGGAAAAATATGAATTTTCACATTTTTTCATATTTTTTCATTTTTTTTTCCTTAAAAAAAAAACAATTTTTTTTCCTTAAAAAAAAACAATTTTTTTTATTAAATACAGAATTTTATTTTTCTCAGTGAAAATATAAGTGCTCTCTAATTTAATTAAAGAAAATAATTATTGTGGATTCACTGCCATATTTTTCCATAATAATGTGCCTTTTATATGAATGAAAATTAAATAATTAAACTAATTATGGCTTAGATAATTAAAAAAATAAAATATTTTCAGTAGTAAAAAGTCGAAACGAGGAATCTCCACTTAATTTCGAATAGGATCTCGGAAACTAAGCGAGATACACAAATTTATGTGGAGACCTTTTTTGTAGTCCTTGGAATTTCCAACAAAAAAGGTCTCTACAAAAATTGTTGTATCTCGCTTAGTTTCCGAGCGCCTATTGAAAACACCGAAACTTGAAGCAATTATCTCGTTTTGCCTTCACTGCTCGTATATACATTTGCATTAATGCTGCGGAAATACATTTTAAATGAATTTTTACGTCGAATTCTTCTTATCAGAATGAGAATAAGTGGTATTAATAGGTCGTAAATGTTGAATGAAAGAGGGATGTGTACCTAATGTTTCATTGGATGAAGAACAAACTAAAATTTTATCATTG
Source organism: Aleiodes leptofemur (assembly GCA_963942555.1). Lineage (NCBI taxonomy): Eukaryota > Metazoa > Arthropoda > Insecta > Hymenoptera > Braconidae > Aleiodes > Aleiodes leptofemur. The sequence continues at coordinate 4,635,249 of OZ012615.1, read as the reverse complement.
TAATTTTTTTTTTGTGGATGGATGGGACTTCAATTGGCCCGAATAGACTGCCATTCTACGTGTACATTAAATTTTCTAACTTAAAAAATGAATAATATGTTTGCGCAGTAGTCAGCGGTTCTTTTTTTTTTCTGTTCGTTTTTGAAATGTGAAGAAAAACAATGTTCTTATCGTCCAAGCCATTTCGACAATTAACGACGAGCATTATTTTATAATTTTCTATTTTTTATCGTGTGCAGGAAAAAATCGTAGAGTACCGAATGATGTTTGAAAAAATGAAAATTTCTATTAAAAAAAAAAAATTAACTGCCAAATGTACAAGTATTTTCAGAGATTTTATCTTCTTCATGAATTGAAGAAAATGCAAAATTCAATTATAAATACTGCCATTGAAAAGAAGAAAGAAAAAACGTCCATAATCGAGAAGTAAATTTTACAATAATAAATAATTTCCTTCTCTTTTAAACTGCACACACGAATTGTCATTTCAAAATCTACCACGCAAGTCTGACTAGTAATTTATGAACAAATAATTATTTTATTTTTGCTTCGCTATAAGTAAGAATTTTGTTGTATGGGAAATTATACTATAATTAAATATGAAATTTAATTGAAAAACGAAAAAAAAAAAAAATGAAATGAAATAAAAATCATCGTGTATTGTATTATACAGGTAGCTAAAATTTATTAGAAAATTTTTTATGTGAACCAGTGTATGTGAAGCATTGTTTTAAATATAATTGTAAGAGCCATTTTCAATTGGTGTTAATGGCAATAATTGTGTTATTTCTTATTTATTTCAATTGAAGAAAAAGAAAAGTTCCTGTACTCCTTTTTCTTCCTCTTCATTATATCATTTCCTCAGAACCAAAAGGGCGTAAGTGCCATATATATGCAAAGCACTTAGGCCTCTTTGGTTCCATGAGACGACATCATAAATTTTCGAAATTTCATTATTTTATTTCATTAATAAAAAAATATAAAATAATATTTCAGAAAAAAAATAGGTCATCAGTTCAGATAAATACAATAATATTGATCTTCAAACATTGTAATATTACGTATTTTATATTTGCACATTAATAATAATTTGCACATTTTTCATTGAAAATTATCAAGATAAAGTAACAGATAAATAAATAAAAAGCTCCAGAAGGAGCTAAAAATTGAGCACAGAACTGCATATAAAAGCTAATAATCGTTATTATGATTGATAAAGACTAAGTTTATCACTGATTGATCAAAGATGATGACAATTCTCATTTTTATTGCTCTAACCGGAGTTTTTGCTGTTCCAGTAAGTCGCGTTATTGAAATTTATAAAAAAAAATGAAAAATTTGAACTCATACATTATTTTATGAATATCTCGAAAACGGCGGAGCTTAGCGAAAAAGTTCAAGAGACTTTTTTTTTAGCTCCTAAAATTTTCTACTAAAAAGGTTTCTTGACATTTTCTTCTAAACCCACTCGCACCAAAGATATAACAAGAATTGTGATTTTTTTTTGGAAATGAGTGAATTTTTCGGAGTTTCTATAAAAGAACTTTTTTTTGCTAATGCGACTTTCAATATATATGTATATATAATTCACTATATTAGCTCCGATGGGATCTACTAGTTTAGAGTTTTTAAGAATGAACATTAAACATTTATTTCTTTCCTTTTCGTTGAATTAATATTTATTTTGTTTGAAGGCACGTGGAGATTCGCTGGAAGATGTAGCGGCTTCCGTCAAGAAAACTGTAACAAAAATCAATAACTACAGAGATAAATTCCATGAAGAACTGCTTCATAAATTCGATAGTCTCGAGCAAGAAGCGATGGACGGAGTTTACGATACTTCATATAAAGTCTCGGATTTAGTACACGTAAGTCATTAAAAAATGAAGATAAAATTGAATTTACCATCGATTTATTATTTTTTGCTTCCGAATGGAAGCTATGTAATCACCAGAATTTTCGATTGTAATTTTTTCAATAGAAGATACGTAAAATGATTTAAATAGAGAGAAAAAGATTTTTTAGCGCATTTCTGTATGTGCATAAAAGTCTCAATTACAGTAAAACGGTTTCATAGAAAAATTTCATATTTTGTGGAAAACTTCCTCTCGACAAACTCTATTTTTTAAGCTTTATTTGAAGAGAATGCGATCGATACTTTTTGAGATATGTCCATTTTTCGAAAATCAGTTTTTAATGGAATTTCTGGAAACTATTCAACTGATGCTATTTATACCCATATATTATCTCGAGAGTTGTATCAGTTAGATGGCAGTCAATTTTGCGCTTATTTGCATGATTAGTTCTCGATTTATTGGCGTTTTAATGAATTTCTTCAAAATTGGATATTTTGATGATGGTTTGAAAAAAGTTGTATCACTTCCATTCGGAAGCATATTGCTAAAGTATCAGCGGAAAAAGCTATATCAGTTGGAAAGCCATACTATTATCCACTTGTTCAATATTCAATAACAAGAGAGCGTAATTTAGTTTGAGTGAAAAATTGGGAAATAAATCATTACGATTTTTAGGATTATTTTTTTTTTGTTTTTGGAGATAATTATCCTCAGGATTTATTGCGGAAATGATTTTTTTTTCGTGAGAATAAGGGGAAATCGTTTTTTTTTCTTTCCAAGAATCTGTAAATTTTAAAGCGATTTTATTTTGGGGATATTCATCATTTTTTTGGGGATATCTTGGAATCTAAGCGAAATAGGACAGTTTTGCTCCAAAATGGTATTGTATAGAATTTCATGAGCTACGAATAAGGATTGGAGCAAAATCATGCTATCTCGGATAGCTTCCGAATTTAATATTCTTAAAAAACTGGTGATGTAATGAAATTGCTAAAATTACTATTATCTACTTGTTTTTATTTAGAACAAAGAGGCAGAAGCTAGTGAAAAGGGCGTAGATGCAGGATCCTGTACAGATACTCTTAGTGCAGATTTGGATGAAATTGTCACTAGTGTTCATCCAAAATTGAGAACTTGCGAGGATCCTTCGATAACGTTCGCAACAAAATTCATGCCATTTATTAGTTTCCAAGGATATGTAAGTGAATTAATAATGAAAATTGAAATTTTTTTGTAATTAATTTTTTATTTATTCAATTAATTTTTCTATTTTTGTTATTTTCTTGAATTTTTTACAAAAAATTATAACTTTTTTTTTTTTTTTTTGAATGATTTTTTTAATAATCGGATATTTTTCCAGACTGGTGATTTAATGCTGGAAGCTTTGGCTATAACTGCTAAAAATTTAGCAGACGATCCTAATGAGGCAGAAAAGTGCTACAACAAATTCGACTATTATGCTACTTCTACATCGCTTAGTTACGAAAGAACTACTGGTGTACTCAAAGAAGGTCTTGACTATTTGCAAGAATTCTTGAAGGGCGATGTTGAAAGGTGCTTCCAAAAACCAGTTGTCCATAGTAAACGAGACTTGGAAGCTCTTGGACAAAAAGCCATTTCCTGCATCGACCAGCAGATTAATCAACATTAGAATAAATTCATCGATTCAATTGAAAATGTAAAAATTCATGGAAATAATTCGAAGGATATTCTGATATCGTAGGTATCAAGAAATACGTTTGTAATAATTCAATCATTTATTTTATCAATGTGGAGGGAGATAGTGAGCAATAAAAAGTGGAGTGAATCATTTCATGAAATTCAAATAAATAATTGTTTATTCCTTCCTCGTAAGCGATTAGTAGAGCACAATTTATTGAGATATTTGCATTCTGAAATTTACGAGTCATTTGAGGATAATTAGGTGATTGGTCATTTTTAATTGATGCAGAAAAAAATCAGGGGGCTACTGGACTGAGTGCAGCGGATTCCTGAATTTTTTGAGAATTTTTGGATGAGTGGTCTGAACAGGAAAAAATCGAGAAGAAATTCTTCAAAGTAATAGTGCTTTTGTCAAAAGAGAATAAATAAATATTTTTCAATTGAAATATAAATGGTTTTTCGTTATTTCTTCTCCTCTCCTCCTGGATTTTTTTCTTGAAACCTAGTAAAATATCAAGCAGCGAAAATTTCAAGGTCAAAAAATCGTCGCTTATAATTTCAAACGTAAAACCTTGAGAATATATTAACCGACGGTTTTTTGACCTTGAAATTTCTTAGTGACGGAAATTCCAAGGTCAAAAAACCGTCGCTTAATATTTTGTAAGGATTATTATCGCGAAAATATTAAGTGACGGTTTTTTGACCTTGAAATTTACGTCGGCTAGAAATTTCAAGGTCAAAAAACCGTTACTTCATATTTTTTGACCAAAACCCTTGAAAAATATTGACCGACGGTTTTTTGACCTTGAATGTTCATCACAACAAAATTTCAAGGTCAAAAAACCGTTATTTACTATTATATTGTTAAAATGTTAAAAGATGATTTTTTGACCTTGAAATTTCCGTCGTTTAACATTTGATCTCTAAATTCGATAGAAATCGTTAGAATCGAGACTTTAAAATCCTTTACGATGAATTAGGAGTAAGACAAGAAGAATTAAATCAATGCGTAGACATTTATCTCGTTGAATAATATTTATTCATGATTGTATAACAAAAATGAACCCGGCCTCAAATCCTGTAAAATCCACTTTCTACAATCTCTAAAAAAAGTTCAAAAAGAGCTGCATCACAAAACCTGACGAATTTCTCGAACTCAGAATCTTCATGCGCATGCGCAGTCGGCAGATGATGTAGATCAACACCGGGGACTCCCCGATTTCTTTACGATAAAAAGTGTCTGATAGGGAAAATTGGAATTGCGGGGTTTTATCATTCAATTTGTTTATCAGAGATGCCTCAGAGTGGGATAAAGCAATATAAATAGTGTCTAAATACATGGCAGGATCAGAAGACATTTTATTGTTCAAGATATTCCATCAAGATGAATAAGTTCTTTGTGATTGCCGTTTTGGCCCTGACTCTGTCTCAAGTAAGTATCATTTCCCTTAAAGATATTCAAGTAGTTCCGATAATCAATCTTTCTTTTTCAATTGTGGTCACTTTCGATAGAGTAGCTAGATGAGATTTTTTAAAAATTCACTTTACACCATGTTACCGGACCAATTAAGCCAAAAATACTTTTTGATAAAAATTAAATTAACATTAGAACTCCAGAAGCGAGATTTAGTTTCAGCTTCACTGCAACAATTCATGGTTACAGACCTATTTTTTCCTTGTATAACTATATATATTCTTGTTCGTCAGAATGTCTATTAATTTTCCAAATCATAAAAAACGCCTGTTACCGGACAAATAGCGACGATTAATCCAATTAATTACAAGGAAACATCAATTGCGGCTATATTGGTATTTAAAATCCGAGGATCCTCCAATCCCAGTCCTAGATGCTGGGACAGCGTGATTCAAATTCGGAACAATATTGGATATTTATAATATTATTTAATAACAATTCATTATCGTGGATATCGTTTTGATATCGGTAAAATGTTACAAAATTGGAATAGTTAGAATATTTATTTATTTATTTATTTATCTATTTACGCATTCTGCATTTTACATAGTATAAATAGAATTTTATTCCAATGATAGATTCAATTTTCACTCAGTGCATGACTCAATCAAAATAACAACAAATAAAGAGTATAAGAAGTACAATGATATAATAGAATATGGAAAACTCCACCAGTAAGTGGATTTAACAGTCGATATAATCGCACAATATTACAAGTGGCCGGCATAGTTCACTGCTAAACAACTACCAACATGCCTTTTGAATCGCTCATACGAACAATCAAAAAAGTCCACAGTCTTAGCAGCTTCATTTGCCAATGTAATTATCCGGTTCTTTGGTACATTCTCTACGTAGGATTTACTCGAATACGTTCTGCCGAACAGCCTTTGTGTTCTCAAGGTTTATGATAACTTAGAAAAGAAAGGAAATAGATCATTTGGACCTGTTACTTGGATATCCTTAATGCATCATGCTATCGTACATTTAAGAGATATCTAATAGTCAGATTCATTTCTATGTTTACAATGATTAACTCAAAGTATCATGCATGATTGGAAAGTTATGAAATACAATTCTCAATGATTATCAATTGAAGTTCAATGTCAAGAGCCTGAAGCAGCTTGAATTATAAGCGAAACGTCGTGGATTGATAATCATTTAGTATTGTTTGTTTATAACCTTCCACTCTCCCATGATACTTTAAATTTATAATTAAAAAATATCAATTATTAATAATTTTCAGTGTGAAGCAATTGATCCATTCGCTGGAATAACTCGCTTGAAGAGTACCGTCAATACAGTGTCCAGTGACCTCGACCGTTACGGCAGAAATTTTATCTACAACACAAAATCAAAATTGAATAATTTGAAATTCGATCAGATGCAGAATGTCAATAATGCTGTCAACAAAGCACTCGATGACACTCGGGTGAGTAATCATCTCTTTCCTTTAGTTCTTGAAACATTATCTACAGATGCTAATCTATTCGATATAAAATTCTTGGAACAAATCGAAAAATCGATGAATTGGGATCAATGCAATTTATCAAAGAATTAATTTTTTTAGAATAACATCGCTGCTGCTAATAAGGCAGGAAAAAATGCAGACCATTGCTACGAGCCAACGAGACTTCTACTTCGCGATGCTTCAATGACAGCATTTGATAAATTGGACAAATGCGTGGATAATGAAGTAGCATCGTTGAATCCGGTGAAGAACAATATTGATGCTCATCTTATGGTAATTACTTCAATTCTTTTTTTTTTTTCTTTCATCAATCTTACAAATTTAATAACTTTATTGATTTTTTCAGAAAGGAAAACTTCTATTATCTGAATTAGATGGTATTGCATTGAGCTGTATAAGTGGCAATCAAATGCAGGCACAACTGTGCGTTGCCCAGAAGATGCCAGCAGCTAGTGCATCAGTTAATAATTACGAGTCAGTTGCTCAACAGCTCAAGAGTACTGGTGATTCTTTGTCGGGTGCAGCACCAGCTTCAGCAATGCGGTGCTTCCAATCGACAATGAGTGATCTCTATTCTGCTGTTTCAGAAGCAAGAATATCAGGAAACCAGTGTATTTCAAGCTCTTAATTTAATTTAATTCAATTTATTCTGATAAGTGCATTGTATTATTCAATATGCAGATCAAATTCGATTGAAGCACATTCGACTGGTTTTGCGATCCTAGAAAATTGATCAGATTTGGACAGATAAGGATAATTTTGGATTTTGACAGTTTTGATACAATCAGATCCAAAAGAGTTGGGCAGAATTGCCCTCCGGAGCAATATGATTGAGGAATTTTTTTCGGAGTTAAGGACTTCATGACAAAATTCGAAAAAATTTGTGAAGATGCCTCAATATGTGAACATTTTTGGTGAATTTTTTCTAATTTTTTCGTAGATGCCTTCATTCTCAAAGAAAAACCCGTATCATCTTTAATGGCAGATCCATTTTGCCCCGGTCTTTCCTATTGCCGATAAAACGAGTGGTATGTATCTGTCGTGTTGTTTAGTAACGACAGAACTACTGCGATACTCAAAGAGAATCTTGACTATTTGCAAAATTTCCTGAAGGGCGATGCCTGAAGCTCGTCCATAACAAACGAGCATTAGAAGCTCTTGGACCAGAGTCGTTTCTTGCATCGACCAACCGATGAATCGATATCTGAGTAAATTTATCAATTCAATCGAAAATGTAAAAATTCATGTAAAAAATTCCAATGAAATTCTATTACTATAAGTATTAATAAATAACGTTTGCAGTAATTTAATCATTTATTTTATTGGCGTGGAGGGAGACAGTGAGCAATGATAAGTGAGTGAATCATTCCAGAAAATCCAAATAAATGATTGTTTATCACTTCCTTATTAGTGATTTCAAGCGGAATTTATTCAGATACTTGCATTCTAGAATTTACGAGTTATTTGAGGATAATTAGGCAATTAGGAATTCTAGATTACTGCATATATTTACTGAGCAGCTGATTTTGTCATTTGGGATTGCTAAAAAATAATCTAGCATGGTCCTATTGCTAAATATATTTGGAAATGTGCACTAGAAAAAATCAGGGGCTTAGGAATTTTTTTCTCCTTTTATTTGGTTTAGAGAATTGGATTCACCGGATCTCTGAATTTTCGACAATTTTCGAAATGGTGTTTTGAGCGGAAAAAAAATCGACGATTTTTATGTAAAAAGAGAATCAATAAATATTTTTTAATTGAAGAATCATCAGTTATTTCCTTCTCCGTCTCTTTACCGCGAATTATACGCAATAAACCTCATATAGTCTCTCGAAAAGGTCAAAAAAAGTTGCATCAAGACGATTGATAAATTTTACGCACTCAAAATCTTTATGTGTAGACGTAGTAGTCAGATGTGGATCAGTTCCGGGAAATCCCCGTTTTTCCAGTGATGAAACATTGTTGAGGCGGAAGATTGTAATTGCGGAGTTTTATCTCATACGACGATGATGAACCTCCTTATCAGAGATGACCCAGAGTAGGGAGATGAGATATAAGTAGTGTCGAAATAGATCACAGCATCAGAAAACATTATATCGTTGACCTAGAAACACAAGGGCGTAAGCGCCAAAAAACCCACTTTTCAGAGGGTATAAGGCGTATGTCCAAAATGCCTCTGAAAATGTTTTTTACGCTTCAATGATGCAAGAGAAACGAATTAAAAATTTTAGTAACAAAAGGGCGTATTTGCCAATTCTAGCCGGAATGGGGCGTATGTGCAACATATACGCCTTTTTGTTATTATGTTATTTTTTTTTGCTTCATCTCCCTGATTTATTTAATACTAAAAGGGCGTATCTTTCAAACATACGCCCTTTTGTTATTCATTATGACAGTAAATTTTTGGAAAGTTATGAAAATTAATAACAGTAAAAGGGCGTATTTTCAGTTGATACGCTCTTTTGTTATTATGATTCCCACAAAAGGACTTCATAGTTAAGAGAAATAATTAAAAACGAATAGGCGTATGTGTAAAAGATACGCCCTTTTGCCATTAAACATTTTCTGCATAATGGTTCGGATAAAAAAAATGAAAGCAAAAGGGCGTATCCATTGGAAATACGCCCTTTTGTTATTATAAATTATATAGCAGGATGGCGCAATTGAAGATAAAATTAATAACAAAAGGGCGTATGTGAGGGAGGTACGCCCTTTTCATATTAATCATTGGAGATACGCCTGTTTGTTATTCGAGAAAAAAAAATGCTCCAATGATCGGCAAAGTCCAGCATAATCGATGGAGCGAATAAACAAAAATTACGCCTTTTTTGTTATTAAAAACAGAAAAAAGGAAAAAAATGGCACTTACGTCCTTTTGTTTCTAGGTCGACGAAATGAGCAAATTACGTAGCGAACACCGTAGAAACAGGTGTCCTAATTTAAGATATCAGTTGGAAAAAAATATCTTAAAATTAAAAAAAATATCTTATAACTGCCAATCACTAACAACAGCATTCCCGAAGTGTTTCAAAAGTGTCTACAAAAGTATCTTAATTTCAAACGCTTGTTTTTACAGTGAAACTGCAAAAGGGAGCAATACATAGGAAAATATATAATAAAAAATTAAGAATCAATTGAACTTGAATAATGAAAAAATAATTGACGAAAATCGGAAGAAACTGGGAGGTATACCTCAAATGACCAATAGATGGACAGTAGCATATTCTCAGCACCATGATTATGAATTTTCATCTATCGGTATGTAATCGAAAGCGCATGAATCTATGTGACTGTTGTAATCATAAATTGAAGAGGAAAGTCAAAAAACCATTCGATTATTTCTATAACTCTTAAGAAAAGAATCGTCCATCTTTTGGTCAGTGTCTATCTATTGGTCGTGTTACCCTATTTGCGGATTAGTGTTTTTGGCAGCAAAAAAATTAATAATGCTTTTGTAAAAAGAGAATCAATAAATATTTATTAATTGCTCAATAATCGTTAATTTCATTCTCCGCCTTTTTGCCTCAAATTCTGCGTAATAAACGTTATCGAGTCTCTGAAAAAGGTAAAAAAGAACTGCATGATGAAATTTGATAAAATCCTCGAATTCGTGATCTCTAAGCACATGTACATTCGTAAGATGCGAATCAGGTTCAACGACTCTCCGATTTCCTTGCGCATGAAATGTTTCTGATACGGAAAATTGTAATCGCGAAGTTTCATCTGATCCAGAGATGATGAAACTCCTGATCAGAGATGACTTAGAGCAGGGAAATGAGATATAAATAGTGTTGAAATAGATCGCAGCATCAGACAACCTTTTACTGCACAATATATTTCATCAAAATATATAAATTCATTGTGATCATCGTTTTGATGGGAGCCGGTCTATTTAACATTTGTAAATGTTGACATTCGGTTATTCCAACATGAAACTCAACATTTTATTTTTCAACATAGTTGATTTCAACATTTTATTCTTCAACATGATTTATTTCAACATTTTTTTCCTCAACATAATGTATTCTGACATGATTTTTTTTTAATGAAAAGGAAAAATCGGTGATTCATGAGTTTTACTTTGCCAAATATTACAAAAAATTTTAATGATTTTTCCCAATTTTTTTAATTAAATTGATGTGTTCTGATGTAGCAGAGGTCGGTAGCAAGATTTCGAAGCAGGCAGACAAAATCCTAATTGAATTTTTACCAAAAAACAACGAGCTTTTGTTGGCAGTCCCTAATTAATTGAACCAAAAAAAACAATAAATAAAATGCCTTACCTCTCATCAAGTCCCCTTCCCTCTCACTCAATCAACACAATTAACTCTACTCTCTATTGAATTTATTATTTGTCTATATTACTATGAAATAAAATTTATTAAAGCTTGAATATTGTATTCACTGAGCTGTTGAACACAATGAATAACTAAGTTTTTTGATTCGAAGTGAAAAATTCAACTCATGTTGTAAAAAAATGCGAGCCTAGAATAGGCGCACTGAGCACGGCAGACAAAAATTCTGGAGAAAACACTCAAAACACTCATTTTCAGTCGGCAGAGCTAAACTGCGGAATCGCCAAAAAATCTTAGGGAAAAATATTTAAAATTCTTTTCAGATGATTAAAAATAGTATATTACGTACCTAGGAAGTAAGGAAGTTATTTGCGACAAAAATGGCCACCCGAGCGAAGCGAGGGTGCCAATTTTTTGTCGCAATTGACTTCTTTATTTCTGTGGTGCGTATAACATTTTTTGTACTGAAGGGAGTGAGAAAAGACGTTTAGAAACGTCGTTTTTCGCTCCCTAGGTACAAAAAAAAATATGACAATTTAATCTCAAATTTGGAAATTCTTGAGAAATCTTCATCTTTTCTATGCGATATATCGTATTATATGCATATTATATAAAATTCATCAAGTAATGGGTTAATTTTTTATAAAAAATACTTAGGGGAGAATCTTGTTACTTATTCTAATTCTGAGAGGGTTAAATTTATGTTGGATGTGTGAGTATTGGATCCATCTTCGTTGAATTTGTCTGTGTTGAATTTGTATATGTTGAATTTGGAAATGTTGAGTATACGTGTTGGAATTGTTTTGTGTTAATTAGACATGTACCCGTTTTGATTGGGACTCTCTGTCAAGGACATTACATATTTTTCTCTATGCATCATACTATTGTAAGCGTAAGGAAATAATATCAATTATTAATAATTTCAGTGTCAAGTAATTGATCAACTCCCCGAGATAACTCGATTGAAAAATACCGTTGACTCAGATTCCAATGAGCTGAAAAATTTCACTGGACATTCCATCTCTAACACAATTGCAAAATTCTTGGATTTTGAAATTAGTGGGGAGCAGCGTGTCATCAAAATTATCAACAGCCGACTCGATAATCCTTTCGTAGGTCATGATTTCTTTTTTTTCTCTAGTTCTTGGAACATTATCTCCAGATCCTAAACTATTCGATGAAAAATTGTTGAAAAAAACTGATGAAATTAAATCAATTTAGTGTATTAAATAATTATTTTTTGAAGAGTTATATGTTGAGTCGAGCTGTTGATGAGAACAAATGGAACGATATTTGGCCCTGCTCTGCATCGAGGATTGAAGAACGTCCTAGAGTTGCAATGAAAGCGCGTGATAAATTGAAAAAATGCGTGGATAATGAAAAAGCATCGTTGAATTCACTGAATAAGACCATTGATGCGCACATCAAGGTAAATAGTTCATTAATCCGTTTCCTTCATCAATTTTACAGATTCAGTAATTCTATTTATTTCTTCAGAACAGAAAATGTCTATTATCTGAGCTAGATGGTACTTCAGTAAGCTGCAAAAGTGACAATCAAACGCCGGTGCAACTATGCGCAGATCAAAAGATGTCAAAAAGAACTGCATTATGAAATTTGATAAAGTCGTAATATGTGAATAACATTCGTAGAATCTCCGATTTTCCTGCCCATGAAACGTTCGTTATATCATAATTTGATTCGGAGAAACTTCTTATCAGAGATAACTCTGAGTAGGGAGATGAGATATAAATAGTGTTGAAATGAATTGCAGCATTAGAAAACCTTTTACTGCACAAGATATTTCATCAAAATGGATAAATTTATTGTGATTGCTGTTTTGATTGTGTCTCTCTGTCAAGTACGTAATATTTTTCTCTATGTGTCATGCTATTGTTAGCGTAAGAAAATAATATTAAACATTAATAATTTTAGTGTCAAGTAATTGATCCAGTCGCCGGAATAACTTCATTGAAAAATGACGTTGAGACGGTTTCCAATGACCTTGAAATTTCGATGAACAATTTTATGTCTGGCATGAATGTAATTCTGAAGAATTTCAGTAGCGCTGAAGACGGGCTTATCAACGAAATTCTCACCAGCTCATACAATGATACTTACGTTAGTCATAATTTCATTATTTTCTCTAGTTCATGAAAAAATATTTCCAGATCCTGAACTATTCAATGAAGAATTGTTGAAAAAATTAAAAAATTGATGAGTTCAAATCAATTTAGTATATTAAATTATTCATTTTTTGAAGATTACTATAGCTGCTGATAATAACCAAAATGCTCATCACTGCCTCCGTTTGATGAAGGATGAACTTTCTAAAGCTGGAAGAAAAGCACTTGGAAAATTGGAGCAATGTATTGAGTATGAAACATCATCGTTGTGGACGAAGCAGATCACCTTTATTGCGCATATTGAAGTAATTAGTTAATCAATTCGTTTTCTTCATCAATTTTACAGATTCAATAATTCCATTGATTTTTTCAGGAAGGAAAACGTCTATTATCTCAACTAGAAGATATTTCAGTGAGCTGCAGCAGTGACAATCAAGCGCAGGAGCAACTGTGCGTAGATCGAAAGATGCTAGTAGCTGGAGCATCAGTTAATAATTACAAGGCAACTACTGAACGCTTCAAGAATTCAAGTATTTCTCTTGAATCGACTTCACTATCATTTTCAATGTCTCTTTGCTTCCAACATCCGATGGGTGACCTCCACTCTGACATTTCAGCAGCGAAAATATCAGCAGCAAAGTGCAGCCAAAATCGTTAATTTAATCTATTCAAATGAATCCATTAAATAGTCTAATATGTTGATCAAATTGAATTCAAGTAGATCTAAATAGTTTACAATACTAGAAAATTAATCAGATTCGACGAGATCAGAGCAATTTTGGATTTTAACAGTTTTTATACAATCAGATCCAATTGAATTTAAATCTGATTATTTTCGAGTGGAAACATTCATTTATAAAGAGTCTCAGATAAGGAAGAGTGGGGCAAAACGGACTTTCGAGGCAATATGATCCAGGAATATCTTTCAGAGTGACTGACTTTAGGAAAAAATTGAGAAGATGCTTTAATATGTGGAAATGATTGGCAAATTCTTCCGAATTTCTTCGTACACTCTTTCAATCTGAAGGAAAATCCCGAATCATTTTGACTCGAAGGTCCATTTCACCCCGGCCTTCCTCATTATCGATAAAATGCGAAAACCTGTTGAGGCTGTTAGACATTGAAGAGATTATCCGTTCAACTCATTCAATAGAATCTAAAATCTATGTGTTTTGAGTAAGAAAAAATTGATGATGCTTCTGTAGACAGGAAATCAATAAATATCATTTAATCGAAACATAATCAGTTATTTCATTTTTTTTCCTCTTTCCCTCAAACTTTGCGCAATAAACGTTATACAATCTTTAGGAAAGTTCAAAGAGAGCGGCAGCATGAAACCTGATGAATCCCTCAAATTCACAGAATTCATGTATATTAACACCGGTCCTCGACTTTTTCCTGACAAAGTATTCCTGATGCTGAATATTGTTATTATGAAGTTTTATCATCAGAACCGTTTATCAGAGACGCCTAAGAATTGAGAAATGAAATATGTATAAATAGTGGCTAAATACATCGCAGCATCAGAAGACGCTGCATTGTTCAAAATATTTCATAAAAATGCATAAATTCTTTGCCATCGCCATTTTGATAATGACTCTCGGTCAAGTACGTAATATTTCTCTTTATGCATCATACTATTGCAAAGTCAGTATTCAATGACCTCGGACATTACTGTAAAAATTTTATCTTTAACACAAAAATAAACTAGAGGTGCGTAGTTGCTCGCTCGCTGCGCTCGCTCGCGAATAGAGGAGTGCGTAATTGCTCGCTCGCTACGCTCGCTCGCGAATGCAGGGGTGCGTTACTGCTGATTAGAAGGAATTAGTAAGAATGTAGTATGATGAGTGTGACTCTTCGAACTGCACTAAGAACTTCCCGATAATTTCTCTCATTTACTATTAGAAAAGATGATGAAGGAAAAGAACGATAAATAAAAACAGACATACTTGCGGAAACGATCAAAAAATTTTGGGTGGATCTCAAAATATCGAAATCAATAAAAAAATCGATTTTTCCTCCTCGGGGTCAGTACGTAGACCTCATTTATTGAAAAGTTCAGAAAAATTTAATCATGTTTTTCTTAAAAAACTAAGAAAGTACTGTATCGATTTCGATCAAAAACTAATCAGATCGAATCTATATCGAGTTGCTTCGATTGCAACATCGATCATCTCGATCGCGTTATTGATTAATGAGAAAACGTGAACGAAAAAATTGATCACACACACACACACACACACACACACACACACACACACACACACACACACACACACACACACACACACACACACACACACAGACATGATCGTGAAAACTATCAAAAAATGTTGGGGAGGTCTTAAAACATGGAGATCGATCGAAAAATCGATTTTTCATTTTCGGGGTCATTACATAAACTTCCCTGATCGGGAAGTTAATTAGAGAAAAAAATGCACACTATTGCACCAAACCAATGAGAGACTCCAACTTCGTGATGCTCAACTGGCAGCATATACTAGATTGAACATATGTGTGGATCTTGAATTAGCATTGATGACTCCTGCGAAGAACAACATTGATCCGCTGCACATTACGATAAGTAGTTCATTAAATTGTTTTCTTCATCAATTTTACAGATTCAATAACGCCTTTATTTTTTCCAGAAAGGAAAACTTCTATTATCTGAATTAGATGGTATTGCATTAAGCTGTATAAGTGGCAATCAAATGCAGGCGCAACTGTGCGTAGCTCAAAAGATGCCAGCAGCTAGTGCAACAGTTAGTAATTACGAGTCAGTTGCTCAACAGCTCAAGAGTACTGGTGATTCTTCGTCGGGTGCAGCACCAGCTTCAGCAAATCGTTGCTTCCAACAAACAATGAGTGATCTCTACTCTGCTACTTCAAAAGCAAGAATATCAGCAAACCAGCGTATCTGCCCGAGTCAAAATTTTATATGATAGATAGTTATATGTTTCAGATTAGCAGCAGTCAACGAGAGACCTCCAGACGGTCACCGAAGTTAAGCAGCATTGGATCTGGTTAGTACTTGGATGGGTGATCGCCTGGACGATCTCGAGAACGACTAGACCGAACTCCTTTTTTTTTTTTATTCATTTCATTAAAAGAAAACTAGAATAACAGTGCTGGGGGGCTGTTTTTAATCACACAATTGACCGCGAAATTAATCAAAAACGCGAATTTAGGGGAGAAAAGGCATGAAGGGAGGGGATGGAGGAGAATTTTTAGAAAATTTCAACTTCCTTTGAACTTACAAAGTTGAAGAAACTCAACTTACTTTGAACTTTCAAAGTGGAAGGAACGCACATTTCGGCCGTTTTGTAGGTTCAAAGTAAGCTTAAAATACACGGTGACCCTACGCCGTTCAGCTTCCTTTCGCTCTGGTTCAACCTACAATTTTTGTTAGTTGAAACAGGAATTGAAACCACCTAAAAATTTCGACTCGGGACTAAAAGCTCTTGGACCAGAGTCATTTCGTGAATCGACCAACAGATGAATTGGTATCTGAATAAATTTATCAATTCAATCGAAAATGTAAAAATTCATGTAAAAAATCTGAATGAAATTCGGATACTATAAGTATTAATAAATACGTTTGCAGTAATTTAATCATTTATTTTATTGATGTGGAGGGAGACAATGAGCAATGATAAGTGAGTGAATCATTCCATAAAATCCGAATGAATAATTGTTTATTCCTTCCACATCAGTGATGAGTCAAACAGAATTTATTCAGATACTTGCATTCTAAAATTTACGAGTTATTTGAGGATAATTAGGCAATTAGGAATTCTAGATTACTGCATATATTTACTGAGCGGCTGATTTCGTCATTTGGGATTGCTGGAAGGTTATCTAGCATGGTCCTATTGCTAAATATATTTGGAAATATGCGCTGGAAACAAGCAGGGGTTTAGAAATTTTTTTATTCTTTTATTTGGTTTAGAGGATTGGATTCACCGGATCTCTGAATTTTTCCATAATTTTCGAATTGGTGTTTTGAGCAGGAACAAAAAATCGATCATGTTCATGTAAAAAGAGAATCAATAAATATTTTTTAATTGAATAATCATCAGTTATTTCATTCTCCGTCTCTTTACCGCGAATTATACGCAATAAACCTCATATAGTCTCTCGAAAAGGTCAAAAAAAGTTGCATCAAGAAGCTTGATAAATTTCTCGCACTCACAATCTTTATGCGTAGACGTAGTAGTCAGATGTGGATCAGTTCCGGGAAATCCCCGTTTTTCCAGTAATGAAACATTGTTGAGGCGGAAAATTGTAATTGCGGAGTTTTATCTCATCCGACGACGATGAACCTCCTTATCAGAGATGACCCAGAGTAGGGAGATGAGATATAAGTAGTATCGAAATAGATCACAGCATCAGAAAACATTATATTGTTCAAAATATTTCATCAAGATGAATCAATTCTTTGTGATTGCCGTTTTAGCCATGACTCTCTGTCAGGTACGTAACATTTTCCTCTATGCATTATTCTTTTTGCAAATATGAGAAATAACATCAATTATTGATAATTTTCAGTGTCAAGCAGTCGATACGTGCGCCGAAATAACGTGCTTGATGAATACTATTGAATCAGTGTCCAGTAATCTTGAAAATTACGTCAGCAATTTCATCTCAAACACAGAAATAAAATTCAATCTTTTGACACGGGATCCGATTCAGAATATCATGAGAACTATCAGGAAAGCAATCGGAGATACTGGTGTTAGTAATTATCTTCTTTTGTTACTTCTTGAAACTTATCTTCAGATCCTAATCTATTCGTTAGAAAAATCTTGGGAAATGGAAAATTGATGAATTGGAATCAATTTGATTCATCTAGTTATTCATTTTTTTAGAATAATATAGCTACTGCTAAGAAGGAAGGAAAAAATTCAGACCACTGCTACGAACCAATGAAACGCCTACTTGATGATGCTTCAATGACAGCATTCGCTGAATTGGACAAATGTGTACGTGATGGAAGAGCTCCATTGAATCTAGTGAAGAGCATTATAGATGTGCACATCGCGGTAATGAGTTCAAATTCATATTCTTCATTAATTTTAAAGATTTATTGACTCTATTGATTTCCTCAGTGGGGAAAACTCCTATTATCTAGACTAGATAGTGTTGTATCGCACTGCATAAGTGCCGAACAGATACATGCGCAAATGTTCGTAGCCCAGAAGATACCAGCAGTCAGTGCATCAGTTAATAATTACGAGGCAACTGCAAAAGAGCTCGTGAAGGCGAGTAATTCCTCATTGGGTTCAGCACCAGTTTTTGTGACTCGTTGCCTCGAACAGGTGATGAAATAACTCCAGTCTAGCATTCCAACAGCGAGAATATCAGCTATAAAGTGCATCTGAAACTTTTCATGTAACTTATTTAAGGGGGGACCACGGTGAAATTCAAAAGTCTTTGGTTGATGGAGGAATCCATCGAGTGACATTTGGCACACGATGGAATGTGTCAAGAAAGCTCAAAAATGTTGAACACAATCCATTTTGCCCCATATTTCAAGATAAAACGTCATTATTCGGCTTCATCTCAATAATGCCCCATGGACCACAAATTTGATCCGATTCAGATTTTTTTTTTTTTCAAATATTTGTTAGCCTTTCGAGGATAAAATTGGGTATCCGTTCTACATTACAGATTATAGATCACGAGAAAATGAATTTTTTCCATTCACTCATTCTTTGCTCGAAATTTTTTCAAGTGAATAAAATTCGTTGAATTGCGAAAAACTCATTTTTTAGTGATCTATGATCTGTAATATAGAATGGATACCCAATTTCATTGTCGAAAGGCTAACTAATATTTGTGAAAAAAAAAAATTCCTTTCGGATCAAAATTGTGGTCCATGGGGCATTATTCAAATAAAGCCGAATAATGATGTCTGATCTTGAAATACGGGGCAAAATGGTTTGCGTTCAAAATTTTTTCGGTTTTTTGATACACCCCATCGTGTGCCAAATGTCACTCGATGAATCCCTCCATCAATCAAAGACTTT
This sequence comes from Aleiodes leptofemur, assembly GCA_963942555.1. Lineage (NCBI taxonomy): Eukaryota > Metazoa > Arthropoda > Insecta > Hymenoptera > Braconidae > Aleiodes > Aleiodes leptofemur. The sequence goes on along the minus strand of OZ012615.1, from coordinate 4,616,339 downwards.
TGAATTTCACCGTGGTCCCCCCTTAAATAAATACGTTGAAAAGTTCAATGTAGTCCATACATGAGAGAGTGAGGCGAAATAAGCCTCCAGGGCAATATGACCCAGTTATTTTTTTTCAGAGTAAAGGACTTGATGAAAGAATCTGAAAAAAATTTGATAAGATACTTTAATATGTGGTAATGTTAGACATCTTCACTCGTAATTAAAATCCCGAATCATTTTGACTCGCGGGTCCATTTCGCTCTGGTCTTCCCTATTTTCATTGAAACGTAAAAACTCATTGATGCTGTTAGGCATCGAAGATATTACCCATGTAACTCACTCAATTGAATTCAAAAACTTTTTCTGGAATACAAAAAATTTATGGAGGAACTTCGATTGGTATGCTTCTGTCGTATATGCTTCAGTTACGACAGAACTACTGTTCAGATAGAAATTGACAATCGGGACAAGTTTTGCTTAGCCTTTGTCCAGGACTGAGGCTGAGTAGTCTAAAGCTCAGATAGCAAGGCTAGGACAAGCTTAGAGGATCTAAGTATTGAACTGAGAGTGAACTGTTCTATATAATGTGGCCGTAAAATGTTTAAACAATTGTTAAACATTAATTATTATTAAATTATGAGTCTTTTACAAGATGAATCACCTTGAATAATATTGAAAATAAAAAATAATATGGAAGAAAATGCATTGGCTTGTATTCGAATCCGTAACGATGGAATTTTGATGAATAAGAGCTATTTCATTGTTATTAATTATTTTCAACCCGAATGGTATGTATGTATTCATCCAGATGTCCCATAATCCTGATGTTGTTGCCCAGAGAAGATAGCTCGATATTTGAATTTCATTTGTTATTCTTTCAATTTTATAATAGTTATTCCATTCAATTATTTATCGACGTGAATAATGAATAACAACGTTTTGTTAGTTGGAATCAAAATCAAGCTTGATCTAAGACTGAGGCAAGCTTTAAATGAGGCTGTGCGAAACATTAGAAAAATACACGAAAAAATCAAATTTATATAACAACAATAACATATTATTATTATTATTATTATCATTACAATAATAAAGGAAAATTTATATGCAATGAATGAAGGCTGGCCCAAGACTTGTCCAAGCCTTCAGAATGGAGCCTCTGTAGGGGAAGCCCCAATCAAGGCTGATCCAAGCCCAATTAAATTTTACAGATTCAATAATTCCATTATTTTCTTCGGAAGGAAAATCGTCTATTATCTCAACTAGACGGTATTTCAGTAAGCTGAAAACGGCTCATTTATTAATATTTTGCCATGAAAATGTAGAAAAACATGCTTTAGAAAATGTATAATTAGAGGTGAACTCCTATAATTTCGACAGGAGGAGCAATCGTTTCCCCCACTCTTGGACCTTCCTGTATTTCGCTACGTTAGCTGGTTCCCCCACTTCGTGGCCCAACCAATCGCTGGACTGTCAGCTAATTCCTACTTTCCACAATCGAGTCTCCTGGAGAGTCGATATTACAAGAGTCCTACCGTATATAGAAATCAATTAAATAAACCAGCATGAGCTGTATCGTCTTTAAAAAATTCTTGATATGCTTTTTTTACCGATCAATTTATCCACCCCCCCCCCTCCTCCTCTTAATACTGGTGGGTTCTCCATTTCTCTGCGATAAAAAGTGTCCGATAGGGGAAATTGTAATTGCGAAGTTTTATACGTAAAGCTGTTTATCAGAGATGCCCCAAAGTGGGGAGGTGTAATATCAAGCGTGTCTTAAGAGGTCGCAGCATCAGAAGACTTCTAATCTCTCAGAATATTCTATCAAAATGAATAAATACTTTGTGATCGCCGTTTTGGTCGTGACTCTGTCTCAAGTACGTAGCTTTTTCCTTTGTGCCTTATAATATCGCAAACATAACAAATAATATCGATTATTGATCATTTTCAGTGTCGAGCGATTGAACCATTCGCCGGAATAACTCGCTTGAAGACTAATGTCAAGTTAGTGTCTAATAGCCTCGAACGATACCCCAACAATTTCATCTTTAAAACAAAAATAAAATTGAATAATTTGAAATTCGATCAGATGCAGAATGTCAACACAGCTACCAACAAAGCACTCGATGACACTCGTGTGAGTAATTATCTCTTTTCTCTAGTTCTTGAAACATTAACTACAGATTCTAATCTACTTGATGAAAAATTCTTGAAAAAAATGAAAAATTGATGTATTGAAATCAATGCAATTTATCGAGAAATTCATTTTTTTCAGAATGATATAACTGCTGCTAAGAAAAAAGGAAAAAATGCAGACCACTGTTATGAGTCAACGAGACTCCTACTTAGTGACGCTTCAACGACAGCATTTGATAAATTGGACAAATGTGTGGATAATGAAGTAGCATTGTGGAATCCAGTCAAGAACAACATTGATGCGCACATTACAGTAATGAGTTGAATTTATTTTTTAAAATCAATTTTACAGATTTAATGACTTCATTGATTTTTTTCAGAGGGGAAAACTTCTGTTATCTGAACTAGATAGTATTGCATTAAGCTGTCTAAGTGGCAATCAGATGCAGACGCTAATGTGTGTAGCCCAAACGATGCCAACTGCTAGTGCATCAGTTAATAATTACGAAGCAACTGCTGAACAGCTCAAGAGTACAGGCGATTCTCTGTCTAGTGTAGCACCAGCTTCAGTGATACATTGCTCCAATCAGCCAATGAGTGATCTCTACTCTGCCACTTCAGCTGCAAGAATATCAGCAAACAAGTGCATCTCAAGCTCTTCATTGAATTTACCGGAAAAACTGCCCGCTGACGCACTTGTTCATTGAAGAACCCGTGTATCGACCCTTGTAACTCACGTCAAACGTTTTGAAGTGAGTGTTCAATGATCAAGATGTTCTCAATTGGCTGCTCATGTTTTTTTTTTTTTTTTTTTTTTTTTCATAAGAAGAAGATTGGTTAACGTCTCCTCATCAATTTCTGTTCATTACTATTAGATAATGTCCTCTTTCTCCCCACATTATATTTCTGTTCTCGAATATTAAATAATGTACCCTTATCCCTGAGGAGTAAATTTGAATATATTTGCATTCTGACATTTACGAGTTATTTCAGGGCAATTAGATAATGGATCATTTTCTTCTTCTTCTTCTTCTTTTTTATGGCTCCGATCGTTTGATCATCCGGCCGATGGATCATTTTCAATTGCTGCAGAAAAAAATCAGGGGTCTACCGGACTCAGTATATACACGTACGGAAGTGCTTTATAGAGAATATTTTTTTTATAAAGAATTGAAACTTTTTTTTATAATGATTTGGAACTTTTTATAAAGACGTTATACAGTCTTTATGAAGTATTTTCATACGTTTAGCGAATTCCTGAATTTCTTCAGAATTTTTGGATGAGTGAATCGAGCAGGAAAAAATCGAGAAGAAATTTTTTCAAAGTAATAGTGTTTTCTTAAAAAAGAAATCAATAAATAATTTTTAATTGAAACATGATCAGTCTTTTAAATTTTTCTCGTTTTTTCCTGAAATCCTTTTTGAAAGTCCTGGACGATTATTAATCAAAAGGAATTTCAAAGCCAGAAAACCTAACTAGAAATTTTAAGTTACTGCATATATTCACTGAGAAGCTGATTTCGTCATTTGGGATCGCTGAAAGGTAATCTAATATGGTCCTTTTGTTAAATATATTTGAAAATGAACGTTGAAAATAATCTGAAAGCTAGTAAATTGAATCTGATGGATCCCCGAATTTTTACAGAAATTTTGTATGGGTTTTTTGAGCAGGAAAAAAAATCGATGATGTTTTTATGAAAAAAGGAATCAATAAATATTTTTTAAATGCGTATAATCAGTTATTCCATTCATCGCCTCTTCATCTTAAATTTTGCACAATAAACCTCCTATAATCTGTCAAAAGGGTCAAAAAGAGTTGCACCAGGAGCCTCATAATTTTCACGCATACACAATCTTTATGCGTAGTCAGAATTTTTTTCGAAATGAAGAACATGATGAAAAAATCTGGAAAAATTTGGGAAGATGCTTTAATATGTGGACGTTGTTGGTGAATTTTGTCAAATCATTTCGTAGACTCCTTCACTCTAAAAAAAAATCCCGTATTATTTCAACTCGCAAGTCCATTTCCCCCGATTTTCGTTACTGCCAATAAAACACAAAAACTCGTTGAGGCTGTTAGGCATCGAAAAGATTACCCGTTGAAATCACTTGATCGAATTTAAAAACTATATTTTCAAATACAGAAAAGTGCTATAGAAACTTTGAGTGGTATGCTTCAGTCGTATCGTTCAGTTACGACAGAACAATTGCCGAGGTAGAAATTAATGTTCAGCATAAGCCTTGCTGATCCTTTGCCCAAGACTGAGACTGAGTAGTCTTAAGCTCAGATGACATAGCTAGGACAAGCTTGAAGGAGCCTCAGAATGATAAGTTTGTAGATATTTATTAATTGAAAAATCATTGTGGATTGCATTTTCCGCCTCTTTGCCTCAAATTCTGCGCAATAAACATTATAGAATCTCTGAAAAAGGTCAAAAAGAATTGCATTACGAAATTTGATAAAGTCCTCGAATTCGCAATCTCCATGCACATGTACAGATGCATCGTGAGATGTGAATCAGGTTCGATGACCCTCCGATTTTCCTGCGCATAAAACGTTTCTGATACGTAAAATTATAATTGCGATGTTTCATCTCATCTAGAAATGATGAAACTCCTTATCAGAGATGTCTCAGAATAGGGGGATGAGGTATAAATAGTGTGGGAATAGATTCCAACGTCAGAGAACGTTTAATCACTAAAATTTATCTTAATTATTTTATCAAAATGAATAAATTTTTCGTGATCGCCGTTTTCATGGTGACTCTCTGTCAAGTACGTAAAATTTTCCTTCATGCATCATGTGTATAACCAGTGAAAAAAAAATAATATTAATTATGAGAGCGAGTTTTTCATTTGAGAGTTAACGAGGTTCTATCCTCACACGGTAGTTCAAGAAAGCAACATAATTTTTTTATTTTTTTGATCAGTAAAAACCCGACGAAAATTAACTATTTTAATTATAAAAAATACATGTTATTTCGCTTCTTTTATTAATTGATTTTTTTAATAATAGAAGTATTAAAAATATTCAAGTAGTGGAATGGCGGCTGTGTGCAAACTTCAAATTCTTGGATGTCAATTTTCGATTATTGTGCTTTGTTTCTCAAAAATATTAATAAATTCTTCTACCAATGTTAAGAATCTGTTAGCAACGAATTATTGCATTTGAAAAGAAAAAATTACGGAATAGAAACATATCGGTATACATTGATATATATTCGATCAGCTGATGCATGCAGCATAGCCCGGCCCTCTATCGTTTCCGCCGCCATGACGTGTTTACTACAAATAAATTTTTTTGTATTGCGTTTCTTGAGCTTATTTGGCCGGTGAGGTGGGTCCGAAAGAATATCATTCAATTCTATACATATTCAATTATATCATATTAATTTTTAGTAGGAAAATATCTGTTAGATCTATAAAAAAAAAATACAAAACGTCACCAATAGAGTGGTTCTGTCATAAGGGCTCTCTATAAGCATGTGAAATTACTCATTTTTACTATTTTTTTTCTTGATAACTAGACGGTCAATGCATTAATCATTCAGCTAAAACGTGTCTGATATATTTGTTTGTAACCTTAAAAAATTTCATGCAAAAATATCAAAAAATTTAAATTCACTCTTGAGAAGGGTAGAACCTCCTTAAGCTAACCTGCAGGTTACATTAAGGTACGGCCTCATGCAGTCGCTTGTCGCTCGTTTTCTGCGATAAATCGGGTCACGTGATATGTAGCGACAAAGCTCAACAATTTGAGCTTTATCGCTGAGGGAGGAGCGAGATGAAATAACGGTCTCTGGAAGTAAATCCGAGTTAATAAATGTCGGCATTAGATAGATAATATATGATTCCCCAATATTTGGGACAACTGAAACATCAAATATGCGGGAGGCCTTTTAATTCATGCAATAAATCAGTGCAAGTAGCCATGTTCGTCGCCGCGACTTGTCGCTAAATTTTTTTTAAATGGCGGGAAACGTAAAAATGTGTCACGTGACCCAATTTATCGCGGAAAACGAGCGACAAGCGACTGCATGAGGCCGTACCTTTAACCTGCAAGGTTAACTTAATCCTGGACTTCACTGCTAGCGCCACTGGTGAGGTAAAACTGTTTTAGAGAAAACAATGGCCATTTGAAATCACAAAATCCTATTGTCACATTTTTTCCATTTGTTTCATATAATTATTAGCAAACACTTACCTGAAAACATTCAGTTCACCAGTTTAATTCATATTATTATTTTTCTTATTGCGAACCAGGCATAATCCCCAATGGCGATCCCTTATTTCAGCACTTATGTTTATTTCTCACAGATGGCTCTAGTTGTTGAGTGAACTTGCCGGTTAACGCAACCTGCAGGTTAGCTTAACCGTCAAATGAAAAACTCGCCCTTAATCATTTCAGTGTCAAGTAATTGATCCGTTTGCCGAAATAAGTCGATTGAAAAATGCCGTTAACTCAGTTTCCAATGACCTCAAAAATTTCACCAACAATTCGATCTCTGATGCAACAAAAAATTTTACCGATTTGAACATCAATCAGATAAGGCTTGTTACCGCAATTGCCAAGAACGCACTCGATGAGATTCAAGTGAGTCATGATTTCTTCCTTTTCTTTGAGCCCAGTAAACGGAGTCAAAATTAGCGCTAATTGTGTGCTAGATTAATTTAATTTATAATTCTTAACCCTGATTGCCGCCATTTTTGTTCTCTCTCAATTACGTTAATCGGCCGTTAACGCAATGCGCCCGAAAATAAGAATTAAATTAACATGGAGTTAACGCTAATTCTGGCTCCATTTATCTGGATTTAGTTCTTGAAAAATTAGGGTAGAAGTACCAGTTTTGGCCACCTTTGCACCTTTTTTGGCCACTTCAAATTTAAATTAATAAAAAAAAATTCTTAAATCAGAATAAAACTTTTATAAAATTTTAAAACTTTTATATTTATACGAATTTGACTTATAATGTTATTGTATTCATGAAATGATTCACATTCAAATTTGGATATAGAGTGATACCAAAAAAGCTACGTAGCTACAAACGGTACTTCTACCTTATTTACAGATCTTAATCTATTTGATGAAGTATTGTTGGGAAAAATTGAAAAAAATAATAAATTCAAATTAATCTAGTTTATCAAATTATTCATTTTCTGAAGAATGATATAGCTGCTGCTAAGAAACAACTGAAAGATGCTGACCACTGCCTTGAACCGATGAGACTTCAACTTTTTGATATTTCAATGAATGCATCCACTAAATCCAACAAATGTTTGGAATATCAATTAGCATCTTTAAACTCAACGAAGGACATTATTGATGTGCACATTGAGGTAATTAGTTCATGAATACGTTTTCTTCATCAATTCTACAGATTCAATAAGTTCATTGTTCTCTTCAGAGTCGAGAACCTTTATTAGATGACCTAGATGGTATTGCATCAATCTGCATATATGCAGGGTGGATCCAGGTTCAACCGTTCTTAGCCCTGAAGATACCAGCAGCTCGTGCATCAGTCAGTGATTATGAGATAACTGCTAAACAGCTTCAGAGCACGATTGATCCTTTTTTGGAAACAGCATCAATTTTCTTGGAGCGTTGCCATCAACAAACGGAGCTTGATACCTACTCTGCAATTTCAAAAGCAAAAATCTCATCAAACGAGTGCATTCGAAACTCTTGACTTGATTTATTCACGTAGATGCATTAGCTACTTCAATATGCGGATCAAATAGGATCCAAGCAAATCCGATTGGTTTTTAATCCTAGAAGCCTCATCTGGCGTTAATGTAATTTTATTAGTTATCCTCGAGAAAACCAATCAACAAAAATTAGATTTTTGGATGAGTAGTTTGAGTAATAAAAAATCGGAAAGATATTTCTCGATGTAATAATAAAATGCCTGAATTTTCCACAAATTTTCGGATCGATATTGTGAGCAGGAAAAAAAAATTGATGATGATTTTGTGAAAACAGAATCAATAAATATTTATTGATTGAAAAATAATTGTTTAGTTCATTCCCCGTCTCTTAGTCTCAAATTCTGCGCAATAAAAGTTATAGAATCTCGGAAAAAGGTCAAAAAGAACTGAATTACGGAATTTGATAAAGTAAATAAATAAATAAATAAAGTCGTATTATGTGGATAAGATTTGTAGAATCTACGATTTTCCTGCGCATAAAACGTTCCTTAAAACGCACTGGCGTTTTTTTTTCTGCCATTTAATTTATTCAAATGAATTCATTAAATAGTTTAATATGTTGATCAAATTGAATTCAAGCAGATCTCATTGGTTTACAATACTAGAAAATTCATATGATTTGACGAGATCAGAGCAATTTTAGATTTTAACAGTTTTTATACAATCAGATCCTATTGGATTCAAATCTGATTGTTTTTAAGTGGAAACATTCATGTATAAGGAGTCTCAGACTTCGGTGTCACAGATAAGAAAGAGCGAGAAAAAACGGACTTTCGAGGCAAAATCATCCAGGAATATGTTTCAGAGTGAAGGGCTTGATGAAAAAAATTGAGAAGATACTTCAATATGTAGATATCGTTGGTGCATTTTTTCGAATTTTTTCGTACACTTATTCTCTCTCAAGAAAAATCCCGAATCATTTTGGCTCGTAGGTCCATTTTGCCCCGGCCTTCTTTATTATCAATAAAAACGCAAAAACTTGTTGAGAGTGTTAGGCATCGAAGAGATTACCCGTTCAACTCACTTAATCGAATTTAAAAAATATGTGTTTTGAGTAGGAAAGAAAATTGATGACGCTTTTGTAAAAAAAAATCGATAAATATTTTTTAATCGAAACATGATCAGTTATTCCATTTCTTTCCTCTTTCCCTGAAATCCTGCACAATGAACGTTACACTATTTCTGGAAAAGGTTAAGAAAAGTTGAACCAGGAAGCCTGATGAATTTCACACATTCACAATCTTCATGCGTATACGCAGTAGTCTGATGTGGATCAGATATAAGAAGCACAATTTTTCTGCGATGAAACGTTCTTTATACGGTTCATTGTAATTGCGGAGTTTCATCTCATCCAGAGATAATGAAACTCCTTATCAAAGATGACTTAGAGTGGGGAGATGAGATATAAATAGTATCGGAATAGATCGCAGTATCAGAAAACCCATTACTGCACAACATATTTCACCAAGATGAATAATTTCTTTGTGATCGCCATTTTGGCCATGACTCTCTGTCAGGTACGTAACATTTTCTTCTATGCATTATCCTATTGCTAATGTGAGAAATAATATCAATTAGTAATCATTTCCAGTGTCAAGTAATTGATCCATTTGCCGAAATAAGTCGATTGAAAAATACCGTTAACTCAATTTCCAATGACCTCAAAAATTTCACCAACAATTTGATCTCTAATACAACAAAAAAATTGAATGATCTGAAGATCAATGAGATGGGGCTTGTCAACGCAATTGCCAATAACGCACTCGATGATATTCATGTGAGTCATGATTACTTCCTTTTCTTCAGGCCCAGTAAACGGAGGCAAACTTAGCGCTAATTGCGTGTTAGCTTAATTTAATTTTGCACTCCACGGGCTGAATTAATTCGAGATTAGAGTTAGCAGAGGTAAAAATATCAATGTTACCATGCATTTCGTTATAATTCTTAACCTTGATTGCCGAACATTTTTGTTCTCTCTCAATTACGTTAATCCGCCGTTAGCGATATGCGCCTGAATATCAGAATTAGATTAACACGGAGTTAACGATAATTCTGGCTCCGTTTACCTGGATTTAGTTCTTGAAAAATTAGGGTAGAAGTACCAGTTTTGGCCACTTATGCACCTTTCTTGGCCACTTCAAATTTGAGTTAATAAAAAAAAAATTCTCAAATCAGAATAAAACTTTTAGAAAATTTCAAAACTTTTAAATTTATACGAATTTGTCTTATAATGTTATTGTATTCATAAAATGATTCACATTCAAATTTGGATATAGAGTGACACCAAAAAAGCTACGTAGCTACAAATGGTACTTCTACCTTATTTACAGATCTTAATCCATTTGATGAAATATTGTTCAAAAAAATTGAAAAAAATTGATAAATTCGAATCAATTAGGCTTACCAAATTATTCATTTTTTAAAGAACGATATAGCTGCTGCTAAGGAACAACTGAAAGATGCTGACCACTGCCTCGAACCGGCGAGACTTCAACTTTTTGATATTTCAATGGATGCATTTACTAAATTCGACAAATGTTTAGAATATCAATCAGCATCGTTGAACTCAACGAAGGACATTATTGATGCGCACATTAAGGTTTAATAGTTCATGAATACGTTTTCTTCATCAATTTTACGGATTCAATAATTATATTAATGTCTTCAGGCGAGGGAATATCCATTATCTGAACTACATGGTATTTCAGTAAGCTGTACAAGTGGCAATCAAACACAGGCACATTTGTGCGCAGTTCAAAAGATTCCAGGAGCTAGTGCATTAGTGAGTAATTACGTAGAAACTGCTAAAAAACTCAAGAGTGCCGTTGAGTCTATCTCGAAATCAGATTTAACTTCAATGACTAGTTGCATTCAATGGGAGATGAATGATTCCCACAATCTTACTTCAGAAGTAAAAATCTCAGCAAACAAGTGCATTCAAAACTCTTCAGATTCAATTGCTGTGATCCTAGAAAACACATCAGATCTAGCCAAATCAGGACAATTTCAGATTTCAATAGGAGGAAACTAGGGGCATCTTTATCTTTGGCGTCAATGTAGTTTTGTTAGTTATTTCCAAAAATGAGCATCGAAAAAAAAATTAGATTTTTAGATGGGTAGTTTAATTATTTTAAAATTGAAAAGATTTTCGGTGTAATAATAAGGTTTTTTGTAAGAAGGGAATCAATAAATATTTTCTTATCAGAGCATAATCACTTGTTCCATTTTTCTCCTCTTTCCCTTAAATCCTGCGCAATATACGTTATATAATCTTTAGGAAAGTTTAAAGAAAGCTGCATCATGAAACCTGATGAATTTCTCAAATTCACAGAATCCATGTATATGTGCAGTCGTCAGATGTTGATTAGCACCAGTCTTTGATTTTTTTCTGACAAAATATTTCTGATACTGAATATTGTTATTATGAAGACGATTTTCCACCGTCATTTGACAATTGATTATCATTATGTAACCTAGACGAAGGAGATGACAGAATATAAAATCTCATTGAATTCCCGCGAAAACCAATTGTAATAAGTATCTGTTGACTCTATTGACGAATTGCGTCTACAGGACAAATTGACCAATTAGAAAATTCAACGAAAAGCAATTGGCTCAAGCCGCCCAGTTAGGTAGAGAGTACACACTCCGGTTCAGTAAGCGAACGGTGTCACTTGTGATTTTATTGTAAAATCGTCTCGCAGTAATTTTTCTATTGAATTTATATTGAATCAAAAATACTGTACGAAGTCAAAATTCATTACACTGGATTGAAATTATTAATATAAATTGTGAAACTATCATTCAAATTAATTTGGATAATCAAATAAATTCGACAACATTGTAAGTACTTTTCTGCATTTCCCATCTATTCTTTGCCTATTTCCACTTGTATTGTCTTGGGAATTCAATCTTATTTTTGGCCACATGATAATGATCATAATAATGGATCATTCCAATCGGAACCGAATCCAGTCAACAAATCAGTAACTGACACTCAACAAAATAAAATTGTCAACTCTTGAGCCCCAGCAGCCTTCCACCTAGGTCGCGCTGGGTATAGCTTCTTTATTCCATTTGTTCTCAGAGTAAAATAATGAAATCGACAAATAATTTATAATAAAAAAAGAAGCTGTCTCAGCATAATTGAGCTGTAAAGATTCTCGCTAAATATTGAACGACGATTTTCAGACCTCGAAATTTCATTCACTTAGATTTCTAGATGTGAGAATCCGTCGCTTAATATTTTACCTTTAATTCTATAAAATTCGCTAATGGTTAGGTATTGAATGTTTTTTTTATGGTAAACTAACACGAGGAGCGTCATCTATCATGACATTCGTACATGCCTCATTCTGCATCTATTCTTTTTCTCTCTTATCAGAAACATAGATATGTTTCTGTTCAAATAATATTCAAATATAAATATATTACGAATAATGTTATCATTAGAGTTCGTTTGAAAAACAGGCTTTAAATACTGCATAATAGAATCCTTAGAAAAAGGTCAAAAAGAGTACGCCTACGCAGTTGTCATTTTCTGTGATGGAACCCTCCTGATACGAAGCATTATATCCGAGAGGACCCAAAGTGGGAGAGCCGAGATATAACCAGTGGCAAGATAGATCGTAACATCAGAAAACGCTTCATTACTCAAGAGATTCCATTAAGATGACTAGATTCTCTTTGATCACCGTTATTACCATTTTGATCGGGACTCTCTGTCAGGTATGTAAAATTTTCTGTGATGAATAATGCAATTATTGCAAACGCAAGAAATAATATCAGTTATTAATGATTTTCAGTGCCAAGGGTTTGATATCGACAACGAAATAATTGACTTAAAGAATGCTGTTGAGTCAGTGAACAATGATTCCAAAAGTTGGAGGGCGGATTTGTTCTCGAATTATACATCATATTTTCAGAATATAAGGGACTCTGAGTTCAAGGATTTCAACGCAACTGTCGATGAAGCCTACAAAAATAGTCGTGTGAGTAATGTAGTAAATAGTTTTTTATAGAAGCTTCGATTGTAAACTATAATTCATTGATAATGTATCAAAATGGATATTTACATCAAATTCATAACTTCTATCAACATTTATAAAAAATGTAATGTAGTAACTATGATAAAAATAGAGAGGTCTTTTCGGGTTCAGGATTTCAAAATGAATTCCCTATATTTTCCCCGTTACTGGACCAGTCCACCAAGAACACAGTGGATTCTTCGTGCTCGTGTATCCTAATTGTTTTTTGGGATACATGAACAATTGTGGTATATGCAACGCAATTTCTTCCCGAAGACCATGACTAATGTGAGGCAGGCCTAGCAGTCACTCCAGAATAGTCATAATTAGGGATGGGCAAGTATTACATGATGGTACCTAGCGTTTTGATCTCAAGCTAAATTATTCCATCAAGAATATCTCAGTTATAATTAGGGTCCCAGACTTGAGTTATTATTTCGTCCAGTATAGTTGCTAGGTAACCGTTCGCACAATTCCAAATGTGTAGAATCAAATTTGTCAGAATGTTGATAATCTTAGGGGGAATTGGAGGGGATCTTAGGGGGAATTGAAAGAGAATCTCAGAGGGAATTCTCATTTCAATCACTTAAATGTGTGAAACAGTCTGACAGTTTAACATATAACACATTTGAAATCTGAACGGTTGCCTGGCAACTTAACCGGACGAAATAATAACTAAAATCTGGGGCCCTAGTTATAATATCTCAAGCATTGATATCTCCATGACCAAATTATCTTAGCTTTTTATATCTCAGGCATTTATTTTTCATGACTAAATGATCTCAGATTATAACATCTCGTACAAAATAATCTTGTATTATCTCTGTCACTGATTGATTTATTAGATTTCTATGTTACCATCACGATTACGTTTTATTACACGAGAATGACCTCGCGCTGACGCACGCGTTTATCTGAACAGACAGTATAGCGATCCTTGTAACTCACGACGAACTTTTGGACTGAATTTTCAATTATCACGATGATTTTTATTACCTGTATAAGTCCAATATTAGCATCTTGGGTGGTGTTTCTGATCGTCAAATTCTGATTTTCCCCTCTCTCGTTATTTCAATTATGAAAATTAAATGTTGGGGATCCCTGGGTAATTAATGATTCGTGTTCAGGGTCCCATCGAGGCAAATCAATTGATTTCTTGCAATATAATTGAAATGAGCAATCAAGAACGGGTGCATGAGTCCAATATTAGTTTCCAGGCTGGCGGGTCTGATCGTCAAATTATGTTTTTTCGCTGTCTTGTTATTCTAATTATGAAAATAAAATGTGGAGGAACCATTGGGTAGTTGGTGACTGACATGCGCTGCCATTTGCATTCACCATTTGCATTTGTAAAACCACTTGAAGTGTGTCGTCATTAAGCGCGCCAAGCGCAACGCTTCCTATTGGCTGATGAGATATGAATTGAACAATAGGAATGAGAAAAAAAGTGTCACAGCTCTGAGGTGAACCACTGTCATGTTCCTTTTATAAAATGATAACGCATCATAAAACTGCCATTTGAATATCATGTGACATCACGTCACCGAATAATAGTGCCTATCACAAAATTTCAGTGTATGATAGTCATAGGGGAGAAAAAATTATGGTCATCACAAATGAAACTGATTGAATAATAATCATTTTGCATCCATGTAGATGTAGTTTACTATTACAAAATTGTTTCTATTTCCTGACAGTCATAAACTTCAATGTGACCGTTATTTTCCATTTAGAATTTCGTGATGTTATGTGACCGTTACAAGACGGTCATTTCTTGGTTGTATGAAGTTAATTGGAAAATGATGTACATTGCCCATCTCTAGTCATAATCCAAACAGATATATCTCGAAAATGTATTCCTCAGAAAGAATATCCTCCACTAGCAATTATCTCTTTTCTTTATTACTTGGGACATTATTTGCAGATCCTCTACTATTCTTGGGAAAAAAAGAAGATGAATTGAAATCCATTCAATTTATTGAGGTATTTATCCTTTTCAGAGTCATATAGCTGCTGCTAAGGAGAAAGGAAAAGATGTAAATCATTGCTTCGAACCAATAGAAAGCCAGCTGAGTAATTCTCAAATGACAGTACATGACAAAATGGACACCTATATGAATAATGCATCATCATATTTCAGACTACTGGATACTGTGATGGATATAAACCTCAGGGTAATTCGCTTTTCTTCATTGATTTTACAGAATCATTAATTTTACAGAATCATTAACTCGATTGATTCTTTCAGATACTGAGACGTCGATTATCTAATCTAGATAATTTGCTATCAAAGTGGGTGAATCTTCATTACACACAGGTGAGCCAGTGGATAGGTCAGCGATTGCTAATGATCGCAGCTCGTAGATCAATTAATCGTTACAAAAACACTGCTGAAGCTTTAAAAGATACATTCCCTGCCGTTTTGATGATTATATTTTCTAAATATAGTGATCAATTCAAATCGGAGATGCGTGATATCAAATCTGTCATTTCGGCAGTGAAACTAGCAGTAGACGAGTGCATTCGAAACTCTTAATTCAATATATATTTAAATGAATAATTTTAGTATTTGAAGATATATCATTTACATTGATTACTGAAAAACAGATTTGTATTTTCACTGAATAAATGAAAATTTTCGAATCCTCCAATAAATTCATTTGGATGTCAAATTTTTCTTATCACAATGAGAATAAGCGGTATTAATAGGTCGTAAATGTTGAATGGAAGAGGGATGTGTACCTAATGTTTCATTGAATGAAGAGCAAAATAAGACTTTATCATTGTAATTTTTTTTTGTGGATGGATGAGACTCCAATTTCTCGAATACACTGCCATTCTACGTGTACATTAAATGCTCTAATTTGAAAATGAATAATATGTTCGTGCAGTTGTCAGCGGTTCATTTTTTTTTGTTAGTTTTGAAATGTGGAGAAAAACAATGTTCTTATCGTCCAAGCCACTTCAACAATTAACGACGAGCATTATTTTAGAATTTTCTATTTTTTATCGTGTGCAGGAAAAAATCGTGAAGTACCGAATGATGTTTAAAAAATGAAAATTTCAAATAAAAAAAAAATTAACTGCCAAATGTACAAGTATTTTCAGAGATTTTATCCTTTTCATGAACTTAAGAAAATACAAAATTAGATTATAAATACTGCTATTGAAAAGAAGAAAAAAAACGGCCTTATTTGAGAAGTAAATTTTACAATAATAAATAATTTCCTTCTCTTATTAACTGCACACACGAATTGTCATTTCAAAATCTACCACGCAAGTCTGACTAGTAATTTATGAACGAATGATCATTTTATTTTTGCTTAGCTATAAGTAGAAAATTTTGTTGTATGGGAAATTATACTATAATTAAATATGAAATTTAATTGAAAAACAAAAAAAAAGGAAATAAAATGGAAATCATCGTGTATTGTATTATAAAGGTAGCTAAAATTTATTAGAAATTTTTTTATGTGAATCAGTGTATGTAAAGAATCCTTCTAAATAAAATGGTGAGGCTCATTTCCAATTGCTAATGGCAATGATTGTGTCATTTCTTATTTATTTTATTCAAAGAAAAAAATTCCCTGAACTCCTTTTCCTTCCCCTTTATTCATTCTATTCTATCAATAATAATAATTACATATCAGAGAAAAAAAATCGGTCATCAGTTCATATAAATATGATGTTATCGATTAAGCATTGTAATCTTACGTGAGGTATATCTGCACATTGATTTCGCGATAAGTAAATACAAAAAATTTTCATTATCAATAAAAAAAAAAATAATCGAGGAGGGGCGAAATGGGGCACAGAATCATATATAAAAGGAAATGATCGTTATTACAATTTGTAAAGAATACGTTTATCAGTGATTGATTAAAAATGAAGAAAATCCTCATTTTCATCGCTCTAACCGGAGTATTTGCTGCTCCAGTAAGTCATATTATTGGAATTATCGAGAAAAAAAAGTTGGCACATGTTCATTTTTTTTGTAAATACGTCAAAACGGTGAAATTTAGAAAAAAAAATTAAAGAGACCTGAGTTTTTGAAATTTCCTAAAACAAAAAATTTTTGACATTTTTTTATACACCAACTTGCGCCAAAGATATAACAAGAATTGTGAATTTTTCTCTTTCTCATTGAATCAATGTTATCTTCAAAGGTATTTGGAAATTCCTTGGAGAGTTTGGAGAATTTGAAGACTGTCGTCAACAAATCTATGACAACAATCAATGACTACAGAAATAATTTCCAAGATGATCTGTTTCGTGAACTCGATAGTCTCGAGCAAGAAGTGATGAAAGGAATACACGAAACGTCTCATAAAGTCTTCGATTTAGTTCAAGTAAGTTATTAAAGAATGAAGATAAAATTAGATTTTCATTAATCTATTATTCAGAAAAAACTGGCGGAAGCTGGTGGAAAAGGCATAGATGCAGGATCCTGTGCAGAAACATTGAATACAGATTTGCATGAAATTGTCTCCAGTGTACATCCGAAATTGACAGCTTGCGAGAATATTGTAATGATGTTTACAAGGGAATTCACACCGTTTATCGGTCAGCAAGGAAATGTAAGTAAATTAATAATGGACATAAAATTTTGTTTGTGCTCACCTCTTTAGTTCAGTGGAAACAGACGCACAGAAAAAGATCCTCACGATATTTCCTCTATTTCCGTTATTTTCTGATAATTCCCAATAATTTCAATTTTTTCGTGCTTTCATCATAACTTTTGAATGGGATATTTTTTCAGACTGGTTATGTGATGCTGGATGGTTTGAACATAACTACTAAAAATCTAGCAGAAACTCCTAATGATGCAGAAAAGTGCTACAAAAATTTCGAGTGGTATGCTTCTGCTATATCGTTTAATTACGGCGGAACAGCTGAGGGACTCAAACGAGCTCTTGACTATTTGCAAGATTTCCTGAAGGGTGATGTTAACAGGTGCTTCCAAAGACCAGTCGTCCACAGTAAACGAGACTTGGAAGCTGTTGGACAAAAAGTCGTTTCCTGCATCGACCAGCAGATTAATCAACATTAGAATGAATTCATCGATTCAATTGAAAATGCAAAAATTCATGTAAATGATTCGAAAAATATTCTGATATTGTAGGTATCAAGAAATACATTTGTAATAATTCAATCATTTATTTTATCAATGTGGAGGGAGATAGTGAGCAATGAGAAGTGGAGTGAATCATTTCATGAAATTCAAATAAATAATTGTGTATTCCTTCCTCGTAAGCGATTAGTAGAGCGCAATTTATTGAGATATTTGCATTCTGAAATTTACGAGTCATTTGAGGGTAATTAGGTGATTGTTCATTTTTGATTACTGCAGAAAAAAATCAGGGGACTACTGGAGTGAGTCCAGCGGATTCTTGAATTTTTTGAAAATTTTAGAATGGGTGGGTTGAGCAGGAAAAAATCGAGAAGACATTTTTGTTAGTGTATGAGTGCTTTTGTAAAAAAAAATCAATAAATATTTTTCAATTGACACATAATCGGTTTTATCATGTCTTTGCCCTTTTCCTGAAATCCTCGTAAAATATTAAGCAGCGGATATTTCAGGATCAAAAGACCGTTGTTGAATATTTTGCAAAGATATTGACAGCTAAAACAATGAGCAGCGGTCATTTGACCTTGAAATTTCCGTCGCTTAATATTTGACCTTCAAATTCAATGAAAATCGTTAAATGTTAGATTTTGAAATTTACTGACAAAAAATTAGGAGCAGGAGGAAAAGGATTTAGATCAATGGATGGACATTTTTCTCGTTGAATAATTGTCATTCATAAACACATGACAGGAAATTGCATTATCACAGTTTTTTTCAAACAAGACTCAAATCCTACATAATCCACCGTTTACAATCTCTTAATAAAATCTCAAAACAGCTGCATCACAAAACCTCATAAATTTCTCGAGTTTACTATCTCCGTGCGCATGCGCAGTCGTTGAGTGTAGAGTAATACCGGGGATTCCCCGATTTCCCTGCGATATGAAATGTCTGATACGAGAAATTGTAATTGCAGAGTTTTATCATTAAATCCGTTTATCACAAATGATTTAGAGTTGAAAAGATGCAATTTAAATAGTCTCAAAGTAGATCGCAGCATCAGAAGATTTTCTATTGCTCAAGATATTTCATAAAAATGAATAAATTCTTCATGATCGTCATTTTACCCATGACTCTGTCTCAGGCATGTACAATTTTTCCTTGTGCATTATACTATTGCAAATATAAGAAATAATACCAATTATTGATTATTTTCAGTGTCAACCGATTGTTCTGTTCGGCGGAATAACTCGCTTGAAGAATACCGTTGAGTCAGTGTCCAGTGAACTCGAGCATTACGGCAACAATTTAATCTTCAACACAAAAATAACATTGAATATATTGAAGTTCCAGCAGATGCAGAATATCAACGCAGCTGTCAACAAAGCAGTTGGAGAAATTCGTGTGAGTAATTATCTTTTTTCTTCAGTTCTTGAAACATTATCTACAGATTTTAAGGATGTTCTACCGGTATTTTATAAAAATTTAAAAATGTAAGAATTCAATGAAATTTTTTTCCAAGCTTCTCCAATTCATAGAACAACCATATGTGAAATTTTTGATTTTTTTCATACCTGGTTTAAAAGTTATAAATTTTTAGAAAACCGTCGTTTAACATGAGTTCTTATGGAAAATTCACAAAAGCTTGAGAAACTTTTCGAAAAATTCTTCAAATTGGATAAAGTTTCGGATATAGGTGAGAAATTACCCCCCGCACAAAAGTTCCATTTTTATACGACAATTGGGTCAATAACTGGCATTAAAACTAATAAAAATGAATGAAAAATTGTCACTGGCGCGTAAGTGCTGCCAACTTGTATCACAAGAATTTCCTAGAATGCAACGCTTTTTCCAAAGTAATTCTCAAACTAATTAAATAAAGAATAAAAAAAATATCTATAAAATGTAATGATAATAATATAATATCTGAACACCCGCAGCGTTCCATAATTCCCTAAAAATAATTTTAATGAGGAATTTAAAAACTCATTTTTTTATGTTCAGGGATTGGAACACTGACGAAATCACTGCCCCTCTCATGCCGCTGAGCCCTCGCTTACAATCCCTGTAGAACATCCTAATCTATTCGATAAAAACTTCTTGGAAGAAACCGAAAAATTGACGAATTGGGTCCAATTTAATTCATTAAGGTATTCATTTTTTTCAGGATAATATAACTGCTGCTAGGAACGAAGGAAAAGACGCATACCATTGTACCGAGTCAACGTTATTTCTAGTTGGTGATGTCTCAATTACAGCATTCAATAAATCGGATAAATGTGTGGATAGTGGACTAGCATCGTTGAATCCAGTGAAGAATATGATTGATGCGCACATTACAGTAATCAATTCAATTAGTTATCTTCATCAATTTGATAGATTCAAGAGGGCAGGAGGGTTTAAAAAAATGAAGAAAAGCGAGGAAAACTTTGCTCCATGAATTCTCGCCGGATAATGAATAAAAAAATATGAAAAATACCTTTAAAACAAGCAGGCGCTTCACCCTATGGGCATTTTCCATGAATTTCACCCCTCGTTATTCACTCTATGATGTCTTAACTATTGAAGAATTCATTACGAAAAACATTTAATATTATGCCAATGCAATTGGCATAAAGCTTCCGAATGGATTTTCAACTATTTATTTTTCATTAATTTGAAAATGAAAATTAAGCAATAATTTTGATTTTGAAAAACCTCGAACCCCTAGCGACCCTCCAGTAATACTTCTGGTCACTAAATGTAATAAAAGTCAACACTACACTGAATGCTTCCGTGCATATACGCTCATTGCATGGAATAGTTTTTCAAAAATGTCTCGGGAGCTGTTCGGTCGATTACGCTGAAATTTAATACCGAAATTCGCACTCATAAGATGGACAAACACACGAAATTTGAAGTCTCTAACTGGAATATTTTTTAAGTTATCGCGATAACCGTGATTTTTCAAAAATCACAGTAAAAAAAATATAATAAAAAAAGTAAAAATGGGAGCACTGGTCACCCTTGGGGTTTAATGTGCGCCTCATCAGCGCGCATCTTTTCGCGGAGGATAGACGCTGTAAATTGATTTTTCGCTGAGAAAACTCGAAAAAACGATTTTTTGACAATTCGCTTTTTATTGAGAACCATTGAACCGATTTAGCTGAAATTTTGCAGAGAGTATTGCGCTCGTGTAGTGAATATTCCCTCAAAATTTCATATCGATACATGCAGCTGTTTCCACATAAAGTGATGAAACGTGTCGTCACACACATACACACACACACACACACACATACATACACACAGACATGTGAAAAAAATATTTTTTTCCGACATTTTAGAACATTTGGAGTCATAATCCGATGAAATCTCAAATTCGAAAAAAATCACGATTACAATGCTTCCATTCGGAAGCAAAAATGGTTATTTTTGTGAAAATAAGATGAAATGAGCTGGATTTAATTAGAATATTTATATATTAATTAGAATATTACAGATTTTTTAATAAATTAACAAAAAGATAAGTCGATTGACAGCTTCCAGCCGCCATGTTTTACTTGAAAATCGATAACATCAATCGAAACATGGTGGCCTGGAGCAGTCGATCGACTCACCGCTGTGTTAATTTATCAAAAAATCTATCATATTCTAATTAAACCCAGCTCATTTCATCTTATTTTCACAAAAATAACCATTTTTTTAAAGGTTTTTTTAATTTTTTTTATTCATTTTTCCGCGAGAATTCATGGAGTAAAGTTTTCCTCACTTTTCTCCATTGTTTTTAAGGATATCCTAGTGGTTCGGGCAATCTATTTTTCCTTCTCAATTTTGGTCACTTTCGATAGAATAGCATGAGTAGATTTTTTTAAAATTTTGTTTACCCCATGTTACCGGACAAATAAGGCCAAAATTAATTTTTGAAAATAATTAAATTAACATAGAAACTCCATAAGCGAGGCTCAGTTTCAGTTTCACTGCAAGAATTCATGGTCACAGACCTATTTTTTCTTTATATAACCTCATATGTTTTTTGTTCGTCAGGATGTCTATTTTTTTTTGAAATCGTGAAAAATGTATGTTACCGGACATATAGTGACGATTAATTCAATTGATTGCATGAAAACATCAATGGCGGCCATATTGGTATTTGAAATCTGAGAATCCTCCAATCCCAGTCCTCGATGCTGGGACAGCGTGAGTCAAATGCGGAACAATATTGAATATTCATAATATTATTTATTTACAATTCATCATCTCGGACATCGTTTTAGTATCGATAAAATGTTGAAAAATCGAAATAGTTATAGTAATTATTATAACTAAGAGGAAGAAAAAAAAAAGTCGATCATTTGAACCTGCCACTATGATATCCTTAACCCTCCTGCCCTCTTAATTTCTCCATTGATTTTTTCAGAGGGGAAAACTTCTGTTATCTGAACTAGATAGTATTGAACTAAGCTGCGCAAGTGGCAATCAGATACTGACGCGAATTTGTGTAGCCCGTAAGATGCCAGCAGCTAATGCATCAGTTAATGATTACGAAGCAGCTGCTAAAAAGCTCAAGATTACAGGTGATTCTCTGTCGAGTTTAGTAACAGCTTTAGTGACTCGCTGCTTCCAACAAACGATGAGTGATCTTTACTCTGCCACTTCAGCAGTGAGAATATCAGCCAACGAGTGCATCAGAAACTCTTAATTTAATTTATTCAAATTTGAATAAATTAAATCAAGAGTATTACATAGTTTGATATGTGGAGATTAGATTGGTTTTGCGATCGAAGAAAATTTATCAGATTTGTCCAGATTAGGACAATTCTAAACTTGAGCAGTTTTAATACAATCAGATACCAATAAATCTGCGTCTACTTCTGTAAAAGCATTCGTCCAAGGGGACTCTCACATTCCGGTGTCACATATATTTTCGATAAAACACACGTAATTGTTGAGGTCGTTCAGGATCAAATGAATAATACGTAATCTAACTGCGACGCTTTTTAAACTTTGTGATTTCCGTTGCTTAGAATTCCAGATGTAAAAATATGTCGCTTCATATTCTACCTCTACGTTCAATAAAAATTTGCTAATACCTTGACTTTCAATTTTTTTATGGTAAATTACATATTTTTTCTATTTTTTTTCTCAAATAATATTCATTTATAAATATATCACAGAGAATGGTATCGTTACAGTTGATTTGAAACAGACTTCAAATACTGCGTAATAGAGTCCTCAAGTGAAGATTCAAAAGAGTACACATGTGCAGTCGTTATTTTATGTTATCAAATATTTCTGATGCGGAGTATTGTATCCGACATGACTCAGAGTGGGGAGCCCAGTTATAACCAGTGGCTAAATAGATCGTAACGTCAGAATACACTTTATTACTCGATACATTTTAGCAAGATGAATAAAATCATTGTGCTCACTGTTATCACCATTTTGTCCGGTACTCTGCAGCAAGTACGTAATATTGTCTTTTATGCATTATATTATTATTATATGCGAGAAAAATGATATCAATTATTCATCATTTTCAGTGCCAAGCAAGTGATAATGTCGATGAAATAATCGACGAAATCATTTGCTTAACAAGTACTGTTGAGTCAGTGGAAAGTGACTTGAAAAGTTTCCACGCAAATTATTCCACAAATTATACAGCAAATATTCTGAATCTAAGGGACTCTGAGTTCAAGAATATCAACATAACTGCCAAAAAAGCCTATGACAATACTCGTGTAAGTAAGATAGAAAGTAAGTGTAAGTAATGTAAAAAACAAGCAGAAGTTCTACTCTCTGTACGTTATTCACAAACCCCACTCCTTGTGCGACATTTTATATTTTGCCAATTCGATTGGCAAAATGCTTCCGAATGGGATTTTACCCATAATGAATCGAATCTTTATTTATCTTTTCCATTCCTCAAAAAATAACATTATTTTCACAACAAATAAGTATTCATACATTCCTACAAATATTGCTCCTGACTGTATCGATCTGTTCAGGATTCCATCTACGATACTTCGAGTCAGCTCGAAACTCGAAAGCTCAGCCCAAAATAATTGATTGAATTGCAATGTCATATGATACATAAAAATCCAATATTAGATGACAACTGAGATCCTGCAATAGAACTTGAAAATTGAAGTTCGGATTTCAAATAGGATTTCTATTCTTTCTAATTGTCATCAGAATGAAAATTTTCCTATTTTGTAGAAAAAATTGTCCACTTTCGAATGGTGAAATTAAAAATAGTAGTGTTCTATATCTATAGACCTATTTTATGATCACAAAAGAATTTTATTCCCTCATTCATAAATCATAAATTTAGTTCTGGGCGTAATTTTCCATTTAAAATCTTGTGACGTCAAGCGATCATTACAAGACAATCATTTTTCAGTTATACGACATCAATTGAAAACTGACCGTTACTTTCCATCTCTATTCATAATCCAAAAGAACGTATCTCGAAAATGCATTCCTGCAAAAAAATATTTTCTACAGTCATTGCCTCTTTTCTTTATCCCTCGAAACATCATTTACCAATCCTCAACTATCGGATGAAAATTTTTTGAGAAAAAATGAGAAATTAATAGATTGATATCAAGTTAATTCATCAAGGTATTCATTTTTTCAGAATGATATAGCTGCTGCTAAACTGGAAGGAAAAGATGCAGATCACTGCTTTGAATCAATGGAACGCGAGCTCGGTAATGCCAAGAGGACAGCTTATGATAAAATTGACGAATGTTTGAAAGGTGCACTCTTTCAGTGCAGGAAAATAAATATTCAACTGAATTGGTTGATTACGGTAATTCGTTCTCTTCATCAATTCTACAGAATCAATAATGCCATTGTGTTTTTCAGATGAACAAACCTTTATCATCTGATCCAACTGATATTCTAACAGACTGCGTAAGTCTCGATCAAACGGAGACGGAAAAGTGTGTAGTCCTAAAGATGATAGTACTTCGTGCATCAGTTAATCGTTACAAAGAATTTGCTGAGCAGTTCAAACGTAGAATCAGGGGTCCGGAGGGGCCAGGAATAATTCCAGTTCGTTGCTTTGAATTTCCAATGCGTAATTTCGAATCTGCCATTCCGACAGCGAAAAAAGCAGCAGACGAGTGCATCCAGAACTCTTAATTCAATATATGCTTTCTAAAAAAACACATTGCATGATTTTATCGAACTTTAATAATTAGGACTGGAGACTTTAGTTATTATTTTGTCTGGTATAGTTACTAGGTAACTGTTCGCATAATTCCAAATTTGGCAAATTAAATTTTTCAGAATGTTGAAAAAATAGGAAAAATTAATAATTTGATGAAGAGGAGCTCACAGATTTATGGTTTTTTAAGAGAAAAAAATTTCCTTCTCAGTTTTGAAAAACGGTCTTTCAATATTATTGGAGAGCGTTGATTAAATTTTAATCTTTGTAAAACGAAGAATTACACAATTTTTTGTTTGAAAATTGACCATATTTCGATTTCAGCAGTGAAGAAAGGGAAACAATGGTGTTTTCTCCAGCATAATTTGGATATGGAAATTTTACAAATATACTGGAATTATACCTAAAAAATACTCAAAGAATTGATATAATTGAATTCACTAGGAATCGAAGAGATAATCTGTTGCTTAGTTATAAAAATTATTGCTGAATTTTAAGTGACGATTTTTTGACCTTGAAATTTCCATTGCTAAAAATTTTCGATGTGAAAGTCCGTCAATTGATATTTTACCTCTGAAATTCAATAAAAATGGTTAATGCTTAGACTTTGAAGTTTTTCATGGTAAATCACATGCCCTTTCTATGTCTATTTCTACATAATATGCATGCACAAATATATTACAAAAAATTATATCGCTGCAGTTCTTTCGTAAGAGGTTTCAGATACAGCGTAATAGAATCCCTAGAAAAAATTCAAGAAAAGGAATTTGTATTTTAATTACTTGAATGTGTCAAAAATTTTGACACATTTGATTTAACAAATTTGAAATTCGAATGGTTGCCTAGTGACTATACCAGACAAAATAATAGCTGAACTCTCCGGCTGTAGCAATAATCAATATCGAATGTATTGAAATCCCGTAACGCCACAATTTCATTCATTGACAAGTTGCACGGGATATTTAAGATACAAAATTTCGGTAAGAACAATTAGAGCTACCCATTTATAATTTTTTGAGAAAAAAAATTTCCTCCTTAGTTTTGAAAAACGATGAACATGACAACATACATAAATATTGGTTATTTTAGAGCTAAAATTTGCAAGGCGCGCGTGAAACGTATGTTAGGATTTAGTATTCAAATGAATAGATTAAATAGTTCAATATACATCATTTATATTGAATACTGAAAAACAAATATATATTCCAGCTGAATAAATAAAAATTGCTGAATACTCAAATAAATTCGTTCGAATGTTGAATTATTCCTATCACAATGAGGATATACTGGTATCAATAGGTCGTAAATATTGAACAAAAAATAAGGGTACCTTGTATGAACATCAAACATCATGACTTCTTCTAACATAGATAGAAAATGTAATATGGTAAATATGATAAGACCAGAGAGGTTTTTCCGGGTTCATGACTCCAAGGGGCCATTTCACCAAAGGCCCCGACCACTTGTTTTTTCCAGAGTTTTGATTTTACCGACCGTGTATAGATTATTTTTATTTTTCGTGACATCACTTTTTACTGCAATTTCGGTCATATATATGCGTTCGTTCATGAGAAATTCAGGCATTCTGGGCCTTCTCTCCATTTAAGTTCAGATGAATTTCTCATGAACGAACGCATATATATGACCGAAATTGCCGTAAAAAGTGATGTCACGAAAAATAAAAATAAAAAAAAAAACTTGTTTTTTCCTTTCATGGCAAGACTCCCACTTAAGAGTTTGTGCCAAAGCCCCAACCTCCTGATAATAGTCGTGATTAGAGATGGGAGATTGTCACATGAAGCCTCACAAAACGATCATATGAAGGTCGTGTGACATTTTCTTTTAAAAATGTTTATTGAACCTGATTATTGTTTTTTCACTCATAATACTGGGGAACATGGAAACTAGTATTTTTCTTAACCTTTAGACTTTATAAGGCACACCATAGTGGCCCCCGGTTCTTACAATGCCCCAGTAATCGACAATTTTTGCAAATTTCTCAGTTATATTTAAATGTAAAATATATTGTTTAATATTCACTTGCTGGAGTCGTTTAACGTAACAAACATGTATTAGTATGATTAAATTACATTTAATAAGCGAATAGTTGTTGCCTTCAATTGAAGTATTCGTATCACAATCAGGATGTACTGGTATCAATAGGTCGAAAATATTGAACAAAACAGAAGGGTACCTAACCAGTCATTGGATGAATATTTTGTTTAAAAACAACGATTTCCCTGGAGTTCCAACTTCTTTTTTTTTCTCATTACTAAAATTCTTTGTCGAGTTTAACACCAGCTCTAGTGACCCTCTGCTTTCAACAAACGATGAGTGATCTCTACTCTGCAACTTCAGCAACGAGAATATCAGCGAACGAGTGCATCGGAAACTCTTAATTTAATTTATTCAAGTAAAAGCATTACATAGTTCGATATACGGATCGAATTGGATGGAAGGAGATTCAATTGGTTTTGCGATTCTAGAAAATTTTTCAGATCTGTCCAGATCAGGACAATTTTAGAATTTAGCAGTTGTACTACACTCAGATACAAATAAATCTGCGTCTTTTTCTGTAAAAGCATTCGTTCATGGAGACTCTCAGATTCCGGTGTCACATATATTATCGATAAGACAAACGTAATTGTTGAGGTTGTTTAGCATCGAAGGGATAATCCGTAATTCAACTACGAGGATTTTCGGACCTTGTGATTTCCATGGCTTAAAATTTCAGATGTAAAAATATGTCGCTTCATATTTTACCTCTGCATTCAATTAAAGTTACTAATGCCTAGACTTTGAAGTTTTCTTTTTATCGTAAATTACATGTTTTTCTATGTTTTTAAATCATATTCATCCATAAATAGATCACGGAAAATAGTATCGTTTCAGTTCCTTTGAAACAGGCTTCAAATACTGCGTAACAGAATCCCTAAAAAAAGTACGCATGTGCAGTCGTCATTTACTGTCATCAAATATTTTTGATGTGGAGTATCGTATCCGACATGACTCAGAGTGGGGAACCAAGACATAATCAGTGGCTATATATATTGTAACATCAGAATACGCTTTATTAGTCAAGACATTTCATCAAGATGAATAAATTCATTATGATCATCGTTATCGCTATTTTGGGCGGGACTCTCCGTCAGGTACGTAACATTTTCCTTTATGCATCGTAACGTTATTGCAAACGTAAGAAAATAATATCAACAATGGATAACTTTTAGTGTCAAGCCAATAATAGCGTTGACGAAATAATTGCCTTGAAGAACACTACTGAGTCAATATCCAGTGACTCAAAAATTTGGGGTTCAAGTTTTGTCTCGAAATATGTATCAAATTTGCGGAATTCAAGGGACTCTAAGTTCAAGAATCTCAACACAACTGCCAAAGGAGCATACGACGCTAGTCGTGTAAGTAATGAAATACATGGTTTTCCATAAGAACTTTGATTTTAAATTAGTATTATTTGGTTCAGAGACTTCAATTACTATTTCGTCCGGTATAGTCGCTAGGCAATCGTTCGCCCAATTCCGAATGTGTCAAATGAAATTTATCAGAATGTTGAGAAAATAGAAAAAATTCATAATCTAATGAAAAGAAACTATTTTAAGTAGCACTGTGCGAATTATTCGAATTGTCGAATACTTTGACGCGAATCGAATACGAATATTCGATTCGAATTTCAATCGAATAATTCGAAAAATCGAATATTCGATATTGGAGCGACTAATTCGATATTGGATCGAATAATTCGATACTGGATCGAATAATTCGATATTCGATGGTTTAACTCGGATATTCGAATGATTTTCATTCTTGCAATGAAAATTTGAATCGTGAAACTTCTTTCTGCATCTCTTTGTGAGCCCCGTGAGCCTTGTAATAATATAAATAATTCCTTCACCGGTTTGTTCATTCTGAGCACACCTGTGAACTAATTATGTCAAATAAAAGCAAGAAAATTATGGGAGAATTATTTATATTATTACAAAACTCGCGGGGCTCATAAAGAGACGCTGAAAGAAGTTTTCACGGTTCAAATTTTCATTGCAAGAACCAAAATCATTGGAATATCCGAGAAAAACCATCGAATATGGAATTATTCGATCCAATATCGAATATTCGATTTGTCGAATATTCAATTTTCGAATTATTCGATTCGAAAAACGAATCGAATATCAATATTCGATTCGATTCGAACGCTATTCGCACACCCCTTAATAGTATTAAGGAATCTCAGGGGGAATTGGAGGAGGATCTCAGGGGGAATTCTTATTTTAATTACTTAAATGTGTCAAACATTCTGACAATTTAACTTTTAACACATTCGGAATTCGAACGGTTGTCAAGCAACTATAAAGGACGAAATAATAAGTAAAGTCTCTGGCCCTAATTATGATTCATTAACAATATTTCAATGTCTTTAAAATAAACACTTGTATAAACATCATGACTTCTTCTAACATAGGTGGAAAATGTAATATGGTAAATATGATAAGACCAGAGAGGTTTTTCCGGGTTCATGACTCCAAGGGGCCATTCCACCAAAGGCCCCGACCACTTGTTTTTTTCCTTTCATGGCAAGACTCCCAGTTAGGAGTATGTGCTAAAGCCTCAACCTGCTGATAATAGTCGTGATTAAAAATGGGAGATTGTCACATAAAGCCTCACAAAACGGTCATATGAAGCTTGTGTGATATTTTTTTAAAACATGTTTATTGAAGTCAGCAGTAATACATACTGATACATGATTATTGTTTTTTACTCATAATACTGGGGAATATGGAAACTAGTATTTTTCTTAACCTGTACACTTTATAAGGCACATACCATAGTGGCCCCCGGATTCTGACAATGCCCCAGTAACTGACAATTTTCACAAATTTCTTAGTTATATTTAAATGTAAAATATCGTCGCCTTAGAGTGAAAGGGGCGTAAGTGCCAAAAACACGAAATTCTGGAGTGAAAGGAGCGTATGTCCACTTATGGCCTCTGGAACATTATTTGGATAATTGAAAATTGAAATAACAAAGTGGCGTAACTACCAATTTTAAAGTGAAAGGGACGTATCTCCACACTTACGCCCCTTTGTTATTTTCTTTTTAAACGCTATATAATTGTTCAAGTTAAAGTGAAAAGGCCGTATCTCCGCACTTACGCCTCTTTGTTTTTATAATTTTTTTATCGCATGAGAATTTTTGGAGTTACGCCCTTCTGTTTTTAGGATTTTTTTTTTATTTTGGCACTTACGCCTTTTTGTTTTTAGGAATTTTTTTTCAACTTTTGGCACTTACGCCTTTTTGTTTTTGGGATTTTTTATTTAAACTTTGGCACTTACGCCTTTTTGTTTTTGGGATTTTTTATTTGAACTTTGGCACTTACGCCTTTTTGTTTTTAGGATTTTTTATTTGAATTATGGCACTTACGCCTGTTGTTTTTAAAAATAACAAAAAAACGCATGGACTGGAGATACGCTTCTTCGTTATTATTTTTTCCCGATGATTAGGTAAATATTCAATAAAAACACTAAAAACAAAGGGGCGTATCTCCGGCACTTACGCCCCTTTGTTATTAGTCAGTGGTACTTACGCCTTTATGTTATTAATTTTTTTTATTTCACTAATATTGCGTCAAAGGCCTTGGAAAGCCTATTGGAGCAATAATGGTGGAGATACGCCTTTTTGTTATTTTGAAAAAAAAAATCGGGAAAAATGGCACTTACGCCCCTTTCACTCTAAGGCGACGATATATTGTTTGATATTCAATTGCTGGACTCGTTTAACGTAACAAACATGTATCAGTATAATTAAATTACATTCAATAATCGAATAGTTGTTGCCTTCAATTTCTGCTGTCAAAAACTAACTCTAAAATTCTAAAAACTGGGGCTATCACGGTATATACTCAGTGAGCTTTGTAGTGGAATAGTTTTTCACATTTGTTATGTTATATTTGTATGTCTTGCATTATTCGTTGTATGTACTTCTCTATTTGTCTTATGATCGATTTTAGTTCTTATTATAGACTTCTGAGTGATAAGAAACTGGCAGAAAACTGATCATCATTAAAGGTCGTGGGACGTCACGCTACCGAATAGTAGTGACTATCACAAAATTTGGTCACAAATATTTAGTGAATGCCGGTTAGAATGGAGAAAAAAAATTATGACCGTCACAAATGGAAGAGATTTAATGACGATCACTTTACATTCATATAGATGTATTTGATCATCACAAGAAATTTTAGTTGCTGACAATCGTAGAGTTAGTTCTGACCGGTATTTTCTATTCAAAATTTTGTGACGTCCTGTAGCTGTTATAAGATGATCATTTTTTGGTCATATGACGTCAATTGAAAAATAACCGTTATTGTCCATCTCTCGTCATAACCCGAAACAACGTATCTCGTTAATGCATTTCTCAAAAAAAAAAATATACTCCCGATTTTCAACTTTTCGATAAAAAATTCTTGTGAAAATGTGAAAAATTAATAAATAAAAATTAATGATCTAATTCATGAAAGTATTCGATTTCTCAGGCTTATATAGATGCTGCTAAGAAGAGAGGAAAAGATGTAGATCATTGCTCTGAAACAATAGAACGCCAGCTCAGTGATGCTCAAAGGGTAGCATATGCTAAAATGGAAAAATGTGCGAATGATGGATTAGAATATTCGAAGAAATTGCAGAGCTACGTGGATGGGATCATTACGGTAATGCGTTTTCTTCATTCATCAATTTTACAGCATCAATAACTCAATTGCTTTTTTCAGGCTGGAAAATCTTTATTGTTTGATCTAGATCGCATTTCATCAATCTGCATGATTTTGATTGATCGAACGGTAATAGAAGAGTGTATGAGCAGCCGGATCGTAATAGCTCATGCATCAGTTAACCGTTACAAAGAATTAACTGAAGAGTTCAAAACTACGGGCGATGCCTTGGAGGTGTCAGTATCAACTCCAGGGGTTCCTTGCTTCGAACAGCCAATGCGTGATTTTGAATCTGCCATTTTGGCAGCAAAAATATCAGCAGACGAGTGTATCCAAAACTCTTAAGTCAATATATCGTCGCCTTAGAAACAAAAGGGCGCAAGTGTTGTATATAAGCATAGCACTTACGACCGTCTAAGGTGACGATATATTCAAATAAATACATCAAATACTTCAATATATATCATTTATATTAACTACTGAAAGACAGTTTTATATTTCAATTGGATGAATAAAAATTTCTGAATCCTCAAATAATTAATTCTATTTCATTCATGGTAATATCTCCGAAAAATAGGTCATCAGTTTATATAAATATGGCAATGTTGATCATCAAATAAATACTGCAATGATACGTGCGATATATTTTCACATCTGTTCAGTGATAAGTCAATGAAAAATCAGGGAGGCTACAAGAAATGGGGCACAAAATTTCATATAGAAGGAGATGATCGTTATCACAATTTGTGAAGAATCAGTTTATCAGTGATTGATTAAAGATGAAGATAATCCTCATTTTCATTGCCCTAACCGGCGTGTTTGCTGTTCCAGTAAGTGATGTTATCCAAAATTTGTAGAAAAGAAATTTGAACAAGTACATTATTTCGTAAAAATCTCGGAAACGATCTGAATTATCAAGAAATATTAAGAGACTTTTTTTGTAGCTCTCGAAATTTTTTACAAAAAAATATTTTGATATTTCCTTCTAAACCCATTCATTCCCAAAATATAACATAATTTTTGGATTTGTTTTTTTCTCATTAAACGAGTTTTATCTTTAAAGGCACATGGAGACTTGGAGAGTTTGGAGTCTCTCGTCAGCAACGTTGTGACGTCAATGGATTATTACAGAAATAATTTCCCAGCTAATTTCCTTCATAAGCTCAATAGACTCAAGGAAGAGGAGATGAACAGAATACGCCTAACGTCATCTACAATCATCGATTTAACTGAAGTGAGTCATTGAAAAATGAAGCTAAAATTGAATTCACATTAATTATTCCATTATTCAGGAAAAACTAATAGAAGCTGGGGAAAAGGCCATACACGCAAGATCCTGCCTAGGAACTCTAAGCAACGATTTGTCTGAAATTGTCCTTCGTGTACATCTGAATTTGACACCTTGCATGGATATTGTGATGAGGCTCACAAAAGATTTCATACCGCTTATCAGTCAACACGGAATCGTAAGTCAATTCTGTTATTCCCTGGGTTTTTATTGAATATCTCAGAAAATAATGGATAGCGAAATTTTTGTGATGATTTTTTGTGCTCAGCGAAGTCAGAGCTAGAAAACATGTTCTCGTAATAATTTTTCTATTTCCGGTTTTTTCTAAAATATTTCACAAAATTTTTTTGGACCTTTACGTTTATTAATAATGGGGTATTTTTCCAGGTGCTTCCAAGGACCAGTCAACGATGGTAGACGGGCATTCAAAACTATCAGAGAAAAAGTCCTTTCGTGCATCGCTGCACACATACATCAACATTAGAATTAATCAACTCAATTGAAAATACGAAAGTAATTATCATATCATACAGGCATCAATGAATATGTTTTCGATAATTTACTCACATAATTTATTAATGAAAAATAATGAATGCTAAACGTGAGTGAATCATTTCATCTAAAATTCAAATGAATTTTTGTTTTTCTTCCCTCATCAGCGATTTTTTGTGCGAAATCTATTCAGATATTTGTATCCTGAAATTCATGAGGTTACTTTAGGGTAATCAGGTAATTGATAATTGTTAATTGCTGCAGGAAAAGAGGGGGTTATATAGCCCTATACTGAACTAAGTCCGGTATATCTCTGAGGTTTTTAGAAATTTTTGATGGATAAAAAAATTCGAAGCACAAAGGGTGCAAGCGGTACACATTTCCTATCTTGTTACGTCCTTTCCACTATAGAACGATATATTTTTGAAGGTTATAATGATGCCTACTTTGATAAAAAGAGAATCAATAAATCAGTGCCCGAGAGACAAAGGGGCGTAAGTGCTGTGTATGAGTATAGCACTTGTGTCCTTTTGGTGCTAAGACGACGGAATATTTCTTAGTCGTAACATGATCAGTTTTTCCATTTTTCTCCGTCTTCAAGAAATCCTTTCTGGAATGCTAGCAATATATTAAGCAACGGAAATTTCAAGGTCAAAAAATCGTCGCTCAATATTTTAGCTGGAAAAATCCTTACAAAATATTAAGGGGACCCGGTGGTCTAGCGCTCGAAAATTTGAGGTATTTTCAGTTCTTTTTTTTAGAGGTCAAAATAATGTACGATAATTTGCAAACTTTCCAGGCATATTATAACACTCATGCTGCATACAAAAACATTTTTTTTGAAATGAAAAAAATATTTTAATTATGTCAAAAATGATACTAAACAAGACCCCCTAAAAAAATGGAACTTGGTGGCGAGATTGATTGAGACTCTTCTATTCATCTGAGAAATAAAAACCAAGGAAATTCTTAATCAGTATGAGTGCAGTTATGGCCGGGACTAGAAAAAAAAAAGTTGAAAATTGACTGAAAGACGTGCTCTTGAAATTTAAATTCTCGAAATTTTTGTAGAACTTAAATTTCAAAAGCCAGTCATTTTGACAATTTTCAACTTTTTTTTTTTTCTAGTCCCGGCCATAACTGCACTCATACTGATTGAGAATTTCCTTGGTTTTTATTTCTCAGATGAATAGAAGAGTCTCAATCAATCCCGCCGCCAAGGTCCATTTTTTTAGGGGGTCTTGTTTAGTGTCATTTTTCACATAATTAAAATATTTTTTTAATTTCAAAATAAATGTTTTTGTATGCACCATGAGTGTTATAATATGCCTGGAAAGTTTGCATATTATCGTACATTATTTTGACCTCTGAAAAAAAGAACTGAAAATACCTCAAATTTTCGAGCGCTAGACCACCGGGTCCCCTTAAGTGACTATATTTTGAGCATGAAATTTCCATTGCTTCATATTTCACTCCCAAATTCAATGGAATTCACCAGCCGCTTGGTGCCAAAGTTTTTTTTTATAATGAATCAGGAAAAGGCAAAGAAGGATTAAATCAATGATTAAACATTTCTCTCGTTGAAGAATATTCATTCATAAATATATCACAAAACTCGTACTATTCCATTCTTTTTAAAACAGACCTGCAATTCTGCGAAATCTACTTTCTATAATCTTCAACAAAAACTTGTACAATCTCCAAAAAAAAAAGTTAGAAAAAACTGCATCACAAAACCTTGTCTAATCTTTAAAAATTTGAATGCGCTGAAATTTTTCAACGTTATCTTGAAATTTTTCCACAAGTAGTTCTTCTTCAGTCTAAAACTTGGCTTTGCGATATTTGAAAGTGAAGCTGATTATAATTGGATTTCAAGAAGAAAATAATCTGGAATGGCTATCACTTTGCAAAGAATTTGTCAACTCTTGGTTGATATCTGGAAGAGTGAGATCATCATTTGAGCGCTGAGAAATGTATACTGGAGAACAATGGGAATTGAATTAGTAAACAGACAGGAAGAAAAAAAAACAAGGCTAATCTGAAAATAAATCGATATCTATTTTCACTTTGAAACACGAATAATTCACGAATAAACACCTTCAAAAATAAGAAAAAACGAATTATAAAGATATTTGAGGGAATATATCAGCACCTAAGAAACAAAGAGGCGTAAGTTTTATGTATAAGCATAGCACTTACGCCTCTCTGTTTCTAAGGTGACGATATCTAAAATTAGTTTGAATTGATTTACGAGTAAACATTTTTTTCTGCTCACGATGCTGGAAAAATGCGTTTCTAACGGAACTAAGTGAGTACCCTTCAGCACAAAAATACTAATACCTACCGTCGGTGGATAAAAGATAATTTCGACAAAATTTTCTCACCCTCGCTTCGCTTGGGAGAAAATTTTTTGTCGAAAGTGACTGTTTTCTGCCCTTGGTGCGTACTGTACTATTGTCATATTACATAATATCTATTCATAAATATATTACAAAGAATATCGTTACAGTTGCTTTGAAACACATCTCAAATATTGCAAGATACACGTAGTACAGTCCCTATAAAAGAGTACTAATGAAAAATACGCATGCGCAGTCGAAAATTTCAGTGATGAAATGTTTTTGATACCGAGTATTATATCCGAGATAACTCAGAGTGGGGAGTCAGAATAAAATAAACAGTGTCCGAATAGATCGCAAAATCAGAACACACTCTATTACTCAAGGTATTACATGAAGATGAATAAATTCCTTACAATCACTGTAATCGCCATTTTGGCCGGGACTCTCTGTCAGGTACGTAACATCTTTATTTATGCATCATACTATTATGCAAACGTGAGAAATAATATCAATTATCAATTATTTTTAGTGTCGAGCAAGTAATGCCGACGAAATAATTGGCCTGAAGGATAACGTCAAGTCAGTGTCCAGTGACCTTGAAAGCTACGGTGGAAGTATTGTCTCGAAACCAAAATCAAAATTGGAAAATTTGAAGCGCTATAGGCTCGAGAATATCCACGCAGCTGTAGAGGAAGCATACGATGATGTTCGTGTGAGTAATCATTTCTTTTCTTCTCTTAATCCTTGAAGCAGGTCCTTAACTATTCCATAAAAAATTATTGAAAAAAACTCAAAAATTAAGGAATTGGAATCAATTCAATTAATCAAGGTATTCATTTTTTCAGGATGATGTAGCGGCTGCTAAAAATGAAGGAAAAAATGTAGACTATTGCTCCGAGCAAATGAAACGCGAACTCAGTGATGCTCAAAAACAAGCGTATGCTACATTGGCCAAATGTGTAGACGATGAATTAATGTCGTTTAAAGCAGTGAAGGATAACATTGATTTGCACATTAAGGTAATTCATTTTCTTCATTAATTTTATAGATTTGATAGCTCCATTGATTTTTTCAGAATGCAAAACTCCTATTATCTGAACTAGACGGTATTCCACTGAGTTGCATGAGCCTCAGTCAAATACAGAGAGACCTGTGCGTAGCCCAGCAGTTGCCAGCAGCTCATGCAGCAGTTGATTATTACAAGGTAATGGCTAAAGAAGTCAAAAGTACAGGTGATTCGTTGTCGTTGGCAGCAACAGCTGCAATGACTCTTTGCTTTGAATTACCGATGTGCAATTTCTACTCCACCACTTCTGGAGCAAAAATATCAGCAAAGGAGTGCTACAAAAATTAATAATTAAAATAAATACATTAAATATACTTTAATACATATGATTTATATAGACGCTACTGAAAAACAGATGCATATCTGAACTGAATAAATAAAATTTCCTGAATTCTCCAATAAAGTCATTTATGTCCCTCTGAACTCCCGATGACGTCACAGTCACTAATTCAGTCCCTAAAAAATTTCTGAAAAGCTCGCATGCGCAGTCGACAGTATCTGTGATGCAATGTTTTTAACCCTCTGACTATCACGGAAATTCCCCATTCCATTCGTATCCCACTGTAAACCATGCTCCCCACTCCCGCTCCTTTGTAGATTCCTGAAGACATTGACGTTCAGAGGGTTAATACATAGTATTTGAGATGACTCAAGCTGCGTTCGAGAATCGCTAAACTCCAGTTAGCTAACTTGACTCTGAAGTTGAAGTTGAAGATAGCTACCACATCTACTGAGGTAAATGTAGGAGTGAGCCATTTCTCCTACATTAAAAAATGTTGTGTGCATTGTGTGTGATTGCGCTGTGCACCTCTAGCGGCAAACAAGCTGCCATAGTTGATTGTGGAGGGGGTAGGTAACTTTAACTTTACTCTCAGAGTGGGAAGTTGAGAGATATTGTCGTACTAAGGAAAGAATCGCCATACGAAGCGTACCGAAGCGAAAATTTCCATGGTGGAGCATGGGAGCCGAAGAAAGCCGATATCGAGTCATTCGCTCGTACGACTATATAAACAGTGTCCAGATAAATCGCAAAATCAGAACACGCTCCATTACTCGAAACATTTTATCAAGATGAATAAATTTTTTGTCATTACTGTGATAACGATTATGGTTGGGACACTCTGTCAGGTACGTAAACATTTTCCTTTATTGTGAAGATGAGAAATAATATCAATTATCAACGATAATTTTCAGTGTCAAAGAATTGATTATGTAGTAAATGGCTTGATGAATTCAATTAGTATGTCCAACTTAATTACTACGCTAGAAGCATTAAGGAGTATGCAGAAAAACGTTAAGTCAATGGCCGAAAACCTTGAATTTTACCACGATTATAGTTTCTCCCCAGAATCAAAGTTGCATACTTTGGAATACAATCAAAGAAGAAATATCCACACACCTATAAATCGAGCACACAAGGATATTCATGTAAGTCATTATCTCTTTTCTTCATTTCTTGAAAAATTATCCACAGAATCTAAACTTATTCAATAAAAAATTCTTGGAAAGAATTCAAAATTTCACACTGAGGGGATTTTTTCATACGGGCATGACTATCTATTGATAGTGTGCATCGGATAGCTGCGGAGATGGCTCGTTTTGCTTCCGATTGTATTATTATTTAGTCATGGTCGAAACGAACTATACAGTTAGTAATGGCACTCAGAATTATAATGTTGAGGTTACTAATCAGGACCGCTATATTGAATTAGGATACATGAAATACTCCAGCAAGTCCTCTCAGCTAAATTCCGTCGGAATTTCTTATTGTTATAAATGTTTAGTTCCGTTGATGATTTCTATATCATAATCTATACGTTGAAAAGGATTTTTTAACTGGGATAACCCAGAATGCATGAATTTATAGCTGAACGATTGTAATTATTTTTGTTGAGAGTGATAATACACAAAGTGAAGAAAAAATACAAGAATTTATTCAAGTAAGTTAAAATTATATCCCAATTCAAAATTTTTGGGCTCGTTCACCCTACATTTTGACTTCCAACTCACTTTCAATGTACATTTCTTTGATGTCCCAGAAGTCCCGCCAGAATCTCACCTTCCTTTCACCGTATTTCGACTTTACGTCTCCAATGTGAGGCGAAATCACTATTTTAGATTTATTATTGATTATTATTATAAATTCGATGCATTATTATTTTTCTTTTTTCTTCCAAAGACCCTAAAAGGCGCAATGAGGATCGAGATAGTTATATGTTTCAGATTAGCAGCAGTCAACGAGAGAACTCCAGGCGATCACCGAAGTTTAGCAGCATTGGATCTGGTCAGTACTTGGATGGGTGACCGCCTGGACTATCTCGAGAACTACTAGACTGAATTCTTTTTTTTTTTTTATTTATTTCATTAAAGGAAAACTAGAATAACCGTGCTGGGGGGCTATTTTTAATCATACAATTGACCGCGAAATCAATCCATTGCTATAACTAAATCTGCAGTCGATATAACTAAATCGCTATAACTAAATTCAGTTGCCATAACTAAATCCGCATACAACTGAGAATCAAAGAATTATATTTATGATAACTATCCGATAATTCTACTTGAACTCAAGACGATTCATTCTCATAATGAAAATTGTTGTACAACACCAAAATAGGTGCTACTAATATATTTATAGTCATGGCTTTTTTCTACCATACTTTTTGAGCTCCAGACTCCGAAAAATTCTCTCAGAGCATGAATTGTCGCTAATTTGATTTATCAAGATGTCAATTCGTTTAGACTGATATAGCTACAGCTAAGAGATCGGGAAAAGATGCAGACCATTGTGACGAGTCAACGAGACTTCAACTCAGTGATGTTAGAGACACAGCATTTTCTAAATTAAACATATGTATGGATGATGTATCAGCATTGTACAATGAAGTGACGAATGAAATGCATGCGCACATTAAGGTAATTCATTTTTTTCATCAATTTTACAGATTTGATAACTCTATTGACATTTTCAGGTGGCGAAACTTTTGTCATCTGGACTAGAAGGTATTGTAAGAAGCTGCGTAAGTGTCAATGTAAGACAAGAGGATTGGTGTATAGCTTAGCATGTGCCAGCAACAGCTACCGCAATTGGTCGTTACAAAGAAATTGTTGAACAGCTTAAGAGAAAAGGTGATTCTCTTTCAATATCAGCATCAGGCTCACTGGATCGTTGCTTCCGACAACCGAAACGTGATCTTGAGTCTGGCATTTTAGCAATAGAAATGTCAGCACACCACTGTATTCAAGACTCTTAATTCATCTGATTGTACTTCTGTGAAAAAATTCATTCATAAAGAGTCTCGGATCCCGATATCACGTGTATTATCAGTAAAACGCGCAAACTTGTTGAAGTTATTTAGCATCGAAGAGATAGTTCGTAATGTAGCTATGAAAATTCTGGAAGAATATTAAACAATAAACGTGTTAATCTGAAACATATATAACTCCCTTTATCCTAATAGAGCTTAAGTATGCATTGCATATTTCTCGTAGGACGTTTCGAAAAAATTACGGGTTTCTTCATTAATTTTTTAAAATCTTTTCAATATTCATTTTTAGAAAAATCCTTAGCGATGTTTGTAATGAGTATTGAAAATTGATTTTGAAAAATCAGTAGAAAAGGCTGTTGAAGATTTTCATTTTTTTTCTTTTTTTCTTTTAGCAGGAAATTTTCATCTTTCCTTCGTGAGAAAACATGAATATTGATATTTTTTTTTACATTTTCTCTATCATTTTTTATTTCATATCAATTTTGAATTACAATTACGGAGAAAATGGGGTGAAATGGACATTAGAAAGAAATGGTTGGAGATAAATTTTTTTTTATAATTTTATCGAGACGCTGAGAAACCTTTTGGTGGAAGAAAAGTGCCTGAATGGAGATTGGAGGTGAGATCATTTGCCATCGATTTATGAGGTTTTCGATTGAAAAATATTAATTTTTCAAGTATTCATGGGCACTGGCATGAAAATTAATTTTTTTTCTGAAGGATTACTTCAAAAATCGATATTCTTTCATTTAAACCCACGAATTCACAGCAAATGATACCAACTTTCATCCCCATTCAGAATTTTCAGGCTGCAACCAATAAAATCGGAGATATTGACACCGGAGATATCGCGTGAGTTGTGCCAAAAAATCGTATGCGCACTTTTTTCGATTTTTTATAAATTTTGAGCCAGAAGGTCGTATAAATACTCATTTAGGGACTAGTGAATCTCCAGGTTTTAGACGATTCTGAATCATCCCAAACCATCCTTGAATGAGATATTTATACGATCTTTTAGTTCAAAATCGCGCGACTTGAACCAAAAGGTCGTATATACACT
Source organism: Aleiodes leptofemur (assembly GCA_963942555.1). Classification (NCBI taxonomy): domain Eukaryota; kingdom Metazoa; phylum Arthropoda; class Insecta; order Hymenoptera; family Braconidae; genus Aleiodes; species Aleiodes leptofemur. The sequence goes on along the minus strand of OZ012615.1, from coordinate 4,575,035 downwards.
TTTTTGAATTTTTCATCAATTTACTAAAGAAAATACGATAAATATGGAATTATCTATTTATTCGAGAATTAATAATGGAAGAATGACTATATGAAAAATAACGCTTAATATAAAATATTTTAGTGGAGTTAAGACCACACATATAGGGGAGACCGGGGCAAAGTGGGGTACCTAAGGGAAGGAGAGGGCTTTCAGGGCTCAAAATTTGATGTCATCTCTATTTTTACCTATCTTTTTGATTTTTCAATCAATGAAGTCACGTCGATCATGTTGAACCCATTGGGGCAAAGTGGGGTACCCGAAAAAAATTAAAATTTTATAAAAACTTGAGAATTTATTTTTTTTCAATAATTGATCATTCTGTTGAGTATTTGAAGCATTTTTGGGGAGATGGTCCGTTTTTATCACAGTTTGGGGCAAAGTGGGGTACCTCAAAAGAATTGAAATTTTATAAAAAGTTGAGATTTTTTTCTTTAGTAATTGAAATCATTCTGCTGAGTATTTGGAGCATTTTCGCCGACATAGTTTGTTTTTATCGCATTTTAGGCAGAATGGGGTACATAAAAAAAAATTAAATTTTATGAGAAGTTGAGATTTTCTTTTTTTTCAATAGTTGATTATTCTGTTCAAAAGAAAACAAAAAATGAAGTTTTTCTTTCAATTGAGCTGAACTTTGCTGATTTTGCAAAAAGTGCAAATGTTTTAACGTTTTTGTCCTCAGCTTCATGTGTACCTGAATACCTTTTAAATTTTGGAGCCGATCAGTTGGACCGTTTTTTTCCCGAAAGATCGAACTTTTAGCGAAAATAAAAGGAACGCTCTTTAGTTCCTTAAACATCAATTAATGATGACAAAGACCAAAGATGTTTATTTTTCAAGACACTTACAGAGCACTGATTCAAGTTTCCGAAACCCACCATCCGTTTGGTGTAATCGATATCTCGATGAAAAATATTCGTAGAAAGACGAAAATCAATGAAATCAAAGCTAAAGGATTAGACAGAACGACCTGGCACGGGTTAAGTCGAAAAAAAATTCTGAAGACCGTGCACCAAAAAATGTTCGAAAAATGTTTTTTTTTTGTTTTTTTTTCTTCACTCTCATCCTTTTTTTGCGCCATGACTATGCCCAAAACGTCATGGAAATGAACACTGGAGCATACGTTGATTGCTTAAAAAAAAAAAGTGCCTCAAAAAGTTGGTACCCCACTTTGCCCCAGTCTCCCCTATTTATTGATTTATCTCGTGTCCAGACGAGAAATAATTGTTTGTAATGAAAACTACAAAGGTAAACAACCGCTGTTGAATAAAATCAACTATTGTCTATTTGACACATTTTGGCTAAAAAAAATTTAACTTCAAAACTACTGCACTTCCCCCCAATTTCTCTTACTCAATAAAGAATGAGTACTCGAGCAACCATTTTTGACAGAAAAAAAATGCTCCAAAAAAACAGGTACCCCACTTTGCCCCGAGTACCCTACTTCCCCCCCATTTCCCTTATGCAATAACGAATGAGCACTCCAGCAACCATTTTTAGTGAAAAAAAAAAAAAAAAAAGTGCTCCAAAAAAGTAGGTACCCCACTTTGCCCCGGGTACCCCACTTTGCCCCGGTCTTCCCTAAGTAGTGTCCAAATACATCACCTCATCAGAAGACGCTTTACTCCACAATAAGATTTCATCAGCATGCATCAATTCATTGTGATTGCCATCTTGGCTATTCCTCTCAGTCAAGTAAGTAACGTTTCCCTTTATGCATCACATAGTATTCGCAAATTTAAAAAATAATATCAATTCATTTGGAGTATCATGGAAAATTGAAAAGTTTTTTTTAAAATTGCAATACTAAAAGATTGTTAATTTGCAATGTTTCGCTTATAATTCAAACTTCATCAGGCTCTGTAAACCATAATGGCACAGTTATCACTTTTTTTGAAAATAATATAAACCACTACAATACTTGAAACAGGTGATAATTTTGTAATTTTGGTTTACAGAGCCTGATGAAGCTGAGATTATAAGCGAAACGTCGCAAAGTAACAATCTTTTAGTATTGTAATTTTAAAAAAACCTTTCAATTTCCCATGATACTTCAAATAAATTATCAACAGCATGGAAATGAATCCGATTATAATATCAATTATTAATTATTTCCAGTGTTACGTATTGGAACCATTTCCCAAATTCACTCAATTGAGGAATACCATCCAGTCAACAGCCCAGGAACTCGAGAGTTACAAAGACAATTTCACTTTCAGCACAAAGCAAAAATTGGTCAATATGAAGTATAAGCAGATGATAAAAATCCAAGCGACTATCAGCAAACTATTGCCAGATATCTATGTATGTTAATATTCCTTTTTCTCATAGTTCTTGAAACATTATTCGCAGATCCTAATCTATCCGATGTAAAGTTCATGGAAAAACAATAAAAAAATGATGAACTGAAATCAATTGAACTTATTAAATTTTTTCTTTCTTCAGAGTGATATATCTGATGCTGAGAAGAATGGAAAAGATATACAGCATTGCATGGAACCAACGAGGAACCTGCTTAATGATATTACAACAGTAGTAACTAAATTATGAAATTGTGTCGACGATAAAGTAGGATTGTTGGTTCCAATGGAGAATGAGGTAATTAGCTCAATTTGTTTTCTTTATTAATTTTACAGATTGAATGATTTCATTGATTTTCTTTCAGTGGGGGAAAGAGAAGTTATTTGAATTAGATAGTATTGCATTAAATTGCATAGTTGGCAATCATCATACGGGAGTGTCAAAGTGCATGTCTCAGGAGATGTCAGCACCTAGCACAATATCTACTAATTACGGGGCGAGTGTTAGAGACTACTACAATAGAGGTGATACTTTGGCGAGTTCAACACTAGCTTCAGGAACTAGTTGTTTCCAAAAGGCAATGGCTGATTACAACATTGCCACTTTATCAGTGAGAACAACACTAAACGAGTGCATCAGTAACCTTTAATTTAATATGTTCAAATGAATGTATTAAGTAGTCAAATATTTGATTTCAACAATTTGATATAATTAGATGTAATTGGACCTATATGAATCGGATTTTTTTTTTTTAATTCGTCCATAAGGAATCTCAGATTTCGGTGTGACATATATCATATATTATCAATAAAATAAATGAATAATCACTTGATTGGTTTTTGGTGAATATTTCGGAAAATAAACGGGATAGAACAATTTCTCCTTGAACCTCTTTTGTGGCTCTTGAAAGTCGCTACAAGGAATGATTGAGGTAAAATCGCTCTGGATCGCTCAGTTTTTGCTCCTTCTTTTGCCACGCCTGTTTTAGGAACCAAGAAAAAATTATTTTTCAACTCTGTTTCATATAATTTTATGAATACAAAGTTGAAAGCAATGTTGAACTTGTTGAGAAATTTTCTCATCTAGATGCGCGATAGCGTATCGGTCGAGTACATGTTGAAGGGCCGAGCGCTGAGCGTATATATTCCGGACAGAGCTTCACTCCTTTTCCCCCTCCACTCCTTTTTTTTCTTCACTATTTAATTACTCAAGAATGAAGCAAGCTACGGAAAAATTAGCTTTAGTTACATCACCTAATTCGACATCGAGCATTCGAATGGTGATTTTTATATTTTTTTTTATAAGCAATATTTAACCCTCTTTCTCGCAAGTCGGACTAGCTCGTACTTTTTCTGGCAGAGTGGGGTTAGCCAATCATGTGCAGCGCTGTCCCCCCACTCCATGGCTATCTACGCCAGCGGCAAGCAGGAACCAGTCGACGCTCGGAAAAACTGGTATCTGAGGGCCCCTGTATTTTGAGATAGATTATATGCTGTTTTTTCCCAAAATTTCGATTAATATTAATATAAGATAGTCTATCAGTGGCATTATTCTTTGCCTCTTTTCCTACAATAAACTTCTCCCCCATGTTCTTTATCTTCAGTCATCAATAATAATTTTTGTGTCCAATTAAAATAGATTTTCATGGTTTTCTAATTTGCAATGAGTGCTAGAATGTTAAAAAAAAAGCTGTGCCAAAGCGGCAAAATTCAGACGATGATTATGTAAGTGACAAGTTGACAAGAGACAAGCGACTAATTCTGATGAACAAATAAAAATGGAGTTTTAAAGATAAATTGTGTAATTATTTTGAATTCAATTGTTGAACCCAGTGATTACGCTCCTGGCTGGTGCGCTCGAGTCAGCCACTGCCGTACGCTTGCTAGTTCGAAGCTCACACCCAGGGTGTGTTTCACTTGGGACCAGTAGCTGGTCAGTAGCAGGGACTTTTACGTTTAGGAACTAGAGGCTGGTAGTCCTTCCTATTATTGTACGTAGGGAGTACTACCAACTTCCGGTTCCTAAACGTAAAAGTACCTGCTACTGACCAGCTACTGGTCCCAAGTGAAACACACCCCCAGTGAACCGGTCGCATAGTGGGGGCAACGCCCATATGAGATAGATGGTTAATTAAAAACGCCCCATAGCAACGGTCGTAAATCCACTTGTTCACTTTTTTCATCATCTCAATGATTTTGCCAGATTTTTTTTAGCGGGCTGGCACACTATCTTTCACGTTGACAGTCAGTCTATCGATAAAATCGGAGTAAAAACTGAAAGTCGATAAAGAAAATGACCATTCGTCGGTGAGTAATTATCGACTTTCAGGAATTGATTGGAGATAAATTCCAAAAAATTTTAAAAAAAACATGAAATCTGGAAGAAGAAACAGAAACTGATGTTTCTGTGAAAAAATGTGGCCAAGTACATGTTTCTGAGAATCTCTCCCTTTGAAAAGAAGAATGAGATAAATCGGAAGAGCCAAGAATTTGAATTATTCCGCGAAGGTTGATGAGAAGGAAAAGAAATGAGTACGATTAGATGGAAGATTATTCGGTAGGAAAAATCAGAAACTTGGCCTTTTCGCATCCGAATTCGAATTAAAATTATTGATGGAAATCAAAAACGCCAAGTTTCTGATTTTTCCCACCAAAAAAGGAAAAAATTCAAAAATGATCACCATTCAAAATTTTGAAAAAACGGTGAAGATGCCCATTCGACTTCCACTTTTAATGCTCCTATCTCGTTCAATATCAGTTTTACGAATGAAATTCAAGAGTACTTTCTCATTGCGAAAGAGCGTATAATTTCAACAAAAATTTATTCGTTGGGCATCTTCATCGTTTTGTGCGAATGGGCATCTTCACCGTTTTTTCAAAATTATCAATGGTCATAGTTTTTGAAAAAAAAAAAATTTGTTTGTTCTCATTGGAAATGACTTTCCTAAGCTATTCCAACAACATATCGCAAAATGAACGAAACCGAAAAAAAAGCTTGAAAAATAAGTGAAATAGCATGGAATGCCTCATATATAACAGAGTATTTTTTTAGACTGACATGCTTCAGCTAAATAACGAGCTGGTGATATCAATTTAGAAGTCATAGATAATAAAAATAATATTATATATTGAAGTTTGTTACTTGTTTAAATTTCCTACGTATCTGTCTACATCATTTAATAATAAACTAAGCACAATATTTTCCAAATTGTTATAATCGATGATGTTATGTGAGTAGAGTTCAAGAATATTTTTATACATCCAAAAATAATCAGTTCCAGGAAATTAAGATATATATCTGAATAAATGAATGCTGTGATGGCAAGAATTCGTTGAAAAAAAATAATGCATTTTCAACGAAATAATAGAATATAGTTTTTTTCACGAAGTAGAATTACTAATTTTTTGTTCACATAAAAAATCAATTGTAGAAATTAATTTGCATCTTTTGAGTAATAAGTTAATACATCGGTCATTTACTGGACCATTCCCAGTCATTCAATGGGCAAGAGCAGTCATTCACTGGGTCTTGGCACTCTCTGCTATTTTTTATTAATGTACAAAAAACCTTAATGAAATTGAGGAGATAGAACGATGAAGATTGGAAGAAAAATGATTGCTCAATACCATTATATTAATCAAACTGAGTTTCAAAATTAATTACAATTTTTCATCAATAGAAACATTCCTCGCTATAACAAATCGGTTGTGCACTGGTCGTATTACCCTAAATAAGAAATTAAAAAAAAAAATTGAATTGAGGAAGATGATTATTTGGTGGTTTTATTCTCATTGACCTCAGATAGGAATTATTTAGAAAAGGCGGGAATCCCATTTAAATATCAGTGTTTATTGATATTCATGAGTAGAGTGATTCTTCCAGATAGTGCAGACGCCCACTACGATTTTACCCCGAAAATGAGGTCCCCGGAGCAATTTACTTCTTTAGACTGATTTGGGATCGTAAATTAGGAAACTCTTGGTTATCTTCCTCTCCGAGTGGGTAACGCTTTAATTATGACACTCAGAGAAAAATTGTTTCAAAAAAAGTTGTTCATCGTTTTTGAATGAAGAAAAAAGGTCTCTTGACTTTTTTCGATACCTCCCTTTTCAACAGAGTTATGTTCAAATAATTTCTTGACAAACGAATATAGGAAAAGAACATGTGCGGCAAGCGCGACTACTGCTTTGTAGGCTTTTACCGCGTTATGTTTTGATGGTCGTTTATTTTTTTTTCTCCAAAACTACGTGTCATAAACAGCTGATTCCGGTCTCAAAAAATTCCTCAAAGGCCTGGCTATGGGCTAAAATTTTTTCAGAAGCCCTGTAAATCTCGTTTTTTTCAGATTTATAATGATTGGAACGCGACTCAATTTACAGGTCAAAAAAATTTCCTTCTTGAGGAAAAGTTGTTGGGTTAGAATATCTCTGAATTATTTCAGTTTTTTCGTATTCCAAGTCTCTAGCGATAGGAATGCCTTAATAATAAAGATTTCGAAAAAAAACTCAGGAGACATTTTTTCTTCATTTTGAGGAGACAAAACAACTTTTGTCCAAACAATTAAAGCTTTCGTGAATAACAATATGAAGGCTCACTCGGAGAGAAAGATAACCAAGAGATTCGTAATCTACGACCCCGAATTAGTCTTGAAAGGTCAATTTCCCCCGAGGACCTCATTTCTGGGATAAACCCAAAGCAGGCGTATGGACTAAAGTAGGGACATGACATATAAGTAGTGCCCAAATACATCATCTCATCAGATGACGCTTTACTTCTCGAAAGAAATCATCATGGATAAATTCATTGTAATTGCCATCTTGGCTATTCCTCTCAGTCAAGTAAGTAACGTTTTCCTTTATCAGTTGTGATATTCATTTCCATGTTGATAAGTTAAGATATGAGGATCATAGGACGTTGGAAATCAGGGTATTTCCAACGTCCTATGATCCTCATATCTTAAGTTTTCCTTTATGCATCACATATTATTTGCAAATGTTGAGAACTAATGTCAATTATTAATTATTTCCAGTGTTACGTATTTGAACCGTTTCACAAATTCATTGAATTGAGGAAGATCATCCAGTCAACAACCAATGATATCGAAAGTTACACTACAAATTTCACCGTAAACACAAAAATAAGAATGGGCACTATGAAGTTTGACGAGATAAATAAAATCCAAGATACTGTCGGCGAACTATTACGAGATGTCTATGTGTGTAACTATCTCTTTTCTGTATTTCATGAAACATTATTTGCAGAATCTAATCTTTTTTTATTCACTTATATTGCTTTGTCAAGATACAACCCTCATAGCAAGAGGAATGGCTTACAAATTATCATTATTGTTATTATTCTTTTACTATTCTAAGACCATACATTTGTTTAAGGGGGGGGGGGGTAAGGGTTTACGCGTGAAAAAAAACGCTTTTTTTACGAATTTTTTTTAGACGTATGGATTGAGCAACTTTATTGGAACCTTTTGAACATTATTGAGTATGGATTCAACAACATGAAGTAATTTTTATATACGAAAATATCCACAAACAAGCCGGTGACGGAGCTTTTCATGAGAACGTCTATTGAAATAGACGATTTGCGGTAATCACTGTATCTCAGCTAAAAATTATCAGAAATAAAAATCCATTGAAATTTAGTCAAAGTATCATCAAATCCACCCCCCAACGTTCTCTGAGTATTATTTTTTTCATTTTTCAATTCTTGGTGGTCATTTAAAGTAAAAACTGCTATTTTTTACGAAAAATGGGGCCATTTTGTGGCACAATTTTGGTAGAAAACCCGTTTAATGTAAAAAAAAAAAATCATCAGAGAACGTTGAGGGGAGGATTTAATGATACTTTGACTAAATTTCAATGGTTTTTTATTTCTGATAATTTCCAGCTGAGATACAGTGATCACCGCAAATCGTCTATTTCAAAGAAACGTTCTTGGAAAAGCTCCGTTGTTAGTGGATATTTTTGCATAAAAAAATTACTCAATGTTGTTCAATCCATGCTTCATAATGTTCAGAAGGTTTCAATAAATCTGCTTAATCTATACGTCTAAAAAAAAATCGTAAGAAAAGTGTTTTTTCCTCCATGCGTAAGCCCTTACCCCCCCCCCCCCCCCTCTTAAGTTCATTATGTGTCTTATATCTAAATAGTTTCGCTGAGATGGCTCATACGTTCTTTCATTGCCCTTGAGACGAAATAGAAATTCTGCTTTATCGTGCTCTCCCCCTCGTGACAAAATATTTGTGCAAACTCATGTCCTTTATCATTAATTAGTATTCCGGAGTAGATCCTAATCTATTCGATGTAAAATTCTTGGAAAAAATTCGAAAATTAATGAATTAGAATCAATCCTACTTATCAAACTTTTTTTTTTTAGAATCAGATGTCTACTGCTCAGAAAGCTGGAAAATCTATACAGCATTGCTTGGAACCAATAAGAAATATACCTGATAACATTAAAACAGCAATGACTGAATTAGGAATTTGTGTCGATGCTACATCCGGGTTTTTGGCTGAAATGAAGAACGAACTAGAACAGCACATTGTGGTAATTAGTTCAATTTGTTTTTTCATTGATTTTACAGATTCAATAATTCTATTGATTTTTTTAGTTTGGACAAGAGAAATTGTTTGAACTCGATATTATTGCATCAAATTGCTTAGTTGCATATCATCATACGCAGATGTTTAAGACCTTGACTCTGGAGATGTCAGCATTTAGCGCAATGTCTACTAATTACAAGCAAAGTGTTAGAGACTTCCACACGAAAGGCGATATTGTGATGAGTTCATCACTAGCTTCAGGTACTGTGTGCTTCGGAGTGGTGATAGCTGATTTCAACAAGAAGTCTTCATCAGTGAGATCATCACTACAAAATTGCATCAAGAACCTTTAATTTAATGAGTTCAAATAAATGTGCTAAGTAGTCAAATCTTAGATTCAACCAGTTTCAAGATAATTGGATGTGATTGAATCTATATGAATTGGATTGTTTTTTGTTCTTGCAAAAAATTCGTTCATAAGGAATCTGAGTCTCCGGTGTGACATATGTTAGATACTACCAATAAAATGCATGAATAAATAATTAATTGGTTTTTGATGAATATTTCGGAAAATAAGCGAGATAGAACAATTTCACCTTTATCCTCTTTTGTGGCTCTTGAAATTCTCTCCAAAGAATGATTGAGGTAAAATCGCTCAGTTCTCGGCTCTTCTTTTGCCATACCCGTTTTAGGAACCAATTAAAAATTATTTTTCAACTTGGTTACATATAATTTTGTGAATACGAAGTTTGAAGCAATGTTCAACTTGTTGAGAAACTTTACAATGATTGAACATCTTGCGATTGAGATATTCAATTTGAGTCCACCGAGAGCCGTAGAGCGAAACAGTAATTCGACTGCTCCATTATACTTTAACTAATTCGATTCTTAAAAAATTCGTACAAAATATTAAGCGCTATTCTTTTACCTTGAAATTTCTGTCGCTCAATCTTTTACTTCCAAATGAGGAGAAGGAAAATAAGGATTTGATCAAAGAGTAGAAATTTTTCTCGTTGAATCATATTCATTCATAAATAGGAGAGTGCGGGTCAAAATGATTTGGGACTTTCCTTTTGAGTAAAAAAGGCTATTAAAAAAAATTTCAAAAAGTTCAGTAACATTGTCCACATATTGGAGTATCTTTAAAATTTTTCAGACTTTCCCACCAAGACCTTCACTCCAAAAAAAATCATGAATCATGTTACTCTGTAGATCCATTTTGCCCCAGTCTCCCCCATATCACAAAAAGTGGTACTATACTGTGGGGGAATTTTCGAGAGCTTTCGGATAGGCCAACTTATCGAGGCTCCATTGAGCGGGAAAACCGAACAGGTGACGTCAACCATGGCGACACTGTTCTTCCTGCTATGACGCAATAGACGAGAGATCAGACACTGCAGGCCCAGGATAGAGACCTCACTTACCGTTCAGCGGCTAAACTTGATGGGTCACCTCGTGTGCAGCCGTTACCAAAGACTTTACCATTTTATCAATTATATACTTCATGAACTTTATGCAAAGTCAAATGTTTAATTATCTGATTTATTAATTAGTCGAGATCTTCTACTTATGTGTATTAAACAAACTACATTTTGAGTTATTAATTACAAGTTATATTATTTATATGTGTGTGCAACTAAAGCAATTATACTATATTGAAAATAACGTTTCAATCTACTTTCTATCATTTTTGACAAAAACTCGAACAATCTCCAGAAAAAAGTTCAGGAAGAACTGCATCAAAAATCCTCACAGGCTGCAGAAATCCGTCGAATACTATTCTTATATCTACTTCTGAATTAAATAAAAATCGTTAACGGCTAGACTTTAAAAATTTTGATGCGCAAACAATTTTCGACTTCAGTTTGAAATTTTCAACTAGTACATGTCTTCAGTTGAAAACTTGGTTTTGCGATATTCAGGGTGCTTTCCAACAAGTACACGGTCGAGACTGTGTAACACTATAGGTGGATTTTCATGTTAGTGCTGTTAAAATCGTTTAAGAGTTAATTGGTTAATTGTAATTAAATAAAATATAACACAAAGCTAACGCTTTTACGTTATAACGCAGTACCTTATAACGCGCGGAATCTCTCCCCTGTGACTCTTGAAATTTCCAAGAAAAAAAAGTTCGGAGTAAAATCGGTTTATTCCCTCAATTTCCGAGTGTTCTCAAAAAAAAAAACTATTGAGAAGAAAAAATCCAAAATACAGAAAAAGTAGAATTTTTCTGTCAATAGTTTTTTGAACATATCTCGAGAACTAGGACGAATAGAGGAATTTACAGAATTTCAAAAGCTACACAAAAGGATTGGGGTAAAAATGCTCTATTTCACATAATTTACGAGATATTCCCATCGACTATTCACAAAAAAATCTACTTCTCCTGTTCATTGGATTTTTTTTGTCAATAGTTTCTTGAGAATATCGGAAACTAAACGAGATCGAGCAATTTCACGCTGATGCCTTTTTGTACAAAACGTACGGAGCTATAAAATAGGAATCGAGTACATTCACTCTCCCTCGCTTAGTTTCCGACACATTTCCAAATAGTCATGGAGCTGATTACACAGATAAATAACTACTTTCCGCATAAATAAACGCCAAATTTTAAGTACTTTTAATGATAATAATAATAATAGTTTCTCGGCAAAAACAAGGAAATATTCCAGACTGCTAAAAATTTACGGACAGGCTCATTGCGTAATTACCATTATATAGTAATTTTTTGGAATTTATTTTCCATGAGAATAAAGGAGAAAAAAATTATGGAAGTTAGATATTATACATGGGGTTATACGGAAAGTCGGTAAACTTTGACGAGTACCTACGTAGCCCGCTCGATCGGCAATGAAGTAATCATGCTACAATTCTCCACCGCTCATATAACCCCATGTATAATATCTAACTTCCATAATTATTTTCTCCTTTACTCTCATGGAAAATGAATTCCAAAAAATTACTATATAATAGTAATTACGCAATAAGCCTGTTCATAAATTTTCAGCAGTCTGGAATGTTTCCTTGTTTTTGCCGAGAAACTGAGGAACCTCCTTAATCGTTAAAAGAAAACTGCTGAACAGCTCAAACGTATAGGTGATTCTTTGTTGATATCAGCACCAGCGTCAGTATATCGTTGCTTCGAGCGGGAGCGTGATATCTACTCTGCGATTTTTGAGGCAAAAAGACCAGGAAACGAGTGCATTCGAAGCTCTTAATTCAATATATTCAAATAAATACATTAAATACTTCAATATATATTATTTATATTGACTATTGAATCGGCAGTTTGGCTGTTCGGTCTGTGTACGGCTCGGCGGATCTATCGGGTTAAGCAGCATTGCGTCTGGTTACTACTTGGATGGGTGACTGCTTGCCATACACAGATTCGAATGGCAAACTGAACGATACGGTAGGTGTGACTATAGAGAATTAGTGTGCCTTTCTCGTCAGCGTGACAGAAAGGCACATTAAGGCTCTGTACGAATCCGACTGCACTGATCAGGGTTTTCCATGGTTTCCCTTGGTCCACGGCAAATGCGGGCGTAATAGAAAGTCGATCCATGGCTCTCGCAAATAGGGCAGGATGGGGTGAGAAGTAGGAGAAAAAAAAGGCAGGAAGTTAGGCTGGAAAAACTGGAATGGGGTAATGGGGGGATGTACAAAAAGAGAAATCTAGGCACAGTACTGGAAAAAAAATATAAAAAAAAATATATTGACTATTCAAGAACACATTTATATCTTAACTAAATTAAAGAAATTTTCTGAACCCCAACATGTATTACATGTATTTATCATTTATATTTATTTTCTGAATCTATTATTTTCCATATTTCTTTTTAAATAATATTTATCCATAAATCTCACAAAGAATGATATCTCCACAGTTTCCTTGAAATAGTTCTCAAATCCTGCAAGATACACATAATGAAATCCCTAAAAGAGTTTGAAAATGAATAACATGATAAAGCCTGATAATCTTCTCCAATTCGCACTCGTCGTACGCGTGCGCAGTCGTCAGATTCGAATTACAGCAAGAACTTGCCGAGGTTATTTTTGTGATAAACTGTACCCGATACGGGGCATTGCATCAGAGAGATCTCAAACTGGGGAAGCCGAAATATGAATAGTGTCTAAATAGTTCACAGCATTAGAACACGACTTATTGCTCAAAATATTTCATCAAGATGTCTAAATTTTTTGTGTTGATCATTTTGGCCGTTACTCTCTGTCAAGTACGTAACGTTATTCTGTATGCATCATGTATTTCCTCTATGCAAACGCGTGAAATAATATAAATTATTGATAATAATTTTCAGTGTCAAGCAAGTGATGTGTTCGATACAATAATTCGATTGAAGAATATCGTTAACTCGGTGTGCAGTGATCTCGAACTTTACCGCAACAATTTTACTTTCAACCTAATATCAGAATTAAACGTTTTGAAGGGCACACAGATGACTATTATATACGTAGCTATCTCAGCTGCATACAAGGCTACTCTTGTGAGTAATTATCTCTTTTCTCTATTTTTTGAAACATTATAGACAGATCCTCTACTGTTCCATAAGAAATTTTTACAAAAAATTCGAAAATTTATTAATTGGAATTAATTTAACTTAGCATAGTACCCGGAAAAAGATGGTCAGATCTGATGAGATCTGGTCCCTGATCTACTGAAATCCAATATAGATCTGAGACTGTTTGATGTTCAGTGATCAGATCTGCTCAGATCTAATAAGATCTGGTCTCCAATCTACTGAGATCTGACGCTACAGCCACCCTCATCTATCCATATGCAATCATATCTAATTATATATGAATAGATTGAATCAGAACCGACGGTGTGGCCGAATGGTCTGGGCATTGCAATAGTAACCCAGAGGTCTCGGGTTCGATCCCAGCTGCGGGGAAAAATTTGCACATCTGGACTGGTCACATCGAGCGAGAGTTTCTCGAAAAAAAGAGACGCTTATACCGAGTGAGATTTTTCTCATAGAGATTTTTCCGAAGTTCTAAGTGCGAATATGGTACAGTACTTAAAAGAAACGTGGAATGAGAGTAATAGGATGTACAAAATAAGGAATCTCTGTACAATGCTGGAAAATTAAAATTAAAAAAAAAATAGATTTAATTAGATTCAATCAAATTTCATCATTTTTTTGCCGGGTATTCATTGTTTTAGCATGAGATAGCTGCTGTTGAAGATGAAGGACGACGTGCTGACTTTTGCTATGAGCTAATGAAAATAGAACTCAGTGATGTGCAAGAAGCAGTATATGCTCAATTGGACAAATGTGTGGATGATGGAATAATGCCATTCAATGCAGTGAAAGGCACCATTGATGAGTACACTAAGGTAATTTGTTTTTTTCCATCCTCCTTCTTTATTGGGCTGCATGTGGCGCAGCTGGCCTTTAGTTCACTGACTATGCAGCCATCTTGAGTTTTTTCAATTGATTTCACAGATTCAATAACTCCATTGATTTTTTCAGAACGGAAAACTTCGATTATCTGAACTAGATGGTATTGTAACAAGCTGCCAAAGTAGTAATCAAACGCAGGCAGATTTGTGCGCAGTCCAACAGCTAGCAGATAATTCATCAATTACTCGTTACGAGGAAATGGCTAAACAACTTAAAAGTACAGTTGATGCTCTTTTGAAGTCCAAATCAGTTCTAGTGACTGATTGTTTCGAACAGCCGATGAATAACTTCTACTCTGTCATTATGGAAGCGAGAAGTTCAGCAAGCAAGTGCATCCAAAGCTCTTAATTTAATTCATCCAAATAAATATACTGAATAATAATAATTGAAGAGATATCATTTACATTCCCAATTTAAAAAAACCATTTATGTCTCAATTGAGTAAATAAAAATTTTACAATCCTCTAATAATTTCATTTTTTCCCCCTCTCAACTCCCAATGACGTCACATTGATAGAGAAAAATTGCTCTAAAGTGAGTAACTCGCATAAATTTTCTGAAAAATAACCTGCACAAGGCTAAACTGATAAGAAAAAAAACACAGGGGAAAGCTAACAACACTACAAACACAAAAGCATCACGTATGAAAAAAAAAACAATTTACCAATGTACCTCTAACAATTTTATTTTTCTTACCATTTCTCCACCTCCAATTTCCCTCTTCATTTTGCCAATTACTACTATTTTTTTAACTTTTTATTTTCCCCTGAAATAGTATTGGTTACCACAGCTCTATTTCAGCAGTGTCACCAGACGTTATCAGTTTGACTCGAACGCTCCTAGAACGTTAACCACTACCTACCTTATATAAAGCGGTAAACGCATAGTTTTAAATACTCATTGTGCCAGTTTATTCATTTTCATATATATTTTCAGTCGAGACAGAATGAGACGTACGGCTAACAAATATGCGCTATTATTGGCGCTTTTCCTTGTAATTCAAGTGTCTAGCGGAATGATCGGTGAGTTCTTTCAATTTCCTTAAAATATATTAATTAATTATTAGATTTTTGTGGAAATTGTAGAAATTGTTTTTTTTTTAATATTTTCATTCCATGGCTTTCTAGCACGGGAAAAGCGCGATGCTAGCAATAGCAATAGCAACAGCGGCAGTGGCAGTAACAGCGGCAGTGGCAGCAGCAGCGGCAGCACTGAAGATTCCTCTGGTGGTAGCGACGATGATGGAATGATGGGAACAGTCAAAGATATGGCTCTTTATATGCCTCTAATTGGTGAAATGACTGTTTCTGGCATTGAAAGCTTAGAATACGGATGGTTAAGAACCAATCAATTGACGGATGGTGCTATTGGACGTATATTGGGTGGTACCTTACCTTGTACCATTTACATGGATGGAATATCGTGCACTGGTGTCACAACAACCAGTGATTTAGCTACACTCGTAGAATCAGTATTGGATCCAATTCCTGGATTAATGTTGCCAAGTTTCGTCAAAGCCTTCATTGTCTTCCTCGTTGATGTCAGTTGGTCACCAACGATGGATGTACTTTTCGGTGGTGTTGCGAGAAGTTAAAATTTTGAAGTTTTTTGGAGATGAGTAATAGTCATTGATGTGTTTTGTATTCAATACGATAGGTAATATCGTTTTCTTCAATCATAATTATGTTAATTACAATTATAATCTATAATTTTAAAAAAGTACCATATTGTGAAACTATCGAATTATTCAATAAATTAATGATAATGAATGAAAATACTCTTTATTTTGTGAGAAAGGATTTTTTGGAGGAATTGACAGAAGATTTTTTTTTTGTAAGTTATTCAATTTATTTATTGCATTCGAGTACTGTAACAATGAATACACCAATTTTTATACAATACGAAGCATATGCAGCATACTGTAAGCCTGATGGAATCCCCGTAAATATCCCTTCAAATTATCCGGAATAATATCAGAATTTTGATAAGTTTGGGCTGTCGAATCGAGAGCTGGTAGTATGTTATCCTTCAAGATTCTGAAGGCCTCACCCATTCCTTCCATGAGTGCCTGTTGAGCCCCTTGTCCCATAGATACCATCATGTCATGCATCATATCCCTGTTCTCTTCATTTCTCGTCGAATTTCCCATTACATCATCAAAAGCTTCATCAACTTCCGGCTCGTCACTGCCACCGAGTCCGATCATGGACAGAACCATGCGCAATGGCCAGGTCATCATGCTATAGCCCATTGAAACTGGCATACCAGCTGCCGACATGCTCCATGATAGCGGATAGCTCATTACCCAAAACGGCATTCTAAAGATGTTGTACATCATTTCAACTATTGTGAAGGGCAGCATGACGAACTCGTACATTAGCCGAAATGGTGCAATTATTGGCGCCATTACGTCTTCGGCTATTGACCTTCTGCGACGAGTCGGTTGAGTCGATGGCTGTGGTCCAAAAAGCCCATTCACTAGACTCGCCAAATTCGTTAAGATCGTTGCCAACCATCCTATTAGGGTCTTCAGCAAGGATTCGAGAAGATCACCCAATGGCGGAAGCCCCAGGGCTCCAAGTAGATAGTTAACAATAGTGAGGACTGGACTTAAAAGGCCTCTGACTAGCGAGAAAATTGGCGAAAGAAGCCACCAAATCAGGGTGAAGATAGGCTGAACCGTCCAACTGTAGACAAAACCGGCTAATGATGATATTCTTGATATATTATCGCTCAGGGAGAGGATCGATGTGTTATTAGTGTTTCCTGTGGTTTCTGGGCTTCCGTCAATATAGGTTGAGTTGCTCGAAGTCGAATTGCCAGACGTAGTGTTGCGATTCGATCCTGGAAGAGACAAAAATAAGGTTAAAATGAGGTTTTTCGTGTACAACAAAATGGCGGTGATAGGCGATGAGATAATGGCGGCAGGTATAGCGTTTATAGCGGTAATTAAAGATACCAACCTCCGACAATTCCGGTTCCATCACTTGGCACATCCGTAGATTTAACAGTTACAATTGTATCATTATTTTGCGATGATACTGATAAAACAAAGAGGGATAATAATAAAAAAATCGTTTGTATTTTCTTTGACATTGTTAACTGTTTGAAAGATACACAAAAAATGGGGAAAATTCAAGCGAATTCACTAACATTTTTCCCCTACTCCAGGATAAACAGTTGGAACGTTATCGTTATTTTTTACTTATTCCTTATGTTTTTTTTAATAATTTATGGAGAGAATTATTGCAGGAAAGACAAATTATTCATTGAATATCATTGATAATTTGGTTTATGATTTTTTTCATCAACAAAATAACATTTTGCAATAAAAAAAATTCTTCTTAATCATGTGGAAAATTGTTTCTTCGTTTTTTTTCAAGTTAAAAAACGTTAAAAGTATTATCATGTAAATTATCGTTATTTTTCTTTTCTATCTTCGGTTAATGATTAGAGTAATTACTCATTGCACGAAATTGAAAATTCGAGGTGAATACTGTTGATTAGAAATAACTTCGTAGGTCATACCAATTTAATATTATTTTATCAGTTTTTTCTATTTTTCTTATGACACGTGGAAAATTCATTTCTTTTTTTTCATGAATATCCAGAGTTTTTTTGTGTTTTTTTTTTTATTACTGTTTTTAATTTTCTGTGGAAAGTTTTTTTTTTCAGTTTATGTTTCCCTAACAAATGCAGAATGACGCATTTGAATAATTATCGGTTATTTGAATGAGTAACAAATGCCTAATTATTCATTTCACATTATTCTTTTGCAGAAACACAATCTTTCATGATAGCCACATTTCTTGACTCGTACTTCCTGACAATTTATTTACTTCCGGATTCTGATAATTTTTTCGTCTTCAATTGTCACTAAGATGTGACAACACAAAAAAAAAAAAAAAAATTTAGTCATCTCATTTTTTTAAATTTAAACGAATAATTGAAGAATAATCGAAGAATTGAAGGGGATGAAGAAAAAAAGACAGAAATACTGTACCATATTGTATTATTTATTTGAATATTTCAGATTAAATTACTAGAGTCATTGATGTGTTTTGTATTTACAAGAAAAAAATAAAATACATATTTTCTATAGAAGAAAAAAAAAAGGATTAATTGATTAATTAATCAACATATAATTAAATTTTTTCTTAAATTATGAATCCAATGGTGTGCACGTCCAGTTTCTTGTGGTAATGTTGTAAACGGTGCATGGTAATTTTTGTCCAGTTTGACGAATCAATACAGCATTCAGATATTCGAAGAAGAATTTGGTGAATGGACGCATGGCTATCATTATTTCACCAACAATTCCATGGGTCATTTGATTTTCACCGGGAGGACCTGAATGAGAGGAGAAAAATGGAGATTAGCAAAAAAATAGACAACTTTTTATTAAAGATTTTCATTTTTTTTTTAATGATAATTTTGAGGAGAGACTTACCTTGGGCATCCGTGTAGGAGAAAAGAACGATTCCCACGATGAGGAGCAGGAAGACATGATTCAGGCTGTGCAACATGATGAAGGCACTTCTTGATGAAAGTGACCTTAAGCTATTATTCGTACGGCTGCCAACGGCGTATTAAGAGCTTGAAACTCAACTACTACGTACTTATAACTTGGTGCACTTAAAATAACCCCACTCACCTGGTTTTTTTGTTATCGCTGCTAGTTGTACGAGTTTGTTTTTCTTCCAGCACTTTTCTTTCGCTGGAAAATGCGACAGTTGCGTAACGGTTTTCGATGTTTTTTAAAAGAAAAAAAGAATTTTGTGGGTTCTTTGAATTCATATTTTTGTAGGAAATTTCCAATTTTTCTGATGAAACTCCGATTTCATGTTTTAAGATAGTATTCGAGTGAAATCGAGTACAGTTAAACCTTAATTTTTTAATGCCGTATCTAAGATGATATTTTTTTGAATTTTTGTCCGTTTATGAGATATGATTATCAAAGTTACTGAAAATAGCGATGGTGGGGATGAAACGCCCTTAATCGAACAGAAATAACGAAATTACTAAAAAACCACGCGGTTGAACTTTTATTTAAAAACAATTGGCGAAGAGAACAGCATTTTAACTAAATAATAGAAACAAAAAATATTCAATTCACCGTATAATTATTGAGAAACTTTAATTAGAAGGTAGTCGTAACTATTTGCCTCTCTCTCTATTTCATGCATGTGATAGGAAATTGATGTAAAAAAAATTCGAGAAAAAAAATTATATTCACAAGCTGAAGATATGACTTTCGAATAGTTTAATCACGTTTTCGGTTAAATTAAAGCACATTTCCCCAAACTATCAGCAATTAATTGAAAACAAACCTACAAATCATCTTTTTTTCTGTTTTATCGACCGTACTCTAGATACTACCTTAATTTCATTTTTCTGCACACATTTTCCATTTTTTTTTGATAAAACTCCCATTTTTCAGCTTCTCACTCATTAAAAAAAAGCGCAAAATTTGTCAAGAAAGACAATTTTTTGACATTGTTCAGTGAAAATCTCCGAAACTATTAAAATTAAAGAAAAATATTGAGAATCCTTTTCAATAGACAATTACATCCCCCCCCCCCCCCCCAAAAAAAATTTTTTTCCATGATTTTCATAAAAATCTTCCCTCATCTTGAACCTCGTATTTTTCATGCCGATCAACTATCGATTTTCTATTTTTCACCCGCTCCAACCAATAAGAAGCCGAATAAAAGCAAATAAAAGGGGGGAATCCCCCAAATACCTACCACTAAAAATGGAAAAATCCTAATTCCCTGTGTCCACTATTCTGCAATGTCAAACAAATTTAACGATCACGTTATTTGTTGCTATTGATCGTGCACATATTATGATTTAATCATCCACAATAGACCATTTGCTTCTATTCCCAGGTGATATCTATTTCTGCATCATTCCGTGTCGTGTACGTTGAAAGAATTGCCGTTTAAAATCACTCAATGCAATTCTCCATTATCCTATGAAGAAAAAAAAAACCGTTAAATTACAGTCAATTTGCAAAATAAAAAACACAACTTGTCCATTTTAATCTCATCGATTTTACTTTTCACTACGGTACTATAAAAAATTTATTTATTCAGTCCACTTTATTACAAGGGAAAAGAATGGCTGAATAGGAGATGAGGGCTATAATATTTCTTTTTATTTTTATTACTGTATTTGAAATTTTTTATTGTCAATTGATAAGACCGAATTATGTTTATGAAAAAGTTATTAAGGGTGTTCATGATTACTACAATAATACGTGTATTATACTGCTTCATGCTACTCGAGATCCCATAGAATCTCAAGGTTCGTTAATTTTTATCTATTTTTTCAAATTAAGGATTATTGAGAGGTGCAATCGGAAAAAATTTAAATTTTTGTATAAAATCGTTAAAAATAATTTATCCAAGATGTAATTCTCAAATCTGATTCAGTGAATCTGTGAAGAATGTAATGAGGAATGAAATAAGCCCTAAAAGCAAAAAATTGATGGAAAATTGCAAAAATTCCATTATTTTTTACATTTCTTCAAATTTTTCAAGATTTAAAAGGAATCATTAAGCTGTGCTTAATATTTTAATATTAATTTTATATTCGACTTATGTGTAAAACACGAGATATTTATTTATTTATGAATTTATATTGAAAAGTGAATTTTGTTAAATTTTGTAATTGGTTTTATTCATTGTAGAGCCCTGAAGAAGTCAGCAACCACTGACGAAACGTTGGCAAAAATAAATAAAAAGTTCTACACATCAATTGTTGTCCATAATTCCCATTGAACGTTAACTATTTAAAAGAATGTAAAAAATAATGGAAATTTCGCAATCTTCAATTAATTTTTTTTTCTAGGGCTTATTATATTCTTTACAGATTCACTGAATCAGATTTATGCAAAATATTATTAACGATTTTATACAAATATTTAACTTAATGTGATTGTACCTCCAAATCATCCTTAAATCGCATTAAATCGAATTTTTATTGAAATTACGATTGTTCTTTCAGCTTATTGAAGTGTCCCCGGAAACTAAGCGAGATAGCGCAATTTTTGTGGAGATCTTTTCTGTAAAGTGAATTAAGAGCTACAAAAAAGATTTCCACAAAAATCGCGCTATCTCGCTTAGTTTCCGAGATATTTATAAGTTATTTATAAAATAGCGTTTTTTGCTATTTTTTAATACTGAATTGTGCTTTTTCTGCATTTCCTCTTCTTTGGGGAAAAAAAAAGGATTAGATGAGAGCCAGGGCTTACTTCATCTTCAGGAATATCTAAGCAGTGCTTATATACGCACAGCCATAATGGAAATGAAAACTTTCATAAAACGAGTGAGTATTTATTTTCTTATCAATTTTGTAACTATTATTGAAACACAAAATAACATTCAAGGTTGGTGGAAGCTACTATCACATCAAAAGGCCTCTTTTCGTACTTCTGAATGACGACAATGATGTCAGGAACCAGTTTGCCAATGTGAATATTATTTTTTCGAATTAATTCCTTTTATTGGAGAAACAAAATCTCTTGAAGATGAAATGATTTTATTTTGAAGTGAATCGATTATAGATTATATCAAAAGGATCTCGGAAACTATTGGATTTAGAGAAAAATGTCAAGAAACCTTTTTTGTGGGGAATTTAATTTCCTACAAAAAAGGTTTCTTCACATTTTCCTCTAAACCCACTCGTCTCTAAGATATCTACGAAAAACTCCACGAATTCGAGGAAAAAAAAGGAATTTTTCCTTTTATGCACTCAATTTTTTACACTTCTTCAGGAAATAGCGCCGTGGATCGATATGGCCTATCCCAATTGGCTCATTTTCTTCAGGGACGAGACAACAATCGACGATTTTTTCAAAGGCATTTACGTGCAGTTTGACTGCACAATGATGGTTTCACAATCAGATAAAAACGAGGAAAATCCAGGAGAAACTATAACTGAAGTTTATCAAATTGACAGAGACGAGGAGTTGAGAAGAGGAGTCTTCGCTACTTGGAACAAAAATGAGGGTCTGAAGCCACCAAAATGGAGTCTGTATCAGCGCAGAAGTGATCTTCAGGGGCACAAGTTCCGCGTGACTTCGGTCCATGTAATTCTGAATGATAATTCCAAAAAATTAGCATGTTTATTTAAAAAATTGATTAATAGTAATTAATTAAATCAATTAACGAAAATTAATTGATCAAAATTAGTTAAATTAATTAACGAAAATTAATTGATTAAAATTAATTAAATTAATTAACGAAAATTAATTGATTAAAGTTAATTGAATGAATTAACGAAAATCAATTGATTAAAGTTAATTGAATGAATTAATTAAAATTAATTCAAGAATTAATTAAAATTAATTAAATGAATTAATTCAAATTAATTCAACAATTAATTAAATGAATTAATTCAAATTAATTAGTGTGCTCTGAGGGTTAAATTCTTTCATTTTATTAATGAACAGGATCCACCTCAATCAACAATCCTTCGGAATGAAAATGGCGCTATGACAGGACTCGGTGGTTTTTTTGGTGGACTTATGGAACTGCTTCAAGAAAGCATGAACTGCACGTAAGTCACTTCGAATTATTCCCATTGCCATTCTCCTTTTCATCCTTTTTTTCTGCTGATTTGCCCTTCTCTTGCTCCTTTTTCTCCGCTTCTTCTCGTATCTTCGCCAATTGTCTGGCTGTTTCCCTGCGGAAATACTCATCCTGATTTGCTGCTGATCGTTCCTCAAAAATATCCGTTTTCGTCCCATCGCCCTTTCGCCTTCGCCTCTCTGAATAAGGCACTCTTTGTAATTCAAACACAGATTTAGTACATTTTTTCACAATATTAACCGAAATCCTCCGGAGCATTTTGATTTTAACTCCTAATTTTTACAGATAATTTAGAACTTAAAATTTTACATTTCCTCAAAACATTTCAAAAACACCTTCTAACCCAATTTTATTTAATTTTATTTGATCCTCAGAAATTCAACTAACTTCGCTTCATTCTCTTCAATTTAATTCAAATTAATTCACGATTTTACAATTTCTGTGAGAAATCGATTATTTTTCATCAGGTTTCTTATGATATTTCGGACTCTAAGCAAAATAGACCGATTTTATTCATCAGAACTCTTTTTTTGGAAAGAATTCCAAGAGTTACAAAAAAGAGCTGGATCAAAATCGCCTTATCTCACTTAGTTTCCAAGATATTCTCAAAAAAAAATTTAAAAAAAATCTTAAAAGAAGATTCTTGTCAAAAATATATTTTTCGGAATTTTGAAATTCTCTACAAAAAAAAGGATTGGGGTCCAATCGCCTTATCTCGCTTAATGTCCAAGATATTCTCAAAAAAAAAATTTGAAAGTAGATTTCCATCGAAAATATATGTTTCGGAATCTTGAAAGTTTTTACAAAAAAAAACTGGTAGCAGAATAAAATCGAATTGTCTGAAAAATTACATGATTTTATCTATTTTTCATCAATTTTTTTCAGTCTTGTTTACGCCGAATCAATGGAATGGGGTTACGAAATGGAAAATGGCTCCTGGACCGGAGCCATAGCTTCTCTGATAGACAATACAACTGACATTGTTGCAGCAGAGCTAATAATAACGAGAGATCGTATCGACGCAATTAAATTTAGTACACCAATCTACTCAACCAAGTAATTTCCCTCTAAATTATCACTAACATCATGAACGAATGATTAATAAAATGCCTCTGATAGAATTCGCACGGTCATCAAGAGGCCATCGTCATCAGCACTGAAATGGGGCGCATACTTTGCGCCATTTGAGTCGAACGTATGGCTTGCTATTTTCGTCATGACAGTAGTGACAACTGCCACAATTTCACTCGTCAAATCTCTGATAACGTTGCTGCAGATTGATTGGGAGGATAACGAGGACTCGCCATCGAAAGTTCAAGATATATTTTTCGCTGTTTTTGGGGCTTGGTGCAGTCAAGGTTCTATCACTTATTCCTTTAATTCGCCGATTCTAAGGTAGTACCCCAGTAAACTCAAGTACAGTTAATCCTTTTTTATGCCGTATCAAAGATGATATTTTTTTACATTTTTCTGAATTTTTTCATAATTTTTGTCCGTGCAGTTTATGAGATATGAATTATCAAAGTTACTGAAAATAGCGGTGGTGGGGATGAAACGCCCTAAATCGGACAGAAATAACGAAATTACTAAAAAACCACACGGTTGACCCATTATTTAAAAACAATTGGCGAAGAGAACAGCATTTTAACTAAATAATAGAAGAAAAAAATATTCAATTCACCGTATAGTTATTGAGAAATTTTAATTAGAAGGTAGTCGTAACTATTTGCCTCTCTCTCTATCTCATGCATGTGATAGGAGATTAATGTAAAAAAAAATTCGAGAAAAAAAAATTATATTCACAAGCTGAAGATATGACTTTCGAATAGTTTAATCACTTTTTTCGGGTAAATTAAAGCACTTTTCCCCGAATTATCAGCAATTAATTGGCAACAAACTTACAAATCCTCATTTTTTCTGTTTCATCAACCGTATTCTGGGATACCACCTTAAGAGAAAAAAATAACGATTCTTTAATCAATAGAATTATTATTAGATCATTGCAATTAAAGTTGAATCACCCGCATTTTTTTGCAATTATCCCGGAAACTAAGCGAGATAGCGCAATTTTTTTAGGAACCTTTTTTTGTGGAGTGCATCAACTTACAGAGAAGGCCCTTAAAAAAACAGTGCTATCTCGCTTAGTTTCCGAAATAAATTTAGTTAAAGTTCTTTCACTTATTTCTTCAATTTGCCCTTTCGAAGAAAAATAAGCAAAAAAAAAAGAGCACTAATACTGAATACTCTTCCTCCTTAATTCAGGAATGTCGGAATCAAGATTGGATCCAATTAAAATTGCCCACTTCGTTATTCACTCGACAGGAGTAATTATCCTAGCTGCATATTCAGCAGCTCTGATAAGTTCTTTAGCAGTTAAAACGTTTATCCTGCCTTTTACAACAATGGAGGGACTCCTTAATGATGGTACATACAGATTTGGAGTTGTGAGAAGCTCTGCTGATTACAGCCTCTTCCAGGTGTTCATTATTAACTTGATAAGATAAAACATGGGATGATTCGGTGCTGTTGTTTGAAATCACAATTTTTTTCTATTTTTTCCAGAATACATCAGACGTGACACTCGCTCGATTATTCGACGAACTCCTGTCCAAAGAGACTGAATTATCGAGTAATTACATCGAGGGTTTAAGGCGCGTCTGCAGCGAGGAAAAATATGCATTTATGACGGCAGACAATGCAGTATCACAACTTCAGTCATCAGTCGGTTGTATTTTAGTTCCTCTTGATACGATTTCGCAGGTGTCAATTGGCTTTGGACTGAGACCTGGGAGTCCCTATCGGGGGATATTTGATAGCCAGTAAGGTGTATTTCTCAGGAGACTTAAGGTAGTATCCCAGAGTACGGTCGATAAAACAGAAAAAAATGAGGATTTGTAGGTTTGTGAAAAAAGTAATTAAACTATTCGAAAGTCATATCTTCAGCTTGTGAATATAATTTTTTTTTCTCGAATTTTTTTTTACATTAATCTCCTATCACATGCATGAGATAGAGAGAGAGGCAAATAGTTACGACTACCTTCTAATTAAAATTTCTCAATAACTATACGGTGAATTTAATATTTTTTTCTTCTATTATTTAGTTAAAGTGCTGTTCTATTCGCCAATTGTTTTTAAATAATGGGTCAACCGTGGTTTTTTAGTAATTTCGTTATTTCTGTCCGATTTAGGGCGTTTTATGCCCATCACCGCTATTTTCAGTAACTTTGATAATTCATATCTCATAAACTGCACGAACAAAAATTATGAAAAAAATCAGAGAAATGTAAAAAAATATCATCTTTGATAAGGCATGAAAAAAATAAGGGGTTTAACTCTACTCGAGTTCGCTGGGATACTACCTTAACAGATTTTTAGCAGGCTGAAAAGGTTTTCTACACTAGATTCTTATTTTTTAGTCTCTTGTTGCTGCGGGACAGTGGCGTTATGCAGAGACTGCTGAACAGCGATTGGGCATTACCTGGAGATAACGTAAAGACAAATAAATGAAATATTTTTCAATCAATTCAGTAATTAGTTGAAAATATTTCGGAAACTAATTGAAGATTCGACTGTTTTACCCTTACCTATTGTTGTAGAAAATTTTGAAAGCTACAAAAAAAATTGGAATATAAAATGCATATCTTCATGATTTTCCGAGATATTCTCGAAAAATTGTTAAAAGAAAAAATCGATTTATTACTGATTTTGAAAATATCTTGGAAACTATTGGATTTAGAAGCATTCATCAGGAAATCTTCTTTGTAGCATATGAAATCCTCTACAAAAAAGATCTTCTGATATTTTCTTCTAAACCTATTCGTTTCAGAGATCCTCATCAAACAATGTGCACGATTTTTTTTTGAGTTATTTCTATTTATGATTTATGCTTGAATTCTATAATTTCTCTTTCAAGGTGAAGTCAGACTGGCAAGCAGTAGAATTAGAGGATCTCCTTCCCTTGGCAGTGATGCTCTTTGCTGGTATTGTCCTCAGTCTAATATGCCTCGGTTTCGAGAAATTGATCGAAAGAAATGAGAGAAACATAAAGAAAAAGAGGAAAATTGTTAAAAAATTCCTGCACACTGCTCATTTTCCGCAGAATCAGATGCACGCATTTCTGAAGTAATCAAGAACACCGACAACTCAATAAATCAATTACAATCAGCTCAATGAACAATTACTCAAGTTTGTAAAAATGTGACATTTTTATTCATACACAATGGTAAATTAATACACAATCAATTGACAAGAAGAATTACAATTTATTTATTGTTTCAAGGAAGACCACTCGTCCCATTTGTTCCAGGAGCTGTCCACTGACACCAGTTGTACTGTGTCATCCTGAAATCAAACAAAAATCATTAGGAATTGTGATACTAACAGAAATATTCCTTTTCAGCATGTCGCGCGGAAAAAAGCCACTTTCCGCACGCTACCCGTCCGGTCAGTGGCACTTTCTTCACATTGTGCATAAAGAAACTGTACCTTACACGTGCGGTAAAGATTTTCAGACTCGTGTGATTAAAAAACTAGCCTTCGGCTTGTTTTGTAACTTCACACTCATCAGAAAAGTACTTTACCGCACTTGTTAGGTAATATACTATTTTTTTCCCTAATATTCATTCGATGCTGTCATATTTATTTTATTCCTATTTTAATCAAAATAATAATATCAACCTCGAAGAGAAGATTTCTCTCTCCTCCCCAAGCTCCGAAAAGCTGCAGAAGATCGGGTCTTTTCGTGTAAGTGGAAACAGCCGACAGGATTCCATGTGTTAGCTCTTCACGTGCATTAGCACTCTTTCCTCCGGAGGCAACGATCACTCGAGGTGGCTGCATGCCCAAATTGCAAGTCTGCCATTGGTTGGGAGGTACAGTGCCGCCATCTGGACAGAGCAGCTTGACGTCGTCCATTGCGATTCCCAATGAGGTGTCATTAACTGAAAAAACAGCAGAAACGAACATAAAAATGAGGATGATCAAGGATGATCCCTCATCAATAGGATAATGTTCAATAAAAGAAGAGCATTAACTCACCTAATTTGTGGATATCAGTCAAAGGAACAAAGGCAACATCGCCCTTGTCCTGTGCGAGACACGTGAGTGCTCCTGCACCGCTGAATGCTTCTGCTTGGTTCGCCTGGCACTTGGTGGAACTTATTACCTTGTCGTCATTAGAAGCAGAATCACCTGCACATTGCTCGCAGAGTTTCGAGTCGGCCGGTGCACCTGGTGCACATGAGGCTGAGAAGAAGTCAGAAACTTCATTCGCTGATTTTATGAGTTGTGATTTTATGAGGTAGTTGATTGGTGCTGTCCATCCGAAGAAATCAGACATCCAGTAGCGGTGACAGGATTTCTTGCCTCTTAAATCAGCTGGGGAGGAGAATAACATGAATTTATGTTAATTTTGATGAAATCGTTGATAAAAGGTCCAAAAGTCTATTGTTAAGTTGTTTTTTTTTGATATAGTGTGGAATCTAAGCGAGATACGAAATTTTTTGAAGAGACCTTTTTTGTGGAGCGGAGCGAGAGCTACAAAAAACGTTCTCATAAAAAATTCGTAGGTCCAGTAGTTTTCGAGATCCTATCAAGAAACCAAATGGATTTCGCTTATTTTGGGGTTTTTCTTCAAATTCTTTGGTCCACTCACCGAAACTACTTAAGGTACTATCTTTTTTAACAGCAGCAACAGCTGGCCTCTCGCTGAATTGAGTCTGTCCACTTCCAAAGCTCTCGGCAACAATTGGCTTGACATTGTACTCCTCCATCGCTTTTTTCACGTCTGATCCATCGATTAGAACAATGTCAGCTGCTTCGTCCCGAAGAGCCGTCAAACACTCCTCCTGATTGGCTTTCTGTACGCACTCCAGTTTCGGTCTCGCATCCCTAATAAAATTTGAAACATCACAGTCAACGAACTCTAAATGAAATAAAAAAGAGAGTTTTCTTGGGAAAGTGAGAAAAACTCTTCATTACATTTTTTTGGGAATTGAATTTGTTTTGGAATACCTTGAGTATGCAGCACGTGCTACTGAATGGCACTTTGCGAACTCTTTATCACCCCAAACACACCAACGTGCGTCTCTTTCAACTGCTCCGGAGTTTCTCTCGATAACATCGAGATACTTTGAATTCTCAAGATGTTGTTCTGGTGCTACGGGTTCAGTTTTAACGGCCAGGGTTTTTTCGTCGAGAAGGAGAATGTGTTTCCACCAATCTGCGTGCTCTTTCTCACCGAATGATCCCAATTCGGTTAATTCCTGTTGATTAATTGAGGAAAAGAAATGTTAATTAATGCTAATATCTCAGTGATACTACCTTAATTTTACCATCAAAAAGGGATTTCGGAATGTCTACGATTTTTTGTGAATATCTCCGAAAATCTTGGCTTTAAGAAAATTTATCAAGAAACCTTTGTTATAGAGAATTAAATTCTGCACAAAAAAAGTCTCTTGCTAAATTCTCCTAAACCCAACGGCCTCAAAGATATTTATCCCAAAAGCTATGCGTTTTTTTAATTATATTTTTGTCATTTTCATCACTCACTTTCTGAACAGCCTCAACATCCTTCACATGTCCATTAGTCATGTATCCTTGCCAAGGTCTTGCAGCCCACGTGCATGGTTTGGTCTCGGCATCAATTGGAACCTTGGTGCCATCAGGACAGAAGTACATGAAGTCCTTTGGATTTTCACCTGTAGCAACTGCTGGACCTCTTCCAACAGGTAAACCAAAGAATCTCTTCACATAAATGACTTTGGTGAATGCAACATCACCACCATTATGAGCTAAGCAACGTAGGGCACCATCGTAGCCCGAGAATTTGTCTGGATAGTCGCAGATTTCTGGATGCTCGCAAAGAGCACAGAGATTGCTGTAAGTTTCCTCTAAAAAAAAAGAATTATTGTTAAATTTTCTTCATTTTTATTTAATTTTTTCAATTTAATTGTTAGATTTTGCTCGAGATTTTATGAAAATATCTCGGAATCTGTTGGAGATAGAGGAATTTTGGTGAAGACCTTTTTTGTAGAGAATTTAAAGAGTTACAAAAAAGGTTTCTATTAAAAATGCGCTATCTCGCTTAGTTTCCGAGATACTCTTGAAATAAAGTGCTTTAGGACTAAATTTTTTTAAATAAAATCCTATTTACTCAATCTGGAGTTGATCGCAGGATCTGGTGACCACTTTCCAACGAGACAGCTCTTCGAGAACAGTGTGCTCAGTGCTTTGAGCTCATTCTCCCTTGCAGAGTACTCGGGATCATGAATATTTCCGATAACATCCATCGCTGATAACTTAGTTATCGGAATTTTGTAGCCAACGTTTCTTCCCACTCCAGTGTGGCATGACTTTAAACCGTGGAGCCCGTGAACGTCGTAGATCTCGAGATCCTTGTGGATCACGACGACTGCCTCGTATCTGTAAGGCTCTTCGGGTTCTTCCTTTGTTCTTATCTGTTTGTAAAATTAAATTCAATGAAAATTAAATTTTTTTTTTAACTTTAAAAATTAAAAAAAAAATCAGAAGTACAGTATTTTCAAAATATCTCCGAGAATACGAAGTTTACAAGAAAATGTTAGGAATCCTTTTTTGTAGAAAATTGAATTTTCTTCAAAAAAGGTCTCCTGACAAATTCTCCTAAACCTATTCGTTTTAGCCTGCGCATTACTTTGAACCATTAATTTATTCATGAATACAGCTGCGAATTGAATTTTGATAAAAATTGAAAATTAAAAAATCAGAGGTACAGTATTGTGAGAGTATCTCCAAAACGAGTAGATTTAGGGAGAAATTTCAAGAGACCTTTTTTTTAGAGAATTAAATTCTCTACAAAAAAGGTCTCTTCACAAATTCTTCTAAACCTACTCGTTTTAACTTGCGCTTTGTTGAAACTTAGTGATTCATCATTGAGCTTTTTTTTTACAATTTTAATTATTAATCACCTGTTCAACAACGCTGTACCCAGCCTCTTCCGCCAAATTATTTCTCGCAGCAAGATACATATCCTCAGGATCAACTGCAACAATATCCGCCTCATTTCTTCCAACTTTTTCAATACACTCGTATCTGTCTCTTCCAGTAACACAGGAAATTGGAATTCCTTTGGTTGTCGATTCCTCCATCATTTTTTCGCAGTCCTTCGAGTAGATTTCCGGCACGCACATTGTGACTATTGAAGCAGATTAAGAAACAGAAGTGCAATGAATGAATGAAACATCAAGTATCAACGATCCAAAATGAATAATACAAGAGTAAAATTAATTTAATTCATAGTTTAATTCCTTTTAAAAAAAAATTTGAAAAAATAAACAAATAAAAAAAAATTACTTTTTTAAAGGGATCTCGGAAAGTAAACGAGATAGAGAAATTTTCAAAAGATCTTTTTTGTAGCTCTCACTCCCCTCTACAAAAAAGGTCTCTTCAAAATTCTCTCTATCTCGCTTACTTTCCAAAATATCCTCAAAAAACTAAAAAAAAATTAAAAAAACACAAAAAAATTAATTTTTGAATTTCTAAATTTTTTTAAACAAATCTGGAAAATAAATTTGTTAAAATTACTTACAAGTATTTTTCGGGGGTGAGTCCAACCTGGCACTGCTAGCCAGTGCCAGGGCAACAAGGACCACTTCTCTGAACATCCTCAATTCGATCCAAAAAAATCAATAAGTGAAAACCTCTGATTCAAAAGGATTTCTCTCCTCGAATCATTTCCAGTTCCATCCTTTTATACCAAAGATCTCTCCAATAATTTAAGTGGGGATAGAGCTCCACTGTTGCCTAGTGTCATCCCCACTTTGTTTTCTCATTAAAATACTGCATTTAACCCAGTTGGTATTGATGATTATGTAATTATACTTTTAATTCTTTGACCTTGAATGTTTAATCTTCTTTTTTCTTTTTAATTCTATATTTTCACTAATTTTTTCCTTATATTATACAGTTTCCTTATATTAGCAATTGTGCAATAAGCGCATTGAGTTCATTTCTCAATTAAAAAAGAATATTCACGCTCGACAGATGGCATTTATCATTGTTGACTCTTAAATTTATTAAATAATAAATTATAAAAAAAATAGAATTGAGGAAAATCATCATTTTAAGATTTTATTCTCATTGACCTCAGATATTGTTGCACTATCTATCGAGGAAAAGTGGGAATCCCATTTAAATATCATTGTTTATTGATATTCATGAGGAAAGAGATTGTTCCAGAGTTTTTTAAGGGTTTAAAGAAAAATTAATTATTTGAGAAGCGATAGAAAAAAAGATTTCTTCATAGATATCTCGCAAACTATGAGAGATAGCGAAATTTTGAAAGTAACCTTTTTTGTAGCTCTTTTTCCGATCTTCAAAAAAGGTTTCCTCGAAAAATTTCGTATCTCGCTTAGTTTTCGAGATATCTTCAAGAGTAAGTAAAAATTTTTTTTAAATGAAAAAAAATTTT
This sequence comes from Aleiodes leptofemur, assembly GCA_963942555.1. Lineage (NCBI taxonomy): Eukaryota > Metazoa > Arthropoda > Insecta > Hymenoptera > Braconidae > Aleiodes > Aleiodes leptofemur. Next base: position 4,542,667 of record OZ012615.1, on the reverse strand, counting down.
AATTTTAAAAAGAAAATTTTGTATTTTTTTTTGAAGTTTTAAGAAGAAAAATCATTTAAATGATTTTTTTTGTTCGTCCAGCATCTTTTAATCTCAATGTTGGATAAGTTTTGAGCCTCAGAAGCTCCAATTGTGTCTGCAGTGACACGAGTTCACCGTAATTGTCATGAATCCTCTTAATCAATCGATTTCTCTTCATTATCGCTTTCAATTTAGCTCGAACAAAGCGCTCCTGTCTCCTCCGTCCCTCATCCTCAGCAGCACGTGATAAACCATCATTCTGCACCTTTTCCTCCTCAATTCTACGCAAAAGCCGATCATTCCTTCTTCGCCACAAGTTAATCCGCTTTGTCACATCGAATAGTTCCGATTTTTTGGCCTCGAGGATTCTCGCGAATCTCTGTAAACACGAGAAAATTATTTTGAGATGAGAAAAGAAAAAAAAGGAAAAATGTTGAAGCACAAGATTGGCGCCACTCTCACCTTCTTTGTTGCTAACAGACTCTTCTCACAATTCTCCTCGTCCTTGTCCACTTCTCCCATACACTGATGACGCATCAGATACTTTTGTATCTCTTTCGTGACCTGTTTGCAGATTTTTTTAGCAATTAAAAATAAAAAAGGGAGAATAGTGAAATTTTTGTTCTCTTAATTCTATGAATATCTTTGAGGCGAGTGGATTTATCAGAAAATGTCAAGAAACCTTGTTTGTAGAGAATTCAATTTCCCACAAAAAATGTTTCTTGGCAAATTCTTCCAAGTCTCATACTTTTCGAGATATCATTAAGATAAGTCGAGAAAACCCGAAAAATTATGAATTAAGATAGTATCCCAGTAAACTCGAGTACAGTTAACTCCTCATTTTCTTGATGCTGTATCAAAGATGATATTTTTTTACATTTTTCTGAATTTTTTCATAATTTTCGTCCGTGCAGTTTATGAGATATGAATTATCAAAGTTACTAAAAATAGCGTTGGTGAGGATGAAACGTCCTAAATCGGACAGGAATAACGAAATTACTAAAAAACCACACGGTTGACCCATTATTTAAAAACAATTGGCGAAGAGAACAGCATTTTAACTAAATAATAGAAGAAAAAAATATTCAATTCACCCTATAGTTATTGAGAAATTTTAATTAGAAGGTAGTCGTAATTATTTGCCTCTCGCTCTATTTCATGCATGTGATAGGAGATTAATGTAAAAAAAATTCGAGAAAAAAAAATTATATTCACAAGCTGAAGATATGACTTTCGAATAGTTTAATCACTTTTTTCGGGTAAATTAAAGCACATTTTCCCGAATTATCAGCAATTAATCGGAAAATCACCTGAAAATCCTCAATTTTTCTCTTTTATCGGTCGTACTCAGGGATACTACCTTAAGGCAGGATTCTACTTTCAAACTTTTTGAAAAAAGGCTATTTTTAGAAATTTTTTATGAGTGTATTAATAAAGGTATTGGTGTGGGGTTTGTGAGACTCAATGAATTCACTCTCGAAATACATTTTCAAGAAAATTTCCATGTATTTTATGTACTCTTAATAGCCAAAAATATCATTTTAATACAATGCCCTCAATTTATGCGCCATTGGATTAAAGTCATATTTTTGGATATAAAAAGTGCATAAAATAAATGGAAAAAAATTTTCTAACTCATTTTAAGAGTGTATTCATTGAGCCTCACGAACCCTACATGAATATCTTTATTCATTCTCTCGAAAAAAAATTCAAAAAAAGGCCTCTTTTTCGAAATTTCAAAGTAAAATCCTGCCTTAATCCAAAAAATAATGAATTTCCCTCGGCTCTGAGGATTAAATACCTTAACACCCTGAAGAGCCTTCAATTCTTCCCTCAAATCTGTTAAAGTCATTCTCATACAAGCATGACGCCACTCTCTCCACTCAATTGTACGTCTAAACTCCATAGTTCGTCTCATAGCTCTCAATTTCTTACGTCCAGCTCCTACAATAGCATCATTAACACGAAGTACCTCATCAAACTGCACCAAAACCGCATTATCCATATTTTTCAATTCTCCATCAAGTTCGGTCTCAACCTGTCCCATTTTTAACACAAGCTGCACCTCCATATTCCTCATTATCTCATCATTTTCACGTTTAGCATCAACTATCATCTCTTTTAACTGCTGAATTTTATTCTGTGCCGTTTGAATTGCTCGCTGATGAGATAATAGTGTCTGATCAGCCTCGGCCAATTCCACTGCACAACTCTTCAACTTTATGGGAATTCGTAATTACGAGATTATAAAGTGTTTTTTCTTTTTCTTTAGAATTTAAGTGCATTTCTATTTTATTTTTTCGTCTATTTATCTTTTGGGAGAGGTCAGAATGGCAAAATTATGCGAAACCTGTTATGCTAAATACTGTTTATCCAAATGATATCCAGTTACAATTTTAAAAAAGGCTTTTATTTGTAGAATTTAAATGGAATTTTTTTTCATTGTTCTGAAGAGAAATTTTTTTATTTTTTCAGATTTTTTTGGGATATTTTGGAAATAAAGGGGAATGGAGTAATTTTTGTGGAAAATTCCTTTTTTTTGTAGAAAATTTGAAGAATTAGAAAAAAGGTTTCCACAAAAAATTCTTTATCTCGCTTAGTTTCCGAGATATTTTCAAGAAAACAGGATTTTTTGGAAAAACAATAAAAATAAGTTCACTAACTTCTTTTAAACTAATTCGATAATAACTTAGAGGCGAGTGGGTTTAACGAAAATCTTCAAGAAACCTTTTTTGTAGAAAATTTTACGATCTATTAAAAAGGTCCTATCAAAAATGATCCTAAGTCCCATAGTTTCCAAGATATTCACGAAACAATGAAAATAGGAGCAAAGATGCAAAATCGAGTTTAGAAACAAAATGATCTAGGATTTTTTTTTCAGAGTAAAGGACTCTGCAAAAAAATCTGAAAAAATTTGAGAAGATGCTCAAAAATATATAGATTGTAGGTGAATTTTTTCAGAGAATTTTGAAAGTCCTTTCTTAGTAAAAAAAATTCATTTTGCCTCGGATTTTCCCTAATACCTTTTTAATCTGATTTTTTTTTAACTCTGACTCCTCTTTTATTTTTCGAACTTACACGTATTTCAATTTCAATCTTTGACCTCCGCAATTTGCACAAAATTCCCCAATGACTGCTGTCAATTTGACTTGGTAATCCACTTGGCATAACATCTAAACTGTCCATGCCTTTTAAATATTCAAGACACTCTTTTGGAAGAATTTCCGATTTTTCACTGCTCAATATGCATTTTCCCATTTCAGTTAAGTATGTAATAGACGTGCAAGTCAGTTGTCCAAGTCTCGGTCGTTTTTTGTACTGTCTCAACAAGTGTTCGACCATTGGCTGCTTCAAATCCGTAAATTCACCCCTAAACTTTGACTCCAGCAATTTTTCGCGTTTCGACAAATTGTCGTAACGCATTTTTGTTTCATTAACTGCTGATTCGAGAATTGTTAACTCTTCAATTAGCTTTTTTGCGTTATCCTGTGCAGGATTTAGTTCTTCGAGCTCTAAACGAGCAACCTCCTCCATTCCCTTGAGACGAAGCTGATGTCGAGAGGATTCACGAAGCCTCATCAGAGTTTCTTGCAGCACTGCTGACTCTACTTTAATTCTCTGCAGATAAAATAATTCCATTTCTTGATTGAAACTATCGATACTTGACTTTAATGATCCTGGAAAAAGTGCAGAAAAAAGGATTAATAAAAGAAGGGGAGGTGTGGGAAAAAAGGGGATAAGGGGTGGAATGAGTATATTTTAGTTTTTATGTTTTATATTATGAAAATCCCACGAATTTTCGATGAAAATCATGCGCTAGAAGTGATTTTTTGGAAATTTTTAAAAACTTGATTATTTTTTAATATTTTAATTTTTTTACTTTATTGGGGATATTTCCGGTTCTATAAATCGCAGTGACTTGAGAGCGATTTTTAATGAAAGGTGAGATCATTTGCCATCGATTTAAGGAGTTTTGAAAATAATAAGATGGATTTTTGAAGTATTTATTGGGCAGAAACCTTTTCTCAAAGTATTTCTAAAATTATCTATAAATATTTCAAAAATCGATTATTTGTTTCTTTTTTAAACATAAATCGATGGCAAATGATCCGCCCTTTCATTCCCGACTGGCCTCAGATCGCTAAAACTGATAAAACTGAAGATATTTTCTAAATAGTGAATTTTCTCAAAAATAAAAGAAAAAATAAAAAGTTGAGTTTTTTCAAAAAATCCACTAAAGTTGAATGTGATACGTGTTTTTCATCGGAAATTTCCTCAACTTTTCAATAGAATCATTTAGAAAAAATTATCTCGTCCCCTTTCATTAAAACCCCCATTTTACTCCGCTTGAAAATCAAAAGAAGAAATGACGAAAAAAAAAACATTCAAAATTTTCCACAACATTCTTCTCTCAATATCGGAAAAAATCATTCTTTTTTTGATATTTGAGATTTTTCGATTTTTTTCAAATTTTTCCCAATTTTTTCAATTTTTAAAAGATTTTTTCGATTTTTTTTTGAAATTTTCTCAAATTAAACTCTGGCAACCTTCCTTTGCCCATATACATTTCAAAAATCAGTTCTATTTCAATATTTGAGATTTTTCGATTTTTTTTCAATTTTTTTCGAATTTTTCCAAATTTTTTGAAATTTTTCCATTTTTTTAATGAAATTCTCTCAAATTAAACTCCAAATTAAAACATTCAAAATTTTCCACAGCATTCTTCTCCCAATATCTCCTAAGCACGTGAACTTAGAAAAAAAAAATATCAATCCATCTTTTTGATAGAAATTGTAATTTCCTACACAAAAAATTTCCAAAAAAGTTTCTCTATCTCTTTTAGTCTCCGAGAAATTCTCCAAAAATTGATGAAGAATTGTTCAAATATTTGATTTCCTCTATTTCACCTTCCAATTCTTCGATCCTTTTCTCCAAAATGACTTTATATTTCTGTCTATCGTCTTCCAAGCTTCGAACAGCCTCTTCATAAGCCTCAACAGCTTTAAAATCCTCTTCCGAGTAAGTAGAGGGATCCCTCGATAAACAATCAGGTTTAGCGACATCTTTTTTAATTTCATCCTCCCACCTGTAAAATTAAATAAATTCAGATAATCTCTTCAACATTTTAAAATTCTTTAAAGCAGCATGAAGTACTTGATCTCAAGGACACCATCCATCATCCTCTGCAGTGCTTCAAACCTAAATGAATCTACAGAGCACCGAGTTTCCTCTTGCAGTACTGAATTATTCAAATTTATTACGTTTTTTGAATCATTCAAAACATTGTAAACTTCCTCATCCTCGACCTTCACAATAGTATCTGGTTTCTCACGTTCGTGCCACTCGAGTTTCAACCAACTGTGATCAACGCTACAGTTAACATCAAACATTTCCTTGAGTTCCATGATGCAGTGATTTATCTTGGCAATCCGCTCTTTTGCTGACTTTATTTCTTGGGATTTTCGGGAACGCATTTGTTGAAAGAGTTTGTTAAAGTTTTTCTGAAAAAAGGGAAAAAGTCCTTTTTTAGGGAGGATAATTATGAAAGTTAAGGTAGTATCCCAGAGTACGGTCGATAAAACTGAAAAATGAGGATTTGTGGGTTTGTTTTCAATTAATTGCTGATAATTTGGGAGAAAGTGCTTTAATTTACCCGAAAAAGTGATTAAACTATTCGAAAGTCATATCTTCAATTTGTGAATATGATTTTTTTATCTCGATTTTTTTACGTTACTAATTTCCTCACGAATTGGCGAAAATCATTTTGCTGAATCTATCATCTTCCACAATTTCTATCGGAAAGGCACCTCTACGAAAAAATCTGAGAAAATTTAACATAAATATAGACATGCCAGAGCATCTCTTGAAATTTTTTCAGATTTTTTCATAGAGTCTTTCACTCAGAAAAAAATTGTTATATATGTTTCAAAATTTTTCTCTTTATCAAAGTGATTTTTTTAAAGAATTTTTCGTGGAAAGGCACCTCTACAAAAAAATCTGGAAAAATTCACCAATGATGTAGACATGCCAGTGCATCTCTTCAAATTTTTCCAGATTTTTTCATAAAGTCCTTCGCTCTGAAAAAAAAATTATTATATATTTTTCAAAAAATTTTCAATATTGAATTTATTTTTCCCAGAATTTTTCCAGAGAAAAGTACTTATATAAAAAATTTGAAAAAATTCAACAATCATGCAGACAAACTGAGGAATTTACTCAATTTTTTCTTAGATTTTTCTTGATCACACGCATGAAATAGAGAGAGAGGCAAATAGTTATGACTACCTTCTAATTCAAATTTCTCAATAACTATACGGTGAATTGAGTATTTTCTTCTTCTATTATTTAGTTAAAATGCTGTTCTATTCGCCAATTGTTTTTAAATAATGGGTCAACCGTGTGGTTTTTCAGTAATTTCGTTATTTCTGTCCGATTTAGGGCGTTTCATCCCCACCAACGCTATTTTCAGTAACTTTTATAATTCATATCTCATAAACTTCGCAGACAAAAATTATGAAAAAATTCAGAAATATGTAAAAAAATATCGTCTTTGATACAGCATTAAAAATATAAGGGGTTTACTGTACTCGAGTTCGCTGAAATACTACCTTAAGGGGCAATTTTCTTGCTACTATTTTTTGAGAATACCTCGGAATCTAAGAGAGATAGAGAAATTTCTGTAGAAATCTCTTTTGAAGAAGAGAATTAGCTCCACAAAAAGGGTTATTACAGAAATTTCTCTCTCCCTCTCTCTTATTTTTCGAAATATCCCTAAAAAAGTGGTTATTTCACCTTCAATTGTTCCTCCCGCATTTTCCCAAGAATATTCCGCTTTATACCCTCTGTATAACTGCCATGTCTGAGGATCTGATTCTCAATACGTGATGAATTCTCACGTATCCATTTGTGTGTCGTAGTACCTGTCAGTGCGAATTTTTCCTCTTCATCACTGTCATGACCATTCAATAGTTCTTCAATCCTCGATCGCTCTTCGTTTCCTGAATTATTCTCAGACTTGTGGAGATTTGCATAAAAGGCCTCGACACTGTTGATGATTGCCGATTTTTTCCAGCAATTGAGAATAAAGAAAAAAGAAATTTTTAAAAATGATTTCTCCATCAAATGATTTTCTTTTTCTTATTTTGTAAATATCTTCAAAACAAGTGGATTTAAGAAGAAACGTCAAATTACATTTTCTATAGAGAATTCAATTTTCTACAGAAAAGGTCTCTTTATATTTTTTGTTAAATCTCATCGTTTTCGACATATTATTGTAATAAGTTGAATGACTCCAATAAATCAAGAATCAACACGAAATTTTATTTTCTAAATTTTTTAAAAAATATTTTAGAATTTATGAGAAATCGAAAATTTTCTACTAAAATCTCTCTTTGTAGCTCTAATGTTCAAAGAAGAGTTTTACAAAAAATTACCCTCTTTTCCTAAAATCTCCAAATATTTCATTCTTTACCTTGAGATCTTCGTCGATAAATCAACGTGAAGTTTCTCCCACCCCCTCCTCCTCATCTCCTCCTCCCCTATCCTAGGAAGTGCATAGTTATCAACACGGATTTTCCCATCCAACGATATCAGAGAACAAGCCGGCACTTCCATCGACTCCCAACACAATTTTCTGAGGAACTTAGTAATCTCATTTTCTCGTGATAGATTTTCTTCAATTGTTTTCATCATTCTCTCCTGATTCACTCGGAACTCGTGAATTTTTTCCTCCCGTCCTTTTTTATCGAGATCAAAGTTTTCCAAGGGTAGTTTAGCTTCTGATGCTTTTTCGTTATCATCAATGAGTGCTTTCAGCTGGAAATTTTCAATTTTTTAGGAATTTTTTGAATTACAAAAAAACATCGACAAATTAAGTGAAAAAATAAAATGAGTTTTTTTTTTGAATAAATCAGAAAATAATGCAAAAAAAGGAATTTTTTAGTGATTTTTTTCGTCAAAAATTTTAAAGACGACCAATAATTTCTACAATAATTTCTCTCCTTTTTTTTTACCTTTTCCTTTAAATCCCTAAAATCTGAGAATATCGATGCTCTTTCATCTGCCACCTCTTCTCGTTCTCTCTTCAATCTCTCAGCTTCTCTCATCTCCACCCATGTCTCATCACAATCCCCATCCAATGCAGACTCTCCAACGTCAGAAAGGAGTTTCATAGCTTCAATAAAATTCTTTCTGGAATCATCAACATTCGTCGACTCCAACTGACTGAGAAAATAAAATAAAATTAGACAATAAAAATCAATAATATTGAACTTGCTGATAAATGCCTCATTTTCGTCTGACATTCACCTGATTTTTGATGCAACGAGCGTTCCATTCTTCCCAAGAGTCACAATGATACTTGAGGACAGAGATAAAACTGCAGAGAAAATCCCAGACTCTTGTCGATGATGAGTGCTGATAATTCCACAGAGTTGGTTTATTTTTGATCTGTTTCTTATTATCACGAGGCCATCGTAGCCAAATGTCACGATATATCTTGTATCAGTGTTTATGTTTATGTTGCGAAGTCGATGAGAGAGGGAAAGAGCATCTGTTAGAATGAATTTCTGAAAATTTTCCTGAAATTTTGTTGCTACTTTTATTTTCAAGAATTTCAAGATTTCAGAGAAAAAAAATTGATTTAATTTTGTCATAAATTTTTTTTAATGTCTCGAAATCTAAGCGAGATTGGTCGATTTTTTCCCAATTCTTCTTCGTAGGAAATTTCAAGAGTTACAAAAAAATACTTTGGACGAAATCGCTCTATCTCGTTTCATTTCCAAGATTCTTAAAAAAGTGATTAATTAAATAAAATCGATTATTTTCATATTTATCATATTATTTCAACAATTTTTCTGGAATAACTCAGAAAATAATGATGTTGATATAAAAATTTTATGAAAATTTCTTTGGTGAAAAAAAAAGTTTTCCACGAAATTTTTGCAATTTCTCATATTTTCGAGATATTAAAAAAAAAATGGAATTTTTTTCCACTTTCATCAAAAACTTAAATTTAATTTAATTTACCTCAGATTTAATTAAGTGTAATTGTTTAGTTAAGAAGGGATTAGCAATAATTTCCCCGAAATTCTGTCCATAATGTAGACTCGAGTAGACGTGTGATAATTTGACGACAGATTCAATTACAAAATCGCAATTATCTGATTTATAAACAGCAATGAATTTTCCAATGGAAATGTGATTATTACTCTGCACAAGAGTTAAAATCCAAACGCTCTTCCCACTCTCGTAAATCAGGTAATCAACGATCTGAAACGATTCTAAAATTGATTACTTGAGTTCAAAGAGGCGAAAGCATTGAGCTTTACCTTTTCTGAAATATCCAAAAGCATTGACATGTTAATTTTCATCTCCTCAAAGCCCTTGAGAACGAATATTCTCCCAGAATTCGTGTTTGAAACTCCGAGAATTGTTGCATTCGCCGAAAATTTAACTCTATTCAAAGGCTCTTTGATTAAGTAGAAAAAGTGTCTGACTAAGGGATGGGATGTTTCTACTGAATTAATTATTATGCACTTTCCACTTGAAGTAGATGCTGCCAGTAGTGGTAAGACAGGATGAGAGATGATGGAGAGTACTGGAATTATTTTAGAAAATCCATTAATTAATTTAATTCCAAATTAATCCTAAAAAGTTAAGAATTAATCGAAATTTTCTTGAAAAATTGAATAAAAAAATTGAATTCCTTCTTTTTTCATTTCTTAAAAAGATCTCGGAAACTAAGCGAGATAGCGCGATTTCTGAAGAAACCTTTTTTGTAGAGAATTTCAAGAGTTACAAAAAAGGTTTCTTCAAAAATTGCGCTATCTCGCTTAGTTTCCGAGATCCTTTTAAGAGACTGATAACATGAAAATCAATTTTTTTTTGTAAATGAAAATTTTATTCAAAAATTGAATAAGAAAATTGAATTCCTCCTTTTTTCATTTAAATTATCTCGGAAACTAAGCGAGATAGCGCGATTTTTGTAGAGACCTCTTCTCTAGAAAATTTCAAGACCTACAAGAAAGGTTTTCTTGAAAATTGCGCTATCTCGCTAAGTTTCCGAGATCCTTTTGAGAAACTGATAACATGAAAATAATTTTTTTTTGTTTAAAAATTTTATTTCAATTTTTTTGATAAATCGCTTCGGAAACTAAGCGAGATAATCTCGAAAAAAAAAGTTAAATGGTTTTTCACCTTTTCCATATTGATCAATTGATATTTTTCCACTCAGTTTCCCACTGCAGCTTTCAAAAACACTGATCTCTCCAAAGTTATCCAGAGCTCCAACAAAACGTCCGCAATTAATTGAAAAAATAAATGAAAATCCAGAGCCTTGTTGACAAATTATTTGAAGTCTAGGAATGTCATCATCACCAACACTTATTTCCGATAATTCACCTCTAATTGAACAGAAAATGATGCTATCTCTCTGGGGATAACGTGACAAATAAAGTGCTGGTGAAGTAGTTCCAATCTCCCAAACAATCTTCCAAGGACTTGGAGATTTGAATCGTTCAGCTGGTGATTTTCTGTAGAACTTTGAAAGAAATTTAAACTTTTTGGGATAGTCAGAACTTTTTGGAGTTTTCACTTTTAACTTACGAGTAATTTTCCGGATGAATTAGCAACGACTACTCCACCTCGAAAGGTCACGACGAGGGGTGGGGGGTGATTCTGGGGGATTTTGTCTTCTGATTGTATTATCAATTGCTGGCGTTTGCCATCGATTGGTGCAAGGAAGACATTACCAAGATCATCAGAAATGAGCAGATTTCCATCGTATGTCCAAGAAGATGAAGTGATTCTGTTGGAGTTTTCTGGGGGAATTGGAGGTGATGGAGTCAGGGAGATGATTTTTGAGCAGATGTTGAGCTCGTAGATTTTTAATTGGCCTGATGAATGCGCTAGTTGGGTGATGAGTGTTGGAGATGTTGGAGAGCAGCTTTAAGGTAGAGAATGATCGATAAAACTGAGAAAAATGAGGATTTGTAGGTTTTTTTCCCATTAATTGCTGATAATTCGGGAATACGTGCTTTAGTTCACCCGAAAAAGTGATCAAACTATTCGAAAGTCATATCTTCAGCTTGTGAATATAATTTTTTTTTCTCGAATTTTTTTTACATCAATCTCCTATCACATGCTTGAGATAGAGAGATAGGCAAATAGTTACGACTACCTTCAAATTAAAATTTCTCAATAACTATACGGTGAATTGAATATTTTTTTCTTCTATTATTTAGTTAAAATGCTGTTCTCTTCGCCAATTGTTTTTAAATAATGGGTCAACCGTGTGGTTTTTTAGTAATTTCGTTATTTCTGTCCGATTTAGGGCGTTTCATCCCCACCAAAGCTATTTTCAGTAACTTTGATAATTCATATCTCATAAACGGCACGGACAAAAATTATGAAAAAATTCAGAAAAATGTAAAAACATATCATTTTTGATACGGCATCAAAAAATAAGGAGTTCACTATATTCGAGTTCACTCTAATACTACCTTGAATAGTGAAATTTTCATGAAAACCTTTTTTGTAGCTCTTGAAATTCTCTACAAAAAAGATTGTTAAAAATTGCGCTATCTAGCGAATTAATTTCTTTCTCTTTCTCAATTTCATAAAATTATTGATAGGAATTTTCCGCTTATTTTTCAAAGAACATCTCGAAAACTAAGAGAAATAGCCAAATTTTTACTTGAAATCTTCTCTGTAATTCTTAAAAATCTTTACAAAAAAGATCATTTCAAAAATTGCATTATCTCGCTTAGTTTCCGAAATATTCCAAGAGTATATAACTATCCCATTCACTTCATTCCCTCATTTCTCTCAATTTCATGAAATTATTCATAAAAAAAAGCAGGATGAAATTACGATAATGTTTGAATATCATCAGCAACTCCAGTTTCACAGATCGCTAGAAGCTCTCCAGTTCTCCAAAGCCAAACAATAATTTTGTAACTCGGTAAGTTCGTCAGAGTAATCAAATAATCAGTTCCAGCGAATGCACTGGATAGGAAACCACTCAGATTTTTTTCATTTTTTTGAACACAATCAGAAACTTTGTTGATTGAGGGATACGAGTAGACTCGGATTTTCGGATTGGCGCGTCTCTCACAAACGGCAAACATTGGCACGACCTAAAAAATTGAATAAAAAATTTGATGCAAATGATTTTTGCTTCCGAATGAAAACTATGTAATCATCAGAATTTTCGATTGTAATTTTTTCAATAGAAGATACTTAAAATTATTTAAATAGAGAGAAAATGATATTTTTAGCGCATTCCTGTGTCTGTGTGTGTATAAAAGTCTCAATTACAGCAAAACGGTTTTATAGAAAAATTTCATATTTTGTGGAAAACTTCCTCTCGACGAAATCTATTTTTTAAGCTTTATTTGAAGAGAATCCGACCGGTACTTTGTGAGATATGTCCATTTTTTGAAAAACGGTTTTTAATGGAATTTCTGGAAACTATTGAACTGATGTTATTTATATTCATAGGGAAACGTGGGGCAAAATGGACATTGTAATGAAACAGTTGGAGATAGATTTTTTTTGATGATTCTATTGAAGAGCTGAGGGAATTTTAGGAGGAAAACAAATGCCAGAATGATTCTTTTTTCAATTTTTTGAGAATTTGATTTTTTTAAAGCATTTTTGAGGGGCAAAAGGCTTTCGATTTTTGAGAAAATTCAGTTTTTTCGGAATATCTCTGGTTTTATTGATCGTAGCGACATGGGACCGATCTCAAATGAAAAGTGAGATCATTTCCCATCGATTTATGAGGTTTTGAATTGAAAAATATCGATTTTTTAGATAGTTATGGCTACTTTTGTGAAAAATTATGATCAGGTTTTGCCCTATAACTATGTGAAAAATCGATATTTTTGAGTTCAAAACCCCATAAATCGATGGAAAATGATCTCACCTTTCACTCAAAATCGGTCCCAGATCGCTACAGCCAATAAAACCGGAGATATTCCCAAAAAACTGAATTTTCTCACAAATTAAAAGGCTTTCAATGCAAAAAAAAACCCAAAACCCCTCAAAAATGCAAAAAAAAATCGAATTCTCAAAAAATTGTAAAAAATTAATTCTGGCACTTGTTTATCGCCTAAAATTTCCTCAGCTTCCCAATGGAATCATCGAAAAAAATCTCTCCCCAATATTCTCATTAATTTCAAGATTTTTTCATAATATATGCATAAAAACTCGAATATGTCCATTTTACCCCTCATGTCCGTTTTGCCCCATCTTCCACTATATTATCTCGAGAGTTGTATCAGTTAGATGCCTGACAATTTTGAGCTTATTTGCATGATTAGTTCTCCAGTTATTGGCGTTTTAATGAATTTCTTCAAAATCTGATATTTTAATGATGGTTTGAAAAAAGTTGTGTCACTTCCATTTGGAAGCATATTGCTAAAGTATCAGCAGAAGAAGCTATATCAGTTGGAAAACTATGCTATTATCCACTTGTTTTATGAATGCAAATCATTTTTTTTTATTAATGTAAATTTTTTTTTTTATTATTAATTAATGTAAATTAAATTAATTTTTTATTAATTACCGGATGTCCTGTCAGACAGCAAACACCTTCCCCCCTCTCTTTGTCATCAAATTTTTCGACTCTCTCATCTTTTGTATTTAAATTTATGAAAATAATGTGGAGACCCGATGCAATTCCGATGATTTCTTTTCCGAGGAATGCAATTGTCCTTGTGTTCCCAAATTTCACCCATCTGAATAAAATATAATCGGATTTTAATTTGAGTGGTAAATACAAGGGAGAATTTATTCATGGAACCGTGAATAATCCTATTTACTTGGTTTCTGCGTTTGGCATTTTAGTTTCTACCTATTGTTTCTGGGTAAATCCACCCTTTATAAACGTTGCATGGAAACGCTAACAGTATTGATTGGATCACAACTACACCCCACTCGACACATGCCATTTGCATTTTTATGGAATTGAAGATTAAACGATTTCATTTTAAACGGAAAAGGAGGAAATTGTAGAATAAACGAGGATATAGCGGAAAAAAAATACAAATAATGAATTTTTTTTAATAGATAGAATTCCCTTTTTTTAATCGGTATTTTTCTCCAATTTGCAATTTTTTGGGGGTTTTTCTGAATTTTTAAATTTTTGTTATTCTTGTTTTTCAAAATTTTTGGATTTCGAAATTTTCAATTCAGAAATTTCCAGAATTTTTCAAAAATCGAACTCTAGCGAACTTTCTTGGCCCACACAATTTCTTGAAAATTAATATTTTCTCTCAATTTCAATTTTTGTCTGGAATTTTTCAGAATTTTTTAAATTTTTTCTTCAAAATTTTTTATTTAAAATTTTCGAAATTTGTCGATTTTTTATTCAAAATTTTCGTTTTTGTTTTGTTTTCTTTCAAAATTTTCTAGAATTTCTCTAAATTGAACTTTGGCTGATTTTTAATTTGCTTACGTGGTCCCTTGAAAATAATTATTTTTTCCTCAATTCGAAAAAGTTAGAAATTGTTTGGAAATTTTCCATTTTTTTTTGCACGTCTGTTGTAATCACATTTACTTTTTTTTGGATATCTTTAAAGCCGTGGAAAATAGGCAATTTTTCGTAGAGATCTTTTTCATAGAACTCTCTCAGCTCTACAAAAAAGGTCATCATGATAATGTCTCTATCTCCACTGGATTTCGAGATATTTTTAAAAAAATTATAGTTTCCGATTAAATTTTTTTTTGACTATTGAAACCTTATATTTTTTCGAAAAAATAATTTTTTCCAGGATATTCTAGAACTATTTTTCGAATTTGATTTTTCTATTTACGGAATGGTTATTTTCTCGCATAGCGTTGAAATATGAACTCGTGACCTCTCCCTGTTTTCAATTCAAATAATGAAAATGACAATGTTGACTCAGGGATGTTCGACGAATTGTGCAAAGTTTATTATTGATGAAGGCAAAGTGTGCCACTGGATCAAATACATCGTAGGTGGATTGGACCGTTATCGCAGGTGCTTGTAGTACATAATAATGTGACTGCGCCTTAAAATTTCCTTTGATTTGTCGTTCAACACTTTCGTATTTACATTTTTATAATTTTTTTTTATTTTTTTTCATTAAAATCGAAAAATTTCGATAGAGCATTAATTAATTTCGATGTAAAAAATATAAAGGGGGGGGGGGGGGAGGGGTAATTTTCTTTAATTAGTCGTTCAACTCTTTCGCATTTACATTTTTACAATTTTTTTTTTTTTTTTTTTTTTAATAAAATCGAAAAATTTTAATAAATTATTAATCACCTTTAATAGAGCTTTAATTGATTCTGAGGTGAAAAATATAAGGGGGGGGGGGGGGTGATCAATCAAATCAATTAATCGATAGAAATCTCATGATTTCCCTTTTTTAATTGGGAAAATTAATTGATTTTATTAGGAAAATAGAAAACTATTCCTAAAAATTCGGGAAAAAGAAAGAATTTCATTGTGTTGGTCATGGTGATGATGATGAAGTCAACATTCGGGGCAGTAACCCAGTAAATTTCCCCGTCTTAACCCCTTCCAGGGTCACCTGGTATATATACCTCATGAGCTGTTGAATTTTTTTTATTTCCCATTCGTTTATCGACGAGTGACACAAGTTTTATAATTAATCCCCGTTAATTATAATAAGTGGGAATTTTTTTTTCAATTTTTTTTTATTTCAATTTGCAATCAGTGAAGTGATTACACGTTTCTGGATTACTTTTACCACAAAGTCATCAGTGAGTTTAATTAGAAAAGTAAATTTATGAATTGAGTGAAGTGGACGATTTTATTTGTTCAGTTTTTTTTTGGAATATCTCGGAATGTAAAGAAGATAGAGGAATTTTCATAGAAATCTTTGTTGTAGCTTTTAATATTTTCAAAAAAAAAACTCATTTAAAAAATCTCTTAATCTCCTTTAAATTCTGAAATATTTCATAAAATAAAGAAAAATTAGAAAACTTCGTTTTTCTTCATTCACCAATTAATTAAGAAATAATTAATTCATCATTAATGAAAACATTTCTCGATCCTCCCCCCTCCCCTCCATCAATTCCATTAATTGCCATAAAAATTAAAAAATCTATGAGCAATTCATTTTTATTGATTTTTCTTCCTGAATTTTTAATTAAAATTGCTAGAAAAAAAAAGAAAATTATCGAAAAAAAGAAAAATTACGAAAATTTAACAAGAGACCTTTTTTTATAGCTTTAATGCCCTTTAATTGCCTTCTCCAGAAAACAAAATTCCTCAAAAATTTTCGTATTTAATCAAATTTCCGAGATATTCAAAAAAAAAAATTACAAAAAAACTCCTCTTCATTACCTTGTGAATTAAA
This sequence comes from Aleiodes leptofemur, assembly GCA_963942555.1. Classification (NCBI taxonomy): domain Eukaryota; kingdom Metazoa; phylum Arthropoda; class Insecta; order Hymenoptera; family Braconidae; genus Aleiodes; species Aleiodes leptofemur. Next base: position 4,526,291 of record OZ012615.1, on the reverse strand, counting down.
AAAAATTAATTTTCTTAAAAAAAAAAACATTAAACAACTCAATTACCATCTCAATTCCCCAGTCATTCCTTCCAGCTCCACAATTTATTTACCCATAAACAAAAAAAAAAAAAGGGCAAAAACCGTTATCCCATTTATATGCACTCCACTACCCTCATTAAGTATTCACAACGTAAACTCCTCCTGATTGCTTCAGAGTCACCTCGCGTCTTCACTCAACTCCAACAATTTCATTTCCCCCTTCCCTCCCCCCTCCCCCCCCTCCCAAGTAGCATCATTACCCCACCAGAATGACTACAGCACCAATTAGTGACCAATTGAATGATAAAATTTCAGGACCTCCAAAAAAAAAGTAGAAAAATTGAAAAAAAAAGGATTTTTTTCTAAAAAAAAAAACATCGAAAATGCTTCAAAAATCATCAATGCTCCAAATAGCATCAACACTTCTGATTCAATTGATCGTCACTAGTGCAGCCTCAATAGAGACATCAACACTTCCATTGAATCACAAAGAGCCCATTGACGTGAGTTCATCGACCCTAAAGTTAGAGGCACGTTTAGAGGAAACTGAATTAAAGGAAAATCCGGAATCAACGACAACGATAATTCCGCAAGTTTATCCAGTTTATCCGGAATATCGTTCGCAAATTGGAACTAGTGATAAATCAACGAGTCAAAGGAAAAGCGTGAGGCCATCGACGAAAGACAGTTATTTGGACGCTTTGGAGTACTCGCACACTTCAAAAGGGCAGAGGGAAAACGGAATTCCCCTTCAAAAACCGAAACCAGTGAAATTAATCAGGAGAAATTACGATGGACCGGTTTACAGACCTTCCAGCGAATATGGAGCACCAAATAGCATTTCTCCATCTAAAATAGCGAGGATTGCTTATGGGGCACCAACGCCTGAACCTCTGTTGCCTACTCCGAGCAACTCGTATTCACTGCCTGTTCAACAGGCGGGACATTTTGGGGAACAGAATGGGTATGGAAGTAGTGGAACAGTGAAGGGAGAGTATGGAGCACCACAGAATAGTTATGGATCTCCGCAGAGTAGTTATGGACCTCCACAGAACAATTATGGACCTCCACAGAGCAGTTATGGACCTCCACAGAACAGTTATGGGGTTCCGAACTATCAGGCACCTGCACAGCAAGGTGAGGCGCGAGGTAGCGTATTTTTTTTTCTTTAGTTTTTTGGTAATGTTGGGATTTGGGGGGTTTTTCTTGTGAGGGAAGGGGGGGGGGGAGAGATTTTTTGGAGAGGATTGAAGGAAAAATTCGGAAGATCTTGTGGTTTTTGTGGTTTCATGATGTGGAAATTGGGAGAAATTAGGGGAAATATTTAAGATAGGTTTTTTCTGATGATTTCATTGGAAAAATGAGAAAATTTGGGGTGGAAAGAATGTGTCTAAGGTTTTTATTTCTAAGAAATTTTTGAAAATTAGACTTTTTGGGGTGAAAATCCAGGATTTTTTTGAGAAATTGTAAAATTTCTATTTTTTTGGGGATATCTGAGATTTTATTGGTTGCAACGATTTGGAGTTGGTCTTCAATGAGAGATGAACATCATTTGCCTATAATTTGCCTATCTATGATTTTTTCAGGGATTTATGAAGAAAAAATTGATTTTCCTAAAAGTACTCATAAGTGTCTCAAAAATCGATATTTTTTGTGGTTTAAAATTATATGAATTAATTGCAAATGATCTCACCTTTCATTTAAAAACAAATGCCAAGTCACTACAACGAATAAAACCGCAGATATCCTCAAAAGAGTAAAAAAATCGGAAAGAGACAATATTTGACTTCTGATTCATGCCCAGAAAAGTATAATTTCAAAAAAATTCGAAAAAAAAACAAATCCGACACATGTTTTCCCCTGCGAATTTCCTCAGCTTTTCAGTGGAATCATTGGAAAAAAATCCATCTTCACCACTCTTTGGGACCTTGTCCATTATGATATGAATATCTCTGAAAATATAAATTTCAGCAAAAAATTTCAGAAAAACCTTTTTTGCAGACCATACAATTCCCTACAAATGAGTTATCTTGACATTTCTTCCCAAACCTACTTATTTCAAAGATATTCACAGAAGAATTTCCACAATTTTTTGCCTCTAAAATTAATCAATTATCAAAACCTAATAAATCAAGGCAGGATTTTACTTTGAAATGTTTTGAATAAGGCTATTTCGGGAAATTTTTCATGGGAGTATTAATGAAGGTATTGGTGTAGGTTTGTAAGGCTCAATAAATACACTCTTGAAATTAATTCAAAAAAAAATTTCCATGTATTTTATGTACCCTTTATAGCCAAAAATATCATTTTAATACAATGCCCTCGATTTTTGCGCTAGTGTTAAAATTTTGATAATGAGCCATCCGAAAAAGAAAGAAAAATAGCTTTAGGTTCAATATATCTCCAGCAACCGCCTGAACTAGAATAATCTCAAAATTTTGATTTTTCCTAATTTTTTGTTGCAAAAAAAGTGAGAAAAAAGACAATTTTTTTCCTTTTTTTTTGTTTTCGTCCCCATTCCTTCATTTTTGCATGCACATTGAAAATCCTAGTTCAGACGGTTGCTGGAATGACATTGAACCTGATACTTTTTATTTTTTCCTTTTCAAATGGCCCATTTTCAAAATTCTAACATCAGCGCATAAATCGAAGGCATTGTATTGAAATGATATTTTTGGGTATAAGAAAAGCATAAAATACACGGAAAAATTTTTTTAAATATATTTCAAGAATGTGTTTATTGAGCCTCACAAACCCCACATCAATACCTTTATTAATACTCTCATAAAAAATTGCCAAAAATAGCCTTTTTTCAAAGTTTTGAAGTAAAATCCTGCCTTAATCAATAATTAAAATAATTATTTCAGGCTGGAGTGGCTATGCTCTTCCCGAGCTTCCTCAACTTCCACAACTCCCATCACTGCCAAGCATCGACTTTTCCTGGCCTCTGGCAATAAAGTTAAATGCCTTTACAATTGCAAAAATCCTCTTGAAACTCGTAATTTTCAAGATGATTGTTAAATTCATTGCTCTAATATGTCTTCTTCTCTTCATACCAAAATTAGAGATCAAGAGTGATAAAGACAATATGGAAGATGATGATGGTCGTAAGCTAGTTACAAGTAAGTAACAGTCAGTTTTATCTGCCTTTATTTAACTCAATTATTTGAAGGTCACAAAAAAAAAAAAAAAAAAAAGAATTGGCTAATTTATTATTGTCAATTTATGTAATCATTCACTTTATTCATTACTTATGTTTTTTTCTTTTGTGTTTACAGATGATTCTACGATGGAGAGACTCAATATTTTGACGGCAATGGTTCATGAAGCTATTGAGAAATATGAAAATGCTAATGGGGTTGATAATGAGACAAATAATTGCACGACTATCACCTGCAGAATGAGAAAATTCTTGGGATCTGGAGATTCTTGGAATGATTACATTAATCTCTTCAATACTTATGCTAAAGAGGAGGAGGAGGGGGAGGAGCTGCAAGAAAAAAATAGAATAGACACGTGATTGTTGAATGGAGGAGAAAGCAATTTAAGATAGTATCCCAATGAACTCGAGTACAGTTAATCCTTTTTTTTTTGATGCCGTATCAAAGATGATATTTTTTTACATTTTTCTGAATTTTTTCATAATTTTCGTCCGTGCAGTTTATGAGATATGAATTATCAAAGTTACTGAAAATAGCGATGGTGAGGATGAAACGCCTGAAATCGGACAGAAATAACGAAATTACTAAAAAACCACACGGTTGACCCATTATTTAAAAACAATTGGCGAAGAGAACAGCATTCTAACTAAATAATAGAAGAAAAAAATATTCAATTCACCGTATAGTTATTGAGAAATTTTAATTAGAAGGTAGTCGTAACTATTTGCCTCTTTCTCTATCTCATGCATGTGATAGGAGATTAATGTGAAAAAAATTCGAGAAAAAAAAATTATATTCACAAGCTGAAGATATGACTTTCGGATAGTTTAATCACTTTTTTTGGGTAAATTGAAGTACATTTTCCCGCATTATCAGAAATTAATTGAAAACAAACCTACGAATCCTCATTTTCTTCTGTTTTATCGACTGTACTCTGGGATACTACCTTAAGTGATAAATTGCCAAATTATTTATTTCATTAACAAAAAAATTCCAATTATTTATTTGTAAAAATCGACAATAAAACTTTTAGAAAAAGGAAAAATAGTGGATTAATTCGGTATTTTCTTCGAAATTTTGCTGATTCATTTGGAATCAGCTTCGGACAGAGCCCCGGATGGAGTCAAACCCCACATCCGGTTGACAGAGACGAAGAACTGGGTCACTAGCACTAAATCATTCAATTACAATAACAAAAAGGAGAGAAAAAAAAATGAGGATCCTTTTTTTGTTCTTTTTGTTAACAATCATCTTTAAATTGTCGGGAATTGTGTGTTATGCTAGTTGCAAAATCAGTGTCACTCTGTGTTATGTTAAATAGAATGAGTTATAGCAATTTGTCAATTTGTGAATCAGAAAATGTTCTGATGGTAGAAAACTATCGTTGACCCATTCTCATTATTATGATAATAAGAATTTTGACAATAAAGAAAAGAAATTCGTGGAAACTGAATAATTCAAAGAAAAAAAAAAGGAATTCGAAGAAATTTGAGAAATTCTTTGGATTCATTTCTTAGGAATATTCTCAGAAATTAATCGAATTAGTTTAATTTTTGTAGAAACCTTTTAATAGAAAAGTAATCGAAGTTAAAAAAAAGTTTCTCATAAAAATCGAATTATTTCAGTTAGTTTCCAATATATTGAAGCAATGATAATCGCAAAAATACATTCAATTCTTTTTTTTTTCTCACTATTGAAAATTATTCATTCATGATTGAATTGAAAAGAAATATTAGAAGTTCATTGAATTGTCACATTGAATATCCCTTCCTTAAAGTCAAAGGGGCGAGGGAGGGGGGGGGGGGGGGGGGAGGGGTAAATACCATTTTCCAATGCTTCTAGATGATTCTAAGAAGAGGCTGGAAAAAAGAAAAATTTTAAGGAAAAGAAAGGAATCAGAAGAATTTCGATCGATTTTTTGAATTCATTTTTTGAAAATTCTCGGAAATGAAGCGAGATAGTGGAATTTCTGAGGAAACATTTTCTGTAGAAAGAAATGAGAGCTACAAAGATCATACAGAAATCACATGCAGAATATCCGAAAAAAATTTTTAAAAAAATTTCCTGGAAATTTCATAAAATTTCAAAAATTCTGAAAAAGCTCGCTTGATGTTTGAAGTATTCCCGAAAATAAATAAAATTCCTATTTTTCTTTTTCATCATTGAATTATCCATTAATGATTCAATTGAAGGCAGTAATTGAATAACGCCTCCGTAGAGTTAGAGGGGGCATAAGTGCCTTTTTTTCCAATGCTTGATAACAAAAGGGCATGAATCCAATTAATATGAATCATTAATTGAAATGAAGTTTCAATAATTACAGTAAAAAAATCATGAAAATCTCAGATAATTCCAAGAAGAGACTGACAGAGAATGAATAATTCGAAGGAGAGAAAAGTGGAATCAGAAGAAGTTCGATAAATTCTTTGAATCAATTTTTTAGCAGGATTTCGAAAATTTAACGAGACAGTGTAAATCTATTTATTGTAGAGGAAAATCAGAACTACAAAAAGGTTCCCATATAAATCGCACTACCTCACTTGGCTTTCAAGCTATATAAGCGATAATAATCGCACAGATAAATGAAAATCTCATTTTTTTCCTCTTCATCATTGAATTGTCCATTAATTATTGAATTAAAGTGAAGATAAAAGGGAGTAAGCGATTGTTTCATCAAATAATGCGCCAATCATCAAATAATGGAGTGAGAGAGGCATAAGCGTCACTTTTTGCTTCCAAATGGAAGCTATGTAATCATCAGAATTTTCAATTGTAATTTTTTTAATAGAAGATACTTAAAATGATCTAGATAGAGAGAAAATGATATTTTTAGCGCACGTCTGTGTGTGCATGAAAGTCTCAATTACAACAAAACGATTTCATAGAAAATTTTCATATTTTGCGGAAATTTCCTCTCGACGAACTCTTTTTTTTAAGCTTTATTTGAAGAGAATTCGATCGGTACTTTTTGAGATATGTCCATTTTTTAAAATCAGTTTTTAATGGAATTTCTGGAAACTATTCAACTGATGTTATTTATACTCATATATTATCTCGAGAGTTGTATCAGTTAGATGCCAGTCAATTTTGAGCTTATTTGCATGATTAGTTCTCGAGTTATTGGCGTTTTAATGAATTTCTTCAAAATTTGATATTTTGATGATGGTTTGAAAAAAGTTGTATCACTTCTATTCGGAAGCATATTGCTAAAGTATCAGCAGAAAAAGCTATATCAGTTGGAAAGCAATACTATCATCCACTTGTTCAATATTCAATAACAAGAGGGCGTAATTTAGTTCGAGTGAAAAATTGCGAAATGAATTATTACTATTTTTAGGATTATTTTTTTTTGTTCTTGGAGATCATTATTCTCAGAATTTATTGCGGAAATGATTTTTTTTTCGTGAGAATAAGGGGAAATCGTTTTTTTTTTCTTTCCAAGAATTTGTAAATTTTAAAGCGATTTTATTTTGGGGATATTCATTATTTTTTTGGGGATATCTTGGAATCTGAGCGAAATAGGACAGTTTGGCTGCAAAATGGTTTTGCATTGAATTTGATGAGCTACGAATAAGGATTGAAGCAAAATCGTGCTATCTCGGATAGCTTCCGAATTTAATATTCTTAAAAAACTGGTGATGGAATAAAATTGCTGCTTTATTGGAATATTCATGATGAAATTAGCGGATATCTGAAATTTTTTTGATTTTTTAAAAATAAATAAATGATTATTTCAAAAAATTGCACTTATAATTTTTCGAATGTTTTACATGAGAATATTTTTCAAAAAATAATAGTTCATTAAATAATAAGAAAAAACATAAACATTGTCGAATATCTGCAATTTTCAATAATAATGGAATCAGCTGATATATGACAATATTTCAGATTGTTTAACAAATAAATTATTATAAAAAAAAATACTTTTAGAAAATTCACATTTGGAGTTTCATGAATTTTCTGCATCTACATATTTTTTATTTTTTCAAACCATTGATTTTTTTGTTGCAAGAGAAAAAAATCTAAAAATTGTCAGATGTCGACTATTTTTAGTGTCATCATGTTCCTAATCATGAATATTCGTGAACTTTTAAAAAAACCCACTCTCCCCAGTTTTCACTGATGACCTTTTTGAACTCTCATCTCAAACACTAGAAAAAAAACGCCCATATTCATCCCATTCTATCTAAATCTCTGCAAAATAGACTTCTGTAAGTCCAATTCATATTACGAATAATAAAAAATGCAAAAAGTTACACTGAGAATTCATGAAAAAAAATTCTAGGGGAAAGTGGGGCAAAATGGACACTAATGAAACGGTTGGAGATGGATTTTTTTCGATGATTCTATCGAAAAGCTGAGAAAATTTCAGCCAGAAAACGAGTGTCAGATGTATTTTTTTAGATTTTTGCGACCATTCGATACTTTTCGGCATTTTTGAGGGGCAAAAGCCTTTCCTTTTTTGAAAATTTTCAGTTTTTTGCAAATATCTCTGGTTCTATTGGTCGTAGCAATTCGAAGTTGGTCTCAAATGAAAGATGAGCTCATTTCCCATCGATTTATGAGGTTTTGAATCTAAAAATATCAATTTTGGGGGAGTTATAGGCCAAAAATGGTTTCACAAAAGTGTTTCACAAAAATGCCCATAAATACCATAAAAATCGATATTTTTAAATTGAAAACCCCATGAATCGATGGCAAATGATCTCATCTTTCACCTCCCATCGAAATTTTTACGCTACGACAAATAGAACCGAAGATATTCTTAAAAAACTGAAAATTTAAAAAAAAAAGGAAGGTTTTAAATTTGAAAAAATTTCGAAAAAATTTCAAAAATTCAAAAAAATTTGAAGAAAATTGAAAAAAATCGAAAAATCTCAAATATTAAGATAAAACTGATTTTTGTAATATATATGGGCAAAGGAAGGTTGCTGGAGTTTAATGTGAGAGAAATTCAAAAGAACTTCAAAAATTAAAAAAAAATTGAAAAAAATTGAAAAAATCGAAAAATCTCAAATATTAAGATAAAACTGATTTTTGTAATATATATGGGCAAAGGAAGGTTGCTGGAGTTTAATGTGAGAGAAATTCAAAAAAACTTCAAAAATTCAAAAAAAATTGAAAAAATCTCAAATCTCAAATATGAAAATAAAACTAATTTTTTTTTTTACCCCTCTAAAATGCTCAAAAAAGTCAAAATCGCCAAAAATTCAAAAAAATTAATTCCGGCACTTGTTTCCCGCCTAAAATTTCCTCAGCTTTCCAATGAAATCATCAAAAACAACCTACCACCAATATTTCTATCAATTTCAAGAGTTTTCCATAATATTTGCCTAAAAATTTAGATGTGTCCATTTTACCCCTGATGTCCATTTTGCCCCACATTCCCCAAGATAATTCTGTCGTTTCAATTTAATACACAATAAATGTTGGACATTTAACAAGCGAGCGTGATTCAATCACGTGCATGTAATTCATACAAATGAAATAATACTTTAGAGTAAATTGACAACCTGATAATACCAGGTCATGTTCATGTTATACTAAAGTATAATTGTGAATTATAAAATTGTGGGGGTTTTTGTATACAGACCAGTATTCACCAGTCATTCGTTGAATTTATCAAAGCATCAAAACCTTCACAGCCTCATATATATTTTTTTTTTTAATTTATTTTTGCCTTTTTTTTCTTCAACGTTCAGTAAAAGTCAACAAGTGGGGGAAAATTTGCGATGTACAGTGTTGGGAATTGAAGCTTTATAAATACTCGCCTCTTACTTGTTCATTTGTCCAGTCTCTTTTGAATTACTGCTTCAAGCACACAACACAGTTTTATTGTGAAATTCTACGTTAACGTTTTTTTTTCGAAGAGAAATCATTGAAGATGAAAGTCATTTTGGCACTTGGTGAGTTGAGTGAACTTTATTGAAAAAGAAATCACTAAAAAAAATTAAAAAAATTAATTAATTAAATTTTTTTTTAATTGTGTGTACATTATCCGGAGAATATTTCTGAAATGGTGGAGTTTAGCGAAAAATGTCAAGATACCTTTCTTGTAGGTCTTGAAATTTTCTACAAAAAAGGTCTCTTGGAGATTTTTTCTAAACCTAACGTCTTCGAAGATATCCTTAATTGAATTTCTCAAAAAAAATTTCAACAATTCTGTTTTTTTTTTTTTTCTTGAATCTTGAGTTTATGTTGAATTAATTCAAAGTTAGATTCTATTAAAAATCATTGGAAAACCCGTAGTCCTTGATACCAGTTGACAGTGACTTTTGCCCATAATTTAACAAGATGATCTCAAGGTCTTCATTTTTTTTCTTCTTCTTCAACAACAAAAAATCATAATTCCGAGTTTTTTTTGGGAATATCTAAAATGCCGTTGGGTTGAGGAGAATTCATGAAGAGACCTTTTTTGTAGAGAATTAAATTTTTCACAGAAAAGGTTCAGAGGTCAATTTCGCTAAAACTACTCGTTTTCGAGATATTCGCAGTTGAATGCGGAAAAAAACACTTATTTTTTTTTTTTCACAAAAATTCATGTAAATTTATGATTTTTATTGTTTAATCTAATTCAATTTAATTGTTCATTAGCATTAGCAACAGTTTGCATTCTTGTCCTGTGCAATGATGCATCAGCTTCACCATCAGACATGGACAAAACAAAGGACACAAAGCCAAAAGACTTAGCAACAACAATTAAAGATGGTAAAGCTACAAAAGACGCAAAAAAGAAATGTGTAAAGGATTGTGGAACTGCTTACGATCCAGTTTGTGCTCACGATCCAACTAATCCAAATCTAAAACCAAGATCATTTGGTACTGAGTGCGCTATGAATGTTGTCAACTGCGAAATGGGAACGAGTGAGTTAATAATTGACGATTTTTAATAATTGATGAAAAAAAAATCATTTTTATTATAATATTTGCGATTTTTTCAGACTTTTCGAAATTTTTGTGAAATTTCCATGAAATTTTTTTCGAAATTTTTTTTTTGTATCTTCTCAAATAAAAGCATATATATCAAATATGAAAATATATCTATATATATTTTCATTAATGAAAAGATGGATTAAAATTTTAGGTTTTCAGAATATCTTAAAAATTAAAGCGAGATAGGGCATTTTTAAAAGAAACGCTCTTTTTAAAGAAGAACAAAAGCTAAAATGAAGCTTTCGACGAAAATTTCGATATCTCACTTAGTTTCCGAAATATCTCAAAACAAAAAAAGGAAAATTGATTTTTCTGAATTTTCAGCAAAAATTGGGAGAAATTAGAGATTTTTCAGAATATCTTGGAAATTAAATGAGATAGCGAAATTTTTGTAGAAATTTTTTTTTTATTGAGAAGAATAAGAAATAGAAGAAAAATAGTTTCTACGAAAATTTCGATATCTCACTTAGTTTCCGAGCTAATTCGTAAAAACTGAGAATTCTTGAATTTTTTTCTCAAGAAATAAATTTTTAAACATTTCATTTTTTTCCAGAAATGATTGTGAAGAACAAAGGCGAGTGCCCTGGAGCAGGTGGTGTCAGACTGTCTTAATTCCCAAGAAAAAACGACTTCTCATTACATGAAATCCTCTGAGCCACCAGCACATTCTGCCCTATATCGAACAATTCTCTTGTAATTATTAAATGAAAAAAAAAAAAAAAAAGAATGAAATAATGTAGATGAGATTCTTTTTCTTTATTAAATTCCTGCATTATGTAAAAAAATACAGTTGTCTTCATTAGCCTTTTATCTCAAGAATTAATTAAATTATTTTGAGTGATAAAGTAAAAGGTTCATTATTATCTGCACATTCCTTTAAAAATATCTCTGAAATTACGAGATCTAGGAGAAAATGTCAAGTGATCGTTTTTATAGAGAATTTAATTTCTTACAAAAAAGATCTCTTGACATTTTCTCCTAAAACTCATATTTTCCGAAATCCTTTTAAAAAATAAGAAAAAAATGTTTTCAGTATTAATGAATTAATTTCAAAAAATCGAAAATTTTGTGGCAAATTATTTTATTTTATTTTTTAGATGAAAATTATATTTCGACTAACTTTTTTCATGTTAAGGTAGCATCCCAGCGAAATTGATCGCAATTGACCCCTTATTTTTATAATGCCATATCAAAAACGATATTTTTTAACATTTTTCTGAATTTTTTCATAATTTTAGTCCGTGCAGTTTATGAGATATGAATTATCAAAGTTACTAAAAATAGCGGTGTTGGAGATGAAACGCCTTAAATCGGACAGAAATAACGAAATTACTAAAAAACCACACAGTTGACCTATTATTTAAAAACAATTGACGAATAGAACAGCATTTTAACTAAATAATAGAAGAAAAAAATATTCAATTTACCGTATAGTTATTGAGAAATTTTAATTAGAAGGTAGTCGTAACTATTTGCCTCTCTCTCTATCTCATGCATGTGATAGGAGATTAATGTAAAAGAAATTCGAGAAAAAAAAAATTATATTCACAAGCTAAAGATGACTTTCGAATAGTTTAATCACTTTTTTTGGGTAAATTAAAGTACATTTTCCCCGAATTATCAGCAATTAATTGGAAATTAATCTAAAAATCCTCATTTTTTCTGTTTTATCAACAGTACTCTAGGACACCACCTTAATATCAACATTTTTTCCCCCACTCAGACTAATTAATTGAACAAAAATGAACCCAATTATTATCACAATGAAATTAATAAGCTAATGAGGATGTTATTGTATACATGGGGAGAATTTATTATTATTTATCATCATTTCAAAAAAAGTTTCAGTATTGTACTGAACTATGTCGAGTAAAGTACTCACAATCAAGACATTGAGGGCATTATTTTTATCATTTTTATTATTATTTTGTGATACTGTTTGTCCTGATATACAGAAAAGTGCTTCAGATCATAATCAACAGGTCAATGATGCTGCTATTAATCTTGAGGATGTGGAGAACAGAGTCTCGAGACTTGAGAGAAGACTACGAGCCATGGAACAACCTGGTAATTCCAAAATTAATTGGATAAACACTTTTTTTTCGTTTTTTCTTGTAATGAGGGAACTTTTATGATAAATTAGAAAATTAAAATATTTAATCAGTTTGGGAAATTAGGGGATGGTCTGGCGATTGGGAAATCTGTGTTGATGGTCCATGCAAGTGCCTGCCTGAGACAAAATCTATTTCTTGCTGGAGATTTGGACTCATTGATGTACCACCTACTCAACTTGTTCCTCAAGATACTTTAGAAATGTTTGTAATTATTTTGCCATTTTTTAACAGAAGTCGATAAAAAATTCAGTTTTTTGAAGATGTTGAAGAATATCTCAGAAACGAAGGAAGATAGAGAAATTTTCGAGGAGATCTTTTTTATAGCCCTGATTCCCCTCTTTAAAAAAGATTTTCTCAAAAATTCCTTTATCTCGCTTAGTTTCCGAGATATTCTTAGAAAATTAACTTTTCTTCCAAATTTTGCTAAAAATGAGAGAAATCAATGTTACTCGTAGTTTTTCAAGAATATCTCGGAAACTAAAGGAGATAGAGCGATTTTTGTAGAATTCTTGTTTGTAGAAAAAAATTAGGGCTACAAAAAAGGTATCTTGAAAAATTGCTCTATCTCGGTTAGTTTCCGAGATATCTTTACCAAACTGCAAATGACACTTTCTCTCATTTTATACTTTTTTAAAGTAATCTTAAATAATCGTAATAATTCCTTTTTTTTCTTGCATCAATCGATATTTTCCAGTGACCTAGGGAGTAATCAACTCACTGCACTCCACAGAGACACATTTCGAGATTTAATTCACCTGCGAGACCTGTTAGTATCAACTTAAATCACTAAAAAAACGTCGATAAATACTTTAATCCAATTTCATCTAATTCATTTCAGAGATTTAAGTAATAACATGATAGAACATCTGCCTCTGAGTATTTTTTACTCTCTCCACAGTACAACACATCTAAAATTGAGTAGAAATTTCCTCAGGGATCTGCAGGGAAGCCAATTGCTGAGAATGAGAAATCTTCAAATTTTGTGAGAATTTTTTCAAAAATTCGAAATTTTTCAAACTTTATTTTCTCATCCACTTTCCTAAGAAATATCTTGGAAACTAAGCGAGATAGAGCAATTTTCGAAGAAACCTTTTTTGTAGCTCTAAAAATTCTCTACAAAAAATGTCATAACAAAAATCGCTTTATCTCGCTTAGATTCCAAGATATCTTTAAGAAAGTGATGATTCTTCACAATTTAAAAGAAAATCGATTTTTTTCCTAATTTCAGTTGTTTTTTCGAATGAATAATTATGTAATTGATAAAATTTGATCAATTTAGGGACTTATCATCGAATAAGCTTCTCGATCTCCCTGAAGGCCTATTCGTAACGAACACAGTTCTCTTCCTCCTCGACATTTCTTCAAATCGAATCTCGAGTCTTCCAAAAGGGATTTTTCAAGGACTTCGAAATCTTGAGGATCTTTTATTATCAAAAAATCATCTCGCAGCTCTGGACTCCGATGTACTCCAGGATCTTGTCAGTCTCAAGTGCATCAGACTAGAAGAGAATCACCTTAAAGAATTACCATCTGGTGTCTTTGACTCACAGATTAATCTTGTCGAGTTAAATTTACGAGATAATCGCATTGTATCACTGCAAGGAAATTTATTTTGGTCCCTTGGACATCTTGGGAGTCTGGACCTCTCCAACAATTTGATATCAAAGGTGAAAATAATAATAATAATAATAATAATAATAATATAATAATAAAAATTGGAACAAAAATTTTTGACCCAAATAGAAAAATTATTGTTCACGAATTATGAAATTCACGAAGAATTGATTTTTTTTTGCATGAAAAGTTCTTTGAAAAAATCTGAAAAATTTTTGGAAGATGCTGGAGTACATCTCCATCATTGTCTAATTTTTTCGAATTTTTTCATAAATTTCTTCTGTATTTAAAAAAATGTAATCTAAAAAAATTTTGATTTTCGTGATGTTTCATCTCGAAATTTCTTGAAATTTGTTTTTGGAGTTTATCTCGGAAACTAAATGAGATAGAGAAATTTTGTACAGACGTTTTTTATAGAAAAGATCAAGATCTACAGAAAAGATTTCTGTGAAGTTGTTCTATCTCGCTTAGTTTCCGGGATAAACCCCAAAAACCATTGAAAAATTTGAAAAATTTTATTTATAAATTTGTAAAAGGTGAAATTTTTCTGTTTAGATTGACAAAGATGCGTTTGTTGGTCTTGGCTCACTTCGAGAGCTTCGATTGGGAAGAAATCACATGAAAAGCATACCCAAGGGCCTCTTCCTGAAGACACCATCCCTTCAGCAACTTGTGCTATACGCAAATGCTCTTGAAACACTATCAGATGGAGATTTCGAGGGATTAAATAATTTAACAACACTCTTCCTCCACTCGAATCATCTTCGTTACCTTCAATCCAACATTCTGAAAGACACACCAAATCTAAAAAAATTGTGAGTATCCCAAAAAAAAAATTGGGAAATTTTCAATACAGTTAAAACCGAAAAAAAATCACAAAAATTCTTCATTTACTCTTTTCAAGTTATCTCGTAAAATATTGAGTTAAGGGAAATTTATCAAAAAACCTTTTTTGTAGCTCTTTAAATTCTCCACAAAACAGGCTTCATGACTTTTTTCTCTAAATCCACTCGCTTCAGAAATATCTTTAAAGGAATGAACTCCTTTTTCTTTGTAGTAAAAAAAAATAATTAAAAAAATTATATAATTATTCATATAATTATTTGCAGTTCCTTTTAAAGATATCTCGGAAAATATTGAGTTCACAAAAATTTACCAAGAAACCTTTTTTGTAGAGAATTAAATTTTCTACAAAAAAGGGTTCTTGACTTTTTTCTCTAAACCAACTCGTTTCAAAGATCCCTTTTAAATAATGAACACTTCTTGCTGGATTAATCAATTAAATTAATTTTAACAGACAACTCGAAGGAAATAATTTGTCATATCTACCTTCCCGTTTACTGGACAATGTCCCAATGATTCAACAATTACGTTTGGCACGTAATCCATGGCACTGTGATTGTAATTCCGCATATTTATCAATGTGGCTTCGAAAAATGTACATATTACGTATAAATAAAACAGTAAATGGACGTAATAATTATTGGGAATCTGGTGGTGGTGCTATTTGCTGGGGTCCTGGTACACTTGGTGGTAAATTAGTAGCTGAATTAACATTTTACGATCTTTGTGAGGGACAATGGGCATCAATGAAGGGTCTTGCACCAAGAATACCAATCGATGTACTTGGACATGGCTGATAAATTCATTTTTTGGTAAAATTCTTTCTCATCTAGAAGAAAAAGAAGAAGAAAAAAATTGTAATTACGATTATTCTTGTATTATCAGTAAATGTTCAATGGTTCATTTGATTTCAGAGTGCGTGAAACTTTTCCTATCAGTGTGTCTGGGGTCGTCTACAATTGTGGACCAAGTATTAATTTATTGAAGTGATTAAACAAATACGATTGAAGAAATGCACTTTACAGCTAAATTTTCTGTTTATTCATTCCATTCATATGCAATAAATGTTTTCATGAGGGGAAACAGGTCATTGACTTCATTAATTGATGTTTTCATTCCTCCTCTTTGTCAAAATAATAATTGCACTTTTTTTAATTGATTAAATTAATAATTTAGTGATTTAATTTTTATAGGAAAAAAATTGAAAAAAAAAACTTTTTTGTAATTTTGAGAATATCTTTGACGCGAGTGGTTTTAGGGGGAAATATCAAGAAACCTTTTTTTTAGGAAATTCAATTTTCTACAAAAAAGGTCTCTTGAATTTTTTCTCTAAACCTGATAGTTTCGGAGATACTCTTAATGTAAATTCCATTTTTTTTTACTAATTTTAAAAATAAATAAGTTAATGATAATTTTATAATTAACTAAAAATTTAAAAAATCGTAGGATTTCAATGCCAAGGCGCATTTTGACCCTCCCCAATAAAATCCGTGATAAGAAGTGATATTAGTCAGCCAGTGATTGAATGAAACCTTGCTTTCTCTGATAAATTCGAGTAAAGAAAAAAATGTCAAGAAAGTTCATTGACACGCGAACGAGAAGAGCCAAAGGGGCTATCGTAAAAACTCTCGCCTTTACGTGTATATCGCGGATATTGTGAATAAACATACACACAAGCATCAACCGGATGAGGTCTTTTCGTGTATATTAAAAAAAAAAAAAAAAAAAAATCTTATTGGTGGGAGTTAGTAGACAGTAAAATGTTTTACGATAAACTTGTACTACACAGTCAGTCAGTACTCGCTTAGCTATGGCGGAATTAAGTGCTGATGAGAGTTTACGTGTACTTCATGATGTTTTGGAAATATTGAAGGATGAACATGTGTTTGATACTACTGGAAATTATCCCGTTGTGGAATTCTTGCATCCTGAAGAGTTGCAGGTAAATTTTTTCTGTACATTTATCCCAGTTATTTTTTAATAAATTGGAAATTAAGAGAGATAAGGCCATTTTTGTGGAAACATTTTTTGTAAAAAAAAAGGAGAGCTACAAAAAAGGTTTCTACGAAAATTTCGATATTTTTTTTCGTTTTCGAGTTATTCTTAAAAAAAAAAATAGCATTTCGATTTAATTTTCTAAGTTTTTTCATTTTTCATTCAAATTTTGAGTGTTATTCGGATTTTTTTGAATAGAAAAATATCATTAATTAATTTATTAATTTTTTAATTTTTTATTAATTAATTTTCCTTGTTCATTATCAGTATTTTTCGGTTTATTTTCCATTCGACACGTTGCATAATTCTCGTGATTGATTTTTAAATGACGAAATTATGAATTTTATAGCGAAATCGTATCGTTACTTTAGAGTTAAAGAGACGTAAGTGTTATGCTTATACACAGCACTTACGCCACTTTTTTTCTAAAGTGACGATATAATAAAACCATTTTTTTTTAACGAAGACACTTTTTTTTTAATATTTCGAAATCTATAAGAGACGAGAAAAGTTCATTGGAACCTTTTTAGTGAATTTTTTTTTTTTACAAAAAAATTTAGTAGTGAAGAGGTAACACAGGATAAATCGACTTATCTTTGATATTACTCATCTGTTTTTGCAGAGAATTTCAAGAGTTGCAAAAGAGTTTTAGGGCAAAATTGCTATTTCTCGGTTATTTTTTAAGGTATTTTCAAAAAACTTAATGAGAAAAAAAGAGACTTATCTTGTTTTACCTCTTCACTACTGAATTATCTACTTCCCTTTATTTTACAGTTATTCCCAAAAAACTAGTATTCCGATGAAATTTCCTCAATTTCTCAATTATTCATTTAAAGTTTCAGTTCCATTTGGACTTTTTTTCAATGGAAAAATATTATGAATTAATTTTCTTTTTATTTATTACAATTTATTCTAATTGATTCTCCATTGGATCCATTAAATCATTTACTTAATTAATTTTTAAATCGTGAAATCATGAATTTCACTGCATAAATAAAAATTATAGAATAAAACAATTTTTCATTGATGAAAATACAGTTTTTTTTAAAGAAATATTTCGAAACGATCAAAAATTCAAAAAAAAACCTGTGAAAACCTTTTTTTGTTCTCGAAAAAAGGTTTTTCACAAAAATTTCCATATCTCCCTCAGTTTCCCAGATATTTTCTCTATTTACTAACGTCATTCAAGAATTATTCAATTTTATTTTCAATGAAAGTTGATAATTCTGCACAAAACAATAATCGACTTTGCCCAACAAGGGGAAAACAAGTTTTCTCGTTATCTCGAGTTCTCGCGTAAAATACTAGTCTTCCGATAAACCGCGTTTTTTTTTTAACTAACTTTTTCCAATTCGAGATCATCTATCTAAGTTGGCTGCTCCAGTTTACTTTATTCGTAATCGTAAAATGCGTCTCCAATGTGCAAATGAGAAAGGCAAGAGCAACAGCAACTTTCTAGTCTCAGTTGTATACCACAATTACTCATGAATAATATTTTTTTCACTCTTTTTTCTTTTAAAAATGAATAAAAAATTTTTCTTCATTATTCATTGAATTTTTTTTTTTTTTCAATTCATTGAACTCAGTAAAAAGTACCTAGTAATTGCTCACTCACGTTTTTTGTATATCTATATTTATTAATAATTGATAAATAAGGGAAGATGGGGTAAAACGGACACGGGTTAATCGAGAAAAAAAAATTTTGTAAGAAAATTTACTTAGTTGAAGAAAATTTACTTCACTTCAACAAATTTCAGTATATATAGATATAGAAATTGTGAAGGAAAATTTTTCTAAAAAGCAATTTTCTTGCAACAAGAATTTTTTTCTCAGTGTTTTGGTATTTTATACTATGAAACTTATTCGAAATGAATAGTAATATTGGAAATAGGTTTTTTCTGATGATTCCATTAGTGATGGAACGAAAAAAAAATGACGGTCATTTGACCGTCATTTGACCGGTCAATTGACCGTCAATGACCAATCGGCAATGACTGACCATTTTGGTCAAAGAATAATGACCAAATCGTGAGTCAGAAAATTGACCAAAAATGGTTTTGACGGTCAGATTCCATCTATATAGAGCTGATGATTTTTTTTCTGGACCTCATGAATATTTCTGTAAATAAATTTTTCATATAGCAGAAATCGGAGAAATTGATTTTTGCCAAATAAATTCATTTGCTGAAGTAAATTTTTCTCTCAGTGTAATACAAGAGTAAACTGAATCTATTAGGATAAGTGCAGAATTTATGCAGAGTTTACGATTTGTTGAGAAAATGAAAGAATAGCCCTATGATATCATTGTATTCAAATTTAATAAGCCTTTTCCTCTTTAAAAATATCATTCTACTAAAAGTGACAAAAAAAATGACCGAAGAACCAATTGACGGTCATTTTTCATCTAAATAGCTGGATTTCATTACAGATTCTGGTTCTTTATTCTTCAATTGGGTTTTTCAAACGCCGATATTCTACCAAAAAAAGAAATACTGAACGACTTTTGGAAATAAATGATTTCTATGAGTATTTGCATTGAATTTTGAAAAATCATAAAAATGACCAAAAGAGTGACCAAAAATAAAATTGACGGTCAATTTTCATCTATATAGATGGATTTTTACATTTATTTCTCCTGACTGACCATTTGAATTTTTGACGGTAAATTTTCAACGAAAATTGCGGTCAAGTCAGGAATGGTCACGAAATGGTCAATTGACGACTGACCTGACCAATTTCAAAATTGACCGTCATTTTACATCTCTAGATTCCATTGGAAAGCTGAGGAAATTTGCCATGGAAATCATATGTCGGAAGCTATTTTTAGGAATTTTTCAAAAATTTCATTTTTTTGCGCAAGATTTAAAGGTGAAACTATTCTGTTTTTGGAAAATTTCAGGTTTTCGAGAATATCTCTGGCTCTATTGGTCGTAGCGACCTGAGGTTGATCTTGAATGAAAGGTGAGCTCATTCCCCATCGATTTATGGGGTTTAAAAAGAAAAATAGCAATTTTTTCAAGTACTTGTTAGGGCATAAACTGATTTTTAGAAAATGACATATAAATATTTGAAAAATTGATTTAAAAAAAATTTGAACCACATAAATCGATGAGAAATGAGCTCACCTTTCATTTGGGATCAACTCCAGGTCGCTACGACCAACAGAACCGGAGATATCGCCGAATAACTGAATTTTTTCGATTTTCAAAAGAAAAACCCCTTCGAAACTCGGCCAAAAAAGACAATTTTTACAAAAATTGAGAAAAAAAAAATTTGACACATGTTTTTCGCCTGAAATTTCCTCAGCTTTTCAATGGAATCATTAAAAAGTTTCAATCTCGAACCGCTCAATTGGAGTGTTCATTTTGTCCCACCTTCCCCTATCTATATTAATGAATAGTTTATAAACAAAATTTATCCAAAAAAAAAAAACAAAAAAAAGAATCAGTTTTATTTTAATATTTGAGATTTTTCGTTTTTTTCAAATTTTTCTTCAAATTTTGGAAATTTAAAATTTTTTTTGAATCCTTTTTTCGAAATTTTTTGAAATTAAACTCCGACAGCTTTCCTTTGCCAACAAACATTTCAAAAATCAGTTTTATTTTGATATTGGAGATTTTTCGTTTTTTTTTTCTTCAAATTTTTCGAAATTTTCTTCAGTTTTTCGATTTTTTTTTCAAATTTCTGGGAAATTTAACAAATTTCTTGGAATAATTTATAAATATAAATATACAAATATTGGGTACTTTACCTCACTGAAAAGACGAAATGACCAATGATTCCAATTATGTACGAGGTTTTATGGGAATATCTCGGAAACTAAACAAAATAGGAAAATTTTCATTTATTTTTTTTTATTTCTGTAGAACAGAAAAGAAACTCCAAAAAAAAGTTCTCATCGAAAATTTTATTTTTCTATTCCTTTCTGAGATATTTCTTTAAAAAAAAAAAGTATTGAAGTGGCAGCTCTTAATTTGATTATCTCATTTTTTCTAGACAAAAATCGATGCTACCCTGAAAGATGATGGCGCAACACCGGAAGAGATAAAGACATCAATTAGAAATATCGTTAGATATTCAGTAAAAACATCAAATCCACATTTTCATAATCAGTTGTATGGGGGAGTTGATGAGTATGGATTGGCTGGTGCTTGGATTTCCGAGAGTCTCAATACAAGCCAGTAAATAAAATTTTTATGTATTAAGGTATTAGAAGAAATAAGAAAGCACTTGGTTCAATTGATAAAAAAAAATTTTTTTAAATTTCTTATCAGATTTTTTTTTACGATTTTATGGAAAGCGTGAGATTTATTTCGTGGGTGATAAAGTCAAGTATAAAAAATGATAGAAAAAGAGGAAAAAACTCTAGAAATTGATCAAACATTTTTTAATTACATTAGAAATTCATTATTACAAATTTATATTAAGAATTCAAAGATTTTTCCAATTTTTTTTCGTAAATATCTCTAAAATTCCTCAATTTATCGAAAAACATCGAGAAATTTTTTCTATTAAAAATTTAATTATCTAGAGTAACATGACCAATAGATGAACGCTTAAGGACATATCAGACTTTATTAATTCATATGAAATAGGCAAATTACGTTGAAAAGTTGCAGAAAAGAATGATGTACAGAAAAATATACAGTGAATCGACTAAAAATCAATTAAACTTGAATAATGTAGAAATAATCAAAGAAAATCAAGGAAAAACTGGAAAATAATTTGAACCCCCAATAGATGGACAGTTGCATATTTGCAGTGGTATGATTTTAAATTTCGATCAATCGAAAAGTATAAGAATCATTCATTTATTTATAAAAATCTTCGATAATAGAAACTGTCCATCTTTTGGTCACTGTCCATCCACTGGTCGTGTGACCCTACAAAGAAAAGTCTTCTTATAAATTTTTCTAAACCCAATAATTTCCAAAGATTTTTTTTTTTAATAATTTTTTTTTTCCTTTTTTAGATACACTTACGAAGTAGCACCAGTATTTATGATACTTGAACGTGAAGTTCTAGACAAAGCATTGTCCCTCGTAAATTATCCAGGATTTCCCGAGGGCGATGGTATCCTGTGTCCTGGTGGCAGTATGTCCAATATGTATGGTCTTGTCCTAGCACGTTACAAAAAAATGCCGGAAGTTAAAACCAAGGGTGTACGTGAATTGCCACTGCTTGCAATATTTTCAAGTGAATGCGGACACTATTCAATTTTAAAAGGTGCTCACTGGCTTGGATTTGGCACTGAAAGTGTTTTTAATGTGAGTTTTTTTCATTGGCACGATAATTCACCATGTTTTATCTCCATAAAATAATCTTCATGAAGCATTCCTTGAATTTTGAAGTTTTTTTTTCCTTTTTGCAGGTGAAGACTGATGCGATTGGACGAATGGATCCGAGGGATCTCAAGAGAGCGATAAAAGAAGCACGAAGCAAAGGATTTACACCGTTTTTTGTTAATGCAACTGCTGGAACTACGATCCTTGGGGCCATCGATCCACTAGATGAAATCGCAGATATCTGCAGGGAGGAAGATCTATGGCTGCATGTTGATGTTTGTGAATTTTTATGGTTTTTTCAGGGTTTCATTGAGGGATTTGGGGGATATCTTGCAAGCTGAGGGAGATAGGGAGATTTTTATGGAGACTTTTTATGAAAAAAGTAGAGATCTTGTTCTTTTGTACAGAAAAGATCTTTATGGAAATTTCGATATCTTGCATGGATTTCGAGGGAATTTAAGGAAAATGGGAAAAAAGGGAGGGAGAATGAAAATGATTATTTTTTTTGGATTTTAGGGGATTTTTAGGAAAATTGGAGTTGGGTACTCTTTTTTTGTCTGTATGGTTTATGAAGAGAATCAAGATTATTTTCACATTTGGTGTTTTCCGAAATTTTCTAAAATTTTCTAGAATTCCTGCTTGATTGAACTCCGACAATCTTCCTTTGTCCAACTGGTTTCTGAAAAATTAGGATTTTGTTCCCCAATCTGGAATTTTCCTGGATTTTTCCAAAATTTTCCAGGATTCTTCCAAAATTTTCCAGGATTTTTCAAAATTTTCCAGGAATTTTCCAAATTTAACCCTGGCAATCTTCCTTTGCCCATATTATTTCTGGAAAATCAGGATTTATCCCAAATCTGAGATTTTCCAGGATTTTCCTGTATTTTTCTGGGATTTTTCCGGAATTTCCACAAAATTGAACTCTGGTAACCTTCCCTTGCCCAATTTTTTTTCTAAAAAATCGAGATTTTCTCTCAATTTTGTGTTTTCCAGCTTTTCCCACGATTTCCCTAGATTTTCTGGAATTTTCAAGATTTTTAATCTGCGTAATTTTGAAAATTCAATTTTTGAAAATATCTCGAAGTCCATGAGAGATATCAAAACTTTTGTGAAACCTTTTTTTAAGCCCTTAATTTCCTCTACTAAGAAGATTTCTCAACATCTTTCTCTATCTCGCTCAGATACCGAGATATTAAAAAAAAAAAAAAACACTAGAGAAACTGCAGAATTTTCCGCTTCTTTCTCTCTCAATAAAAAATAACTCAGCATTTCTCAATTATCAATGATTTTTTTCTTTTCTTTTAATTATCTATGATTAAATCACTTAGATTTCTGTGGTAGAGTCAAAGAGTCGTGTAATTTTTACAGAATATTTTCAGGCCTGTCTTGGAGGTACTCTTCTACTCTCAGAGAAATATCGCAGTCGACTGAAGGGAATTGAGAGGTAAATCTTTCTCAAATAGTGGAGACTGGGGCAAAATGGACCTTTAGTATAACATGATTCATCATTTTTTTCGGAATGAAGGACTTGGTGGAAAAATCTGAAAAAATTTGAGAAAATTCTGCAATATGTCAACATTATGAGTGAATTTTTTCATATTTTCTTAGAGAACCTTTCTCTCTAAAAAAAATATTTCCAATAATTATCACACGCAGGTTCATTTTGGTCCATTTTGCCCCAGTCTCTCCTGTCTATAAAATCAACGAAAAAAAACACATTATCTACAGCTTGAAATTTTTATATTTTTCTCAGATCGGACTCAGTCGCTTGGAATCCACATAAAATGCTGGGTACGCCTTTCCAGTGTTCTCTATTCTTAGTCAAAGGTAAAAAGCTTCTTCATGAAGCCAATTGTGCCAGTGCAACGTATCTCTTTCAACAGGACAAGTTTTACGATGTTTCATGGGATACTGGAGATAAGAGTGTACAGTGTGGAAGAAAGGTAACATTTTATAAGGGGATGATAAAAAATAATTCGATAGAGACACTCTAAAAGTAGTAAAACGAGATAATTTGATGTTGATTTCAATTTTCGTCAGTTTTTTGAGAATATCTTGAAAACTGTGAGAGTTAGAGAAATTTATCAAGAAACCTTTTTTGTAGCTCTTGAAATTTCCTACAAAAAAGGTTTCTTGACAATTTTTCCTAAATCAACTCGCGTCAAAGATATTCGCAAAAGAATTCGCAAGAAAATTTCCATTTCTCAATTAATTTTTTTTTCTTTCATATTTTTTTATTAATGGAATTTACTTTTTTTAAAAGGTCGATGCAATAAAATTGTGGCTCATGTGGAGAGCCAGAGGCACCAAAGGTCTCGGCACCTCTGTGGACATAGCAATGGATGCAGCAAATTATTTCTACGAAAAAATAAAATCACGCACTGGTTTTCGTCTCGTTTTTCCAAAATACGAGGGCAACAATATCTGCTTCTGGTACATTCCTACGAGTATGAGAAATCAAAAGGAAAATTCAGACTGGTGGAAGAAATTGTACGACACAACACGAAGAATCAAGGAACTATTGATACTTGATGGAAGACTGATGATTGGCTACACTCCAATGCCCCAAAAAAATCTCGGTAATTTCTTTAGAATGGTTGTCTGTTGTCAGCCACTGCCAACACTTGAATCCATGGATTTTGCCATTGAAAAAATCGAAGAATTTGGAGATAAAATTTGAAGATTTTCAAGATTTTGTCTTCATTTTTATCCTTTTTTCGGGTATATCTTGGAGGCAAAGCGAGATAGGACAATTTTTGTAGATACTTTTTTTAAAGATTTTTTTTCGCTCTTCAAAAAAGGTTTCTACAAAAATTTCTCTATCTCTCTTCCATTCCGAGATATTCGCCAAAAACAAATTTTAGTCTAAACCTTTAATTATAATTTTTTAATAAAATTAAAGAAAAAAATTTAATCTTAAATGCACTTTTATTATCTTAATTTAAGTTTCACAGTAAATTTTCACATGCGGTTAAAAAAGTGCCCCTGAAGCAAAATTTCCAGGGGTTGTATATTCATGGAAAAAAAAAAAAAGTAATTGTACAGAAAAAGATTTTAAAAAACGTAACAATTGTATAAATTCGGCGTTAATCTAAACTAATTCCTGGATTTTCTGTTTTTTGTTCTCTGATTTACATAATAAATTGTGTATATGTTGTATATGTGTGTGTGTGTGTATGTGTGTAAGTGTGAATAAACATGATTTTAATCCAGGCATTATCATCTGAACATTGTAAAAATTTATATTAATTAATCGACTCAATGTGAGTCAAAAAGAAAAATTATTAACAATGCATATTAATTACATTCCATACAATTTTATCTGTACTTATTATTGAAAAACAAATGAAAAAAAAAAAAGCTATGACTTAATACGTATACAAAATAATTTTTTATGTACAGATGCATAATGGCACTACGTCACATTTTAATTAAAACGTAAATTATTAATTAATCTCGAAGAAAAAAAAATACATTTATCATTTTTTTTGTTTTTTATCAATAAAAATTATTTACATATTTTTGGGCTTTTTTAGATGAATTTTTTTATGAATGGAAAAAATCCTCAAAATTTCTTAGAAAAAACTGAAAAAATTATTTTTTCAAGATTTTTGTAATTTCGAGGAATATTAATAATACGTAAAAATGGATGAAACTTTATACAAAACATGATTAATCCAAATGCCCAATCAAGCTAAATGATTAGTTCTCACTTTTTCCTTACAATCATATGAAAAATAAAAAATAAACTCTTCAAAATTCACTGATAAAAAATATGAAAAAAAAAAACATCTAGAGACTTTTTCTTCTAATTCTCTCGAAATTTCGCAATATTTTAAATTTTTTAAATTAAATTCTTCTTAACTACAGTTAAATTTCTCTTCACAATTTTCAAAAATTAAATTATTGCGAAATTTCACTGATTTTTTTTCAATTATTGAGCAACTCAACGTCCAAATAGACATTTCAGTTAAAAAAAAAAATAACAAGGTCGCTGTATCACACTTTAGTGTCAACAACAATTTTCCCCTGATAAATTTATCTCTCGTCAGTCTCTTGCAGTTATTAAACACACATGCATTTTACAATTCAATTGCAATTAAACATTTAATTTTTTTATCTCTGGCCAATGTCACTTGACCCAACTCTATACTAATTAAGTATCAGTCATGAGTTTTGTTTTTTTTTCCTCAAAATCATTGAAATTTTAAATTAAATTTCAATAATACTTTTCTTGATCCAAATCAGCGCGAATGTGCTGTTGTCCATGGCTGTTGCGTTTTAGTGTAGCTGATTCGTAATCTAGAGCTTTTGGATATAATTTTGGACTGCCAAGTCCATTGACATTTGGATTAGGTTTGTGATTCCTGATTGTTCCATTTCCATTGCTTGTACCAGAGAAGCTCGGTGCTCTTTTTGCATTTACCTGGAAGCAACACTAAAATTATTTCATGACTAAATCAAAGAAAATTCTATAAAATTGTGAAAATTATTCTCGAAAAAATGAGATGAAAACATGATCATGAAATTAACGAATGTCTAACAATTTTTTAAACAGATAAATTATTATAAAATGGATTATTTGAAAAATTTGCGCGCGAAATTTTTTGAATTTTTTGTATGTGCATATTTTTTCAAAAATAATTTATTTATCAAAACATTAAAAAATCTGAAAGTTTTCAGATGTTTATTTGGAAATTTTAACATTTTTTTTCTTGTATTTTTTTCTAACAGATAAATTATTATAAAAAAAAATATAAAAAAAAATTCGCACTTATAGTTTTTCTAAATCTTCTATATGTGTATATTTTTTCAAAATAATTTATTCGTCTAAACACAAAAAATCCAAAAGTTTTTAGATGTTTATTTTAAAATTTTAACATTTTTTTTCTTGGATTTTTTTTTATGTTTTTTCAACAGTTGAATTATAATAAAAAAGAATATTCAGAAAATTCGCACTTGTAGTTTTTTGAATCTTCTATACATGCATATTTTTCATTGAAAAAAAAAATTTATTCATCAAAACATAAATAATCTAAAAGTTTTCAGATGTTTATCTCAAAATTTTCTCATTTTTCTTCTCAAATTTTTTTTTTAACAAATAAATTATTATAAAAAAATTATTCAAAAAATTTGCACTTATAGTTTTTGGAATTTCCTATACATCCAAATTTTTTAAATAATTTATTCGTCCCAAAAAAAAATTCAAAAAATTGTCAAACATTCGCTATTTCCACTATCCCACGTAAACCAATGATATTTACCTCCTTCAGCGGTACTGCAACATAAGGATTCTGTTTGCTGATATAATGAGGGCTCCCCGGTACCCTGACCTTCCTCTTCTTCACGTACACAAACCCCAGCCCCGCAGCAAGTAGAACCCCACACAAGAATCCAACGATGCACCCCCCAACAACCGCTCCCACAGACACCCCAGCAGCAGCAACGCTCCTCGGAAGTGCATTGGACGTAATTTCCTGATCCCACTCATCAAAGCAATCCCGCACCTCCCTGCTGGGTCCCCCGCACCCCCCTCCGCTCGAATCCACACAGATCCGCTTCCTGCTCTGCTTCCCAGATCCATCGCAACTGCTCCACTTCGCCCATGGCTCCCACCCCCTCATAGACTCACAACTCGGCATTTCACAAGTTTCTCTCATAAAACTCGGTCCTTCGCAGGCTCCGCTCATGCACTCCCTGCTCCTGCTCCTGATCCCAGGACCACAGGAAACCGAGCACTCCGACCAGTCCGTCCAGCAGGACCACTCCCCCTCCCTCGCAGCATCCTCCCTGCAAGAATGCACATTACAAACCCGACTCTGCAAACCAGCGCCATCACACGGTGGCGTCTCGCACTGTCGCACACGATGCTGCGTCCCCCCTCCACAGTTCTTATTGCATGGATACCAAGATGACCACTCCGACCATGCGCCCTCAGCATCCAAACCATTCTGATTGGCGTTTCCTCTCAAACAAGAGCCATCGCTCCTGCAGTACCTTTCCTCCTCTTTCGCAAGCTGTACTCTCACACTACTAGGGTCCTCTGTCTGCGCCTTGCAGCTGAACCTGTACCTCTTTTCTGTGTAACCGCCATTTTGAATAGTTGTGGCGTTGGTCGACAGCCAAGGGGTCCAAGATGAGTAGCGCTTTGTCTCCGCACAAAGATGCGTATTGCAGTCTTCGATCTGGAACGTGCAGCCGGGACACTCTGGACCGCCTTCTCGTGGACTCGGCTTGTCGCAGGTCCTTCGTCTCATTCTTATCCCGCCATTGCAAGGTTTTGAGCAGGTGTCCCATGGACCCCAGGTCGACCACTGACCAGGTTGGGGAGGGGGTGAGGATTTTGCGGGTGTCGGACAAGGCGGCATTTCGATGCAGACGATCTCGTCGTGATCGTGACCAACGCAGACTCTTCCACCGAATGCTGGAGCTGGATTCGTGCAGGTTCTGCGACGTGTTTTGATGGCGAAACCGCAGGTCTGGGAGCATGCTGACCAGGCAGACCAGGCGGTCCAGCCACCGTGAATCGTGCAGTTTGAGACTTTGATCTTGGGACCGGAGCAAGTGGAGCCACCGTTTTGGGGAGGGGGGTTGTTGCACTCGCGGGTTTGACACTGGCAAGTGTCTGAGGGCTGGTCCATTGGGTCGATGTGGGGGCGGAGGTGGGAGCGGGGGTGGGAAGAGGCTGAGGATGAGGTACTGTGTTGACAGGATGCCCACGTGCCCCAGGCACTCCAGCCACCGTCTACTGGGTCTGTGAGAATTGGACAACGGGTTACTTCTTGCTGCCAATGATTTGCGAGGTGATTCTCCATTGGTGCTAGGTCACACTTCATTAGGTGCTCGTTCCAACCGCAGTAGGGCTCTTGTGCGTTTAGGCACGTCTGACGGTTCTTGTGACGGTGGCACTGAGCTGCTGGTATTCTGAATTAGACAATAATCATGAAATTAATTATTTAATGTTTATTTCTATTTTATCTAATTAATTAATTTTCAAAAAAAATAAAGAATTTTTAGTTTTTTTCGAATATCTCGGAATGTAAGCGAGATAGGGAAATTTTGCAAGATACCTTTTTTGTAGATCTTTTTCCGCTCTACAAAAAACGTTTGTATACAGATTCTCTATCTCTCTTAGTTTCCGAGCGCCCTTTAAAAAACGACTTTGGCCTTGTATTTACCTTAGCAAACCGGTCTCCATTCCAACGTAAAGACTCTGCGAGTCCTTTAAAAATTGCACTGTCATCGCTGGTGACGGTAGAGGACCCCAAACCTCGACGATACAAGCCTCCTGAGTCCTCGGTAGTACCGAAATCTTCTTGATCATTCCCTCAGCAGTTGCTACATACAGTATCGTAACGCTTCTGTGCAATTTCGTTGGAATAACGTCAACAGCAATGTGCGTAAATCGCTCCATTGTCGTTGTGTAAAGAGGCGAAATTTTTGTCCCCTGAATAGCATCGTCCATCAATTGATAACGCTGATTATCCATTATTTGATGCTGTGGTACATTAACTGGTGTACCACACTGTTGTCTGTAATGATTTGGTATACGTTTTTTCTCCCATGCAGCACCAGAATTCTCTTGATGCTTGAATGGACCATTAAATGATGATGCTATTGCTGTCATGTTGAATGCACATATTGCCGAGCCTGGAATAGCATTGCTGTGGTTTTTGGAAAATAAAAAAAAATGGTTAATACACAAATTTTCTATGGTTTGAAGAAAAACATGGAAAACAGGGTTTAATAGTTTTTTTTATGAAATAGACTTTGCTAGTGGGAATAATTTGGTTTTTTCATTGCTATTGCTATTTTCTTTGCCACAATGAAACGGAAATATTGCGGTGAGAATAGATTACAGGAAATAAATACCGAGGATTTAAAAGGCAAATATAAGGTTTTTAGTTTTTTTGGGATCATTAAAGAAGCTCTTAAATTCATAATATGAATAGTCACTTTGGGAACAAAGGGGCGTAAGTGCAGGGTATAAGCATTGCACTTACGCCACTTTGTTTCTAAGGTGACGATATTCTCAGGCGGTTTTTTTATGGGCTAAATGATTATTGCACTTCTTGAAGAGGTTTTTCTCGGTTGAGGAAGTAAAAATTGAGTGGATGAATAAAACGTGCAGGAATTCCGAAGAGATGAAGATAAAAATGAAGTTTTTTTCAGGATTTAGGTGATTTAATTTGGGTTTAATGATTTTTTTTATTTTTACCATGATAAAGAATCCTGAGTTATTTGAGTGCGAGTTGAAATAGAAATTGAAATGATGAGAATTAAGTTGATGATTTTGGTTTTTTTTTTGGAGGTGGGGAGGAGAGGATGAGAGAATATCTTTGAGGCAAGTGGGTTTAGAGGAAAATTTCAAGAAATTTTTTTTGTAGTAAATTTAATTTTCTACAAAGAAGATTTGTTGATAAATTCTCGTAAATCCAATTGCTTTTGAGATATCTTCGAAATAGTGATGGGCGATTTTTAATCGATCTTTGTAAAATCGATTCTTTTTTCTGAAAATCGATATTTTTCGAACGAATTTTAAAAACTCGATCAATCGATTTTTTTAGAAGAATTCAAATCAGAAATTCCGGAAAGAGAAAAATAGGATTTATCTTTTAAATCGATTCATCGATTTCTTCATTTCGATTTTTTTAAATCGATTCCCAAAAAATCGTATTTTCAGAAGACCGATTCTTCGATGATCGATTTTTCATCGGAGATCACCCTTTACTATTTCAAAATCAAGTATAACAGTTTGGTCTCATCCTCTTCCACCGCCAAATTTATGATAATGAAATTAGCACACATCTGACAATTTTCACAAAAAATTTCAAACAAATAAATTAACATAAAAAAACATATTAAAAAAATTAGCACTTATAGTTTTGCAAATTATGCTCCATGCGCATATTTTTCATTTTTTTTTTACTGATTTTTTTTCTTAAAAAAAGAAGAAAATACTAAAAAATTTCAGATATCTGTTATTTCTACTATCATCTAAATTTATGATATTGAAAATAGCAAAAATCTGACAATTTCTTTATTTTCTCGCTTCTCAGCAAATAAATGATTTAAAAAAAATATGCACATGCAAAAAACTCAAAAAAATACAATTACAAAATTTTTTATATATCTTATTTATATATCTAATTTTTTATATTTTTTAAAAATAAAATAAAATAAAAATATATCATTTTTATAATAATTAATTTGTTAAAAAAATGCAAAAAGTTGTCAGCTGTCTGCTAATTTCATGATCATCTAAATTCGTATTATATCAATTAAATTTTTATTTATTAAATCGTTTTACCTGGGCGTTGTGAATGTGGCATAAACAATTCCCTCATCTGGATTATACGCAGCTCCCTGTATTTCATCGTAATAAAACGGAAATTCACCAGGAAGTGAGCAGTTTAATCTAGCTTTACTGAAGGTCGTCCATGTGTCTTTCATAAGTGTCTGACCACCTGGATCCTTCTTGCAGACTCGAGCTATTCGTGAATAAATTTTCTGTGTCGACAAAAAGAAAAAAAAAGGGGGATTAACATCAAGAATTGAAGCTGCGGCTTTTTTTATTTTTTCTTCATCGTGAATGAATAAATAAAGGGCAATTGAGATTTAATGCGCAAAGAAATTTTCTGCACACCTGTGCAACCCACAATTACTAGCAACGCTCTCCTCGATGTTTAATTGTCTCCACATAATTACATAATTGATGTGCACAGTCAACAATTGACTCAATGAAGAAAAAAAAAATTAAAAAAAAAATCAAGTACACGTTACAATATTTTATTCCACGTGTTTTTCAATTTCTTCATCGTGGATTTTTTTTTTTCAATGTCAATTGTTACTTTAATCGTTTGATAATTGGTGAATAAACAGAGTTTTATTGTTATTACCTTGCCACAATTTATGTACTCCACTGCTATCTCACGAAAGAGAAAATAAACGTGATCCTCTGTCTCAAAACTACCAACGAATTGTGGATCATTCAGCCACCTTGGGAAAAAAAAATATTTATTTGAATTATTTTAATGTCTTTATTTCAATTCAATTAAGATAAGAATTCATCTTTCAATGAAAAAAAATATATATGTGTGTATATTTTAATGGTGAAATTTTTTGAGGAAGATAAAGGTGACGTTAAAAAACCATAAATTTTTTTTCCATAATTTGACTGGAATGTTGAGGAAATTTGAGGGGAAAGAGGGAATTTTTTATGAAACGGCTTGAGATGGAATTTCGTTGACGATTCCATTGAAGAGCTGAGGAAATTTGAGGTGGAAAACACGTGTTAAACGTTAGTCTTTAAAAAAACTTCGAAAATTCAACTTTTTCGGTCCATTTTTTTGATTTTTGATTATTTTTCACTTCTTTGGGGATATCTCCAGTTCTATTTGGCGCAGCGATTTGCAGTCGATTTTAAAGGGGAGGTGAGATCATTTCATTTATGGGTTTTTGATTGAAAAAGTATCGATTTTTGAGATACTTATGGGCTTTTTCTAAATGAAAACCAGTTTTCGCCCTATAAATACGTCAAAAATTGATCATTTTTCTTTCAAAACCAGTTAAATTAATGGGGAATGATCTCACCTTCAATTAGAGACCCCCCCCCCCCCCAATCCAAGACGCTATGACTAATAGAATTAGGAATATCCCTAAAAAACTGAAAATTTTCAATTTCCCTCGAAACATAAAGTTTCAAAAATTCAAAAAAACAATTTTTGCATTTTTTTCAATGAAAATTTCCCGGTTCCATTCGTAGCAGTGACTTGCAGTCAATCTTAAAGGGAAGATGAGATCATTTTCCATCGATTTATGGGGTTTAGATTGAAAAAATATCGATTTTTGAGATACTTATGGGCTTTTTTTTAAATGAAAATCAGTTTTTGCCCTATAAATACGTCAAAAATCGATCATTTATCTATAAAAACCGGATAAATGAATGAAAAATGATCCCACCATCAATTTCACCCCCCCCCCCCCCCCCCCAAGACGCTACGACCAATAGAATGCGAGATATTCTCAAAAAAGTGAAAATTTTCAATTTCCCTCACAAACTTGAAATTTCGAAAATTCCAAAAAAAAAAAACTTTTAGAATTTTTTCCAATGGAAATTTCCTCAAATTTTCAATGGAATCATCAGAAAAGTTTTATCTAAAACGTTTTCCCTCAGTTCCCACAATTTTCCTAACAGAAAACATTGAAACTAAAATATTTCTTTTTTACCCCACGTTCACCCATAAAAAATAAAAAAAAATTGTGCTAATCAATTTAAGACCCAAAAATTAAAGATCAAAAGAGATCAAGCATGAATAGAATTCACCTATTTTTTTTTTTTTAATGTTTATTGCAAGTTAAGCCAGAAAAAACAGCTTTTTTTTCTTTTAACTCACCTAGAATCATATTGATGTGTTCTCAAGCTCGGTGAAGTGAGTGTACGATAAAGAGCAGCATCAGCACCAGAAAAATCAGTTGGTGCCCCAGCAAATAATCCAGCATTGCCTCTGGCAAGTAGAGCTGTCACATTAGCATGTGGTGAATATGGACACATAGCAACACCGGAAACCGAGCTCGTTACTCTATTAATATTTTCAATCTGTCAGACATAAAATTCAAGATTCATCAAATTAATGCTATTGAGAGAATAAAATTCTTTTATGAATACGCGTTAATGAGACACAAATGTATTCACAATATATATATAGGATATATATATCATAGGATAGCACTTACGCCCTTTTGACTCTAAGGCAACGATATATAAAATTATATTTCTTATTTTAATATTTATATATATAGGCATATATATTTAGGCATTATATATTTATATAAAAAAAAAAACAAAAAATCAGTTTTATTTCAAACAATTAACGATTCAACCAGAAATCTAGAAATTTGTACCTATATATATAAAAACAAATTATTTTAAATTTTTTTTAAAAATTGGATAATTAAGCGTCAGTTTTTATTTTAAAGCGAATTATGAGGAATATTTTATTCTCGTAATAATTGTACTGGATTAAATTACCTCGCGCCAGGTGCACTGCGGACTGAAGGCATTTGTACCACAGGTGAAGAGACTCTTTCCATTGCTTAAGAGGACTTTAATGTAGTTGTGGCAGTCCTGGGCGGTCTGACCTTTGTCCTGGCATATGGATGCTTTTTCGGGTGGCGCTGGCCAAGTCGCGTGCTCCAGCGGGGTCAAGGAATTCAACGTTAAACGATACAAATTATCTCTGAAACAGAAGAAAAAAAAGAAATTTGAGAATTAAGGTAGTATTGAGAGTATTTGGAAAATAAAGAAGTTAAAGATGTTTCTTGATGAATATATGAGATAATATGCATATAATCTGATATATAGCATAGAAAAAATCAAGCTTTCTCAATAATTTCAAAATTTGAGATTAAATTTACATTTTGTTTAATTGTTTATAAAACAGGGAATAATGAGGATTTGTGGGTGTGTTTTTGATTAATTGGGGATAATTCGGGGAAAAGTGCTTTAATTTAGCAGGAAAAGTGATTAAACTATTAGAAATTCGTATTTTGGGCTTGTAAATGTAATTTTCTTTTTTTCGACTTTTTTCTTGCTTTACTAATTTTTTTAAGGATTGGAGAAAATCATTTCGCTGAATCTATATTCTTCAAGAATTTCTCCTGGAAAGGCAGCTCTACAAAAAAATCTGAAAAATTCAGCAACAATAGAGACATGCCAGAGCATCTCTTCAAATTTTTTCAGATTTTTTTATAAAGTCCTTCACTCTGAAAAAAAAAAAATCCTTCTATATTTTTCCAAAATTTCTCTTTATGAGATTGATTTTTTTCCAGAATTTCTTGCGGAAAGGCATCGCTACAAAAAAATCTGAAAAAATTCAGCAATAATGGAGACATGCCAGAGCATTTCTTCAAATTTTTTCAGATTTTTTCATCAAGTCCTTCGCTCCGAAAAAAAATCCTTACACATTTTTCAAAAAATTTTCATTATTAAATTCATTTTCCCAGAATTTTTTCCAGAGAAAAGTTCTTCTATAAAAAATTTGAAAAAATTCAACTATCATGCAGACTCACTGAGGAATTTTCTCAATTTTTCCTCAGATTTTTCTTGAACACACGCATGAGATAGAGAGAGAGGCACATAGTTACGACTACCTTCTAATTAAAATTTCTCAATAACTATACGGTAAATTGAATATTTTTTTCTTCTATTATTTAGTTAAAATGCTGTTTTCTTCCCCAATTGTTTTTAAATAATGGGTCAACCGTGTGGTTTTTTAGTAATACCTTTATTCCTCTCCGATTTAGGACTTCATCCCCACTTCCATCATTTTCACTAACTTCAATAATTCATATCTCATAAATTACACAGAAAAAAATTATGAAAAAAATCAGGGATTCCAAAAAAATATCATTCTTCACATTAAAAAAAATCAATTTTTTCTCTCAATTCCTCATTTGATTTGTTATGACCTCGAGAAATGTCCCCCAACAGGTCGTGTTTCGAAGTGGGCAGTGTTTCGAAGATATGACAAAGTCAAGTGACTCCAAGTCTACATTCCGAAACAGCCCACTTGGCACGAGCAGTTGGAGATACCTTTTTTTTATTATTATTATCATTTCAGAGCATTGCTTTACATCCTTCGTAGGCGATCTAGCTAGATCGATCTGCAAGGTATCGGCACCAACTCGGTGGTATGCTGAGCACATGTTGGAGGGAGAGGGGGAGGGGGGGGGGAGGGTAATATCGAGTAGGTAGTGGTCGGTGCGTGTCGATAAATAAATTATCGATCGTTTTATAAATAAACTCGGCGTTGGTGCATGAGGCGCATTCGTTGAGTTTAAAAATAAAAATTCGATCCAGTTTGGAGTCTTATGGATAAGCCGTTATCATGGAACATGCACGAAGTTTGTGCGTGTATCGGGAAATTATTAAGGGCATCATCTTTTAATGATAGGTGAAATGAATGAAGATTTTGTTGGAGAGAGGGAAAAAAGGATTTGATGAAGATTTTCATGAATTTTTTGATTTTTTTGGAAAATATGAGGTTTAGTGGAAAATGGTTCTTTGAGAAAACCTTTTTTTGTTGAGAATTTTGAGAAGAAAAAAAAGTTTTTCACATTTCTTAATAAATTTGTTGGTTTTTTGAAAATTTATGAAATTGAGGAAACGAGAAAATTTTCGAAAAATCTTGAAAAAATTTAGAAAAAAATTAAAAATTTTCAAAATAATTTTGAAAATTTTGGAAAATCTCAAATAGTGAAAAATAACTGATTTTTGAGGAACAATTTGAGCAAAAGAAGGTTGCTGGAGTCAAATTTGAGGGAAATTTTAAAAGAATTCTCAAAAAAAATCCTGAAAATCTTTACAAGTTTTCGAAAAAATCTTTGAAAAATTTCGAAAAAAAATTCAAAATTTCCGAAAATTCTGGAAAATCTCAAATAGAAGAATATACCTGATTTTTGAGGAACTATTTGAGCAAAGAAAGCTTGCCGGAGTTAAATTTGAGGAAAATTTTGGAAGAATTTTCAGAAAAATTCGTAAAAATCTTTCCAAATTTTCTAAAAAATCTTTAAAAAAATTCAAAATATTTTTGAAAATTCTGGAAAATCTCAAATAGTAAAATGTTCCTGATTTTCAACAAACCTTTCAAAAAAATGAGATTGCCAGAGTTAAATTTAAGAAAAATCTTTACAAAGATTTCAAATAAATTGTTGAAATATTTCCAAAAAATCCTGTAAAATCATGAATTTCCGAGATATTTCATGATTACATCATCCGGAACCGGAAATTTCCGCGCAATCAAACATAACTACTCCCACCCCACCCTCCCCCCTCTTTCCTCCTCCATCATTTCCATCAGAATTCAATAAAATCCCGCAGATAACCGATTTGCATGAAATCTCAACTGATTGAAAATTGATAAAAATCTTCTCAATAATTACCAGCCTCGTTTCTCTCTCCACCATTTTAATTCACACAGTGAGGAATTAAAATCTTCTGTGATCAGGCATCAAGATATAAGATAAGGTCTCAAGATCGTGAGGTGGCAACAGGTAAAAGTGTTCCTGGCGCAATATAACACACATCTAAATGTTATCCAATGTGTCACAAGCCCAAAAAAGAAATCATTCATTTTTGCATAAATATATTCAAAGTTAATATTGGCACAAAATTAAAAAAAAAAAAAAAATTTCCCTATTCGAATGTGCAGATAACGCTTTTGATACATTTTTTTTCCTTTTTTTTTTTTAATTTTCTCAATTTTGCAATTTTCTGTCTTACACATGTGTCTCTCCAAGATATCCTCGGGGCGACAAATCTACAGAGGCAATTGGCGAGACATGAAAAACCGGCAGACCAAGGCATAAATGGCGCCTACGTGGGCGCGCTACCTTCTCTCACTTTGTCCAGGCGCTTTGAGAAAATGAAACAAACTCTCCATCAAAGTTTATCCATGAGATAGTTTCTTTAAACTTCTATGGGGTAATTATTATAAAGTGGTATATAAGTGCGATCATGGTATCTCAGAATGCCAATTAATAATTCACAAGAGTTTAATGCTGCATGTACTGCCAATGGGAAAATATAACGTGGGGCGTTTTTTTTTTTTTTTTTTTTTTTATGGAGAGAAGAAGATGGACGTGTACATTAGCCTGTGGGGCTTAGCTTATTTTGTTTGGTTAATTTATGATTTATTGTAGGAGAACAAGTTAATCCTTAAGGGGGTTTGATTTTTGGGGGAGTATCTTGGAATCTTTTGGGGACAGGGAAATTTTTTGTGGAGACCTTTTGTTATTTTATGGTTTTTTGAGAATAACTTTGAGGCGAGTAGATTGAACGAAAAATGTCAGGGAACCTTTTTTGTGGGCAATTTTGGGAGCTACAAAAAAGATCTCTTCAAATTTTTCGCTAAACCCACTCGCGTTAAAGTTATTTACAAGAGAGGATGAGAGGACGTTTTAGCCTTTTGTCGTTTTATCTTTTTGTCGTTTCTCAGGTTTTTATAGGGATCTCAGAAACCATTGGGTTTAGAGAAAAAGTCCAAGAGACCTTTTCTTTAGCTCTTGAAATTCTCTACAAAAGAGGTCTCTTGACATTTTTTGAAAAGATTTCGAAAAAACTGGGATTTTTTTTTTTTTGTATTACTTAAGGTAGTATCGATGAGTATAGTCGATAAAACAGAGAAAAATGAGGATTTGGGGGTTAGTTTCCAATTAATTGCTGATGATTCGGGGAAAAATGCTTTAATTTAGGCGAAAGAGTGATTAAACTATTCGAAAATCATATTTTCAGCATGTGCATATAATTTTTTGGGTTTATCGATTTTTTATTACATTACTAATCTCCTTGATAATTGGAGAAAATCATTTTGCTGAATTTATTATCTTTGAGAATTTATCTCGAAAAGGCACCACTTCAAAAAAATCTGAAAAAATTCACCAATAAAGTTGACATGCGAGAGCATCTCTTCAAATTTTTTCAGATTTTTTCATAAAGTCCTTCGCTCCGAAAAAAAATCCTTATATATTTTTCCAAAATTTCTCTTCATTAAATTCATTTTTCCCCAGAATTTTTTCCAGAGAGAAGTTCATCCAGAAAAAATCTGAAAAAAAATCTGAAAAACGTAAAAAAATATCATTTTTGCTGCGGTATCAAAGAAATAAGGGGTTAATTGTACTCGACATCACTGGAATACTCCTTCAATCAATAATTCCAATTTCTCTCAATCAGAGACAATGTTAAATTCCAATACACAACGAATATTGATTAATCGACGATCTGATTTGCAAAATTACGATTCATTGAAATAGCTGAGAGAGAAAAAAAAGCGAAAGAAGTGCCTAGTTGAATGATTAGGCACCAATTTTCTCTAACAAGTGTTGATTGTTTTCACTATCAGCCACGTATCTCTCCAACATGAATAACGACACTAAATGAGGCCCATGGGGGTCACACACTTGGCTGTATTAGTATCTATATATATGTGAAGCTTAACGAGACCCCCATAACACAGCGGCCATCATCGTTTGGGTCCTTATAAACGTTGAAGAAAGGCTATTTGCCCAGTGAGCAGGAAGCAATCTGTTTCAATATGGCCACTCGCCCCGATAAGTAGCCCATGTAACGAGCCCCACGTCTCATACTTTCATGCGTCAACTTAACGGTTCAATTTTCGAGCCACACACGTTCACAGCAAGAAAGAGAGATGAAGAAGATGGAAGATCAAGAATTATTTCCATGAGAAAAGGATTTTTTTTTAATGAGAAAAGGAGAACCTGAAGGATTCCAGTACAATAAATTGCGGATATCTAAGAGGCGAGTGGGTTTAGAAGAAAATGTCAAGAGACCTCTTTTGTAGAGAATTTCAAGAGCTAAAAAAAAGGTCTCCTGAACTTTTTCTCTAAATCCAATGGTTTCTGAGATCCTTATAAAAACCTGAAAAACGACAAAAAGATAGGCTAAAACGTCCTCTCACACTCTCTTGTAAATAACTTTAACGCGAGTGAGTTTAGCGAAAAAGTTGAAGAGACTTTTTTTGTAGCTCTCAAAATTTCCCACAAAAAAGGTTCTCAGAATTTTTTCGCTAAACCCACTCGCCTCAAAGTTATTCACAAAAATCCATAGAATAACTCTATCCTTCACATAATCAAAAAAAAAAAAAATTTCACATGTCTCAAGTCACTATCTATGGCATTAGTAACCTGCGTTTCGTACATAATTTCGCATCGATTTCACCACTGACAATAACACCACAGCCCAGAAGAACGTGGTCTGTGTGGGCTGTGAAAAATATCGTGTGAGACCGGTGTGTGTGTATATATTGAAAATGTGCGTTTGAGATTAGTCGAAATACCACAGAAATGAAAAAAAAAAGAGCAGAAAAAAACTATTGATAAGACTCTTTTTACACCTGAGCCTTTCATTTTTTCATCTTTTTTTTCAAATTTATATCCAATCAATTCACGAGAGGACTTTTCATCTCCAGAGAGAGTCGAAGATCAAGAGTCATTATCTCTTTGAGCTATCGTTTGCCTCTCATGATACTTCCCACGAGATTCAACTGTCCACCTCCACATTCCTATTAAAAAAAAAAAAAAAAAAAATTAAAAAAATTAACTATAAAAATCATTATTCCTCATCAATATTTCACTGACAAGATTAATATAATAGCAATTTTTTCTCATCAGAACCTATCACAATTGTGTGTTCGTGTATCTGTGTGTATATGCAGAATTAATCATTTTCGCTCGTTTTTGCATTTAATTTATAAATAATTTTAAAATTTACATATTTATTGATTCAATCTGTCGCGATAATAATATTTAATGTTGCGTAAAATTTCTCGCCAGTTTATCAATTACTTTTTTTTTTCAATTTTAAAAATAAAATCCCTGAATTTTATTATATTATCAGTGGAAAATTCATTTTTTTGAATTAATTTTTCTCTAAAAAAAAAAATATTTCCATAAAAAAAATCATTTCTTTGACTTATGTAATTAACCGCTGACACAATTACGAAATAAATGAGCGAAGATTAATGAATTTCCGTTTTATTTCAATGTTTGTATGTTTATGTGTGTATTTGTATATCTGTATTGAACACAAATTACTCAATACCCATTTGATACAAACTAATCTCTGCATTTTCACCTTCTATCTGTACGCTAATTAATTAAAATGGTTAACGCGTGCCTCTTAACTAATTGCATTCACCTCCTGCGTATATGTATATACACGTGTTCG
The DNA here is from genome assembly GCA_963942555.1 of Aleiodes leptofemur. Taxonomy (NCBI): domain Eukaryota; kingdom Metazoa; phylum Arthropoda; class Insecta; order Hymenoptera; family Braconidae; genus Aleiodes; species Aleiodes leptofemur. Next base: position 4,485,580 of record OZ012615.1, on the reverse strand, counting down.
TCATTAACCTGTTGAGCTTTCTCACTCAAAATTTTCAAAACTAATTCACAATCTACAATCTTTCAGTTAGTCTTATTCATTAAATTAATTCTCATCAATTCTTAATGATTAATTAATTTTCAAAGGAATTTCTTCGGGTTTTTTTTCGCGATTTTTTTGTTTCTTGGAGAATTGAGGGAAAGTGAATGGTAGTGATATGGCGCCACAATTTGCATTATGCCTGGAGGCTGTGTTTCAGCTCTGATATGCATCTTGCAGAGTATCAAAGTCTTGATAACCGGTGACACGTGACTTTATCTTCAATATCTTCAGCAATTTTTCGGTTTATTCCACTTTTCCCACAGTTTTTAGAAGATATCTCGGAAACTAAGAGAGATAGAGCGATTTCTGTAGAGACCTTTTTTGTAGCTCTTGAAATTCTCTACAAAAAAGGTCTTCTCAGAAATTGCGCTATCTCGCTTTGTTTCCGAGTGCGCTTTAAAAAACTGAAAAAAGGCAAATTCAAGGGTTTTTTCAAGGAAATCATTTTTTTTAATAAATAATAATAATAAAAAAAAAATTTCCAGTGTTTTTCATCGCAAATTTTCTCAGTTTTTCAATGGAAAAGGTCTCGACCCTCTGCCTCTTTTTGTTAATGAGATATTTATGAAAATGTCGACAATTTAATTGCCCCTTTGTTTTCAATAATTTTAATTAATTAAAAAAATTGGATTGGGTAAATTTTTCATTGTTAAAAATATTATAAATAATAATGTAACTATTTAGAGACACAATCGTGAGTGTACGTGGGCTGGTGGGTAAGCCTACACGATCAAATGCCAAGTGGAGTTCCCTACAGTTGCTAGATTATTACGGTTAACGCTTTTTTTTAATACATAAAACACCAGTGAGAGATCGACATTTCACTGGGATTGTCGCTAATAAACACACAAATACGAGCAGTTTATGTCGGTGTTTATTGAGTGTTCCTGTTCTACCTTCTCGTTCATATGAATGATAAAACTTTTTTCTTAATCCAGAGAAATCAAGGAACAGTTTTGTCTGTTTACATGTTACATTAACTACTGAATTTATGTCTCGTTACAATTTTCTCATTTAATCGTCTGCTTTTATTCGGGGAATTAATTGGTAATTAAAGGAGATAGGGAAAATGGTGATAACACCTTTTTTTGTGGAACTCTTTGTTTTTTGGAAAAAAAAGGGATCAGGCGAAATTTTTCTATCTCCAATGAATTCCGGGATATTTAACGAAAAAAAGGATTTTTTCGGGGAAAAATGATTAAATTAAAAGAAAAATCAGTTATATTTTTTGATTGGGGATTTTCCAGGATTGTCCGGAATTTCCCAGGATTTTCCCAGATTTTTAAGGATTTTTCAAAATTAAACTCCGACAACTCTTCTTCGGCCCTATGATTTTTGAGAAATTGCTTAGATTTTCCAATTTGGAATTTTCTAGAATTTTTTGTAATTTCCAGAAATTTTCCAGGATTTTCTCAGAATAAAATTCGGGGGCTTTCTTTTGGCCACATTGCTTCTAAAAAATGACTTCTATTGCTGAACTTATAATTTTCCAAGATTTTTAAAAATAGACATTTTCCAGTTTTGTTAAAATTTTGAATGGATTTTTCAGGATTTTTTCAATTTTCCACTCCCGAGAAATCCCAAAATTTTCCAGGATTTTCCAGAATTTTCTCATATCAAATTGAGGCAACCTTCCTTTGTCCACATGTTTTCTAAAAAAATCAGTTATATTTCCCAATTTGCAATTTTCCAGAATTTTCTAGAATTTCCTCCGATTTTTCAGGATTTTCCCAAATCCAACTTCAAGAATTTCCCTTTGCCCACATGTTTTCTTCAAAAAATCAGTTTTATTTCCCAATTTGAAATTTTCCAGAATTTCTGAAATTTAGAGAATTTCCCCGAATTTTTCAGGATTTTCCCAAATCAAACTCCAAAAATTTCCCTTTACCCACATGTTTTCTTCAAAAAATCAGTTACATTTCCCAATTTAAAATTTTCCAGAATTTTTCCGGATTTCTCAAGATTTTTCCAAATCAAACTTCAAAAACCTTCTTTTGCCCACATATTTTCCAAAAAAAAATCAGTTATATTACCCAATTTGATATTTTCCACGATTTCCCAAGATTTTCCAAGATTTTTCAGAATTTTCCCAAATCAAATTCCAAAAATTTCCCTCTGCCCACACGTTTTCTTCAAAAAATCATTGATATTACCCAATTTTTGTATTTTCCACGATTTCCCAAGATTTTTCCAGAATCGTCTTTTTATCCTCATAAATCCATCTTTTTTTTCCTTCCACTTGTCTATCGCACGTCTCTCTCTCCCTTTCACTGCCGCATTGTGGATCAAATAGAACCAAAGGAGGTGGATTATTCCCGCAGGAGTATCTCGTACTCAATGGAGCACATAATATCAAAAGCCGGTGTGTGCATAAGCTCGCGCAATACACAGACCTGTCCAAAGTATACCAGTGGCGTTTATATTGAGTAGAGGCCGATTAATACATAAATCCTGATCTAGACAATCTCGATATATGCGAGCACTGGCGCCAGCTTCTACATTCTTCTATTTTAATAATTAAAAAAATAAAAAATAAATCACAAAAAAATCCATTGGTGAAGAAAAATTATTTAATTTGTTTGTGACACGCAAATTGCATTTGAAATTAATCACTTCGATGAATTTTCATTAATTCTTTTTTTTTTTGTTGCAGTGATTGCGTAATTGTGCTTTTTGATGTCGACGGATTGTGTCTTTTTTTGCCTTTTTTTTCTTCTTTTTCACTGAACAGAAGAATTAATTTACCAATTTTTCCGGACGTCAATTATTCGAATTTTTAGTTGAAAAAAAAAATTTATTATTTTTTTTTACGCTACGCCAGTTTATATTAATCAATTATCCTTTTCGTGGAGCTCCACAGCAGGATGCTTGTGTTTTCAGCGGATTTTTGCCCCAGGTGTGCAACAGAGCTTGATGAGATCTCGTGTGAAATGGAGAATGCACGAATTTTTAATAGATAGAAAAAAGTTTGAGGCAGAAGTAAAAAAAAAGGGTTTAACGAAGCGCAAAAAGGGATTAAAAGGGGGGGGGGGGGAGATGATTCCTTTTTTCATATAGCAGAAAAAAATTTCATCAACATTTTCATAAGACAATTGACACAATTCCCAATTAAATCATGAAAATTGATGAAAAAATGATTAATTATCAAAAAAAGTGTTTTTTGATGATTTCTCCCTTAATTTTCCTTCAAAATTAATTCCCAAAAAAAGAAATCGATCGGAAATCGTCTCAGTTTTCATTTCCACTTGGCTGCAATATGCTGCGACAAATAGAACTCGAGATATTACCAAAAAACTGAAAATAAAAGTGAATTTCTCATTTTTTTCTCAAAAAAAATAAATTAAATTTTAATTGAAAAAATGAAAAAAAAATAGAAAAATTGAACATGAAAATTAAATTTACCCCTTTTGATTCTCAAAAAAAAAAAAGAACTTCAATTCCACGTGAAGCAAACAAGAATACTTCAATGTTTGTAATCACTAAATTATACTCCATTGGAACCACTTGAATAAATCAAAACGTGGGCCGAAGTCTAATAACCGCTCGCCTATTAATAGAAATAACCCGAAGGCGTTCATGTACCTTTCGTATTCATTGATATCACTTGTACACATTTTTCAACATCCTTTATCCCCTGATTCTTCGACACCAAGAGAAAAAAAAATAAAAAATAAAAAAACTAGTCAATGACACTCTGCAAATATCAAAGAAAAGAATTTCATTCCCTCAGTAATCGACAAACACTGGCTTCTTCAGAAGCCGTTTACCTCGGCAACGCCTTCCCTCGAAACTTCAAATACAAAAGATAGAAAAAAAAATTGTAATAATAAATAAATAAAGAGAAAAAAGGAGGAGAAGGAGGGAAAAGAGGATGGAACAAAAAAAAACGAGGAACTCTCAGCTGTGTCAAGAAGTTGGGATTTACATTAACGTTTTACGATGTCAGGGGAGGATTGAGATGAAGCGAATTAAATGCAAATCTGTTTTAAACTGTGGGTGGATCAACGCCTCGAGGTTCTTATGAGAATTGTATTTTGTAGACTGAATTATCCCTCTCGTAATATAATCTCAATGTTAAAACGTTAAATTATGTAATTTTTTGCTTTTGCTGTTAGGAGGAACAATAAATTAAACATTGCATCTAAATTAAGAATTTAAATCCAGTTTTTTTTTATTTTCGGTTGTTTTTTTATTTTTTTTTATTGTTTTGATGAGTTTTGTTGAAAGGTGATTTTTGTGGAATTCTTTTTTGAAAGGGATCTTGGAAAGGAAGGGAGATATCGAGATTTTTGTGGAGACCTTTTTTGTAGGGGAGAGTGAGAGCTACAAAAAAGATATCTACAAAAATTTTGCTATCTCGCTTATTTTTCGAATGCCGTTATTGAGAAATTTTAATTAGAAGGTAGTCATAACTATTTGTCTCTCTCTCTATTTCATGCGTGTGATCAAGAAAAATCTGAGAAAAAATTGAGAAAATTCCCCAGTGTGTCTGCATGATTGTTGAATTTTTTCAAATTTTTTATATAAGAACTTTTCTCTTGAAAAAATTCTGAGAAAAATGAATTTAATAATGAGAAATTTTTGAAAAATATATAAGGATTTTTTTTCAGAGCGAAGGACTTTATGAAAAAATCTGGAAAAATTTGAAGAGATGCTCTAGCTTGTCTACATTATTGGTGAATTTTTCCAGATTTTTTTGTAGAGGTGCCTTTCCACGAAAAATTCTAGAAAAAAATCACTTTGATGAAAAGAAAAATTTTGAAACATATATAACAATTTTTTTCTGAGTGAAAGACTCTATGAAAAAATCTGAAAAAATTTCAAAAGATGCTCTGGTATGACTATATTTATGGTGAATTTTCTCAGATTTTTTCGTGGCGGTGCCTTTCCGGTAGAAATCCTGGAAGATAATAGTCTCAGCAAAATGATTTTCGCCAATTCGTAAGGAAATTAGTAACGTAAAAAAATCGAGAAAAAAAAATCATATTCACAAGTGGAAGATATGATTTTTCAATAGTTTAATCACTTTTTCGGTTAAATTAAAGCACATTTTCCCGAATTATCAGCAAATAATTGGAAACAAACCTACAAATTCTCATTATTTCCCTCTTTTATTGACCGAACTCTGGAATACTACCTTGAAGGAAAATAATTCCAACTTTTCAATTGAATTAACTACAAATAACCGAAGAAAAATCCTGAAATTGACAAGTTTAAAATTGCCGGAACAAATCGAATTTATTCATCCACTGTAATTCTACGTAAAAGTAAATAAAAAGAGTAAAATAATGAAATTAAAGGAAAAAAAAAACATTATTACCTCCCACTTATCTGCCAATATGGACATTGAGTGGGTTTGTGTTTTCGAATTGCACTTGAAGATGAAAAAAAAGAGAAGAGAAACGAATTTGCAGTGAAAATTTTAAGATTGAGAGAAGAGTCTTTTCACTTCCGCAAAGTGACAGAAATAGAGAAACTAATAAAATTAACGAGATAGATAGAACAATAAACTCGCCCACACTCCGTTCATTAAGATCATTATTAAAAAAAAAAAAAGATTATGGAGTAATATGTGTAATGGACTCGACTCATTTTTATTGAATTTATGAGATAATTATTCTTGTCTGAATGATTTAATGGGATTTATAAGAAAAAAAATATTAATATTGCCAATTAAATTTTTTTCACTCTGAATTTATCAACAAATTGTCGCAATTTACCAAAGGGAGCGGAAAATTTGCATTGGAAAATGCCATAAAACAATTGATTTGTCCAATAAATAGAAACTGCACAATTTTCCATTCATTCTAAAAAAAAAAATTCCAGAAAACTTCAATTTTATTTTGTCACTCATTTTTTTCTTACAAATATCTCGGAAACTAAGCGAGATAAAGCGATATTGCCTGAATTATTTTTTGTAGCTCTTGAAATTTTCTACAAAAATGTTCTAAAAGGGAAGAATCGCTCTATCTCGCTTATCTTTCACGAAATTCTAAAAAAAAACTGATAGAAAAAAATTGATTTTTTCGAAAAATTTCAGAAAATTATGAAAAAAAATCAGAAATTTATGAAAAAATTTCAGAAATTTAAAAAAAAAATTCAGAAATTTATAAAAAAACTTCAGAAATTTATTAAAAAAATTCAGAAATTCATAAAAACAATTCAGAAATTTATTTAAAAAATGCAGAAATTGAAAAAAAAATTTGCATTCTAAAAAAATAAAAAACATTTTTTTTTAATTATTTACAAATGCAGAAAATCTTCTTGCGTTAATTAAACTGGAGAGACAATTTTTCATTGGATTACATCTCAGTGCCACGTAAACCACTTAACCAGGATGTTTCTCCAAGTTTTTCTCGTCTCCAGCTTAAAAAACCAGTCAAACTCAGAAAAAAGTGTTTTTCCAGAATAATCAAGTGACTTATGAGATTTAAATTATTATTTTTGTTTGAAAAAAAATTAGTTTAAAAAAAAATGAGAGAAGTAACCTGTACTCTAATTATCGGTTTGTCATTGAATCGAAATAATTGGAATTTAACCACAATAATTTATCACTGCAGTACCATAAACTTCGTGCTTCATTTGTGCAAAATTATTCGTAGTCTTAGTTGATATACAGTACTTGCATTGGCCACAAGCGTGACATCCCCTTGCCATTGCTGTAAATTAAATTTAACGTCACCTCTCCTCTCTTTCTCTCTCTCACTCTTTTTTGCACTTTTTTTTCTTTCCTCTTCATCCACGGAATGGGTACTTCGTTTCGCTTTTTCTTGTGTGCAGTGTCAACCCACGCGAGGATCTTATACCACTTGGGAGCCATTGTCTACCCAGTAGTCACATGAATCTTCACTGGAAATTCAACGTTTTCTGCACGAGACACAGGATGAAGAAAAAGAAGGGCATCGATTTATATTTAATTTTTTTGAGATACATAAATTCATCAAAAAGGAGGGGATTCTCTTTTTCTCTCTAAAAAAAACAGATATTGCGAGATCTGGTCGAGCTTCGATAATCGATATCGAAATCCTGTCACGCCGCAATTTCATTGGTTGATCGGGAAATCCACGAGTTGCGCGGGATATTCAAAAGAACCGAATATTGTGTGTGGGTCATGTATGTCTGTTAGAAAGAACAATTTCGCATGAGTTTTTAATGATACGTGATTTGATTTTTTAGGTGAGATTTTTATTAAATACTCTATTATAATAATACCGATTTTGAAATAGAGAAAAATCATGTTTGATTATCCATGAGATTTTCATGAGAAATGAGAAAGAAATTCACATGTAATCACGACAAAATCAGAGCTATCCTCTCGTGGTACATTTGAGGTTTAATTACCTAAACGCAGATGAACAAAAAATAAATGTTTTGTATCAAAATATCGTGCATAATATGTTACATTTCTTCCCATTAACAGAAACAAGCATTTATGATTTAAAAAGAAGGATTTCCTTTTTAATTTTGAAAAATAATGACGCTTGAAAATATTCATGAATATTGATGTGCGTCATGATCTAGTATTTTAAAATCCTCATTCATTGTTTTGGATCAATTAAAAAGCGAAAAGATCCATTGCTCTTTGAAGATTTGAGTTTTTTGAAATTATTTTTATAATTTTAAAAGGATCTTGGAAACTAAGCGAGCTAGCCAAATTTTTGTGGAAATCTTTTTTGTAGAGAATTTTAAGAGCTACAAAAAAGGTTTCTACAAAAATTTCGTTATCTCGCTTAGTTTCCAAGATCCTTTCAAAAACCCGAATTCAAAGGGAAATAATTTCAACTTTTTAATTAAATTCACTCGAAATAACAGAAGAAACGTTTCTACAAGACACAAGATGAATAAAACATGCATGAATATTGATGTGCGTCTTGATCTAGTATTTTAAAATCCTCATTCATTGTTATGAATCAATTAAGAGGCGAAAGGCTCCATTGCTCCTTAGAAAATTCGAGTTTTTTTAGACTATTTTTATAATTTTAAAAGGATCTTGAAAACCGAGCAAGGTAGCCAAATTTTCGTAGAAACCTTTTTTGTAGAGAATTTCAAGAGCTACAAAAAAGCATTCCACAAAAATTTCGCTATCTCGCTTAGTTTCCGAGATCCTTTTAAGAAACCGAATTCAAAGGGAAATAATTTCAACTTTTCAATTAAATTCACTCGAAATAACAGAAGAAACGTTTCTGTGAGACACAAGATGAATAAAAAAAAGTGCTTTGATTTACATCCCATTTTTCTCTAGATTCATCAAGAAAGTACTTCTTTTGGGCGGAGGCACTGGAGATTTCCGCCTCAAAACTCCAAAAATTCCCCGACTCGTGTAAAAAATGAGAATTTATTTTAAACTCCTTATTCTCATGTTTAAGAGCGAATTTGGCGCTCCTCCAAGCCGCATTCCTGCGATCTTTCCAAAAAAAATCCAATGAAATCCAATGTTTTGTCTGTAAGATCTTTTAAATTCACTGCACTTTGCGTTTTCAAATTTTCCCGTAAAATTCGTATTAACAATTTGTTGAAAGGCGCAATTCTCTTCGCGCCAGTCAACGAATAAAGACTCCAAAAAAAAGAAGAAAAAAAAAGGAGCAGTTAACAACACGATGGGATTATATCCATTGGAGAATTGCCAAGAAGCAGAAAATACACGGTGTAACAATGCAATTGAGCTCGAAGACGTCATCGAACTCCAACAATTTCCGTATTATTCTCCACTAGTTTTCATTTCATTTCCCCCCCCCCCCTTTTTTATGATGGAATAAACTGTTCTGGACTAATATTCTCTAGTGCTGTCTTGGTCTCACTTCAATTTGCAGTTTTTCGCTCACGCGATTGGGGCAATTTCATTAATTTTATCAAAGATAACAAAAAAATTTTCATTTAAAAATGTTATTAAAAAAATTGGATTTTTACAATAAATAAAAACTGCAAAATTTTCAATTTTTTCAAGAATAATGAAAAAAATTGCATTTTTACAATAAATAAAAAATGCATAATTTTCAATTTTTTCCAAAATAATGAAAAAAAAATCGGGAAAAATTAATTTTTTTTAGTCACCAATTTTTTAAAAATATCATGGAAACTAAGCGAGATAGAGCGAATTTATCCCAAATCCATTTTTGCAGCTCTTGAAATTCTCTACAAAAATGTCTTTTAATGGGAAAATCGCTCTATCTCACTTAGATTCCGAAATATCCTTTAAAAAAAATTCTTAACGCAATAAAATCGATTTTTTTCTTAAAATTTTAGAAATTAACAGAAAAATTTCCCATAATTTTCCAGTTTTTTTTTCTTCAGAAAATTCAATGTTTTTGAAAAATAAAAAAGTATTCATTTTCATTATTCAAAACTGCTCTTAATAGTTCTAATGTGCTTTTTTACTGGTGTCTTGGTCTCACTTCAATTGCACTTTGTCGCTCGCACGATTGAGTTCGTTGGACCCCAGAAGACAATAGAAGAAAATGGAGAGAACTCAAGAATTTGTGGAATTGTTAAAGCAATTGTGCTATTATATTTTCTTCATTTTCTACTATTTTCTTTTACAATCATTTTTTTTCTCTTTCATATTCTTTTTCTATCGATTCTTATTATTCTGGTGAAGGGGATGCGTTTGTGCGATAAATGTTTATCGCGATTGCGGCGACCGTTTGTCTCTGCGGAATTATAAAAAAAAAGGAAAAAAGCGCGAGATAATGGGGAAGATTGGGGAATCGTTGGATTTATTGATGGAATGAAGGAAATCTTTACGATTTGAGAGAAAATGCCTTTTGACTTGAGGGGGAATTGAGAATTTTTATTTTACTTATTTTTTTGTCATTTTTTTCTTCTTTTTTTCAGTGAAGAATTCTCTCGATAATTGAAAAAATTCTAAAATTCCTGGGTTATATGAAGAGTTTCTCGAAAATGAGTGAGTTTAGGAAAAAATGTAAAGAGACCTTTTTTGTAGATCTCGAAATTCTCTACAAAAAAGGTTTCTTGGCATTTTTCGATAAATCTGATAATTCTCGAGATATTCTTCAAGAGAAGATAAAAAAAAAAATCAGTAATTTTTCATTCAAAGGATTAAATCCTGAAGAATTAATTCTCCTCGTTTCTAATTTTAATTAAATGCTCGAGCTCACTGTGAAGAATTCATTGAATCATTCAATCCTAAATCACGAGTTTTTTCACGTCTGCAGGAGTGCGTAATGATTAGTGCGGTGCACATCAAATAAACATCATTAAACAACTTTCGTATCGTTTTAAAATTATAATTTTGTCGCAGTCGGGGGATTTCACTCGGCGGGATATCCCTGCAGCCTTAGAGTATTAATCGTGGCTATTTGAACCAATGGAAAACACGATGAATTGATTCGTTTAAACTACTTGGATTATTTTCTCCTATTTATTGATCTGAAAATCAGATTTATTATAGAGGAAAATTGAGGTAAAATAGATATTCTATTAAAACGAGTTGAGATTGATCTTTTCTGATGATTCCGTTGGAAAGATGAGAGAATTTCCAGTGGAAAACATGAGTCAGAACTATTTTTTTTATTAATTTTTTGAAAATTCTAATTTTCTGAAAAGTTCAATTTTTTGGAAATTCAATTTTTTTTTCATTTTTTCGAGGATATCTCTGGTGCTATTAATCGTAGCGACTTGAAGTCAGTCTTAAATGGAAGGTGGCATCATTTCCCATCAATTTATGTGATTTTGAGAAAAAAAATATAAATTTTTTGAGATACTCATGGGCCATTTTGTAGAGAAGTATCGTTTACCCTAAAAATCCCTGAAAATCGATCATTTTTTTCTTCAAAGCCACATAAATTAATGGCAGATGATCTCATTAATGAAAAAATTAGGATTTTTAATTTTTTTCAAAAGTTTGGAGCTCCAATTTGCCCTTAAAAGAATGGTATTCCTCCAAAAAACATAATAAAATTAGATTTTTCTAAAAATTCTTGAAAAATTTGTTTTTTATCTCAAATTTACTCAACTTTCCAATGAAATCATCAGAAAATGAAAAATTTCCAATTTTCAATGAAAAACATCAATGAAAAAACTTATCTCCAATATTCCCACTGATTTTCTATTATTTCCACAACTCCAAAACATCAAAACTAAAATATACCACTTTTTCCCAATTCAAATGTGATTTATTACCTTGCACCAACGACGACCTGTTGTCTGGCAACATCAAACAGCAATTGAGAGTACGTTGTCACGCTTTCCTCATGAAACAGGCTGCTTCTCTCTGCTAGATCTGTAAAAAAAAATCAAAATATCCTCAATTAATCCAAATAATCCTAAAATTCCAAATGAAGGAGTAAAACTCCTAACCCTAATTATTGAGGATAATCCTGAATTTCATTGAATCCACAATATTTATCAGCCTGAAACCAACAAAATGTTTATGCAACTCCATAAAAAAAATAAAAAAATTGAACCCGACAAACCAGAATCCTTATAACTTAAGAAAAAAAAAAAGTTATATCTCTGCCTCAATAAAGCCACACAACCCCTTCCTTCCCCTCTCCCCCCTCTTTCCCTCCTCCATAAGAACCCTCCTCCCAGGGTTTTTATCTGACACAGTTGGGAATATTCACTAGTGCCTTGGTTATGGCTTTTCTCATTCTCCTTTCGACAAAGCCTCCCTCCCCCCTCCCCCTCCCCCCAAACACAACACAGCGATATACAAAATGCTTGCTTTACTGCCGCGTTAAAATGTCTCCGGGGTGTGAGTGAGAAAGAGAGAGAGAGAGAGAAAGAGAGGATGGACCGGCGAAGAGGAGAGGCAGAAAAATGAATAATAATAAATGGAAAAGAAGAGAGATAAAAGAAGTAAAAGAAGAAGAAGAGGAAGAGAGGAGAGCTTTTCTTCAGCGAGAAAATATCCCCTTTGCCATACTCGTTCTACAGAGCACATATATTACCCCCCCCCCCCCCTCCCCTCCCCCTCCTTTTGCGAATTTCATGCGAGAAAGAGACACACACACACACACATGGGGCACCGGTAACGAGTACTCGGCTAAAACTGCTGGAGAAAGAGGGAGAGAAAAAGAGGGGGGAGGGGAGGGAGAGGGAGAGAGAGGGGGGGGGGGGGGAGAGAGAGAGAAAGATTTTACTCGTAAAGCAGAGGCATCGATTCCTCTCTCGTCTCCAAGCCATGTTAGAACCTGGGTTTTTTGTTTAGAGGGAGGGGGGGGGGGGGGAGGGGAAGGGAAATTTACCACCAGAACATCCATACATGCTTGGCACGTATCAATTCTACCAACTAACGACCAGCGACTTGTTCTACCTCTGTTTTCTTGGGTCTAGGAAGTTTTCCTTTTTGCTTTGGTTTTTGCTTTTTTTTTGCACATTTTTTACTGTTGTCTCGCTGATGGTCGCGGAATGAATGCGGTGAGTTGAGAGCTCTTTCCCGGTAAACGTCAACTTCCCTTTGATTCATGGTTTTTCATTGGTGGAAAGAGGGGGAGGGGAAGAGACGATGTATGGAGTTTTCCCAGGAATTGTGAGGTTCTTTTATGGGTTTTATGAAATATTCAGGAGTCGACTGCATTTGTTAAGAAGTTTTCATTTTTATGGTTTTTATATACAGTACAGGGAAATTGATTTTGGAAAGTCGAATATTGAGAAATTACAGTGGAATTCCCCTATATTTGACGCGGATGTCCAGGACCATTCTCTGTATTTGACACATTTTTTCTTGTCTCCATCACATTACACTCGTATGTCATATATTACATTCCATGTCTCATATGCGCAGGTCTGCGCATTTAAATGCGCGGTGAACATAGATATGCTCTGAAAATTCAAATATTCAAATATTCCCGCCTAAATGCTTTTTTTTTATTGGTTATTCTAGCAGTCACCATAAATCGTAGTGGGAGACAGGATTGTCAAAGTTAGAGAGCAAATTCAGTCAAATTTAAGGGGTGGTCAAAAATAGGGGAGTCAAGTATAGAGAGATTCCTTTATATTTGACTCGACAGTTCGGAATCATTCTCTATATTTGACACTTGATTATGCAAAAAATCATAGTTAGAGAGAGGATGGTCAAAGATAGAGGGTGAATTCGGTCAAATGTAAGAGGTGGTCAAAGGTAGAAAAGTCAAGTATAGAGAAATTCCTTTATCTTTGACTCGTTAGTCCGGAATCATTCTCTATATTTGACACGTGATTTTGCAAGAATTATAGTGAGAGTGGGGATAGTCAAAGATAGAGGGTGAATTCAGTCAAAGATAAGGGGCGGTCGGAGGTAGAAAAGTCAAGTATAGAGGAATTCCTTCATATTTGACTCGTTAGTCCGGAATCATTCTCTATATTTGACACGTGTTTTTGTAAAAATCATAGTGAGAGAGGGGATAGTCAAAGATAGAGGGTGAATTCAGTCAAATATAAGGGAAGGTTAAGAATAGAAGACTCAAACATGTAAAAATTCCCTTATATTTGACTCATCAGTCCAAGATCATTCTCTATATTTGACGCATGCTTTCGCATAAATCGTAGTGGCAAACGAAATAGTCAAATATAGAGGAATCCCACTGTATTTGTGGAAAAAAATTCGTGAGGAATGAGGCACTAGAATTCTTGGCAGCTGGAATAGAGGAATAACTCAATGTTGCGGCAATGAGATAAATTACCTTGGAAAATTATATATCCAATTAAAACAATGTTACATAATTGGAATGTCAAACAAATCGTATTGAGCACGGCCTTCTGGCATAATCGATGAGGCTTTGAGTATTAGCTTGATTAGCCAGTTGTAAATAAATATTTTTATTATTTCTTTTTATTTTCTAGTTTTTCTTTTTTCCTCAGATTTTTTACATTTCTCAGAAACACATCAGTTTTTTGAGAATATCTCAGAAAATAAGCGAGATAGCGAATTTTTTGAAGAGACCTTTTTTGTAGTCCTTGAAGTTTTCTACAAAAAAGGATTGATGTGAAATCGCTCTATCTCGCTTGGTTTCCCAGATCCTTTCAAAAAACTAGCGATAAAATAAAATCATTTTTTCTGGAAAATTTAATTTTTTTTTTTGCAGAAAAGGGAATATTTTGGGGAAAATTCTATTTTATTAATCTGCCACCAATTTTTTCCTCTCAGAATTTTTATCGATAATTAAACTCACTTGTCGGAATAATAAAAAAAGAGATTGAAGAAGAAGCGCCTTATCTTGAAAGTGGACCCGGTTTCAGAAAATTTTCGGCAGCTCAAAGGTAAAACTTATCACAACTACTTTCGTATTCACCTTTTTTTCCTCTCATTTCCTCTTTTTTTTCATTCAATTTTTTTTCGTCGAGTTAATTTGCGAGATTTTTCTAGAACGATAATCCGAAAATGATCGATCACCTCTTATCGTCAGATTTTGCGCAATGGAATAAAAAAAAATGTTTATTTCCTTTAACAGAGATTATGAAGTGCTCGGTGGTCCGTAAATTATGATATAATTGGATTAAGAGAGTTCTTTTTAACTTTCTAAACACTCGTGGATTTCGTTAGAATTCTTGACGATCGTTTTTTTCCTCAATTATCTCGGAAAATACGCGAGATAGAGAATTTTTGGTTGTTTCCTTTTTAGTAGGTCTTGTTTTCCTCTAAAAGAGAGGTGATCACCAAAAATTCTCTATCCCACACACATTCCGAATTATTAAAAAAAAAAACTGAGAAATTAACTCTCCTTTCAAGAATTTGAAATTTTTTGAAATAAATTTATTGAATTTCGTTATCATTTTTGAAAAATATCTCGGAAACTAAGCGAGATAGCGAATTTTTCGAAGAAACCTTTTTTGAAGCCCTTGAAATTTTCTACAAAAAAGGATTGATGTAAAATCGCTCTATCTCGCTTAGTTTACGAGATCCTTTCAAAAAACTGAAAACAAAATTTGACAAATTTATTTAAAAACGTAAAAAACGTCATTTTTTTCTCAATTTTTCACCAAAAATCGTGAAAAATCATCAATAAAAATTGAAAATTGTCTTTCAAAAAATTTGTCCACCATTAACTAAAGTCTATTTTAACATTTCCATGTAAATCCTAAATATTTCTTTATTTTTGTCTCTCGCCACATCCATTTCTTTTATTTTTTTCCATCAAATGTTTATTTTTACATGCCTGGAAATGCGCGTCGTGCCGTCTGTGGGGATTGCATTGAGACCAATCTGGCGAGTGCCCGAAGAAGAAATAATAATAATAATAATGATGAAAAAAAAGAAGCTACGAATGCGTGAAAGAGAGGCAAGAGGAAAAAAATAAGAAGGAATATATTATTTTAAACGAGATTAGACACCGCCAGAGGCGCAATGAGACGACGAGAGCTGACGAGGCGTATCAAGCTTCTAGGAAGCTTCCTCTGGATTAGATTAGATCCCCTCTCCCCCTCCTCCCTCCTCTCTCTCACCTATATTAAAAACTATTTCACAACACACTGTTACAACATTACTTCTGCCTCTACAAATAATGAATACTATCTAAATGATAAAACGTAAAATGTGCCGGAGATAAGCGGTGAATGTGTCTTGAGAGCGAGGAATCATTTTTATTAGTTTTTTTTTTGCTCTCTTAAGGTAGTATCATAGAGTGGGGTCGATAAAACAGAAAAAATGAGGATTTGTAGGTTTGTTTCCAATTAATTGCTGATAATTCGGGGAAAATGTGATTAAACTATTCGAAAATCGTATCTTCAACTTGTGAATATGATTTTTTTTCTCGATTTTTCTACGTTACTAATTTCCTCACGAATTGGCGAAAATCATTTTGCTGAGACTATTATCTTCCAGAATTTCTATCGGAAAGGCACCTCTACGAAAAAATCTGAGAAAATTCACCATGAATATAGACATGCCAGAGCATCTCTTGAAATTTTTTCAGATTTTTTCATAGAGTCTTTCACTCAGAAAAAAATTGCTATATATGTTTCAAAATTTTTCTTTTATCAAAGTGATTTTTTTCTAGAATTTTTCGTGGAAAGGCACCTCTACAAAAAAATCTGGAAAAATTCACCAATGATGTAGACATGCCAGAGCATCTTTTCAAATTTTTCCAGATTTTTTCATAAAGTCCTTCGCTCTGAAAAAAATTCCTTATACATTTTCCAAAAATTTCTCATTATTAAATTCATTTTTCCCAGAATTCTTTCAGAGAAAAGTTCTTATATAAAAAATTTGAAAAAATTCAACAATCATGCAGACACACTGGGGAATTTACTCAATTTTTTCTCAGATTTTTCTGGATCACACGCATGAAATAGAGAGAGAGGCAAATAGTTACGACTACCTTCTAATTAAAATTTCTCAATAACTATACGGTGAATTGAATATTATTTTCTTCTATTATTTAGTTAAAATGCTGTTCTCTTCGCCAATTGTTTTTAAATAATGGGTCAACTGTGTGGTTTTTTGGTAATTTCGTTATTTCTGTTCGATTTAGGGCGTTTCATCCCCACCATCGGTATTTTCAGTAACTTTGATAATTCATATCTCATTGCACGAACAAAAATTATGAAAAAATCCAGAAAAATGTAAAAAAATATCGTCTTTGATACGGCATTAAAAAAATAAGGGGTCAACTGTACTCGAGTTCGCTGGAATACTACCTCAACAAAACATAGGAAATACATGTAATTGTGTAAAAGCGGAAAATTTAGAACGTGACAATGAGGAGAGACATTTTGCTGTAGAAGAGACTAAGTATCCTAGACGTTAATCGACGTGAGATTGTGGGAGGATTTCTTTGCCACCTACGTTGGTCCTCGTGTAATTGAATACGAAAAAGGGGGGAAAAAAAAGAAGGGACAAGCCCAATGAGCTAAACTCGTGTTTATTCTCTATTTCTTCGGTTACACTGAGTTAATGCCTTTATTTATCACTCCCTCGTGTCTTCAGAGGATGAGAAAAGAGGAGAGAGAGAAAAAAAAGTGTTAGAATTTTTTTCTTGTGTAAAAATGACATGAGGAAATTTGTTTATTATTAATATCTTGAAAAGCGTTGGATTTAAGAAAATTTGGTCAAGAGACATATTTTGTAGAAAATTTCATTCTCTACAAAAAAAAACTGCGAAAAAAGATTTGTGTAAAATCGCATTATCTCGTTTAGTTTCCCAGATATTCTAAAAAAAAACTATTTAAAATTGATTTGTCTGAAAAATTCAGTAATTTCCATTTAATTCTTCTCCAAAAAACCTTTAAAAATTCACTTTAAAAAAAAAGGCTCATCCAAATGAAGTCACAAAGAACCGTATTACGAGAGAATTACAGTCTTAAACCGTAGGATTTTGGAGTATCGAGTTGCAAAACTCATGCGGATGTTCAAACCCCTCCAAAAAAAAGTGCAAAAAAAAAAGCGAAAAAAAAATCCACTCAAGAACAGCTAAAAAATTACACAAACAGCCCAGCGTCCTTGCAAAAACGTTTCATCTACAGTTATGTATTTAAAGTCACGCTTCGTCAATTCCCTCATCACACGCAAGCCCTCATTTCAATCACTTTCCCCCTCCCCTCTTTTTTTTCATTCAATTTTACAAATATAATTGCAATAAATTACAAAAAAAAAAAAATAATAATAATAGTATTTATTGCATGAGTCAGACTCATTGCAGTATTCTTTACAGTATTTCAATAAAACCGCGTATTCATTCACATATTCTTCTGAATGACCGCGAAAAACTCCTCACAATTAAAAATAATTGGCGCTAATTTCGCCCGCAAAAATGCCCCCCCCCCTCCACAAAAAATCGCCACTTCAACAATAAAAAAATCCTTAAAAAAAAATTGATTAATCAATTCCTCGATAATTTGTATCAATAACAAACTCCTAATTGCTCTAGAATTTCATCCCCGTGACACGTAAAATCCTCGTGACTCCCCCCCTCCCCCCCCCCCCCGCAAGATCCTCAAACACCGATAAAACACAACACACAACTCCATAATAATAAATAAATAAATAAATATAAAAAAGAAATGAAAAAAAAAAACATTTTATTTCTCTTCACGAAGGCCGCGCAGATGAATCGGATGAGTGCAATCATGCTTTCATGAGAAAAAGAGAGAATAAGAGAGAAAAGGAGAGGGAGAGAGATGAAAAAAAAGTGCAGAGAGCCGACATCGTCTGGGCAAGGACGTTGCATCGACTACTCCTCTTTCTCTCCCCTTTTATTTCATTTTCTTTCATTTTTTCTTCATTTTTTTAAAGTTTTTTTTTCCTTTTTTTTTGCTGCACTCTTGAGGAGCTGAGCTTGCCTGTGGCAAAACTCCTCTTTCGCCTTGCACGCAACTCTGACTCCCTTATATGCCCGAGATATACACTTCTTTATTTTTCTTTTTATCTCTCTCTTTCTTTTCCTTCTTACTTGGACTCAGTTACTCCATTATCTCGTCTCTTCCCTTTGGCAGAAGAAAACGATTCACCGAAGGTAGTCCAGGGCATATAAGTATGCATCGGACGGCACAGGCTCCAGTTAGCATAACCTGATCTCTCTGAAGAAATCCTGTGGGCCAACGTATACCCCCTTTACCCCCACCTCCTCCTCCCCCTCATCGCCTACTTCTTTGCTTTTTTATTCGTGCAGGATAAAAGGCGAGGAAAAGAGATGGATGGGAGACGAAGGCTTTCGGGGAATCGAAGAAATGGAAATATTCAATGGTTTTTTTTTTTTTTAATATTTAATGCAATAAATAAAAAAAATATCGTGACGATGAAAAGTTTGAGGGCTTATCTTAAGGGGATCTCGGGAAATAATGGGTTTAGGGGAAAATGTCAGGAGACCTTTTTTGTAGAGGAGATCGAGACCTACCAAAAGGGGTTCGTGGAAAATTTTCGTAGAGTGGACGGTTTCAAAGATATTTGAGGAAAAGTAATGAGTGAGGGAGTTTTAGTTGAAAATATGAAGTTTTTGAAGGATTTTATGCTAGAATCAGTTTTTCGGGATTATCTTTGAGGCGAATGGGTTTAAGAAAAAATGCCAAGTGACCTTTTTTGTGGGAAATTTAATTCTCTACAAAAAAGGTCTCTTGGTAAATTCTCGTGAAACCAATGGCCTTTTGGATACCTTTAAAATAATGAAATTGGTATCAAAATAATAGAAAATCCCTGAAATAATCATGTGGGGAGATTCTCCTAAGCGTATCTTTGGAGCGAGTAGTTTTAGGAGAAAATGTCAGGAGATCTTTTTTGTGGGAAATTAAATTCTCTACAAAAAAGGTTTCTTAAGTTTTCCCTCCAAATCCAGTAGTTTCTGAGATAATTAAGGTGGAATCTGCGAGAAATTTTGTGACTTTCGATTTGTTTTTATCATGGATTGTTTTTTATTTCTGATTAATTAATCAGTGAAATTGAATAATCGATTGGATAATTATTTAATTGGATTTGGAATAAAGTGTTAAGAGGCATTAATCACCCATCGCCTCATCTGAATGATCAAATTATGCAAGAATCTTGAAAATTCCATTCTCCCAAATCTCTGGAATTAAAATTGCACAATTTCTAATCCCTAAATTCTAAATTATTTGAGGAAAAAAAAATAATAAAAAAGAAACCGGTTCATCCGATTATTCCGGAACATTCCACCGAAAAAAATACAAAGCAACCCACTATTTTTCAATTCACAAGTTCTTTCTCAATGGCAGTGAAACAAGATTTCAAAGGACAAGAAAAAAAAAGTAGAATAAAGAAAATAAGAAATAATTATGAGATGCTCATTGTTTCGTTTTACGAATGGTCCGGTTTCGTCGAACGTGACTGCCTTACGACTACGTTTGCAAAAAAAGAAAAAGAGTTGTTTGAAGCATGGTGAGGCACATTGGTGACGACAATGCCAGTGTATCAGTACAGTATAAAAAAGGAGGAGAAAAAAAAGAGGAAAAAAAATACTGGCAGTGAAACACAGAGAAGAATTGAAGAAACACAAAAAAAAGAGAATTAGAGGGAAACACAAGAAGAAGTTTGTACGTGGAGTAACGCAGTTCTTCATTGATCTTGAATCGAGATCAATCGCTGATGTTTTTTTCCTGCAAATTCATTGAATTAACAGAAGGAATTTTGAAAAAATTGTATTTCAAGGGGGGAAATGGATGTTAAGGTAGTATACCAGGGTACGGTCGATAAAACAGAAAAAATGAGGATTCGTAGGTTAATTTCCAATTAATTGCTGATAATTCGGGGGAAATGTGCTTTAATTTACCCGAAAAAAGTGATTAAACTATTCGAAAATCATATCTTCAACCTGTGAATATGATTTTTTTTCTCGATTTTTTTGCGTTACCAATTTCCTCACGAATTGCCGAAAATCATTTTGCTGAATCTATTATCTTCCAGAATTTCTATCGGAATAGCACCTCTACGAAAAAATCTGAGAAAATTCACCATAAGTATAGACATGCCAGAGCATCTCTTGAAATTTTTTCAGATTTTTTCATAGAGTCTTTCACTCAGAAAAAAATTGTTATATATGTTTCAAAATTTTTCTCTTTATCAAAGTGATTTTTTTCTAGAATTTTTCGTGAAAAGGCACTTCTATAAAAAAATCTGGAAAAATTCACCAATGATGTAGACATGCCAGAGCATCTCTTCAAATTTTTCCAGATTTTTTCATAAAGTCCTTCGGTCTGAAAAAAATACTTATATATTTTCCAAAAATTTCTCATTATTCAATTCATTTTTCCCAGAATTTTTCCAGAGAAAAGTTCTTATATAAAAAATTTGAAAAACTTCAACAATCATGCAGACACACTGGGGAATTTACTCAATTTTTTCTCAGATTTTTCTGGATCACACGCATGAGATAGAGAGAGAGGCAAATAGTTACGACTACCTTCTAATTAAAATTTCTCAATAACTATACGGTGAATTGAATATTTTTTTCTTGTATTATTTAGTTGAAATGCTCTTCTATTCACCAATTGTTTTTAAATAATGGGTCAACTGTGTGGTTTTTTGAGTAATTTCGTTATTTCTGTCCGATTTAGGTCGTTTCATCCCCATCGACGCTATTTTCAGTACCTTTGATAATTCATATTTCATAAACTGCACGGACAAAAATTATGAAAAAATCCAGGAAAATGTAAAAAAAATATCATTTTTGATGTGGCATCAAAAAAATAAGGGGTTAACCGATCGATTTTTATTTTGGAGTAAAGAAATTGATGAGGAAATCGTAAAAAAAATCAGGCAGATAGAGTATAGCATGTCCAAATTCTCGGGTAATTTTTTACAATTTTCCTGGTAAACCCCATCACCTCTAAAAAAATTATGTAATTTCTTTTTCCCTGAAATAGAAAATATTAAAGACATAAATGATGAAAAAAAAAGTGTATAAAACGCTCTCTGCGTGACGCGAGAGGTTTATCCTTCTTTACTTCCTCTTTGTTATTACTTCCCTCACAATTCATCCTCAATCCTCTTTTCACCTGATCTGGGCGGTTTGAGGGGTTTATTCCATCCCATAAATGTCGTGCGTGACGCTAATGATTCTCTTTGAGATCACGCGTTTCATTCTTAGTTATCTGGATTGGATTCTTCTCCATTTATCCTTTAATTTCGGTAATAATGTTGTGATCCTTGATTATCACTCGAAATCCGATGTTTTATGATAAATTGAGTGATTGCATCAGAAAAATCGGGAAATTTCACCCCAGAAAAGTGTATTAAGCAATCCTTTTCCTCTCAACGTCTCTCGAATGCTAAAAAATTGTCAAAAAATTGATAATTTCTATTTTTTCAATTATCTCGAAAAGTAATGGTCCAAAATCGATTGCATTATACCATTTTCCGAGCTCAAATTTCCCGTTCTTTCCATTGAAATCATCAAAATCCAAAAATTCCCCCAATGATTTCCCTTTTTCCCTTCAATTTCAATTGAAATTCAATTTTTTTTTTGCCATTTCCACAATAATTCGAAGTTTCAAGTGCATTCTCGTAAAGTCTAGAAGGAAAAAACTCCTCTGTACGTGAAGTGCATTCTTAGGCTGGAAAGTGGAGAGGCTTCAGCAGCCTCTTCCATATGTCGTTGGACAGGTCTTCGACCCTAATGGGCGAATGGCTCTCTCTGTACACACACGGTTGGTACATGAGGGAAGTAAGAAAAACCAGTGAGTGAGTTTCTTGCCATATATATATATATATATATATGATGAAACGAGGTAGACGATGAGAGGAGACACGATGAAGAAACAAGAGGAAACTAACTAGAATGAGACAAAGTTATTCTCTGCATTTCGTGATTGAGATGCGGGCAATTTTTTGTCTTTGCGAGTGGCGAGACGTATAGCTATACAGTGTGTATGTGTACGGGGGCAGATTTGTCGCGCCATTCGATGCCACTGAGCCTTGCAACAACTGACCATTGAAAGTCGAATCAAGGACGTGCTCATGTTGTGCCACGACAGAATCGATTCAATGTTTGTTTCCTTTTTTTTCCTCTCATTTTGCGTTTTTTTTTTTTTGGTGGTACTCAGGGTCATTCGAGGGGAGGGGGAGGGGGTATTGAAAGGGAGAATTTCGTGCATTTGTCGAAGAGACACATGACTGCATTATTGTTGCTTAATTACGAGGGAAAAATGTAAAACACAAGGCAATTTTTTATTTTAGTGTTTTTTTTTCGAAAATGTGTCGGAAAATGATGGAGATACGCCCTTTTTATTCTGAGGTGGTTTTGTAAAGAATTTTGGGAGGAGTGAGGCAAAATCGCTCTATCTCGCTTAGTTTCTGACTGAATTTTAACCAAATCAATAATTATGCATGTTCTCATGCGTCAGCATTTTTCAAAATTAAAAAGAAAAAAAAAAAAAAAAATTATTTTTTAAAGGATAAATGGTTGTTCACTCTTTTTATCATTTGCTTCACTTTTACGGCTGATGAAGTAATTTCTTCAATCATCATGATAATCACATTTAGCAGGTATTATAGTTCATTCTCTCAATAAAAAAAAAAAAAAAAAAAAAAAAATAGTTCATTCTGAAAAATTCTACTGCTTGTATCATTGAGTCCAAACTCTTCTGCATATCGTTGATGGGATCCTCTAGTCCTATATATGGACGACAAAACATTTTTGAAGAATCCTTAATCTCATAGCCAATCATATCCATCCATGTTTCTGTTAATGGTGAGAAATGTAACATATTATGCACGATATTTTGATACAAAACATTTATTTTTTGTTCATCTGCGTTTAGGTAATTAAACCTCAAATGTACCGGGAGAGGATAGCTCTGATTTTGTCGTGGTTACATGTGAATTTCTTTCTCATTTCTCATGAAAAATCTCATGGATAATCAAACATGATTTTTCTCTATTTCAAAATCGGTATTATTATGATAGAGTATTTAATAAAAATCTCATCTAAAAAGTCAAATCACGTATCATTAAAAACTCATGCGAAATTGTTCTTTCTAACAGACATACATGACCCACACACAATATTCGGTTCTTTTGAATGTCCCGCGCAACTCGTGGATTTCCCGATCAACCAATGAAATTGCGGCGTGACAGAATTTCGATATCGATTATCGAAGCTCGACCAAATCTCGCAATGTCTGTTTTTTTAGAAAGAAAATACCTCAATAAATAACGGAAATGGGCCCTTTTAACCCCAATAAAGGTCTCAAACGTCTCTCCCCCCCCCCCCCCTTTTTTTTATATAAGTTATCAGGGAAATCCGCAGAAGCAATGGTCTTCAGGCACTTCCCCCTTTTTTTGGGCAGAATGACCTTGAGGGGACGTGAGAAAAAGGGTTATATTGAGATAGGGGTAAATAAAAGCGATTCATCCTCTGAATAAAGAAGCCTCCAAGAGGAGGAGCCCCCCCTCTCCCTCTTCTTCTTGCGGATTGACGCGATAATTGGATCGGCTAATTGCCGGATTCTGGAGGGCGAAATCCTCGAGAGAAAAGTACTCGACTATCTGCTGAGATAAACTGGGGGAATACGGATACCTATTTGGTAGAAAGAAGAAGAAAAAAAAGGCGCAGATAAAGGAGAAGATGTGGAAAGAATGAAAAAGTTCTCAATTTACGTTTCTGTATATCACCAATTGGATTGACGTGATAATTGGGATCTTCTTGGGTTATTTCGTAGCCTTAATTACTGGATTCTCCCTGGGTTATATCCCCAAAAATACGTGTTTTTTTTCAGGAGTAAAAAAAAGGAGAATGAAGGAAGAAATAATGGGGAGGGAGAGGGGGGAAGAATAAAAAAAAGGGGAAGAGGCAAAAGAAGCCATTGACCTTCGTGGAGTTGGGTTTCAGAATATACGAGAGAATATTGCTTGAGGGAATTTTTATACCGCAATTGGATTGTGAGAAGATTATTACATTTTAGGATAATTGGTGGATGTAATTGTTTTGTTTTGTAAATTATGTGAGAAGGATTAAATAATTTCATGTAATTATTTTAAATTAAAAGAAATTTATATTCTACAATATTCCGCCTTTTTTTTATTGATAAAACTGAGATTTTTCTCGGATGTTTCATTGATTTAATTGAAAAAGAAAAATTAGAAATCTGTTATTCTAAAGGGATCTCGAAAACCGTTGGAGTTAGGAAAATTTCCCAAGAGACCTTTTATGTAGAAAATTAAATTCTCCACAAAAAAGGTCTCTTCATAATTTCTCTTAAATTCACTCGCCTAAAAGATATTCATTCTGGAAAGTGAAACCAAATATTTTCTCACATAATCTCTCGAATCGAAAATATAAATATCAAATGACGCGAATAAAGAATATATATAAACTGCAAGAAATATTTTCCCATTGTTTTTTTATCGCAAAAAGCCATCATCCCAAAGCACTCGTTGGCCAAACAAAAGGCCCTCTCCAAACGAAAATGAATAAAAAAAAAGGAAATATTCTGCATACGGGTAGATCTTGAACATCTTTTTTTCAGCTTCAAATAATGAAAAAAAACAATGAAAAAAAAAAAAAAAAAGTGCAGCCTCCATGATCTGGTCACGCCCTTCTACTTCGAGGATATATTCTTCACTTCTTAAGAACACGTTTTTCGACACCCACTGAAGCAACCCCCTCCCTCCCCCTTAAAAAAAAAAAAAAACAGTAACGAGGCAGGAGAAACCGTAGCGAAGAATTTATTTACGGTTTGTTGAAAACTTTTTTGATCTTCATCAAAATAAATTCTCCTTGCAAATAGGCGTGCGAGACACAAAAAAGACGAGTTGCTTCTTCACAGTGGCGCGTTAAAAAAAAAGATTTCATTTTCGTGTCTGTAAAAAAATGAATATGTAAAAATAGACAGCATCTTTTTTTTATCTTTTCTCTCTTTTCTTAAACTTGGTAGCCCATTTTGAACTCATAAACGAGGGTTGATTTTATGGTGATTTTATAGCAAAACGACTTAACCACTGGAATTCCGTATAAGGTGTACGTGAGAAGTATGAGCAAGTTGAGTTCCTCGGTTTCTTCCACATTTGGTAGTGTCTCGAGGGAACAATATTTATTTTAAACATTTTTTTTTTCTGGAAAAACAATTTAATTGAGTTGAATTTTAATTCGGCGGGATGTTCTAGTTTTTTGGGGAATAACTCGGAAATTATTGAATTTAGGAAATTTTATGAAGATATCTTTTTTTTAGGGGATCGAATTTGCCACAAAAAAGGTCTGAATGTTAATCCTCGTAAATCTTCTGGTTTACGAGATATTCGCGAAGAAAAACCATCAAATTGCCATTTGCCGAATTTTCTTGAATTTTCCATTTTGTCCTTTTAAATTAAAAAAAATGTGCAAGTGACTAAAACAAGTGAAACTATCAAATTGCGATATCTCGAATTTGATGCGAGATATCGCATCGATTAATCGAAATTTGGACTTTCCTCAAATTCAAATAGATGATTTCTCCAAAACTAAAACATGTGAATCGAATTTTCGATTAATCCAAAATTCGATTAATCGAATTTTGACATCGATTAATCGATATTCGAAAATCATCGATCAGAAAATTCTTTCTCAAACCAAAACAGAAAAACACGTGCAATGGAATTATCGAATAATATTCGATATCTCGAATTTACTGCGATATATCGAATCGATTAATCGATATTTGAAAATGATCGATCTGACGATTGCTCTCAAACCAAAACAGAAAAACACGTGCAATGGAGATATCGAAGAATATTCGATATCTCGAACTTAAATCGATATAACACTTCGATTAATCGATATTTGAAAATGATCGATCCAAAAAATCTTTATAAAACCGAAACAGAAAAACACGCGCAACAGCAATATATAAAAAAAATAATCGACATCTCGAACTTAAATCGATTAAACACTTCGATTAATCGATATTTAAAAATGATCGATCGGAAATTACGTTGAAAAATATGAACGTTTTTCTCAGAACTGTTTATCGCATCGCGCGCATTCAATTCCGCGTCTTCCTTTTATAAACAAACACAACCCATCAAGAGAAACGCATTGGAACTTCCGGCACGCGGAAAGCGTTTCCGTGAAGTCACGCGTGTAAATTCTCAGAAATTTAACAATTGCAGGAACACAAACGTTTTGTATTTATTTCAATTAATTTTGATGAGGAGAAAAGAGGTTGAAACTGTAAACTTTCATATATTATGGCCTTTAAATTAAACGATTCGTTCAAAATAATGAGCGGGAATATTCAGTTTTAGCGGGAACAATTTGAATTTATGAAAAAGGCAACTAAGCCACGTGTTTCGCTCGATACAGAGCGTTGGAGGAATGAAGGAAGAAAGGTGGAATAGAAAATTGCTGAACAGTAAGTGAAATTTATACGTACAGACGTCTTATATATATATATATATATGTAAATATATATAGATATATGGAAATAGTAGGTAATGTGTAGTGAACGTGGGCTCGTCCTGCGGGAGACTATCGCTCGACACAACCCAATCGGGATGTAAGAGGCGCGTGCCGTTGATTCGCCCACGCTTACTCGCAATTCTTTCATCAAGCTCGAGTCTATTGCTGGGAATAATAAATTGTATTTGATACATTAGGAGAGCAAATAAATTAGGAAAAAAGGGGGAGATGGGAAGAGGGGGGGGGGGGGGTTCAGGAAGTGGGGTGGGGGATAGATTTCTCTTTTATTTTTTCATTGTAAATACACGTGTCAAAGTTGATTTTTAGGATTTTTTTGGAAATTTAAGAATTTTTTTGAAAATTTAAGAATTTTTTGAAAATTCAAGAATTTTTTTGAATATTCAAGAATTTTTTTACAAATTCAAGAATTTTCTTACAAATTCAAGGATTTTCTTACAAATTCAAAAATTGTTTAAAGTTCAAGAATTTTTTGAAAATTCAGGAATTTTTTAAAAATTCAAGAATTCTTTGAAAATTCAAGAATTTTCATAGAAAATTTGTGGTTTTTGGGAATTTTAAGTGGTATAGCGTGAAGATTTTTCTGAAACAGTGGGAGATGGAATTTTTTCGATTATCGGAGTAGAAATATATGTATCAAAACTGATTTTTGGGAATTTTTCAAATATTCTAGGATTTTAAAGGAAAATTTTGCAGTTTTGTTGGGAATATGTAATGTTTTAATTAGCAGCGGGTCAAGATTTTTGTGAAACGATAGCACATGGATTTTTTTCATTATTGCATCGATAATACACATGTTAAGATTAATTTTTGGGATTTTCTTGAAAATTTAAGAATTTTAATGGAAAATTTCCAGTTTTTTTTAACGAATATCGGGAGTTTTTTTGGAGTAGCAAGAAGATCCAAAAACGAGGTTAAAAATGCGCTTATTTCCAACCAATTGAGGGGGTTTCAAATCAATTTCTATCGGTTTCTCAGGTAAATAAGAAAAAATAAGAAAAAAACACTGATTTTCATAAAATAAATTCTAAATTTTTGGGAAAAATGTAAAAATTTCATCAAAAATTACTTAAATTGATGGAAAATGAGCTCATCTTTCAAGTGGTCATCGATTATTCACGCTATGAGAATTAAAACCTGAGATATTCCCAGAAAAACTGGAAAATTTTGCTGAGAATCATCGAATTTCTAAGAAAATATCTAAAAAATTCATTATGACACATGATTTCCAGGTGAAACTTTCTCCAGTTTTCAATGAAATCATCGCAAACATTATATCTCAACTATTTCCACTGATTTCCCGCAATTTTCATTACGCAAAACCTCAAATTCCATTTTCCTATGAAATTAAAACGATTTTTTTCCTCCACCATAAATTCTTTTTCGTCTGTGAATGCTACGAAGTGGAATTAAAAGAGTTAAAAGAGACTCGAGTTAACTACCAATTTTTCATGAAAGTGCGTCAGGTGGGAGTGGTTGAGGCCTGACATACGCATAATACTCTGGCACATGTGGACGAGCACACTGAAACTAACATGCGGGACTGTAAATCACGTGGTCCTGTCGTAAATCAGAAACATATTTTCCCCCCCGTCCCTATGAGAAGAGAGAAAGAGAGAGATAGGAGAAGTTTAACGTGGAATGTCTCGGTGAAACGGGGCTTCCCGGTGTACGCTTTGTGATCGGCCTCCACACACTAGGCGGTGACTAGGGGATAACTAGGCGTGTCGAAGTATTTTTTCAAGTGCTTCACGGTGAATTCTCGGGTCTTTTATCTTCTGGTATTTCACAAGAAAAAAAATCCCCCGAGAAATTCATCAAAAAATCCTGAAAATTGAGGCAGTAGTGCATCACTTACTCAATTTCATTAAAAAAAATCTATTTTCACATTTTCTCTAATTTTTTCTTGGATAACTCAATTATTATTTAAAATTAATGCATTCGTTAAGAGGTAGAACAGAATAAGTCTATTATTTGTAAATAATGGAGATACGCCCTTTTCAATCTCATCCATTTTTGTGTAGAGAATGTTAAGAGCTACAAAAAAAGATTAGGACAAAAAGGTTTAAGGCTGTATTTTTTGGATGCTGCATCAAAGATGATATTTTTTTACATTTTTCTGAATTTTTCCATAATTTTTGTCCGTGCAGTTTATGAGATATGAATGATCAAAGTTGCTGAAAATATCGATGGTGGGGATGAAACGCCCTAAATCGGACGGAAATAACGAAATTACTAAAAAACCACACGGTTGACCCATTATTTAAAAACAATTGGCGAATAGAACAGCATTTTAACTAAATAATAGCAGAAAAAATTATTCAATTCACCGTATAGTTATTGAGAAATTTTAATTAGAAGGTAGTCGTAACTATTTGCCTCTCTCTCTATCTCATGCATGTCATAGGAGATTGATGTAAAAAAAATTCGAGAAAAAAAAATTATATTCACAAGCTGAAGATATGACTTTTGAATAGTTTAATCACTTTTTTTTGGGTAAATTAGAGCACTTTTCCCCAAATTATCAGCAATTAATTGGAAATCAACCTACAAATCCTCATCTTCTCAGCTTCATCGACCGCAAAAATCCCCCCTCTCCCCTCTATTTTATCAGCAAAAATCCTGAGAAAATATCTCCATTTTTCCATTTCTCTTCAATTATAAAATAAGATACTTGACCAAGTGACACACCACGTATTCGTCTATGTGTGTGTTGGCACAGTATGGCCTGGAGGATGATGTCAATATTTTCCAAGTGGTAGCATCCCAAGTGCACACGCGGTAATGCTCGCCTCATGAATATTCTCTCCAATTTTTTTTATTTATTTTTTTTTCCCTATTCCCGTCTCGTTCTTTGCGCGAATATATCCAACACACAGAATGCAATAAAGAGAGACTGTGTGTCGTTCGCTTCTTCCAAGTGCCGCTATTACATATGCACAGTACGTGGTGCGATATAACCTTGGTATACACAACGGTTAGCGCTGAGCCTGGTTAGCTTGTTTATCTCCGAGGGAAAAAGACTGGCCAGTAGCACCAATAAGAATTCACGAATACAGATAATAAACAAATCCTAGGCTGTCCCTTTTTTTCGTGATTCTACAACATTTTATAGCGTCACCTTAGAGATGAAAGGGCGTAAGTACTGAGCTCATGCACAGCACTTACGCCTTTTTGCTCCTAAGGCGGAGATATATTTCCTTATTTCCAATGCATTGACACAGACAATCTAATGAGGGACACGTTGGTGTACGGTTTGATCTAGACTGAAGCTGCCTCTGAATCAAACACATTATGAATGATTATCAATGTTAAACTGACATTTATGAACGTCAAACTGACTTTATGAGCGTTCAAAACTCTTACGGGAACTTCTAGAGGAACTTTTAGAAGAACTTCCAGATGAATTTTTGGGGGAACTCGTAGAATAACTCATCACAATGAATAATAATATCCAAATTACTATGTTTCTTTTTTCGTCCATATTGTTGTAGATTTAATTAGAGGTTATGTGGGATATTGGACAGAATAAAATAAACTGTAAAAGTCAATCTTTACATTTATTTCTAAATTCGCGACGTTATCTTACATTTATCTAAAGGTAATTAGCCATAATAATGAATATATATCAATCATTTATGTCAAAACTGTAACGTCCAGAAAAACTGAGACGTTTTTTTTTAAATTTTTTTTTCGAATAAAAGAAATTTTGTAGACAATGGTGAATACGATTCACCATTGTTCTAATAAAATGATAAGAGACATCCGGTGTAAATAACACGGATCGTCTCAAATCAAAGTATTTTTTTTTATTTATTTAAATTTTTATTATTGGAATGAGTGGAGAGGGGAGAAAATGAGTTGAATAACTCGATGCTCTCTTTTCTCTCTCGCTCTTCCACTGATGGTCAAGGGCATCGAATTACTATGCCTTGACAACAGTGGAAAATGCGAGCATTTTCCCACTCCTTCAATTGTGAGGTGCCAATCAGGTGTGATTTCTGTCACCTGATTGACCCCACTATTGAATAAATTAGGAGAAGGGGCAATCGACAACCGCGAAGTCGTTGCACTCCTTACCCTAATTAAGTTAGTTGGGTGCGGATGACGAAAGAAGAAAAAGTAAAAATTTTGGAAAAGAATAATTAATTGTTATGAAAAGAAAGGAAAAGGAATTAAGACATTGAGTGAATAATATTTAGTGAGAAACTAAAGTTAAAGAAAAAAAAACTGTGAATCTTGAGAATTGTTGAAAAAAGAAAAAAAAAGTAAAGAAATTTTTGTGTAAGAAGAAAGTGTAGATAGTGAGAGTTTAAAACGAGAAAGACGGAAAAATAGTTAAATTACAAATGAATAAAAAAAAACAAATGGAATAATTAAAGAATTGTGAAAATAGAAATATTTTGATTAATGAGAAGAAAAAGAAGTGGGAATTTTGATAATAATGGATAAAGAGTCAAAGAGAGAACGAGAAAAGAACTTGGAAGAATAAAAAAAAAAAGATAAGTAGATACATTTAATTGAAACCGTGGATACTGCGTGCGCAGATCTCATGCATTTGAAATAAAAAAAAAAGTTAAAATATCAAAAATCATTAATCTGAGCATTTTTGTTAAATTTTGTTCTATTTTTGTTAAATTTTGGGAATTATTTTTATAAGGAAATTAATTGATTGAATTGGAATTTCTATAAAAATCAATTGGAAAATCGATTTATTATTTTTGTTAGATATTGGGAATTGTTTTTATTGAGAAAATTAAATAATTGAAATTAAAATTTAATTGGAAATTAATTGAAAAATCAAATTGTAATTTTTGCTAGATTTTGGGAATTGCTTTTCTTAGAAAATTAAATAATTGAAATTCAAATCATTTGGAAATTAATTGAGGAATGGAAATATTATCTTTGTCAAATTTTGTGAATTATTGTTATTAATGAAATTGAATATTTTAAATCCGAATTCATTGGAAATTCATGGGAAAATCTTAGAAATATTTTTGTAAAATCGTCAAAATTATTTTTATTCAGGAAATATAAACCAAATAATATTAAAAAGTATCTGTTATTTTCATCTTGTCACCCTATTAGAAATAGTTAAACGCAAAAACTCCCTTCTTCCTATCCCGAGCTATTGGTTTTTAACTAGGCTCAAAACAGGAAAATTAATTAATCCATGTTATTTAGGGATTATTAGTAATAATAGTTCTGACGTAACAAAACGAAATAATGTTTAACTTATATTATTTAAATTAATTTTCTTGATTGTTTCATTTCAGAGCCTGGAGAAGCTCCTAATCAGAAGCAAAACGTCACGAATTTAGAAATAAATGTAAAGATTGATTTTTACAATTTATTTTATTGTCTAATATCCCACATAACCTCTAATTGAATATCCAAATGTTGACCAATTCTTTAAATTGTTGGAAAACACGAATTTTTTAACGTTTATGAAGTCAGTTCAACGTTTATAAATGTCAATTTGGCGCTAATAACCATTTAAAATGAATTTTATTCATAGGCAGCCTAGATCAAACCTTACACCAACGTCTCAGCCCTAATCATAATCATGAAATCCTGAGTTATTGCGCAACAGCACTAACCTAACCTCAAACACAGCCACTTCGTAAGTTTATATAGCTCCGAAATCTCTTCATTTAAGCGCTTCTCACTTATTTTTATTTCAAGTTTTTAATGAGACTTGAATCATTCTCGCATTTTAAATTCTTCACAAATACGCAGAGTCATCATTTCTCATCATAAATCCATTTTCTACAGTCTCTCGGGGTTTCTCTCTATTCAACCGCCATTTTTTCTCTTTTATTACACTCTAAACAGAGTGAAGGTGTGTAATGCACCTTTTGCCTCAACTTGTGATATTTTCTTGCGATATAATTATGTACAGAGGGGAAAAAAAAATTGCAAACTGTCGCCGGTGGCGCGTGACACACAAAATACTAAATGTTGTAGCTGTGATGTGTAATTACCTAATTACAAGTGGCGCTAATAAGGTATCACCTATTTAAACGTAGGAAAAAAATTGCATAAAAATTCTCTGAGAGAGGTTAAAGATGAACTGCAAGATTTATTGCAACATTTTCATTGAAAAAATGAATTTCATGAAAAAAAGGGGAAAATTAAAGTAAAGGGATCTCGAAAACCGTTAGGTTTAAGAGGATTTCTCAAGAGACCTTTTTTGTAGATAATTAAATTCTCTACAAAAAAGAGTTCTTGACAAATCCTCCTAAACCTAACGGTTTTCGAGATCCTTTTACTTTTTTAAAATAATTAACGTTTAGATTTTTTTTGAACAATTTTTCATTCGAAATTGGCGCCAAGATGCCAATCACGTGACTACACTGCAAAAAAATTCCATCAAAAATTACTGTACCATCCAATAAACGTGGGACCAAGAAGGGTATTGCAGAGAAATTACAATACCTACGGAGTAAAAATTACTGAACCTCTTAGTAAAATTAATGAGAGTCCCATCAATTTTTACTGTGCCAACAGTAATTTTTACTCCGCAGGTATAGTAATTTTTCGGCAGTCCCACTTTTTACTGGGAAGGCACAGTAATTTTTGATGAAATTTTTTTGCAGTGTATCGATACTGGACTACATTTGGATAATACGGAAGTGAAGTTTTGAAGGCGATTTAGAGACTGAGCGATAATAATAGCAGCATTATAATGCCGATAATATCGTTAAACGATCGGCTCACGGGACAGCTTTTAATAACGTTTCGATTTATAATAGTTAAAAAAAAAGGAGAAATAGGGATATATAATGCCGAGGGACAGAGCGAGAATAGACGTGACCCGGGGGAACCCCATGGACGTCCATGATAAGTATCGTATTGCCAACGTCACGGCGCACAAGATCCCTCTACATTTGTTTTCGATAATATTGCATTTTTTTTATTTTTCTAAAGTGAATTTAAATGGAAAATAAAAAAGTAAAGGAGTTGGAGTCAACTTGATCTGCAAAAGGCCATCACACACAAAATATAGTACAGTAAAATTATCTTCATCGATATGTTAATGCCTATTCGAGTAATTTTTCTCTTTTTTTTTTTGGTCGATTGGAGCAATGAAACAAATACTATTATCTTAATAGCTGTAGAAAGTATGATTCACATTATATTCCACTTTCTACTGATGAAACACTTTATTATCAAAACAAGAAGTTTAAATTCCAGAGAGTTCGTGAATAAATGAGGATAATTTTTTTTTTTTTAATATTTTTAAATTGAGAGGATCTTTTTTCTGGACATTAATTGTAATTTATGATAATTACAATGTGAATTAATCATCGATGGATGATCAAATCCAATTAAATTCGTTGAATTTTGCAGTACACAGAAGTGAAAAATAAAGTTTATTTTAATTTTTTTTTATTTCATTGAGTAAATATTTATTTTAAAAAATTCATTAGTTCAATCTACTTTGAAAAAAAAAATTTAGGATTATTAAGCAAGATAGAATGATTTTGGTTCAATCCTTTCTTTGAAACTCTTTGGAATGCGCTAGATAAAGAATTGAAGTAAAATCTTCCTATCTCGCTTAGTTTCCAAAAGAGATTTTCTAAAAAAAAGGAGAAAAACTCTTTTTTTTTGGTGAATTATCAATGAAATATCTCGAAAATTAATTGGTGGAGATACGCCCTTTTTACCCTTAATCCTTTTTTGTACACAATTTCCAAAGCTATAAAATGAATTCGGATAAAAAGGGCGTATCTCCATCAATTTCCAAAGAAAGTAATTCTTTATTAACTAAATATTTATTTTAAAAAGTCATTACTTCAATCTACTTTCACAAGAAAAAAAAGGAAAAAAAATTGGGAATTTAGAAATTATCTAAAACTGTTAAGTTATTTGCAATTTCAATTGGTTGGAAAAAATTGATAAGTGGTAATGGTGGAGTTTAGAGTGCACCCTGGGGTTATTTACTGCGAGGGAAATAGTTATCTTACGTATGGAATATTATTACGCCTTTTTTTTATATTTTTTTACTTATTTTTATTATTTTTATATGGTTGGATGTGTTTGTGAAAATTGTGTTGGATATGAGAATTGGAACGTGGTAAAACGGTAAAATTTCATTGAATTTTCTCATTAATAACAATTCAATCTCACATTCTCCGTAATAATCCAAATGGCGGCACTTAATTATTCAAATAGTTCAAGTGAAAAGAGAAGAAGAAATAAACCAGTAGTGAAAAAAAGGGAGTATCTCGGAAACTAGTGGAGATATGCCTGTTACATTTCCACTCTTTTTATAGAGGATTTTGCGAGCTACAAAAAAGGATTCGGGCAAAATCACTCTATCTCGTTTAGTTTCCGAGATATTTTCAAAAAAATGACAAAAAATAGACATATTGGGATTTTTTATAGATATCTTGGAAACTAAGCGAGATAGAGCAATTTTACATGAATCTTCTTCTGGAGAAAATTTTTAGGGCTACAAAAAAGGTTACGACAAAAATTTCACTATCTCGCTTAGTTTCCGAGATATTTTCAAAAAAAAAAATGACAAAAAAATCGACTTTTTTAATTTTTTAATTTCACTTTTGAGTTATCCTTCAAATATCTCAGACGCCGTTAATGTTACGGAGATTTACGAAGGAACCTTTTTTGTAGAAAATTAAATTTTCTAAAAAAAGTGTCTCTTGACATTTTTTTCTAAACACCTTAATTCTCGCGATATCTTCAAAATTCTTAAATTACCCCAATTTCCATTACAAATGAATTTATTTTATAAAATCAGGACATCATAAAACGGTAAAATAACTTAATGCCACATCGATTTTCCGGTGAATCTAAAGCCTCCATTCAGCAGCATCATCACGACTACCTTCAATCTAAATCCGTGGATAACAATTTTCTATGGTTTTTAACTTGCACTTCCCCAGTTGTTTTCAGAAGATAATAAAAGAAAAAAAAAAAGGAAAAGGCAACAAGATGATAAACCAAATGCCTCAATTTATGAATTTAATACATGCGCAGAGATTCCATGATTCCATGGGAGCGGTTACACGACATAAAACCCCATATTATTATTATTATTTTTATATATAAAACCGTATAAAGATGCAAAAGATGATGAAAACTAATGGCTGAGGTTTTTTTTCCTTCTTTTATTATCATTATATTTTTTAAATAAGATGTAGTAGCTATGGAAAAGTTGCTGGGCTTGTTTTCATACAAAGTGGAACACTCACAACGGTAACATTATGCTCAGTGTTCGCTGAGAGATGTGGACAACTCTTTTTTGATCGACTTGATGATCTCTTACCTACTCTTGCATACGAATATTATTCAGGCTCTTAATATTCTCGCCTTGAAAACAAAGTGGCACTAATGTTATGAATGAGTATAGGCACTCACGCCATTTTGTTTCTAAGACGGTTTAAAAACAAAGTGGCGTAAGTATTGTGCATGAATATAGGCACTTGCGCCACTTTGTTCTTAAGACGTCTTAAAAACCAAGTGGCGTGCTTGTCATGCATAACTATAGGGACTTACGCCACTTTATTTCTAAGACGTCTTAAAAAAAAGTGGCCTAGATATTGTGCATGAGTATAGCACTTGAGCCACTTTGTTTCTAAGTCGTCTTAAAAACAAAATGGCGTAAGTGTCAAGCATAAATATAGGGACTTACGCCACTTTATTTCTAAGACGTCTTAAAAACAAAGTGGCGTAAGTATTGTGCATGAATATAGCACTTAAGCCACTTTGTTTTTAAGACGTCTTAAAAATAAAGTGGTGTAAGTATTGTGTATAAGTATAGCACTTACGCCACTTTGTTTCTAAGACGTCTTAAAAACCAAGTGGCATAAGTGCAAGGTATAAGCATAGCACTTAAGTCACTTTGTTTTTAAGACGTCTTAAAAATAAAGTGGCGTAAATGCTATTTATAAGCATAGCACTTACACCACTTTGTTTTTAAGACGTCCTAAAATCAAAGTGGCGTAAGTGCCATGCATAAATACAGTACTTACGCCACTTTGTTTTTAAGACGTCTTAAAATCAAAGTGGCCTAAGTGCCATGCATAAATACAGTACTTACGCCACTTTGTTTTTAAGACGTCTTAAAATCAAAGTGGCCTAAGTGCCATGCATGAATACAGTACTTACGCCACTTTGTTTTTGAGACGTCTTAAAAAGAAAGTGGCGTAAGTGCTACGCATAAGTATATGAACTTACGCCACTTTGTTTCCCAGGTGAAGATATTATTCAACATTGAGCAAAGTGGTGGATAATGAGGTGAAAGAGGACAGAAACTTGGAAGAGGAAAAAAAAATGATGAAAGTATCTGGTTGATTGATGAAGGACATCGATGTTTGATCCAATTATGATGTTGGGAAAGCATTTTTTATTTTTTATTTTTTTTAAGTTTACCGTTACGCGTTTTCATTAATTCATTGGGGCTATCGTGTGAACGTGATACGATGAAGTTGCTTGCCGGTAATTTTCTGATTTCAAGTATTGAAATGGAGAATTTAATTCGGTAATTATTGATAAAGAAATTAAAGAGGTTTTTAATGTCAAATATTTTTTGATTATTTCAGACGACATTCAGATACAGTTTCTTTTAATATCTCGGAAACTAAGCGAGATAAAGCGATTTCACCGGGAACCATTTTTGTAGCTCTTGAAATTCTCTAAAAACTGGATTAGAATAAAATTGCCTTATCTCACTTATTATCAGAAAAAAGGGGAAAAAATAGACTTTTGTAATCATTTTCAATAAAATATCTCGAAAATTGATGGAGATACGCCCTTTTTACACTGATCCATTTTTTAAACAGAATTTCAAGAGTTA
This sequence comes from Aleiodes leptofemur, assembly GCA_963942555.1. Lineage (NCBI taxonomy): Eukaryota > Metazoa > Arthropoda > Insecta > Hymenoptera > Braconidae > Aleiodes > Aleiodes leptofemur. Next base: position 4,447,900 of record OZ012615.1, on the reverse strand, counting down.
CGTAATCGATTAGAATAAAAAGGGCGTATCTCCATTAGTTTCTGAAATAAAAATGAAAGGTGAAACAGGATAAGTCGATTTTTTAAATATTTTTTTTGAGAATATCTCGAAAACTAAGTGAGATAGAGAAATTTTGGAAATTACCTTTTTTGGAAAGAATTTCAAGAATTGCAAAGAAGGTATCTATAAATATTTTCCGCAATATTTGTGGAAAAATAAAACTTGATAAAATCGTGCAAACTCGTCGCATTAAAACTACTCTCATTTTTCATATTTTCTTATCTTGATTTTTTACCTTCGTAAGAGATGTGACGAAAGTCCCCAGTGGCAGCTGTCAGTGTTAGTACTTGGAGAACGTGAATGACACGTAGCCACATCATTGTTGCTCTTTCACTTCAGTGGCCTCTCTCTGCAAATGATAGAATCATAAAAAAAAAGAACATTAATAAAATTAAATAAAAAAATTCATAGGAAAATAGTCAAATGAAGATGATTAATCTCAATGTTAGAGTCAAGAATAAATGTTAATCTTAATGTTGAAAAAAAAAAAAGAATTTCCCTTGACATTTACGTGCATTTATCGGGTTTGCGGTTTTATAATGCCCGATGCTACTCATCGTCACGCAATTAGTTACGGTAGATAAGATCCGCTTGTAATACGTGTGATGATGATTGATTGACTCCAAAGTATTGTGAAGAATAATAAATTAATTCTTTTATCATAACTAGTAGAATTGAGAAGAGAACACAGTTCTCACAGGTGAAAGCAAGAATTTTTTTTAAGGTTGACCCCCTATTTTTCTTTTCATGCCTTTTCAAAGATGATATTTTTTTGAATTTTTTCCATAATTTTTGTCTGAAAATTGTTTGAAAATTATAAGGATTTTTTTTCGAAGTGAAGAATTTTATGAAAAAATCTGAAAAAATTTGAAGAGATGCTCTGGTAGGTCTATATTGTTGGTGAATTTTTTCAGATTTTTTCGTTGAAGTGCCTTTCTACGAGAAATTCTAGAAAAAAATCAATTCAATAGAAAGAGAAATTTTGAAAAATATGTACGAATTTTTTTTGGATTGAAGCTCTCCATGAAAAATTCTGAAAAAATTCAGAAAGATGCTCTGGCATGTCTACATTAATGTTGAATTTTTTCAGATTTTTTGGTAGATGTGCCTTTTCAGGAGAAATTCTGAAAGATAATAGATTTAACAAAATGATTTTCGAATAGTTTAATCACTTTTTCAGGTGAATTAGAGCACATTTTCGAGAATTATCAGCAATTAATAGGAAACTATCCTACAAATCCTCATTTTTTTCAGTTTTATTGACCGTAATTCAGAATACTACCTTAAATATATATATTTTTCAAGAATAAACAACTTGAATCCACCGTTAAACTCTCCTCGAGTTTCGCCACCTTTTTTGGCTCGATTCGGGCATGCCCAAACGATCATACAATATTGCCCCGATAATCAACTGTGACAAGCGAATACATGGGACACACTCTCATTGCCCCAAGAGAAATAAAAAAAAATAAAAAAAAAATTGAGGAAGAAATATTTGTAATCGTTGTTCGCAGAGGAGTAACGGCTAATTTTCGATGTTGCCACTTGTAATTAAAAGAGTGAAATTATCCAGTGACCAAATATCTCTGGCATTATCAGTGTCACTACTGCTTTTTTTTAATGCCCATGCTGCCTCTTTAAAACACTGAATTATCATCGTGTATCTCTTTATTAATAAAATAATGAGATAATACTCGAGTATATAAAGATTTTTTTTTTAATTCTCAGATTTTAATTATCGTTGAAATCGAAGTTCTTGACAGATTTTCAGAATTTTGATGATTTCATCGAAAAAATCGGAAAATTTGACCCCGAAAAGTAGTATAATGCAATTACTTTTCATCCACTAGATCCCAAGATAATAAAATCCGTTAAAAAAAATTGATAAACTTCACTTTTTGATATCTCAGAGACTATTGAACCAAAATTAGTTGCATTATAGTACTTTTCAGGCTCAAATTTTCCGATCTTTCCAATGAAACCATCAAAATTCAAAAATTCCCCAATTTTCCCAAAACAATTATCATCAATTAATGATTTAATAAAAATAATTGAAGAAAAAGACTTTATAAAACGTGATTATACTCGATAGTTCGTATTTAAAGACAGTCCCAATCGACTTCCATTTTCAGATCGATATGCATCAGTATGCAGTTGATGTGCATGAGCTTCCACTGTAATAAGAAATAGTACGGAAGAAGGGATCTTGCTGTTCAAAGCCACCAGAGATACGTGTGAGCATCTGGAAAAGATATTACCGGGAAATCCATACGTATATAACGCTACCATGATTCCTCTTATTCCGGATTCTTCAATTTCTTATTTTCTCCTTTACAAAAAGAAGAAGAAAAAAAAAGAGCGACAGCACTAAATCGTGAAAACTTCACACTAGGGGGTTATGATGGGTAAAATGGTAGTTGGAAGAATGATGTAAAAGGATGGGAAGTCTTATTTCAGTAGAAAAAACCTATTCGGAGACAGACAAGCAAAGGGGAAGGAATATCTGCGGCTTTATAACACAACCTTCTTGCCTATTTCAGGTTGAATGACCTCTTCCCTGTACCTGCGGCTACTATCCTTACTAGGATGAACGAGTCTATACACAGATATGCACATATATATATATGTATATATATGTATACACTCGTCACGCAGTCACGTGGACACGGAAAAGGCAAAGACGTGGTGACAGGTGAATGTTATTTTCCTCGTGTCGTAGAGAAAGAACATATTTCGATTCAATTTTTCATGTTCTGGGCTTTTTATTTTTCAGTCTGCTCCAAAATTGGAAGGAAATTCAAATGCAGACGTTGGGGGAAGGGGTGGGAGGAATTGATACGAATTTTATTAAATTTTTTTACCATTTTTTTTCAATTTTTTTTTCAATTTTTGGGGTTTTTGGGATATTGGACAGAAGAATAAATAGTAGAAGTCAATTTTCACATTCATTTCTTAAAATTGCGACGTTTTGCTTCTGATTAGAAGCTTCTTCAAGCTCTTTAGATAAATGTCAATTGTCATGCACGGTCGAAAATTATGAAAAAATTCAGAAAAATGTAAAAAAATATCATCTTTGATGTGGCATCAAAAAAATAAAGGTTTAACTGTACTTAAGGTCACTGGGATACTACCTTAAGGCAAATAAAAATGAAAAAATTGCCAAAAATTCATGTTTTTCCACGAAAAAAATGACATTTTTCACTCAAAATGCAGTGAAATTTCTCTTCCCAATATTTCGTCATCGTTCTAAATTATTTTCAATAAAAATAATGAACTCTACAAGCTTCTATGGATAGATAACAAACAAAGTACATAGCAGGCACGTGCTAACAGAAATACACGCAACTATTTCGGAATAAACCGACGTGTGAGGGATGAGTATTATATTGGATGTTAAACCGGTGAGTTTCGTAGTACATGGAGTCTGTGTATATTGGTAGTAGTTTTTTTTTCTTCTTCTCCCACCCTTTCAAACTCTCCTGCTGTACCAAAGTTTATTCCGTGTATATTTCCGTACGTCGAGGTGGTCCACGCGGACTTTTTTAAATGGCCAAAACCATACACACACACAAACGCACACACACACATATATATATATATATATATATATAATCGTCCACGTGGGCGAGTTTAAAGGTCCTGAATTATTTTATTTGTATGAAAAATTTAACAAGACATTTTTTTAAACAAACACGTTATTGCACTTCTCTTTTAATTCGTGATATAAATAAAATTGGGTGCTACGTGAATTTGATGAAAAAAAAATAATCACGTCTGCGTGTTCAATTAAAAGAATTAGGTATGCTTTGAATTATTCAAGAGGTGCATTAACGAAATTTTAATGACGACGGTTTCACTGATACGTTTAAACTATTTTTTTTTCTTTTTTTAAAAATAATTTTGAGATTATTGGGGGAAAATGGAGGTTTTTGGGAAAGGGTTGGAGATAGAAGTGTTTTGATGATTCCATTGAAAAGCTGAGGAAATTTCAGGCGGAAAATATGTGTCGGAAGTAATTTTTTGCATTTTTTTGGGGAAAATTCCACCTTTTTGGTCGGAATTTGATTTTTTTTTTTGAAAAATTTGATTTTTTTCCGAAGATTTCATTTTTTTTTTTAAATTTGATTTTTTTCAAAGATTTCATTTTTTTTTAAAGATGATTTTTTTCCGAAGATTTCATTGGTTTTTTTCGAAAAATTTGATTTTTGGCATTATTTCGGGTTCCAATTGTCGTAACGTGAAATTTGGAGATGGAGTTGAAGGTGAGCTCATTTCCCATCGATTCATGGGGTTTTTGGAATAATTTCTCGTTATTTTTGAGGAAAATATCGGGAAAGAAGGGATTTTTATCCAAATTCGTTATAATTTAAGGGAATTTTTTTCAGAATTCATTCGAAAACAAAAAAAATTCGGTGGCAAATGAGCTTTATTTCGATCTCCATTTAAAATTTTTGCGCAACAACAATTGAAAAAAAAAAAAAAAACTATTTTCAAAAAACCGAAATTTTTCGAATTTTCCATAAATCATTTAATTTCTAAAAAAATCTAAAAAAATCCATCAGACGCATGTATTTGACCTCAAATTTTCTCAACCTTCCAACTTCAACCATCGAAAACATAATAATCCCAAGTGCTTCAACCATTTTTCATACCGAAGAACTTCAAAAATTTCACTTCACCCCACCCCTCCAAAATAAAATAAATTCACCAGACTTTTTTTTTCGTATTTAATGTCATGAATGTAGTCCCCCTGAAGAACATGAACTTCATCAAAACTTCTTTTCATACGCGCACTTTTAAGAGCAATGTGTGTGCCCGGGAGGCAGTACCATGTCACGGGCACTTGGACGGAAGCACGATAAGCCGTCCGTGGATTTTAATAATACGAGACGCCACACCTCGTGGCCATAAATAAGAAGCGCGTGAGCACCGTTACTCCTTATCGACATCGACCCCATGCTTTCTTCATTCGAATTATTATCACAGAGTGTTTGAAAATACGTTTGCCTTATCACTGACTCAATATCATTGAAAATAAAAATCGATTGGTAATCAAATTTTCCAAATTTAATTCTTCAAACTCAAATATCTCAAAAACTATTACATTTAGAGAAAAATGTCAGGAGATCTTTTTTGTGGAAAATTCAATTCTCCCCAAAATAAGGTATTTTGCCTTTTTTCCCAGGCGCTAGCTAGCACCAGGCCAGCCCCTAGCCAGCGCCAGGCTAGCGCCTAGCCAGCGCCAGGTCAGTGCCAGGCTAGCGCCTAGCCAGCCCCTAGTCACATCCCAATCTCTTCTATGTCAACACTAGACTCAAAATCACTTCAACAGCCAGTTTTATTTTTTCCCCCTGATTAGAATAACTAATTTGCGTTTTTATTTCACTCATTTTATATTTTCTTCATATCCACAGATCGTTAGAGAATATAGGCGTGTCAACATTGAATTTTGAGAGCGACTGGCTAGACATAATAATTACTTGTGAATGAGTGAGGAGGGACCAGGCAGAAGATAGAATCTGTCGTTAGCCACTCTTCTTTCAGGGGAAAGACGAGAGAGAAAAAAAAAAGAGAGAGAGAAGCACATAACGGAAGGAATCCGGTAGTCTATTCAGCTCGATTAACATTTCCCTTCCATGCCAAGCAATAGGCACTGGGCTACATCTAACGTTCCATTCTGTATTCATGCTTGTTTTGCTGCTTTTTTTTCTCTTTGGCTTGGTCCCTATTTTAAAAAAAACCTCATCGTTCCACTTGATTGAGACGGTTCACGCCTCAACCAGGTGTCTCGTTAAAGTCGAAGTGGAGGATAAAAAAAATTATTAGAAATGAAAAGATAAAAAAAGGAGGAAATTGTAACTCTATCATTATATGCCTTGGCTAATTGACCTGAAGATATTTTTTAATTGATGTTAAGCAAGGCGCTATGCCCTCATTGACTATTCATTAAGAACAGTTTTACTAGTGCAGATTCGGTCTATTGTTCTTCTAGATCAGTTTCTTGAGAAAATCACTTTTTCGGTAAAAAAAAAAAAATTATTTTATCAATTTAATTTTTTTTGAATTTTTTTAGGTAATGTAGCTTGAATCATAGATTCATTCTGCTTATTATGTATACATATTTACATATTTATATATCTATAGGGGAAGGTGGGGTAAAATGGGCACGAGTTGATTTTTGTATTTTATAATATGAAAATTACTCAAAATGGATGGGAATATTGGAGACAGGTTCTTTCTGATGATTCCATTGGAAAGATGAGGAAATTTCCCCTAAAAATCATATGTCAAAAGTTATTTTTTGGAATATTTCAAAAATTTTCTTTTTTTGCGCAAGATTTGAAGGTAAAACTCTTCTGTTTTTGAAAAATTTCAGGTTTTCGGTATTATCTCTGGTTCTTTTGATCGTAGCGACTCAGGATTGATCTCAAATAAAAGGTGAGCTCATTTCCCATCGATTTATGGGATTTAAAAAGAAAAATATCAATTTTTTCAAATACTTATTAGGGCATAAACTGATTTTCAGGAAATGACTTATAAATATTTGGAAAATTGAGTCAAAAAAAATTTGCACCACATAAATCAATGAGAAATGAGCTCATCTTTCATTTGAGATCAACTCCAGGTCGCTAAGACCAACAGAACCGGAGATATCACCGAAAAAGTGAATTTTTTCGATTTTCAAAGGGGAAACCCCGTCAAAACTTCGCCAAAAAAGCCAATTTTTACAAAAATTGAGAAAAAAAAAATTTGACACATGTTTTCCGCCTAAAATTCCCTCAACTTTTCAATTAAATCATTAGAAAATTTCTATCTCAAAACGTTCAATTGGAGTGTCCATTTTACCCCACCTTCCCCTATATATATATACACATTTTAGTATTACCATAGTTTACCAATCAAAAACAAAATATCAATTTAATTCATATCTTTTTGAATAATTGACATAGAAAAAGATGATAAATGGGAGAATGTTCGTCTTGAACCAACAAAAAACTACATTTTTACATTTTTCAGAAATTCCCATTAGTTCATGAGATATTCCGCAGTAAGTGAACTCCTAATTGCTTAGAATTCCACTCATTGTTAATGATCTCCGAAAATAATCAAAATAGAAAAATTTCATAGGAACCTTTTTTGTAGCTCTCACTCTCTTCTACAAAAAAGGTCTCTTCAAAAATTTCTCTATCTCCATTCTTTCTCGAGATAATCACCACATAACAAATGTTCTTCAACAGCATCAATTCATGAGGTCATCAAACGCCTTCAATTTAGTGGGCACGCGACTAAATCCGACTCATCGTCTTACTATGAGGCATCATGAAACTTGGACAATGGAATTGTAGGTGTTTTTAAACAAGAAAGAAACGTTGACAACGTCGAGATAGAGGCCAGAAGGCAGAGAAAGGTTAATTTCACAACATTACTAAGACTCACTAGACCTCTCCTTGACTGATGATCAACAGTTGAATTATCCTGAAGGTGGGATTTTTCAAGTTGCTTCATTAGTCATATACTATCTCAATGGCAGACTGAATGTGTGCCACATTGGCGATAAACACTTACACACAGACACACAAATGTTTTTTTTTTTAGTTTTATTCTTAGTTTCATCAGCGAATTTGATCTGAGAAATTGTGAATAAAAATGTTTTTTTTTTTTTTTTTTGAAGAGAATTATAATTGTTGTTTCGTAAGACGCCCGCACTTGTGTCTCTTTTAGGATCGTGCAATGTATTGTGGGCTGATCTGCATCTTGTATAATGTAATGTGTTTTACAAACAAGATTCTAAAGGTTGAAATTTAAATGGAAAATGTCTTTTTTTTATGGGTCTTCATCAACGGTTTATGGATGATTCATGATTTTTGGGGGATTTTGAAGATATCTTGGAAACTATTGGGTTTACGGGAATTTATGATGATACCTTTTTTTTAGAGAATTTAATTCTCTTCAAAAAAGGTCTCCTGATATTTTTCCCTAAATCCTGTTGCTTCGGAGATATCTAAGAGAGAATCTCAATATGATTATTTTAGAAATTATTTCCCATTTTGTAAAATAATTTTATTATTCTGAAGGGATCTTGAAAATTATTGGAGTTAGGAGAATTTATCAAGAGACATTTGTTTTAGGAAATTAAATTTTCTACAAAAAATGTTTCTTGACATTTTCCTTTAAATTCAACAAGTTCGGAGATATCGATTATTTTATTTTGAAAAAGTGAAAAAAATAAAACTTTCCATAAAAAAACATTTTTTCTTTGACTATTTCCATTCAAAAGAAAATTGTTTGCTCATGCAAATATTTTTTGAGCATAAAGAGGAATACACTGGGCCTTCAGTTTACATCGTGGCGACACGCGCGTCCACCCACACTCCCAGAAATAAGGAGAAATAAAGAAGGGACTAAATGAAGAAAGTGAGAAGAGGTTTTACCTGAAGAAACGCATAACGTCGAAGCATGTTGCGTGGGTTGAATGCAGTAAGTAAACATAATAATGGAAAAAGAAGAGAGGGGGGGGGGGGGGGGGGGGTTCCAGCAGAGCTTGATTGCCTGACGTGCTACTTGTTGCATAAATTGTGCGCTTTATTGAAGAAAAAAAAAGGGAAAAATTAATGTCAATAACTTAAGAAATTAAAAAAAATTAATAAATAATTTTGAGTTGATTGGAGTAAAATGAAGATTTCTGGGAAAGGGTTGGAGATGGAACTTTTTTGATAATTCCATTGGAAAGCTGAGGAAATTTCAGGTGAAAAATATGTGTCGCACGTAATCTTTGCATTTTTTTGGAAAATTCTAACTTTTTTTTGGAAAATTTTCAAATTTTTTGAAAAAAGTCGAATTTTCTAAAAAAAAAATCAAAAATTGATTCGAAATTCCAAGTAAAATTTTCTCATCTTCCGAACGAAATCATCGAAAATTCAATGATTCCAATAATTTATGGAATAAAAAAATTGAATTTTCCCTAATTAACAATTTCTCGTAATTCCATTCCTCTTAAAATTAATCATTACCGATCAGCGTAAAAAATCCCCGGAATTATGTGAATGAGAAAAGAGCAGATGATGAGATACACTTTTTTTTCCTCTTTCTGATGATAAAGGATACGCCATTGCCTTTTTCCTCTCAGCGACAGGAAGTGTCACAAAATGCACAGGAAGGGGTTGGTAAACGTGACAAGAAAAGAAATAAAGTATAAAAAAAAATGACTGAAAAAAAAAGGAATTACAGTTTCTCGACTACAAATGCTAATGAGATGGAGAAGATTACCGTTGCACAGAGGAGGGCGTCAATTGTGTCGTCTTCTTTGGTTTTTATATATTTTTCATGAATTAATTCATGGGAAAATGCGAGTGCACTTTGAATAAAGTAGAAAAATAATAAGATTTCAAGGAATTGACGGATTTTTTTTTGTTATATTGTGAATAACTTTGAGGCAAGTGGGTTTAGAGGAAAATATCAAGATACCTTTTTTATAGAAAATTAAATTCTCTACAAAAAAGGTCTCCTGACATTTTTTCCTAAACCCAACCCTTTTCGAGTGCCCTTTTTAAAAAGATAAGAAAATTCTTCTCCCTCTTGAAATCAACAGATAATTTAATTTATCAGTTATTACCTCGAGGTAAGAAAAAAAAGGCATTTTCTTGAAATGTTTGACATACGTCGAGGTGTTATATTCCCCTGAATTCCAGAGATAGAGGAGACACTCAACTCCGGACGATTCGTGTGTATTTACTCAAAACATTGACACTTCGTGCAAAGCCATACACAAACCTTAAAATGGGGAAAAAAAAGAAAAGAGATAATATTCCCTACAGAGTGTAAACTAAGAGCACCTTACAGTATGAAATTTCCTCTGAATTCAATTTTTTACTTGGAAACTTTTGAAAGACAAGGTGTCGTTGAACCTTCAGGTATCTTTATGGAGAAAATGAGAGTTACTTGATAAATCAACGAGTCGATGGAAAAATACTTGGGACTGGAGAGAGATAATGATACGAGTATTCTTCTTTATCTGGAATTCTTTTTTTTCATGAATTTTAGTGGAGAGAAGGTAAAACTTGATTTTTCGTTATTTAAACATAATTAATCCAATTTTCTTTTACAGAATTTATAATTTTTTTAGTTTATTCTAAGAATATCTTGGAAATCATTGAGTTTATGAGAACTTATGAAGAAACCTTTGTTTCAGAGAATTCGACTCTCTTCAAAAAAGGTCTCGTGACATTTTTCCCTAGACCCATTCGTTTCAGAGATATCTTTAGGAGAAGCTCCATGTGATTTTTCTAGAGATTTTCTGTTATTCTGAAAAACAATTTCATTATTTTGAAGGGATGTCGAAAACTATTGGGTTTACGAGAATTCATCAAGAAACCTTTTTTTTTGAAAATTAAATTATCTACAAAAAAGATTTCCTGACATTTTCCTCTAAACCTAATAATTTCAGAGATATTGATGATTTCATTTGAAAAAGTGGAATTCTTCACAGTAAAAATCTTAATTTTTCAATGAATATCTCGGAAATTAAGCGAGATTGGGCAGTTTTGCCTGATTCATTTTTTTTGTAGAGAATTTCAAGGACTAAAAATGAGAATTCAAGTAAAAAGGGTGTAACTCCTTTATTTCCCGAGACATTCTTAAAAAATGATGAACAAAATTCCTACTGAATTTTCATTAATTTTGTTTTTTAATTACAATTCCATTTTTTTTTAAACTCCCCGAGACTCACGAAAAAAGCGTGAAACGTTTTCCCCTCTTTCTGTCAATTAAACCCGACTCCAAGCAATTTTTTTAGCCCCAGAGAAATTCCCCCTTGTGTCATCTGGTTTTGAGTATCACAAGGTACTTTAAAGCTACTCCTCTCCATTAAAAAAATAAATAAAAAATAAAGGCAACAGTCTTTTTACAGTGCAAAAAAAATTATCTTTGATGTTAGTAATTTACATCTTCTCTTTTCGATAAAACTCGAAATTCATTTTTCACTTTGAACTGACATTAAATTCCTCTTTTTCCTCTCACACTCTCTGAAAAGAAAAATAAATAAATAAAAAAAAGAGAAAAAAAAAATCGGTAACATTTCAGAGATAACGAAGTGTAAAACGAAATTTCGACAGGTATTCGTGTAATTAGTTCACGTATACCGGTTGAATATAAATGTTTTTCTCTCTCTTTTCTTTCTTTTTTTTTTTTTTTGAGAATTTTGTTAAAATTTTATTCGACGAGGAAAAATTGCGAGGCAATGGAAGGATTGATGTGCGCTCATGTCGATGAAAAGTGCAGGGTGTTGCATGGAATGATATAATGCCGACCTTCGAAGAATTTAAGTGAAGGAAGAAGATGAAGAAGAAGAAGAAAAAGAGGAAGACGAGTGAAATCGAGGACGACGAATAAATTTTTCATGGAGACCTTTTTTTCTTCTGGATTTAACTTCATCTTTTATTACGCATTCTTCGTTCATAAAGAAATTTGCATAATTTTTTGGGTTCTTTTTTTTATCGATAAATTTTGGGGATAATTGAGGGATAATTGCTGAGTGTAGAGTAACGAAATTATTTGTAGAATTTATTCGGGGGAGAGTAAAAAAATAGAGGGAAAATGATATACTTTTTTCATAGAGAAGAGTAATGGCTACAAAAAACGTTCTTTTCTTGAAAAAAAAAACAGACATTGCGATATTTGGTCGAGCTTCGATAATCGACATCGAAATCCTGTCACGCCGCAATTTCATTGGTTGATCGGGAAATCCACGAGTTGCGCGGGATATTCAAAAAAACCGAATATTGTGTGTGGGTCATGTATGTCTGTTAGAAAGAACAATTTCGCATGAGTTTTTAATGATACGTGATTTGATTTTTTAGGTGAGATTTTTATTAAATACTCTATTATAATAATACCGATTTTGAGATAGAGAAAAATCATGTTTGATTATCCATGAGATTTTCATGAGAAATAAGAAAGAAATTCACATGTAACTACGACAAAATCAGAGCTATTCTCTCGCGGTACATTTGAGGTTTAATTACCTAAACGCAGATGAACAAAAAATAAATGTTTTGTATCAAAATATCGTGCATAATATGTTGCATTTCTTCCCATTAACAGGATCAACCATTTATGATTAAAAAATAAAAATTTCCTTTTTAATTTTGAAAAACGATGAATCATGAAAACATACCTCAAAGTTTGATTATTTTCATTGTAATGCAAATATCAATTATTAATTATTTATATATTTTTCATACACACAATTCAATGTGATTACTTTTCGTATATTTTTGAATTTTATTGACTCCGATAGGCATTCTAGCCTGGAGCCTCTTAAATAAACATAAACATTAATAAGCATTAAACAAATCCAAATATTCACAGAATTAATTAAGAACACGTTTGAATAATACGAAAAGGTTTAAATTAAAGTAAAATTTCCTCTTGAAAATTCGGTCTGGCAGTTACTCGAAACACTTGGGGCGTGCCGGTGTAAGCCAAACACTCCCCAGCCTAAAAATACAATAACGAAGGCAAAATATCCCGAGTAAAAAAGAGAATCACATAAAAAGTAAAAAGGAAAAAAAAATAAAATGTGTATTTCTAACAAAGGAACTATAAATGAATTTACAGTCTCATAAAATCCCTAAAAATCAGGGGCATTCATAAATTTCATAAGCAGGAGCTCAAGCCTCAATTTAAACTGGAAAAATAGTGCTTGCAAAATGGACTGATGAACAGAATTTCATTTTCTTAAAAGGATCTCGGAAATTAAGCGAGATAGAGAAATTTTCGTAGAGACCTTTTTTGTAGAGCAGAACGAGACCTACAAAAAAGGTCTCTTCCAAAAATCCCATATCTCCACTAGTTTCGGAGATCCTTTTAATAATAGAAAAATTAAGTATTAAACCAAAAATAAACAATTAATTCCCCTCTTTCTAAAAAAAAATCCATTTCAATATTTGATTCAGAGCAAAACGAGCCCAATTGTTCCAGCAATAGATCACTGACCCAACAGACGAATTCACGACACATTCATGATTAATTGCACATCATGGGATATTGTTGCGTGACGTACACGAATCTCTTTAAAAAAAAAAGAAAAAAAAAACGTTTCGGCGACGATTAATCGATAGTATGGGTGGGCAAAATGCCGAAGGGCAAGGTGAGAGATCCACACAAATATATATATATATACATTAGTGTATATGAAGTGTGTATAACCCCATCGCCTTGACCACTCGCCTGACTCAAGAAAATTAATCGATATACTGCGGCAACTGTGATCAGAGACAATTTATATTTATCCGTTCCTCCCTTAACTACACTTGAGTGACACAAAATAAAGGACATGAATGTCAGAAAATTACTGTACACGTGAAATTAATAAAATAAATTTCTTGGAATTTCCTCTGCTCATTCTCAATGTGCAAAAAAAAAAAATCAATTTCTTTATTTTTTTTCATTTATTTTAGGATAGAAATTTCTGAGAATAAATTGTTATTAAAATGAGAATTTACATGGGTGTGTGTGTGTATGTGTCTGACCCAGTAGAATGGGTGTGTTCAGGATGTAATCATGATTCTCCACACTCGATTAATCCAACACCATTAAAACTCATCGACATTTGAACTCGTTTAACAATACTGTGATTAAGTGAAATAAGGAAATTAGGATTTTCACCTATTATTTTTAACGATCGTCTTCAATTTTCCGTTGAAAATAGAGTTTTTTTGTTCTATGGGCGTTATGATTGGTTACGCGGAGCGCCCCGTCCAATAGGAGACGGGGTCCCACGTGCGACCAATCAGAAGCGTCCGCAGAGGGCCCCGCGGTCGCCGGAACGACCCAAAGATTGCCGAACGCGTCAAAATCCCGTAATCCCACACTATTCTCGCGATATCTCGTAGAGTACTACATTTAGAAGAATTCTTCAAGAGACCTTTTTCGTAGGAAATTGAATTCTCTACAAAAAAGGACTCTTCCGAAATTCCCGTAAACCCCAAAAATTCCACGTGCCCTATCCATAATTCAATTTTCTCCGAAAAAAATTACCTAAAAAAAGAACATACATGATAAATTCCCATAAATAAAAGAGTACACAAAAGAAGCTGTGAAAAATTGTTAGTACCAATTTGCCGGGACAAATTTATACCCAAACACATGCATACGATGTTCAAGTAACCCGAGATGATGTCCCGAGGAATCCATACGTAACCCCATGTGCGCCCTCGAAAAAAACTTATCCCCAGTTAAAATTTATACCTCGAAAGAGGCTCTACCAAGCCCCCTGAGTTTACATATATATATCCATGTACATATATATATAGTTAATAAATAATTCCGGTAGATGCAGAAGGGGCCACAAATTTTAGCGCCTCCGTTATTTTTTTTTTTACATTCCTTTTTTTTCTTATTTTCAATGAAATTTTTTTCGTTGTTTATCTTTTTAGTTTGTGTGTTTCGTGCAACGTCAACGAGGGTGTGGCAACGAGAGCCTCCTTGCGTTTACTCCGATGCGATTTATCTCGCCTTGCGTAGGACGTGCACAGCACTTCCCCCCCCCCCCCCCCTCCTTTGCCTTCATCTGCTCTTTCTCAAAAGCCTCTGCTGATTTTTTTCTCTTTCTTTCGCTTCACTCTCCTCCTTTTTTTTTCTTCTTTTCTGTACGTATATACCGGTCGTTTGTCCACCGGTCGGAGTACAGAGAAATTTTATGGGAACGAGAGTTGTGTCCGTACATGGCAAGAGCTGCTGCTGCTGGTCCAACCGTATATATACTTTCTAGGGAAACCGAAACAAATTTCTCCCCATCCCCCCCCTCTTTTTTTGTTTTATTTTATTCTATATGGCGAAGAAATTCAGTAGCAAAGTGCCTGAATGGGATGATTTTTAAATTTTTCAAGTAATTTGTAAATATCTTGAGGAAGCAGGTTTAGAAGAATGCGATGGCCCTTCCTTTTTTTTAATGGAGAATTTTATCGTCTACAGAGAGAAAAAAAAAGAGACCTCGTAAATTCTCGCAAATGGAATGGTTCGAGAGATATTTCTGGACTTAATGTTATTTTTTGAGTTATCTCGTATCTGTCGTTCCACTTATCTCCGGAATTTTCTTCCGCAAGTCGAGGGAAATTTTAGGCGGAAAAGGTAAAGGTAATGCCAGGTTTCACCCCGAAAAGTTGATAAAAACATTAGTTTTTTGGGGAAATACCTCGGAAAATAATGGAGATACATCTTTTTTTTTTGGAAAAAAACCTTCAATTTATTGCTCTTATTTATCTAGAAAAAAAAGGTGCTCTCAAAAAAAAGGCGCATTTTCCAGTATTTTCAGAGATATTTACACAAAAAATTGAGTCACTTTGAAATTAAAATCGAAATAATCAGGAATTTCTTTTAATTAATTACTCAAAAATCAAGAAATTAATGAAACAATAAAGAGCCTGATAAGACCAATCTAATAACACATTAAATCCGCTTATTTACCCATTCCAGCGAAAAATCATTAACCATTATTTGTTATTGTTAAAAAAAAGTTTGCGATAAACCTATTGGTCTTTAAACACGATCGATTGTGTGTGTTTGTACAATTCGACCTCGCACGTTCGTCACACTCGAGAGAGGAACGACTCAGTTGTTCCATTCCTTTGCTTTTATTTCTCTCATCTCATTCCTCTCTTCAGTTCATTTTTTCATCCTTCTTTTTTTTTTCGTTTTTTTTTGCCTTCAATGTGTGTTTGTCTTGAGGCAAAACGATAAGCGATGACTTAACGAGCGATTTCCCCCTTTCAACTTCGGTATTAAAAGAGGGAAAAAAAAAGAAGACACTTCACAAAAACATTAAATACTTGAGAAGCAACTGTGCGCTTTTTTTTCTCCCCTTTTTTTGTTGACGAAAAAAAATCAATTCTAGTGGATCTTCCCGTTCACTCTGATACTGCGTAACCCCGAGGACATGCGATAATATCTTTCATGGTAAAATACACGTGTTTTCAGTATTATAAGATGGATGAAGTGATTCAATTTGTTTAAGCAACACTTTGCCATTTAATTTATTGAAGATAGGGATAATTGCGGGTTGAAATTGAGGATTTTATTTGCGGGGAAAGGAAGGTGGTGTGCCAGCAAACTCGAGTACAGTTAATCCCTTATTTTTTTGATGCCGCATCAAAGATGATATTTTTTAACACTTTCCTGAATTTTTTCATAATTTTTGCCCATGCAGTTTATGAGATATAAATTATCAAAGTTACTGAAAATAGCGGTGGTGGAGATGAAACGCCCTAAGTCCGACAGAAATAACGAAATTACTAAAAAACCACACGGTTGACCCATTATTTAAAAACAATTGGCGAAGAGAACAGCATTTTAACTAAATAATAGAAGAAAAAATTATTCAATTCAGCGTATAGTTATTGAGAAATTTTAATTAGAAGGTAGTCGTAGCTATTTGCCTCTCTCTCTATCTCATGCATGTGATAGGAGATTGATGTAAAAAGAATTCGAGAAAAAAAAATTATATTCACAAGCTGAAGATATGATTTTTGAATAGTTTGATCACTATTCGGGTAAATTGAAGCACTTTTTCCCGAAATAAACCTACAAATCCTCATTTCTTCTGTTTAAAACCAATAATATTGTCTATTTCCATGATAAATGCCTTGCAAATTATTTTTTTCTTAATATTATTATTTTAAAAAACGATATTTCGATTTAATTCGACAAATTCCGAATTCTACAGTTCATTTGATTGATCTGCAGCAATTGGACTTCCTTAATCGGAAATAATCTATGAAGAAGTGAAAAATTTCGATTAAATTGATGGGGTCAGTGAATATCACAAGTGTCACTGTATTACTTCACACGTGGTCAAATGAATGAAACTATTGTCTCAAGCCGTTTCTCCTCTCTTCTCATTTCCTCTTGCACGTAGAGAACTCTTTTTTTTTTTTTTTTTTTTGTTTAGTCAGACTTCATCTAGCCTAGAAACACGAGAAGATACGGCGTTTTAACGCTGCCAGACACTTCTCCGGTTACAAAGTGAATTTCACTGAGTTTCTTTTTATCTTAGCTTACTACGAAAATATGAAACGAGGGAAAATAATGTAAATGTGAAGAAAGAGAAAATTTTCTCAGTATTTAAAAAAATTATTTAAAAATTTTACAGAATATTAAATGTTTTTTTTTCAGTTTAAATTGTGGAGTTAGAAATTTTTAAGAGAATTTCGGTGATTTTATTGGAAAATTGAGGGAAATTATGGTGAAAATATGAAACCATCGAAGAAAAATAATATCAAAATCAGTTATATTTTACATTTTTGAGATTTTTCCTGAAATTTCGAGAATTCCAAGATTTTAAAATTTCCAGAATTTTGAGATTTTTAGGAAAAAAAAATAAATTCCAAAAATTCTAGATTTCTCATCAATCCTCAAATGAGAAAAAAATCTCAATTACTCTTTCTCTTCTGCAAATATCCTCTCTCTAATACGAACAATCGCTTTGAATTATCGAAAGCAGCCTTTGAAATTATCCCCTTTCGCGTAAGTGTGAAACAGATAGTATCACCAATCACAAAACCAACTGTGTAATTTTCAATGCTCACATACTCCATCAGTCTGACCTTTTAACCATCCACTGAAGAATCCAAACTCAGTTTAATTTCCTTTTTTTTTTCACCTCTCACGCAATTTTTTTACACTGAAAAAATTTTCCAACGTAAACTAATGACACAATTACGCGCAGAAAACGAGGCACTAATATCCGATAATAATCAGGAAAAGAGTGACGTTTGTAAAAATAAAAGTTACGAATGTGCAGAATTCATGTGCAAGCGCAAATACACACACACACCCGAGGTATATTGAGTGTTTTATCTTTTCGAGAGAGCTCGGTAGCTTGTTAGCCTGTGTTTTTCCAGTTGAACGTGATTTCTGAGTAAACTATGTATATATACGCTTGAAAAATCACGTCACGTACAGTTTCAGGAGAAAAATAAACAGTAATTCAATTAATATTTTTCCCGATGGACGAACGATGATGTCATACGCAGAGTCAATCACATTTGACATTTAAGCTTTTCTCTTTTTTTTTTGTAATTGCGGGAGGAAATGAAAATAAATTTCTATTAAAACGCGAATTTTTCAGGAAAATTCAATAGTAAAAATATGAAAGAGGGAAAATCCATTTTTTGCCGATCTTTCTAAAAAAACAGACATTGCGAGATTTGGTCGATCTTCGATAATCGACATCGAAATCCTGTCACGCCGCAATTTCATTGGTTGATCGGGAAATCCATGAGTTGCGCGGGATATTCAAAAGAACCGAATATTGTGTGTGGGTCATGTATGTCTGTTAGAAAGAACAATTTCGCATGAGTTTTTAATGATTCGTGATTTGATTTATTAGGTGAGATTTTTATTGAATACTCTGTTATAATAATAACGATTTTGAAATAGAGAAAAATCATGTTTGATTATCCATGAGATTTTCATGAGAAATGAGAAAGAAATTCACATGTAACCACGACAAAATCAGAGCTATTCTCTCGCGGTACACTTGAGGTTTAATTACCTAAACGCAGATAAACAAAAAATAAATGTTTTGTATCAAAATATCGTGCATAATATGTTACATTTCTTCCTATTAACAGAAACAACCATTTATGATTTAAAAAGAAAGATTTCCTTTTTAATTTTGAAAAATAATAACGCATGAAAACCTGCATAATTATTGGTTAGGATAAAATCGCAACTCGCCGTAACATAATCCTCAAAAAAAGAGAAGAAAATGGCAACTTTTTTTGCATTTTTTCTACCCAATCCATAAAATCATGAATATCTGCAAAACAAGTGGGTTCACAAGAAAATGTCAAGAAACCTTTCCTTTACAGAATTTAATTCCCCTCAAAAAACGTCTCTTCACATTTTCCCCTAACTCCAAAGATCTCCAAGATCCTTTTAAAGTAAACTGCAATGGAACAATCTTTTCATCAAAATTGAGAAAAAGGACTTTACAATTATCGTAATTATCTCCGATAATTCTCCCGGGTCATTCACCTCAAAAACCTCAAGATTTTTCCACTTATTTCTCCTCCCCCCCTCCCCTCCCCTCTTTCCAGACCGTTAAGAAGAACGTAGAAATAACCCGTGGAAAAAAGCGAGTGATCATCAAGTTCGATTGACTGAGAAATGTGAAACCCGATCAGGTGGACATTTCTTCGGAGGAGTTAATTTCCGGTGATGGACGTTGGAGAGACTCGATCGAATCGCATCTCAACAAGAGCCGCCTTGCCTCTGCGGTGGGTCGAGGAGAAGAAGAAGAAATGAGGGGAGGAGGCGCGTTTTTTTTTCTTTCTTTCTTGGATAACTGCCTCACCTCAACTGCATGCGTACAGCAAGAATAATATAAATCCCTTCTTTTCTCTTTCTCCATTTCTTTACTTCTCCACCTTCTCTATTGCTGATGAATATTAAAATTACAGTTTCGACCTTTTCATTCCCTTTTTTGCATCTCTCGTTTCTTTTTTTTACGCTCGTCGAGCATTCACGTCGAATAGCATTCGACGTAAATGAAAGGAACCACGAATTTATTCATCATGGGAGGTCTCTGAATGGTAATCGACAAAGTGCTTTTTAATTTTGTTTGCTTTCAATAATTTTTTTTTTGCTTTTAATTCATAATTTTTAACGAACTTTGTCAATTCAATTAATTTTTTTCAAGTATCTCAGAAATCAGTGGATTTAGGAGAAAATGTCAAGAGGCTTTTTTTGTGGGGAATTGAATTCTCTACAAAAAAGGTCTCCTCATATTTTTTTATCAAATTAATGGCTTTTAAGATATCGGCTAAAATTAGATTTCGATTTTTTGCGGCTATTTTGAGATCCAAAATTTTCATTCAGGTTCTTTTACTGATATCTTTGAAATGAGTGGATTTATCGAAAAATGTCGGGGAACCTTTTTTGAAGCTCTGAAAATTCCCTACAAAAAAGGTATTCATGAAAATTTCTCTATCTCTCATGGATTTTGAGAGCACTTAAGAAAACTTAGCGACCAAACTTTTTTTACTACCGATTTATTATTTTTACTGATGTTTCGTGAAAATAAGGCATTAATTCACCTGATTTTTATTGAATAGTTATGACATTGGTGAGTAACAACAGACGGAATTTACTGTGGTTTTGGGGAAAGCCGACTGGATCGGTTTACGAGCCTGAGGCGAGAGAATTGACGCCTGTATTCGTGGGACGTGTTTATTTCTGGTTTACAACTAAAACCAGAGATGCTGAAAATAAAATGATTGAGAGAGGGAGGATGAAATAATGGTTAGGAGAGAACAGAGATGCCTACTGTTACCAAAACCACAATTTTAAAATAATAGAATTCATCTCTTCTAAATCCTCAATAAATTAAAATTATTATTCCCTACAATTTTGTTTAAGATTCTTGGAATTTAAGGTAGTATCCTAGAGTACGATCGATAAAACAGAAAAAAATGAGGTTTTGTAGGTTAGTTTCTAATTAATTGCTGATAATTCGGGAAAATGTGATTTAATTTACCCGAAAAAGTGAGTAAACTATTCGAAAGTCATATCTTCAGCTTGTGAATATAATTTTTTTTTCTCGATTTTTTTCACGTTACTAATTTCCTCACGAATTGGCAGAAATCATTTTGCTAAATCTATTATCTTCCACAATTTCTATCGGAAAAGCACCTCTACGAAAAAATCTGAGAAAATTCACCATAAGTATAGACACGCCGGAGCATCTCTTGAAATTTTTTCAGATTTTTTCATAGAGTCTTTCACTCAGAAAAAAATTCTTATATATGTTTCAAAATTTTTCTCTTTTTCAAAGTGATTTTTTTCTAGAATTTTTCGTGAAATGGCACCTTTACAAAAAAATCTGGAAAAATTCACCAATGATGTAGACATGCCAGAGCATCTCTTCAAATTTTTCCAGATTTTTTCATAAAGTCCTTCGCTCTGAAAAAAATCCTTATATATTTTCCAAAAATTTCTCATTATTAAATTCATTTTTTCCAGAATTTTTCCAGAGAAAAGTTCTTATATAAAAAATTTGAAAAACTTCAACAATCATGCAGACACACTGGGGAAATTACTCAATTTTTTCTCAGATTTGTCTGGATCAAACGCATGAGATAGACAAAGAGGCAAATAGTTACGACTACCTTCTAATTAAAATTTCTCAATAACTATACTGTGAATTGAATATTTTCTTCTTCTATTATTTAGTTGAAATAAAAAAAAAAAAAAAAAATAAAAAATAAAAATAAAAAATAAAAAAAAAAAAATAAAAAAAAAAAAAAAAATTTAGTTGAAATGCTGTTCTCTTCGCCAATTGTTTTTAAATAATGGGTCAACCCTGTGGTTTTTTAGTAATTTCGTTATTTCTGTCCGATTTAGGGCGTTTCATCCCCACCACCGCTATTTTCAGTAACTTTAATAATTCATATCTCATAAACTGCACGGTCAAAAATTATGAAAAAATTCTGAAAAATGTGGAAGAATATCATCTTCGATACGGCATCAAAAGATATGTTAAAAAATCCTTCAATAATCAATTTTATAATTAAATTCCTCTCACCAATCGTGAAAAAACCGTGTCAATTAATCACTGCCAATTGCTAATCCATTTCTCGTTCAAAGTTTACTCCAATGACTCAACGTCTATCGTTAAAAAGAAGAAAAAGAAACCGAAGAAACTGTAGAGAAAAATACAGGAAAACGGACACGATAAGAATTTCTTCGGGCGTCGAGCAGTCTCAACGCAGCTCTGTTTAGTGCCTCAGTGAGGATTAAAAGATCACTGCAAGGAACTCAAGTACTATACATTGAGAAGAAAACAAAAAAAAAGAGGAGAGAGGAAGAGAACTTCCGTGATGCAGCAGTATGATCAATGCAGTGAGGAATGTTTTTTTTTTTTTTTTTTTTTTTCAAACATGTTGAACATCGTTACAGCAATAAATCCGTGAATATCAAAGTCTCATCTTCTGGCCTTCAATTGCAGTTAAAAGGATGTTGCATGCTGCATCCATTGAAATTGCGAGGCTACTTATGATTAATACAGGAAAGACACTTGTTCACCGGTTAAAAGTGTTTACAATGACAATGAAAAAGATATATTTATAAAAATTATCAGTCGTTTAGCAGAAAATGTGATTTTGCGGATTTTTTATCAATTGGATATTGGAAAAATGAGAATACTTAGAAGTGGAGATTGATAAAATTATTTTTTTTACAGATTACAGAAGATCTGCAATTCATCAAAAACATCAATTTTCGAGGAATAAATTGTAAAGAGGAGGGGGGAATATCTTTGAAACGAGTGGAATTAGAGGAAAATGTGAGAAAACCTTTTTTTGTGAAGAATTAAATTCCTAAACCTTACAGATATGAAGATATCTCGATATATATCTCTAAAATACTGTTTTCGATCGAATTCTTCATCAAATCGATGCTGAAGAAATTTTTTTTTCTTTTTTATAATAAAAAAAATTCTGCAATTCTTCATGGACCATTAAATGACTAGCTACAAGGTACCTTCATTAATTCCACCCATGTGAGGAGGGGGGAGGGGCCCCAGACAGTGTCGTTGCTCGAGGGGTGCACGCGATACTCCTCCTCTCGCCTCATTCGTCTGCATCCTCACATCTCTCCATTCCCCCCCATAAAAATGCGCAAAAAAAAGAGCGAAATTTCGTAGGATTTCATCTCGGAAATTTCACTCGGACAAAAGCGCAGTAAATAAAAGATTGAATAACAGAACCGAGCACATTGCCCGAGTCCAGCAGAATAAACAGACGCACACACACACAGATGCATGAAATGGGTCAGGCGAATAGTAACGCAATGTCGTCTTTTTCAAAGGAATATATGTATATTCATGTATTGGCGCGGTTGAGTGGCCGTGTGCTTGAGAGCACGTGCTCAAAGTAAAAGACTCGTACAAAGGGTACCATTCACTCATCGTGACCCTAACGTATCCCCCCCCCCCTCCCCCTTCCTTCTTCTCTCCCGGCACTTCTTCTACCTCAAATGCCCTTTTTTTTTATTGAGTAATAAGCCGCAGCATTCTGTTCGTTAACTCAAGGAATTTTACCCCATAAAAATCAGGATTTTTTTGTGGTGAAAGCCTGAGTTCAAAAATTTTGAAAAAATTCAACAAAAACATATCTCTATTCAGGCATTTTATCAAATTTTTTCAGATTTTTTCTTCAAAACCCTTAACTGAGAGAATTTTTCGGAGTGATGAACTCAAAAAAGTATAGTGAGAAAAGACTTTGACTGTAAAAATATTGTTAGTAAATATTGTGATCGAAAATAGGAATTTTCATTCTGAAAATGAATTTTATGAGCTTCACGTATACACTGAGGAGAAAATAGTAGTTGAAAAAATCAAATATTGATGCCATTAGTCCTTGGCAAATATTTTTTGAGATAATTAGAAAAGCTGTTGAATTTACTGAATTTAGTTAATTTAACTAGTTAATCTGTTTGAATTACCTAAATTCAACAAATTCAACAACTTTTTCAATTATTAAAAAAAAAAATTGCTGAGGACCAATAGCATCAATATTTGATAGTTTTTACCACTATTTTTTACTCAGTTTTTTACTCAAGTTTTCGTTATATGTAAAATTCGATTGTCACAGTTGTAATGCAGAATTAGTTATGGTAACAAAAAAGAGGCAATTTGTAATATTTCACTCTTTTTTAAATTTTCTTAAAGTTTTTATGATTATTTTTCTGCCAAGAAACTCTTCAGAGAAATGTGAAATTAATGAGAAATTTATATAGATAGCCATAGAGCGTTTTTTAATTAATTAATTTTCCCTGTCACCTAAAACAGTTAAAAAAAAACACATTATTTCTGTAATTATTCTAAAAATGTCAATCGTTACTTTAAAAAAATTGTAACTTTAAAAAAAATTAGGAAGCAAAGGACTGTCTATATATGTATATGTATATACTGTACTTGATTATATTTACGTTGATAAAAATTCTTAAATGTTAAAAAATCTTACATAAACAGAATTTTCACTCACTCAATATTTGCATCTTTTAAATATAAATTCATGGATTCTGTTCTATTTTACTCGAACAATCTTTCGTAGAATGTAAATTATGATACGAAAATCACTAACAGAACTAAAATATTATAACGATTATGTTAAATCTCTCGATTCCATGCAGTAATCCAAAATAGTAACCCCAACATTATAATTCTGTGCGCAATAACTAAATTCAAAAACAATTAATTCTGACCTTAACTATTGAAAGAGATAAATATCATGACAGTACGAAAAAAATTCCCTCAATCTTCACTACAAAAAAAAAATCTTCCATCTAGATTCCTCAGAATGATCAAATAAGCCTCGAAAACATAATATCAAAACAAACGAAAATAAAATCAGACCACTCAACAGCCTCTGACTCATATTATCAGTCTATTCCGTATCTAGAGCACATAAAGCCGCAAGTATAATAATAAAAAATAAAAAAAATAAGTATCAACCCGATAAACATGAGAAGTTAGAGAATTAAAAGAGATTGCAAAACCCGCAGATAACATACGCAGAAGTAAAGGGATACAGGTGTCCAAAGATTGAATTTAGAATTATTCTCTTCAGCCAAAAAGAGGCACAAGTCATAGAGACAAGTCTATGACTTACGCCCTTTTAATTTTGCAGTACAGATATATCTGTGTCGCCTCAGTGTATTATCTGTCCACGTGCTCTTATGTAGCACACCACATAAATATATATATATACACATATATATATCATATTATTCAATTATCGCTATCAGTTATCGTACTATCCTCGAAACAAGAGATTAAAACTTTCCTCACAATAATAATAATAATAATAATAATAGGCGTAATAATAATGAAAAAATATGCTGACGTTATTTATATTCATTTGATATTAGAGAAGAAATTTAGTGAAGATAATCTCAAATATTTTTGCAATTACAACTAACGGTTTCACACGTGTGCAAATAATTTTCATTCTATTATTATCATTATTGTTTGATTTTTAAATTCATCATCTATGTATGCATCTATTCCCTGAGTTGAACTTGCAGTAATGTAGGACTTGGAATTTCCATGGATGTAATTAAGAAAAAGAAGAATTTACATGCTAAAAAATTGGGGAAAAAATTTTTAGAATTTGTCTCGCTTTCTTCAACAAATTAAATGTCAGGAGAAAACTCAGGACAATTCAATTAACCTAGTGTTGGGGATAAACTTGATTTGATATTTGTAATTTTTAGGAGAGCTGGATGAGAAGAATCCTCTTTTTAGGGGGGGGGGGGGGGGGGTGAGAGATAAGTGATAAGTGTTATGCACTTGTGTGTGTATATTTGTATGTGCAGTTATGGGGAATAGTGCGATGACTTTTAACTGATGGTATTAGAGGGTCACTGCCCATGAGATTCATAGCTGTGATGTATTTGATACATGTGGGTGCGGAGATTTTTTTTTACGTTGCAGGGAGATTGGGTGGATATAACTGGGTCAGTTTTCATTGGCAGTGTATTTTATGGGAATTAAGAATTAAGTTGGTAGTATTTATTGCGGAGGAAAGTAAATAGAATGAGAAATTGGGGAAAAGTGGACCTCCTGTGCGAAATGATCTAGGATTTTTTTTTAAAAAGAAGAACTTGTTTGAAAAATCTGAAAAAATTTGAGAAGATGCTTCAATATGTCTAGATGGTTGGGAAATTTTTTGCAAATTTTTTTCGTAGATGCCTTTATTTAAAAAAAAATGCTGGATCATTCTGTTATTGTCTCCCAGATTCTCATGTTGGGGAGATGAAAATCGTTTGAGATGAGATGAATAACTTGAAATAGGAGATTTCGAACGATTTGAGAGAAAACATGTGCCAGGATTGATTTCTGGGATTTTTCTGAAAGTTAGAGAATTTTGGTGAAACTTTTCCTCTTCATATTTTCGTTTTTCGAGAATATCTTTGCTGCTGTTGATGCTAGAGAGCTGAGTTTGATCGCGAATGAAGGATGAGACGATTTTCTATCAATTTCACTTGAATTGAATAGAATTTGGACGAAAATTAGCAGAGTCGGGGTGGAATGTATGAAAATCAATTTTTCCCCCAATTCCAAATGAAAATCGATTTTATTTTAATGGAATCGATGGAAAATGGGTTTAGTTTCCACTTGCAATGAACCGCAGCTTCCTACGATGAATAGACGCAAAGATACCTTCAAAAAAATGAAGAAAAAAAATGGAAAATAAACATTCAAACTATTAGGGCTTCAATTTTTGATCGAATTAGTAAAAAAATTTCGAAAATTAAAAAAAAAATTCGAAAATTCTTAAAAAAATCTACAAAATTCTTTAAAAAATATTCTAACCCATGTGTTCCATTATGAATTTTCTCAGTTTCTTAATGAAATCATCGAAAAAAAAATCTACCACAAACCGTCTCACTATAATATCCATTTGAAAATCGATTAAACCAAGAATTAAAATTAACGATCCACAATAAAGACCAATATTAAGATAAAAAAGTTGAAGGCGAATATTGTCCTGGTACTCGTCACTCTTTGCTTATTCGCACGAGTCTTGTAATGAAGAGAAAAAAAATAGCATGAAGGATTTATTCAGCTCGGACACAGCTAGTCCAAACGATGCGTAGTAAAAGCAGAAGTAACATGGAGTTAATAGAACGAGAGGCAACTCTCTATGGTCCCCGTAAATGTGCGGACAGAGTGGCTCGTTTTATCGCCAGCAATGAAGGCCCTATGTGTGTATAAATTTACGTATATATGCGTGAAAGAGCCAGTGAACGGTATAGTAGGCCATCGCCTTATACGGAAACCTCTGGTACATCTCATGCAATTGATGCACTTCAGACAAAAGTCCAAGAGTCTTAGAGAATAATTGGAGAATCACTGAATTATTTTAGAGTAAATGAGGTGATTTAATCTTGATTTCATTTGAATTATTTGAAGTATGCTTCTAATCATAATTATAATGTCGCGAAAACAAAAGTTACATAAATATTATTACAAACTCAAAGTATTTTATTATCAATTAAGTATTCAGTTGATAATGCCATTGATTAGATCTGTATCATTGTGAATTTGAAGATTGCGACAGGAAAGTTGGCATGTTTTTTTCGGGTATAAAATAGAGCTGGAAGCGACTAATTGATCAAAAAGAATCATTGAGTTCTAGTGACAGTAACATTATTAATTCATCAAAAAAATGAAGTACTTAGGAGTTATCTTTATGGTTTTAGCGACTGCATTTATTTATCAAGTGAGTGCATTATTCAGAGAATATTTCCTCTGAGATATTATAATTTTTCTCTTTATTTCAGAATGAAGCACAACCATCGGATGGTCTAGATCGTATAAGGAACGTTGTTGATGATACAGTTGTATTTTTGAAAAAGTATAAAACTGATTTAGCTGTGTATGGTGACAAGAAATTCGATGTAGCTTTGGAAAAAGAAAAATCTAGAATAGCAAAAGCTGTGAATCAAACACTTCAAGGAATTCAAGTGAGTATTAATATAGAATAATGGGGATTTCAGATTCAATTATAATTCAGTGGTGAAAATGTGAGATAAGACAAATTATTTTTATGATAATTCTTAAGATGGAACAGTTTCATCCTATGTTTTTTTTTGTGAAGGATTTCAAGAATTACAAAAAAAATAGAGCAAATTCACTCTATCTCGCTTAATTTCCGAGATATTCCCAATAAATAAATGATAAAAGTCGACTTATTCTGTTTCACCTCTTTGCTACTGAATTTTTGTGCTGATTACAGAATGAAGTTGAAGAAGCTGCTAATGATGGAAAGAATGCTGAAGAATGTTACGAGACAGCTAAATCGACCCTGAATAATGCACAAAAGCGAGTTCTTTCTGTAGTACAAGCCTGTTTTGTAAATAATAAACCTGATTGGCAGCCATCACAGACTACTGCTGAAGGCCTCATCAAAGTAAGTAATCATTGTTGAAACCGCATTCATATCAATCCACCAATTTTCTAATATAAATTTTAAAAAATTCAGCGCGGCGAGAAGCTTCTCGAACAAATTGACGAAATGAAGAAAGAATGTGCAAACACGGCACAAGAGCAACTCTGCATCGTTCCGAAATTATCAGAAGCTGGTGTTGCTCTTGGATCATATAAAGCTGCTGTTAGACAGCTGAGAAGACAAGTTGGTATGACTACTAGCGCTGGATTCAAAGCAGCTAGAGAGTGCAGTGAATTGCCATTGCGTACTTTCAGAGATGAGCTTAAAAATGCTCGACACAATGCAAATGAGTGCATCCAATCTGCTTCTGAGAATGTAATAGAATCATAAATCTGTTATACTGTATGAGTTTGGCTATTGTATTCAATGTTAACTTGAATTTTATTCTGTAAATGAAACTTAATAAAGAAAACTATTAGGCAAATATGGTTTTAATTTCTTATGCAGCTTTATTTCTTCGATTGAAGAGAGAATGTCGGAAAAAAAGGGAGAGCATCATCTTTCGCATGTTGAGTGACGAAAAATGAGGTGACACGCGGCTTATCTTTCTTCGATATTGATATCAAATATTGAAATTTCTGTCCCACAAAATTGCATAAATTACACGAATTTCAGGCCCGAATCATCCTCCTAGATTCATTGAAATAATCGAATTATAATTACTAAATATAAGTCTGTACTTCACTTATATTCTTATCGAAGTTCAATATCATTGATCAGATGAAGAAATCGAAATAGAATGAAATCGAATGCTGTGTTTGATCAATTCGATTGAGACAATTCAAATATTGCTCAAAGTAAAAAGAAAAATGATGTTTCGTTATCTGTCACGTCGATAAAATTGAAAAGGTGTGAGCTATTGGGTTCGACTATGGACTATGCTATTGACCACCATTATCACGCTGAGTTTTCTAAGAAAAAACAAGTCTCATAATTATTTTTACACACTCGCAGTCATTTATTATTGATACTTTTATTGATTAGATATGTATCACGGTAATTTCCAAATTACTGCAGAAGAGTGGGAGTGATTTTGTGGATATAAAGTAGAGCTTGAACGACTAATTGATCAAACGGAATCATTGAGTTCTAGTGACAGTAACATTATCGATTCATTAAAAAATGAAGTACTTTGGAGTTATCCTTGTAGTTTTAGCAACTGCATTTATTCATCAGGTGAGTGAATTATTCAGGAAATATTTTTTGCAGTTATTATCATTTTTTTCTTGATTTTAGAATGAAGCAAGTCCATCAACTAGTCTAGATCGTTTGAAGCAAGATGTTAATAATACAGTTGCTTTTCTGAAAAGCTACAAAACCAGTCTGGCTGTGGATGGTGACAAGAAGTTTGATGATGCTTTGAATGTACAAACAGCTAAAATAGCAGGAGCTGCGAATCAAACACTTCAAGGAATTCAAGTGAGTTATTAACATAAAATATCGGGTGATATCAATTTGATTATGATTCAGTAATGAAGGTGTGAGATAAGACAAATTGAATTGTCTCTTTGATCATTCTCAATGGAATATTTCAGAAACTAAGCGAGGTAGAGCGATTTTGCCCTTAATTCTTTTTTTGTTGAGAACTTCGAGAATTGCAAAAAAAGATTCGAATAATATCGCCCTATCTCGCTTCATTTCTGAGATATTTTCAAAAAAAAATAATGATAAAAATCGGCTTCTTCTGCTTCACCTCATTGCAACTGAATTTTTGTGCTCATTACAGAATGCAGTTGAAGAGGCTAATAATGATGGAAAGAATGCTGAAAAATGCTACGACTCAGCTAAATCTTATGTTAATGATGCACAGAGACGAGTTCTTTCTGTAGTGAAAAAATGTTTCAAAGACAATAAACCTGATTGGAAGAATGTGCAGAATGGTACCGAAGTCCGGATTGAAGTGAGTAATTATTGTTAAAAATGCATTAATATCAATGCTTAAATGTTCTAACATTAATTGGAAAATTTAGAACGGAGAAAAGATTCTCGAGCGATTTGACGAAATCAAGAAAGAATGTGCCAACTCAACTCATGAGGAGATCTGCGTAGCTCTGAAATTACCAGAAGCTGCTGCTACTGTTGGATTATATAAATTTGCCGTAGGACAGCTAAAGAAAGATGTTGCTTCAACTACTGCCGCTGGATTCAAAGCAATTGTAAGTTGCGGTACATTGCCACTCATTACTTTCAAAGTGGAGCTTAAAAATGCTAGACACAATGCAAATGAGTGCATCAACTCTGCTGATACTACTGGTACTACAAAAAATGTATTAGAGTCATAAATTTGTAATTCTGGATAATTTTGGGCGACAGATTCAATTTTAACTTGGACTTTATGATGTAAATGAAACGAAATAAAGGAAACTATTAGAAAAAATTGTATTAATTTCTTCACCAACTCTAATTGGCCAATTCATGAGACATTATCGGACTCTCTATTGAGTCTCTGACAGGAACGAGAGCATCTTCACATGGATAATTTTTTCATTACACACATTTCAATACGAATCATCTTCCTCGACTCATTGCAATAATTATGGAATTATGATCACTGAATATCAGTCTGCACTTCATTAATATTCTGATATAAGGTTAATGTCATTGCGTAGTTGTGATAAAAAAATAGGAGACAAATGAAATCAAACTTTGTATTCGATTAATTCAATTGAGACAATTCAAATGTTGCTCGATGTAGAAAGGTAAATAATGCTTCATTATCAGTCGTGTTCTAACTTCATTTAAATTTGAGTCTCACTAAGCTGCTAAGCAACTAGGATACTCGAATCAATAAATAAATTTGATGATTGAATGAAATTTGAAATGTCAAAGTGACATTTATGAGTTTTCAGGCGTTTGAAAGTTCGCCTCTGAGTTCCGCTCAGAGTTCCGTTCAGAGGCTGCCCCAAAATTCAAACGCGCGAAAACTCTCACAAATGTCACTTTGACATTTAAAATTTCATTCAATCATCAAATTTATTTATTGATTCGAGTATCCTAGTTGCTTAGCAACTTAGTGAGACTCAAATTTAAATGAAGTTTCCGGCCCTAGCTATTAGTTTCATTTTGGACTATTTTTACAATCATTATTATGACGCTGAGCCTTCCCGGGAAACACAAGCCTCTTGAAGATTTTTCCACACTTGTAGTGATTCATTATTGATTATTTCATTGATTAGATCTGTATCACTGCGGCTTTGAGATTACGGCAGGAGAATGGAAACGGTTGAGTAGATATAAAGTAGGGCTCTAACGACTCATTGATCAAACGGAATCATTGAGTTCTAAGGACAGTAACATTATTAAGTCATTAAAAAATGAAATACTTCGAAGTTATCCTCGTCGTTTTAGCGACAGCATTCATTCATCAGGTGAGTGCATCGTTTAGGAAATATTTGTATCATATATTATCATTTTTTTCTTGATTTTAGAATGAAGCAAGTCCATCAACACGTCTAGATAGTTTGGAGAAAGAAGTCAATAATACAGTTGCATTTTTGGGAAAGTATAAAACTGATTTGGCTGTGGATGGTGATAAGAAGTTCGATGACACTTTGAATGAAGAAACAGTTAAAATAGCAGGAGCTGCGAATCAAACCCTTCAAGAAATTCAAGTGAGTCATTCCTATTCTATAATTTCTCGAAGCAATCAACGATGATTCGGAATAGTTTTTAATTTAACTAGAAGGATAAACATCGAAGAAGTTAAGAAAATGGATTTGAATAGAAAAAAGTATGAAATCATTCTCATTAATTCGATCATAACTCAGTCATGAGGATGTGAGATGAGACGAATTGACTCATCCCTTCGATCGTTATTAATGAAAAATTTCGAAAACTAAGCGAGATAAAGTGATTTTGCCCTTAATCCTTTTTTCCCCTTATCGTATTTTGCCTTTAATTATATTCGGTTTTACCTCTTCGCTACTGAATTTTCGTGCTAATTACAGAATGCAATTGAAGAGGCTAATAATGACGGACAGAATGTTGGAGAATGCTACGAATCAGCTCAATCAGATGTTGACAATGCACAAAACCGAGTTCTCCCAGTAGTGCAAAAATGTTTTGAAGATAATAAACCTGATTGGGAGCCAGCACAGAATTTCACTCAAGGCCTGATCGAAGTGAGTAATTATTGTCAAAAGTGCATTAACATTAACATTAATATCCATTGAAAAATTCAGAACGGGGAGGACATTCTCGAGCGAATTGACGAAATCAGGGAAGAATGTGCCAATTCGACTCTCCAGGAGGTTTGCATCGCTCTGAAATTACCAGAAGTTAGTGTTTCTGTTGGAGTATATAAATTCGCCGTAGGACAACTGAGGAAAGAAGTTGGTTTAACTACTGCCGCTGGATTTAGAGCTGTTGGAATTTGCAGCGCATTGCCATTGATTACTTTCAAAGTTGAGCTGAAAAATGCTAGACACAATGCAGAGGAGTGCATCAATTCTGCTCATGTTACTACTCCTGCAAATGTAATGGAATCATAAATTCGTTGTTCTGGATAATTTTTCATAATGGATTCAATTTTAACTTAAATTTCATCATGTTCATGAAACGGAATAAAAATAACTATTAGCAAATATTGTTTTAATTCCTTACCCAACTCTATTCCTTCAATGGATGAAAGATCATTGGACTCTCTATCGAGTTATTAAAAAATATTTCGTTTTCTCGACATTAATATCTAATATTAATATTTCTGTCTCACTAAATTGAATAAATTACAAGAATTTTCTAGCTGAATGCCTTTTTTTTTAGATCAATTGGAATTATTGTTGAAGTGTGATCACTAAGCCTGCACTTCATTAATATTCTTATATAAGTTAAATATCAATGCGGAGCTGAGATAAGAGAATTGGAATCGAATAAAATCAAATTCCGTATTTGATTAATTCAGTTGAGATGATTACAATATTGCTTAATGCAGGAAGAAAACTGATGCTTCATTATCTGCCACGTTGATAATTTCGAGAATGTGTGGGCTATGAATTCGATTAATACACAAGTGTTGCCAATCAGGGCGGAAGAATCAAGAGGTATAAAATCTCATGGCAATTCATGAAATCGGCGTAGATTTCGTTGATTATTCGAAAAATGCGGTACAACAAAACTATTCTTGCCATTTTGGCAATCATCTCCATTACTCATGTAAGTACTCTTTCATTCTGTCATTCAATTTTTTTTTCAATGTATTATATTAATTTTAGAATGACGCAGCACTTAATTCACAACTAGAAGTTTTTAATGAATTCCTAAGGGTAATGCTATTACATCTCGGGAACCACTATGAATTGATTAGGAAAACTGCGATATCTCCTGCATTTGATTCTCAATTGAATTCGCAGAAATCACAAGTATATGCAGCAAGTCAAAGCATTTTCAACGATTACAAGGTAAATGAAATGCGTATTGAAAAATTATTCTGGCTTCATATGTTAATGAGGAATTTTTAGGAAAATAATGAATCTGCTGTGGAGGGTGGACAATTCATCGAAGACTATGGGGCATGCTCAATCTCAGAAGTTGAAGAAGCTCAAAATAAAACAATAATCGCATTAGATGAGTGTGTTACAAAGAATAAACCCAATCTCGATGTTTACGATGCGAAATTCAGAGAACTGCTTTCTGTAAGTGATTTAGTCCTATAAAAATATAATCAATTTGTAGCCATAATCTGCTAATTCATTGAATTTTCTAACAGACCGGAGCGGATTATCAGGAGAAAATCAAACAAGTCAATCACGAGTGTGAAGTCCAGCCTGCTGCTTCTATGGAAAACTGTGTGGATATGGAGATATTGAAAATAGATGAGTTCAACAGGAATTTTAGGGTAGAAATAATGAAATTCAGAAAAAACTTCAAAGCAGCTGTTAACTCAGCAACAATGGAAATTCAAAGTTGCTATATTGACGTAATGGGGAAGTTTGGGATTACTCTGTCAAACATTAAATTAAATTGTGACAAGGGTCTGGCAAATTATTTTGCGTATCATTATACATAAATATTTTTATATCAATAAATTGCGTAGTATCTCATTATATTTAGCAACAATTTCTTTATGATAGACTATACATCTCCCAATATTTCTGTTCTTATGGTATCCCTGATTTCTTATAGTTTCATCATTTTTTCAAGCCCCCTGATTGACAGGGAAGACTGAGGCAAAATGATCGGAGCCTTTTTCTTTTCAGTAATGGCTTCTTCCACATTATCAATGAAAAAAAAAAAAAAAACTTCTACCACATTTTTTTAAGTCCTCCACTCCAAATTCATGGATTATTTTTTCATTGTCTCCTCTATTAGACCAGTCATAAAGCACACCTGATAAGTTTTATAGCTCAGACTCAACCAATTTTAAAAAAACATCAGATCACCCTGACCAAATTTCCCGTCGGGTGTTTGATATTTTAGAGATTTTTTTTCAAGACACGAGTAACTGGTGTCTTCAAGGTAAAATTGACTAATTCAATGGCGCCACACTTAATTATCTTTTAATGTGAAGGATTAAGATTACAAACGACATATATTTTCTTCATTTACGTAAGTAACCTAATTCGATTGTTTGAAATATTGTTTTGAATTTTTCGTCATAATATTGAGCCAGAATTATTAAATCTCCATCTACTTAACCCAATGATTCCATTTGATCACAGGCTGTAGTAGTTCGCTATAAAGATAAGAAAATTTGAAACAAGCTTAATCTCTTGACTCACAATCGCTAGTAAAGATAATTGCATTTTTTCTTCATTACACCGAATAATAAAAACCTCAATCGATTCTAGTAATAAAAATTTATTTCTATCGAAGGTTAATTTTTTACTCGTGTCCTCTGAAAATGAGGACAGGAATTCAATATATAAAAACATGCAAATTTCATAGGATACATAGTATCACTGGAATTATTTAAAAATGAAGTATAGCAGAAGTATTCTTGCCATTTTGGCTATCGTTTGTATTACCAGTGTGAGTTTCTTTATTCGCTTATTGATTACTTCTTCACATAATTTGCTTTCAATTCTTGTTCATAAATTTTCAGACTTTAGCGGGTGAGTATCCACGATTGCATGTCTTTCATCAATTTGGTGAAATAGAAACAAATTTTTTAAGGAGAAGATATGATTATTTAATGAATAATTCAGGACCAAGAAGATTTCAAGCTAAATTAGATACTGAAAAAGAAAATGTTACCGAAAACATCGAAAATATTATCCATGACTTTAACGTGAGTGTAACGAATGCAAAGGAAATGTCATTGCATTCTCTCCTAAATTAATTTTTTGATAATTTCAGATGAAGTATGGAAAATCAAAAAATGACGTCATAGACCGAGAAAAGTGTAAAAAATCATTTTTCATAGCAGCTAACTGGACTAGATATGACGTCATGTCTGAACTGGACAGATGTAAAAGGAAATGTACCCCTGATCGAAACTTGTGGGATGCTGAGTTTCAAAAAACAATTGCTGTGAGTAAATTATCTACTGAAAAATTGAATGATTCCGTAGCTCTGAAATTTGATTCTCAACTTTTTTTCACAGCTAGGAGAAGATTTTGAGGCTTTTCTTTTGAAATCTGTCCACTTTTGTGACTTTCAATATGATATGAGCACAGAGACCTGCTCTAATTTGAAAATACGACAAGCCGATAAGCTCTTGTCAGATTACAGAGAAGAATCATCAAAATTCAGGGAGAACTTATCGAATACGATTGAGTCCGCATTAGCTTCAATGATCGACTGCTATTCGAAATTATTAATAAATTTTATGAATGATATTTCAACAGCAAAGCGAAATGGTGAACATTGTCTGGGACTATAATTTTTAGAGCATTAAACAAAGTTCTATATCTGTAACAGCTAGTAAAAAATATTGTATCTCGACAATTCTAATTGCTAAATATGACTGAATGTTGACAGAATTTTATGAATATTGAATAAATTCCGCAAATACTGTCCATAATTTTATTGATATCCATCTTCATCATCATCTGCAAACAAAATTGAGTGAACGAGGAGGTATAAAAATCGGTAGAATCAACGTACTTGAAACATTATCAAAGAATACACTGAAAAATGAGATACAACGGTCTTATATTTGTCATTTTTGCAACGATTTTCGTCGCTCAGGTGAGTTTTGCAGATTTCAAATACAGTCGAACCTGGATAAGCGAGAGTTGAAGGGGACGGGAAATTTTTCTCTCTTATAGAGGTTTCTCACTTATCCGAGTTTCTCACTTACAGAGGTGCAGGAGAAATTTCTCTCACTTACAGAGGTATGAAAAAATGCGAGTACCAAATATGTGAATAAAACGTAATTATACTTCTTATTTGCATTGCAAGTATATAAACAATGTAATTTTGATTGATCCATTCTGAAAGACACTTCTCAACGTCAGGAAACTCAGACAGTCGGCTCCGCTTAATATTTCCATGTCCTTCAGAACACTGAGACTTAATAGAATCTTTGAACTTTATTATTTTATAAAAGGTAGACTCTGGCAAACCAAACTCATTAAGTATTTCCTTTCGCAATTTGCCGGCATCGAACGCATTTACAATTTTTAGTTTATCACTCAATGAATATGCTTTAATTTTGAGTTTCGGCATTTCAATAACGTAACAAACTTTCCTCAGCGAATGATACTCAGTAACTGTAATGAATAATCAATAACTTGCAAAATAAACTACTATACACATTGTGTTCATGAAATTTACGAGACGTTGTAAGCAATAGAAAACAAATTCATTCGACTCTCGCTTATAGAGGTAAAGGGCGAGAGATAGTCTCAATTATAGAGGTTTGGATATGGAAAATGACTCTCTGATAAAGAGGTTTTTATTTCTCACTTAAAGAGGTTTTCGTGAGTTAAAATGAAGGGACCTGTTAATTATTCTCACTTATCCAGTTTTCTCGCTTATCCAGGTCTCGCTTATCCAGGTTCGACTGTATTTTTATCGTTGAAAATATTAACTGAATTTTGTAAGATTAATTTCTCCTTGATAATTCGGGATTTCTCTAGAACGAGGCGAATCCGACTGATTCTCTGAATGCTATTGATGAATCAATTGTTGCGACTACAAATTATTTGAGGAATACGTATACAGAAAGCTTCAGGGAATCTACACATAAAACAATTCTGGCTGTTGTTGATTTCCATAGAGACAATGTTTCCGACAATATCAAAAAATCGTTCAACGAGTTCATTGTAAGTTTTGTTCCAACCCTGAATAAATTGTGGTATTGAGTAGCGACAATTTATTGTGACGCTGTAGTGGCAGTCAAAAGATACGATAGCGTCTTGCGCCATGTGTACGCTTTGATCGTGCACACGGCTAACTATACATCTACGATTAGAAAGTTCTTTTAGATTTTTCACATCTACCAGTTTGTTCCTCTCATTTTAGCAAAAATTTTCAAAGTCTGAGAATGAAGGGAAATCAGTTGAACGATGCAGAAATGTATTGAAATCTGCCATTGACGCTGCTCATGAGAAATTAGCCGGTGGATTCGATAAATGTTTGATAGACCACGCACCTGATTGGAAATCAACTGGAGTTCTATTAGAATCAACGATTTCGGTAAACGAGTTGATGTCTAGAATGTTTTATTTAATGTAGAAACTATGTGAGTTCTGAATTTTGTTTTTATCTTCATAGGAGGGAGAAAAAATTCTTGCTGACATCAAGAAAATTGAAGAGGAGTGTCATTCCGAAGATAATTCTGCAACACAAAGATGCATTTTAATAAAATTACCCGAAGTTGGACAATCCGTTGGGAGTTATAAGAGGAATGTAGCTGAAATTAAGAAGATTTTATCCGACATAAGTGACTCAGCAATTGGACAAACGGGCAGATGTGTGATGAGACCACTGGATAATTTCGAAGATGAAATTGCAAGTGCCAAGAATGCTACGATGGAGTGTATTGGAGGATCTACACCTATAGTTGAAGTTTAGCTTTTGGAATCAATGAATCACGTAACGCTGAAATAAAGTTCATGAAAGAAAAATAAAAATTAAATCCAGTGTGTAATGTTCTCTGAAATTTACCCCGAAGAGTACATATGCCCATGATAAAAAAGATTGCATCATGTTTACTCAAATTTAACTTTATTTTAAGGAAATTAGACATTGAAAAATAAACCCTAGTATTGAAAGAGATAATGACCATAATTTTTATGGAAGATAAAGCAAACTAGTAGAATTAAACTGTTAGTTTCTCCATTCAATGATAGACTTTTTAAAGCGTAGTACCTAAATTTATAATACATTATCTTTTGTGTTTGCTCAATTTTGTCAGGCGGTATTAGTTTAATTAACAGTCCCCGTGTCGAATTTTCATGGACAAAAGTGGGAGAATTGAAGAGTATAAAAATCAAGGTGGCCTTTTTTCGTGAGTCAATTATTGGATAATCGTGAGTGGAACTTCATCAGAAATCTTTACGGAAAGATGAAATTCGTATTGTGTCTCGCTGCCGCGGCAGCTGTCCTCATAATTGAGGTAAGTTTCATTCTAAAATTGTGAGGAAAATAATTCCATTCATTTTTAAAAACTACTTGTTACTAACTTTAGAGTGAGGCTTCAGTGGCGACAAATATTTTGGGAAATATGGAGTACGGTGTAGTTGCAAGTACCAATAGCCTCAGTGAATACAGATTGAGATATCAGATAGATGCGCAGAAAAAGATTTTAACTGTCGAAAATTATAGAATAAATCAAGTCGCTGCTAGCATCAAGAATGTTCTTGGAGAGGTTCAGGTATATTCAATTGAAGATTATCCATTTCAAGTAAGTACTTTTCTTTCTGATTTTTCATAATTTCTTGTGAATAACTTCAGATAGTGGCAGCTGAGGCTGATCATCAAGGAAGAGACGTTAGGGCTTGTCTTAGTGAACTTGATGAAGCATCAAAAAAGAGCGATGAAACAGTCAAAAGTAACATCAAAGCGTGTTTCAAGAGAAATTCTCCTGACTGGACAGCAACAGAAATTCGCCTTGAGGATTTGATTGGGGTGAGTAAATCATCAAGCTTGATATAGAGAGAGTTCCCAGTAATACGAATGAACTACGACCCTACATATTTTCCAGAGAGGAGAATCGG
This sequence comes from Aleiodes leptofemur, assembly GCA_963942555.1. Lineage (NCBI taxonomy): Eukaryota > Metazoa > Arthropoda > Insecta > Hymenoptera > Braconidae > Aleiodes > Aleiodes leptofemur. The sequence continues at coordinate 4,408,722 of OZ012615.1, read as the reverse complement.
TTCAACACAGCATCGAGCAAGTCGATAATACATGTCGTTATCAAGCTCCCGCCATCAGAGAGGGATGTCTCCTCTTCAGACTTCCAAGACTTGGAATGATGTCCGCGAATTTCCAGAGACAAGTTGGAAATGTTAACGGAAATGTCCAGACAACGATTGATGGATCATTGAAAGCGAATGACAGGTGCCTCAGCCAACCAATGGCTGCATTTAGACACAAAATGCTGACTACAAGAAAACAAGCATTGAAATGCCTCTACGAGAGTCCCAAAAAATCTCCAGAAGTTTCAACTGAACCGTCTACAGAGAAAGTTCCCGAAGTAACTGAACCGTCTACAGAGAAAGTTCCCGAAGTAACTGAACCGTCTACAGAGAAAGTTCCCGAAGTAACTGAACCGTCGACGGAAAAGTCACCGGAAGTTACGGAGCCATCGACGGAAAAAGCACCAGAGGTGACTGAGTCATCAGAGGAAGAGGAACCAGAGACTATCACTGAATCATCAACTGAGAAGGCACTCGAGATTACAACTGAACCATCGACGGAAAAGGTACCCGAGGTCACTGGGCCATCAACGGAAGAAGCACCAGAGGTTACTGAATCATCAGAGGAAGAGGAAACAGTAGTTGTAACTGAACCATCAACTGAAAAGGCACCAGAGGTTGTGACAGAAGCAGCAACGGAAAAGGAACCAGAGGTTACCGAGTCATCAGAGGAACAGGAGTCGGAAGTCGTAACTGAACCATCAACTGAAGAAGCATCAGAGGAAATAACAGGAGCATCAACTGGGGAAGCACCAGAGGTTGTAACAGAAGCAGCAACGGAAAAGGAACCAGAGGTTACTGAGTCATCAGAGGAACAGGAGTCGGAGGTCGTAACTGAACCATCAACTGAAGAGTCATCCGAGGAAATAACAGAAGCATCAACTGGGGAAGCACCAGAGGTAGTAACAGAAGCATCAACTGAAAAGGCACCAGAAGTTGTAACAGAAGCATCGACTAAAAAGGCACCCGAGGTAGTCACAGAAGCATCAACTGAAAAAGCACCAGAAGTAGTCACAGAAGCATCGACTGAAAAGGCACCAGAGGTAGTCACAGAAGCATCAACTGAAAAGGCACCAGAGGTAGTAACAGAAGCATCAACTGAAAAGGCACCAGAGGTAGTCACAGAAGCATCGACTGAAAAGGCACCAGAGGTAGTCACAGAAGCATCAACTGAGAAGGCACCAGAGGTAGTAACAGAAGCATCAACTGAGAAGGCACCAGAGGTAGTAACAGAAGCATCAACTGAAAAGGCACCAGAGGTAGTCACAGAAGCATCAACTGAGAAGGCACCAGAGGTAGTAACAGAAGCATCAACTGAGAAGGCACCAGAGGTAGTAACAGAAGCATCAACTGAAAAGGCACCAGAGGTAGTCACAGAAGCATCGACTGAAAAGGCACCAGAGGTAGTCACAGAAGCATCAACTGAGAAGGCACCAGAGGTAGTAACAGAAGCATCAACTGAAAAAGCACCAGAGGTAGTAACTGGAGCATCGACTGAAAAGGCACCAGAGGTAGTCACAGAAGCATCAACTGAAAAGGCATCAGAGGTAGTCACAGAAGCATCGACTGAAAAGGCACCAGAGGTAGTAACTGGAGCATCGACTGAAAAGCCACTAGAGGTAGTCACAGAAGCATCAACTGAAAAGGCACTAGAGATAGTAACTGAGGCCTCAACTGAAAAAGCACCAGAGGTAGTAACTGGAGCATCGACTGAAAAGGCACTAGAGGTAGTCACAGAAGCATCAACTGAAAAGGCACCAGAGGTAGTCACAGAAGCATCAACTGAAAAGGCACCAGAGGTAGTCACAGAAGCATCGACTGAAAAGGCACCAGAGGTAGTCACAGAAGCATCGACTGAAAAGGCACCAGAGGTAGTCACAGAAGCATCAACTGAGAAGGCACCAGAGGTAGTAACTGGAGTATCAACTGAAAAGGCCCCAGAGGTTGTCACAGAAGCAGCAACTGAGAAGGCACCAGAGGTAGTCACAGAAGCATCAACTGAAAAGGCTCCAGAGGTTGTCACAGAAGCAGCAACTGAAAAAGCACCAGAGGTAACCGAACCATCAACTGAAAAGGCACCAGAGCTTGTGACAGAAGCAGCGACTGAAAAAGCATCAGAGGTAACCGATTCATCAACCGAAAAAGCGTCAGGAACAGTTGAACCATCCACGGAGAAAACTCCAGAGGCGGTAAATAAATAGTCCACCGACAAGGTACTCGAGGTGATAAGTTAAAAATCGACGGAATAACTACCAGAGGTTGTAGCATTCCAAGAGTAGTATTTAAAAAAGCATTGAAAGAAATCTCTAAATCATTCTCAAAAAAAAACCCAAAAATGTTCTCGAAGCATCAATTGAAAAATTACCCAATGTTAGTTTCAGCTCATCACCTATGAAGAGCAACGACTACTGAGATAGAAAAAAATAATAATACGTCATAGAAAATTCGCAAATATTTAATACTCCAAAAATAAATTCTTCGTTTAATAAAAACAAATAAAAAAAATCATTAACGATAACTATTGTTCTATTCCATGTCCCAAAAATTCCTGTCATTGAATTCAGCATGAATCAGTTCACCTGTCTTTGCACAGCTGATTAATGAGAGTGCACTGCAAAATTGAATTGATTATTGATTTAAAAAAGTTATCTCATTCGATCGAGTGAGAGAAAAAATCGTACAAGGTTATGCAATTCATCTGCTTCAGTCGTATTATTGATAAAGTGATATTGAAGGAAATTAAACATTACGACAAAGAATTGAGACATCAAACGATGTTCCAGAGAGATCTTCACCAATTACGAAGTCGAGTATGCAATAGGATACGAAGGTAGAGGGAATGAGAAGATTACTCTCCTTATCTTCTCTCTTCTCTTTTTTTCCCAGTCAATTTTTATTTTTTCCTCCACATACTAAAATGGTGTCGAACGCGTGCGCAAACTCCAGATGCGTGCCACGTGTTAGTAGTTTTATTGTTTCTCACATGTGTATTCTCTTATTCTTGTTTCTTTTTTTCTTTTCACTTTTTCCTCCTATTTTTTTCTTTTTTCTTTTTTGGAGTTAGACCTTCGAAAAATTTAAAGCTGCCTGGCGTGGGTGCCGGGAGGAACTGGTTTCACCTCATATAATCCCACATATACAAGAAAAAAAGAAGAAACCTCTGTCCGAGCGAGAAGAAAAAGTAAGAAGAGAGAGAGAAAAATGGATCGTAAGAATAAGGATAGAAGAGAGTCTAAATAAAAGAAGGAGAAGAGGAAATGAGAAAGATTTTTGGCTCGACTGAAGTTTGTGTTACTTTAATCTCGATGATAAGCAGCAATCGGCCACGATGAAATTAAAAATAAAAACGTGAATGAGGATTGAGTGGAAAAAAAGAGTAAGCTAAAAAAAAAAAAAGAAAAAAAAAGGGGGACAAGTCAAATGGCGAGAAATGTATGAGGATCGAGTTCTTCAGTTGATGCGGTTCTTGATGCTTGAAAGAAGCGACGAGGATTTTACGAGCGCAGAAAAGAAATCAACGGTCTCTATAACACCAAGTGAGAGAGATAAATAATATAAAGATGAAAAATCAAGTGCCTCATCTTTTCAAACGTTTGAGTTAATCTCTGTTCATATTTGATGTGAAAGACTTCTTCGAGGGATTTCATTTACGTCTTGATAAAAAAAAAATGAGGATAAAATTGAGGTGAAAAAAAACTTGTGAAAGCATGAGATAAAAAATTTGCCTCGAGAAGAAAGATTTTTCTGTGATTAATATATCAAATTTTTTTTTTCTTCAAATATTAGATACTCCTTTTGGATTTACTTAATTTTAATTTGAGAGGATTTATGAGATCCAATAAATTTTGATGCGTCTCAATTTCATGCCCTTCACTGAAAACTATTACACGATGGAGATGAGGAAGAAGAAAAAAATTATGAAAATACCGATCTACAGAAGTTGAGAAACTCCATTTAATCTATGCGAGCTCACAATGTTCATAGATTCCTGCGGAGATTTTGACGACCGCAGGGGACACTTTCAGTTACCTTAAACCATCCAATATACAGCTTAACTCTCGACCCAAAAACGTGATTTTTCGAATGCGGAAGCTGTCAAATACTTCTCAAGATTAAAACGACGAGAAATATTGTTGCGGATGGGACCACACGCGCACCTAGAAAATTGAAGGATAAGGTGGAGGTGAATGAAAAAAAGAGAATAATTTATTTTTATCATGGAAAATCATTGAAGGATACAAAAATCAAAGCTGAATAGTGAAACGTGACGGCACATAAACGGCCCCCATCCAATCATCTGCGACCTTTTCTCCAGCTGTTTAACGAAAATTGCGATCCTTTAAAGGACATAAAATGGCGAAATTTCCACTTCAATAGATTTAAAACGATTCCTCCATCACACATTTTTTTTCCAAATTTTCCGGATGAATTTTTAGATAAAAAAGTATTGGAGAAAGTCGGATAAAAGAGGAATTGTAATGAAATGATGAGATAGATGACTTTTTTTAGGAATTCAGTGCAAAACTGGGGTAAATTTGATGGAAATTGATGTTTGAGTTTTGTTTTTCTGGAAATTTGACCTTTTCAAGAGAAAAATCGAGTCCTATCCTTTTCCGCATCCAAAAATACTTTAAAAAAAAATTATAAAATATGTTTTCCACCTGAAAATTCCTCAGCTTTTCAATGAAATCATTGAAAATATCTTATCTCACCTACTTCGACTAATTCCAAATCATTTTTTCTCGAAAGTTAATGGAGATACGCCTTTTTTTACCACAATTGAGCTACAAAAAAGAATTAGATCAAAATAGCTCTATCTCGCTTAATTTCCAAGATTTTCATTTATAATTTCTCCGATGCTTGAAAACTATCGATATCATATACACCACGTGATGTTAAATCCCTTGCTCCTATTGGTCGTAATTCATGAAAAGAAAAAAAAATCAAAAAAATGCCAAAAAAATTGACTTATCCTGAACCTTTTCGTTATTGAATTGACATGAGTATCGATCCTCCAATTTTAATTCTCTTGCGTTCACCAGAAAACCTCTCTATTCATCGATTCAATGTACAAACTAATTTACGTGAACTCAACTAAAAATCAAAAAAAAAAAAAGCCCCCAACGAGTATTTTCAATGTTAAGGCACTCGAGTCTAAAATTCAGGGTTGGCCAAGGGCTAAACAACAATAGCTGCCTGCCGAGAGAATTCCCTGAAGAATAAGAAGAAAGATGAGAATGAGGGGAGAGAGAGAGAATGGGCCCCAAGCATTGTTGGCCTCAACGTTTCTGTTTATTTTCTAAAACCATGTGTGTTACTCATTGGCGTAGAGCATCAAACATCGAATATTGTAATTGGATTCTCATCGAAGGTAGGAGAACCAAAAAAAAAAGTAAACTATCAAATTATCATTGTGAAACCTTATTGCTGACCAAAGCTGATATTTCCGGAGGCCTTGCCAGTGCCTCGTTTTAATTTCCGGAGCAAAAGTGCACAATTAGCTCGAATTACAAGCTTAATGTGGAAATAAAAGAGCCAATGAGCCCAAACAAAATTCGTGAGAAGCCTAAAAATAAGAGCAAATAATAAATTCAATGAATCAATTTATCAGTACAAATCATGTTGCACTATCCAATTAATTCTATCACGATTTTTATTGCTCCTCAAAATTCTGGAAAAAGAATCAACACAAAATAGACTCGACATAAGACAAAACGACTCATACATACGTAACGTCTATCCTAGAATCGTGATCGTCTCCTCCTACCCATTCTCTTTTTCTTATTATTCTTCCTATTTTTTTTTCTTTTCTTCTTTTCTTCCCTTTTAATTCTGTGAATACACGAGGAGCACGGACGAAGAGAGCCAAACTCACTAGGCACAAGAGACTTGGACACGCCACGATAAATAATTCATGTCTCTCTCCCTATGTTTTTGAGACCAAAAGAAGAGAGAAAGAGAGAGAGAGAGAGATTTTACCGCAGTAATCCAATAGTCTTTCTTGATGGACTGATATTGCGCATGATAAGTTTTTCAGAGTGATTATGCTGGTTTCCTGATTGGGGAAAAGCTTTTTTCTGAAGTGTAATAAACTCGACACATTTACTTTTTTTTTTTTTAATATTAAACACTTGTCTTTTTAATCAGAATTGTACATCGGAGGACCGACACTTTAATATATTAACGTGAAACAATAATTCAAATAGTACCAATCGCGTTTAACGTAATTAATAATACTCAAAGTTCTCGATTGAAACGTCTCTAATTATTTCTTTCTTTAACTTTTATATTAAACTCATGCACTTACATTCATCGAAATGCTTTAAAAACCGAGAATTTTCTCTTCACCTACATAATTAAAAAGGTACAATCGCTGCCTATGCTAAATAAAAAGTGTTATATCACGATTGAATCATTTTGTCACCTCAGAAACCAAGTGGCGTAAGTACTGTGTATAATCTCAAAAAAACACCAGGAAAAGTCGATTCAATTAGTATTGTACGTTTTCGCTACGAATTCATTATTTGAAAATATTTCGGAAACTAAGGGAGATAGTGCAGTTTTATTCAAATGCTTTTCTGTAGAATTTTGAGAGTTACAAAAATGGATTAGGGTAAAAACGGCGAATCTCCATTGATTTCTGAGATATTCTCAAAAAACTGATTGAATAAAATTGAATTATTTAAAAAATTCACAATCCTACGATTTGAATTTATGAATTTTCTTTGACATCTATAAGAAAAAAAAACGAATATTCAAATCAGAATTAGTACAGTGACACGGTTGATTGGTGTTTTGTAACGCTTTCGATTTCACAGAGAAAAAGAAGAAAAAAATATATAACATATCCTTAGATATCAGATATACAATCGCTCTTATAACATTATAGTAGGTGTATTATGTGGACGTATCCGTTCTCATTCACTAAATATAAACTATCAGAATGAGAAGAAAAAAAAATAATAGAAAGAGAAGGAAAAAGGTGCAAACAATTCGACCTTCGCACTTCCGCAACATTTGACACAATTTGACATCAAAAGAATTCACAATCTCGTGTCAATTGAGTGTTGAAAAAAAAAAAAATATTAATAAATCACTTGATTTATTATATCTAAATGCTGAAAGAATTCCTGAATGACAATATTTAAATTGAATAAAATTATGTGAATTTGGAGCAAACCAATTTTATATTAAAATTTATTACATTCAAATTTTCAATGGATTTTTTCATTATCTTCAATTCATTTGGTACAATAAAATTAATGGTTCACTCAGAGTTCAGATGAATTTCACACTAAAAAAAAAAGCGGGAAATGCTTTTAAATATTGATATCATTGATTCTTAGCAACTGTTTTTTTGAAATAATTGAAAAAGTTGTTGAATTTCCTGCAATTTAGCTAATTAGAATAGATTTGGAGATAAAAAAAAATAAGGACAATTTTATCTCAAATTTTGAGATTTTTGAAAAAGATTGATTTCTTCGATGTGATCAGACATGTAATCTGAAGGTTGTGAGTTCAAACATCGCTTGCGCATTCCATATTTTTTCCGAAATTTGATTCCTTAACAATTTTTTAGGCGTAAGTCTGATGATTGTTAATAATTGCTAATGGCTAAATAATTGCTGATTTTTTTCAAGTTTCTCAGTTAAATTTAAACTTAGCAAATATTGTTTAGTATGCCGTTTCTGAGCTCGTTAAGTGCAACTAATATGTACTAATTGTAATTAAATTACATTCAATAAGCAAATGATTGTTGCTTTTGATTTATGCTGTCAGAAACTGGCTCTAAAGTGTCAGAAACTGGGGCCATCGAGGTATACATATTTCGTAATATTCATCAAAAAACATCTTTATTTCCCAATACTGTAACGATGTCACTAAGTATCTAGAATAACCATTCGAATTGACTAAATTCAGTAAATTCAACAGATTTCTCAATTATTTGTTGTAGGGTCACACGACCAAAAGATGGACGTTTTCTATTATCGAGGATTATCATGAATAAATGAATGATTCTTATACTTTTCACGTCAATTCCTGATTATTACATTCATATAGATTAATAAACTATTTATTACATATCAATTGATCGAAATTTAAAATCATATCACTGCAAATATGCAACTGTTCATCTACTGGAGGTTCAAGTTATTTTCCAGTTTTTCCTTGATTTTCTTTAATTATTTCTACATTATTCAAGTTTAATTGATTTTTAGTCAATTCACTGTATATTTTTCTGTAAATCATTCTTTTCTGCAACTTTTTAACTTGATTTGGCTATTTCATATGAATTAATAAAGTCTAATATTTCCATAACCGTCCATCTATTGGTCTATGTTACCCTATTTCTGTGAACAATTTGTGTTATCTTCAAGTACTTGAGACTTTCTGAGAAATAATAACAATTCGACAAAGTAAAGAAATAAACAGTATATTTTTTATGTGCTCCATAATAAAATCATAAAACATTGAAGTAATCAAACTCACCGTTTGAATCAATAATCTAGTACACACAGTTGTGCGTTTGTTATAAAAATGAAACACATGATCCAGTGTCCAAGTCGTACGATCGATTCCACATGTGAGCTCTAATTTTACGAAGTTATATATATATAATTTTTTTCCACGTTTAATCCCAAAAGTTTATTCACTTTTGCGCAATCGCAGAGTAATGGCAAGGTCAGGCACCTCTTTTTTTCCTTCTTTCCCGCACAAATAAATCACTCTAGTTTACTGAGTCCACAAAAAAAAAAATCCGATAAGAACTCGCAAGTACTGAAATAAAATTAATTTATAGGGAAAAAAAATTACACACACACACAGACACATACACATACACAAGAAAAATCATAAAACACTCAAATAAAAATTACACGTAATTTTCACATTTATTAGTTTACAATTATTTAATCATCTTAGTTTTGAATGAAGGGCATTGCTTTCTGTTGTTTACGTTTTGAATTGCCGGGAAGTAACAGAGCAGCGACACACAGGTCTGCTGTGTTAGGTTAGGTACCGTAGTTTGGTACAAACTGAATTCCCATTTGATTTTTGCGCCTGTGCCTTGAAAACTATCTCGTGAGCCGCGTGAGGCAGTTGTGGACTGGGTCTACTCCCGCCACACTGTATTATACGCATATACACTGTGTGTGTGGGAACGGTAGAGGGCAATACAGATGGACTAGCGAGTGAATGGACAGTCGGCTTTCTTCGGCTTCCATGCCCCACCCATATGAATTTTGGCTTCGGCATGCCTCGGGTTTTGATTCTTTCCTTAGTACGTCTATACTACTATTCAGGTCCTTCGCTCAGTCTCTCACTTGCTCTCCGCATATACACACACATACACACATACAGTCATGTAACCAGCCAAGTTTCCAACGACGACCGCCGAGTTGGCGCCAGTCGACAGCCTACCGTAGACCACTAAGCTTCACACACAAACGTCCCACTCAAAACACTTATTCTTATTTTCTTGTCTCTCTCTTTTTTTTTTAGGAGGATGAAAGTTTACAAGTGCGTATTTATTGCGACCACCGGGGGGGAAATTAAGGAAAAATTGGTGAGTGGAGATGGGATGGCATTTGTGATGGTTTTGATGATTTAAGGGGTGACACTAGTGTAGGATTTCCAAAAAAAAAATTTTTTTGTTTTAAAAAATAGTTGAGGGTTTCAAGAACAATATCCAATTAGTCCTATGCCCAAAATCATGCACCTCATGCATGAAATTGGGGATGAAAATAGGACCGAAATGCTACAACTTGTATGTAGAATCTGGCGAATACTGCATCAAATTTCCTGAGCAATCCCTTACCGATGCCGCACAAAAGATTCGATTGGAGCTAACATCATCTAGGAACAGAGTTTCAACCTAAATGGCCAAATACACGGTGCAGGTTATGGTAGATTAGAGGTGGAACGCGATTTTTTTATTTTTTATTATTTTTTATTTATTGCATTTTGAACTTTTGAGGTTCATTCTGCTGAATATGTACATTTATACAGAGTTTGTACCTTTATTCTTATAAGTTTTTATAAGTGTTTACATAAGAGAGAAAGAAAAACAATCCAAAAAGGATACATGGAGAAAATAATTATGTTGAGTGTTTGCGCTATAGATTCATATTTTGATTTTACAGTCGTTGAGAAACTCAGTGATTTTCAAAAAAATGGGAAACGCGATTTTCACAGATTTAATTACTTGTAAACTTTAAACGCGTTTTTCTCGAAATCACTTCTGTCAACTCGGGTGAGACTCACTCCTCAAAAACTGTTCAATGGATTGCTCTAGAATTTTTACAGTAGCTACAAAATCATATTATTTAGTGAACTACATAGCCGTTTTTTGATTGAACGTAAATTTTTTTTTATAGAAACAATTTTCTGCGGAATTTCTCGTTAGAAATGGAATTTTCTTTCAAACCTTTGCTGATTATTCGAAAAATTGGTTTAAAAGAAAAATCCTATGTGTTTCACCAGTAAATTATATGTACTTTCAAGGAAAATTTGCTTATTTTCATCGTAACTTTACGGTTTTACTACGGTAAGCTTATAGCATTACTACACTAATTTTACAGCATTACTATGGTTTAAAAACCGGTCAATTTGACTCTATAAATACGGCATTGTGACAATGATCAATTTTCTACAAGTTTCTGATCTCACAAAAATTTGTAATGAGAAGCAAAATCAGTGTGGAGTCAATGATAAGATGAATCACAACAAGTAATACCAAAAAAACGCAACAGATGTGAAAAAATACTCAACTATAACGCTCAACACTGTAAAAACAAGTGTTTAAAATTAAGATACTTTTGTAGCCCTTTTAAAACATTTTGAGGATGCTGTTGTTAGTGAATGGGAGTTTTAAGATATTTTTTGATTATTAAATTTTTTTTTTCAACTGATATCTTACATTAAGATACCTGTTTTTACAGTAAATGAGTATCTATGTGCCTTATAAAATGATTAAGTTAAGAAAAATACTGTTTTCCATTTTACCCAGTATCATAAGCGAATAATAATATTCATGTATCAATATGTACTAATGGTGGCTTCAATAAACATGCTTGAAAAAAAAAATAGCATTACTACAGTAATTTTATGGCATAACTATGGCTAAAAAACTGGTCAATTTAACTCCATAAATACCGCATTGTTACCAACTTTTTACGGTAAATACACGGCAATCGCATTAATTCCTAAAATTTACCGCATCTTTAGAGCATTTCCGAAACTGTTAAAGAAGAGACATTCGTCTGGTTATTAATTAATTGTTCAGAAATTCTTGGTTTCTCGCACGAGAAATCGAGGCTTTTTGTGTGTACTCTTTTCTTCTGCAGGAATATTTGAAAGCATTGAGACAAGGGTCTGATAAGATGAGAAGAGACACCGGTTTATGTTCCTGGGGAGAATGGGAGATGTATTCAAGAGAGAATAAAAACAACAATTAATGAAGAGAATTGTTGAAATGTATTTGCGAATGTTGTCATTGTTTTGCATAAAATTACTGGGAACTGAGGTAAATTAATAGACTGCTTTGTGGATTATCGAAGAATTGTCGATGGTAATTGAAACTGAATTCTGGGGCAATTAGGGTGATAATAAAAGTGGGGGAATTTTCAGTGTCGAGAAAGCCATTAGGACCGATCGGTAGTTGAAGATGGGAAGGGGGGGGGGGGGGAGTTTAGGGGAAAAGGAGGAGTTCGAGGACAATAGAGGCGACAGATTTTCGAGGGACCGTCTGACTCCAGAGTGGATCTCAAGACCTCCTGTGGTGTCAACCAAAGTGCCTTCTTTTTTTTTGGAACATATCGTAAAGTTTATGTAAACAATCCCGAGATTTTCTGTAGATATGTCAATTTATTGCGAAATATTTTAACGATCTAAATCCATTAAATCATTGAAAACTACTCATTTTTTTTTCGTCTATTTTTCAGGGATCAGGGACAAGAAAAAAAATAGTTTCTCTCTTTTTTCAGTGACCTAATGATTTTATTATGCAAAAATCAGAATTGGTAATCTTCACGCATTCTTCCTGGAACTCTTCTTCTTCTGCGAATCGATATTTCTGTTTTTTTTTTTTTTCATACCAAAAACTCGTTTCAACGACTGTAAATCAGCCTCACCCATTTCAACAATTTCTCCTAATTTCTCTACCGCTTTACTTTGAGAAGAAAAAGAAAAAACATACAATTCTCGTCAGTTCGAAACATATCCTTAGTTTCATGTCATCGTTCGCCTCCAGTATATATCGGTTAAAATCAACGCTGGTGGTTCATCACGTGGGCGACATGTTCAAACAAATATGGAAAGAAGTACTGGTAAAATTATGATTAACGACTGTAAATTTTCATCGCAGTACTATTAAAAATAATCCACATCAAATGACTATATATTATTGATGAATTCAATAAAAAAAAATAAAAAAACTATTCAAAGTATATAATTGCCGAGTCATTAACCTGTTCTAACATCCCAAATTACCGAAATCGTCCAGGTCACGATGATTACGCGTTAATAATTCGTTGTTCTGTGCTACCTGCATCGCTTTTGAAAGGAAAAAAAAAAGGCCGATGTTTTGTATAGATGCATCTAACCGGTAAAACTATCGTCCCCTTCCCGCCTTTTTTTCCCCGGAAAAATCAGCCAAAACCATTCAAAACAAAGATCACAAAAACCCTAACCCCAAAGAATTTTGCAAGAATTATTCTCGTGACGAAAAAATAGTGAAATCGAAGTCTTTTCATCGCCAAAAAAAAAAAAAAAGAAGTGAACGTGTTTTTAAGAGTCAATTCTTTTGATTCTCCGAAAACGTATGCCCCCTCCAGTTGAAGGCCGTGAGGCACCTCTTCCCTCGACCTTCTTCATCGGCTACATAATGCAAAAGATAGAACGATGTAGTCAAGAGAAGGAGAAAAAGAGAGGGAGAGGGGGGAAAAGGGGGCATAGCCCTGTGTGGGCCCAAGAGACCCGAAACCTGTTCTGCCCTCTGGGTCAACAACAACATCCTTCTATATACCCTTCCCCCTCTCTTCCCACTAGGACAGCCTAAGCGTTGTCTATCGCATCTCGTTCGAGAAAAAAATAAATGAAAAAAAAAAAGTGTGGTACAACGTAACACCCTGGAGTGTCGTGTTTTCGTGCGTTTTATGGCTCTCCGAGGTAGAAATCCTTCCGGGCATGGATCAAAGCTCGGCGAGTAATCCCAGTTGGGGGGCGGGAAATTCGAAGCTTCTGCATCAGTTTATTCACGTGACCGAATTTTTTTTTTCAATTTTCTGGCTTCAAAGGCAAAGCTGTTTTTTTGTTTGGGATGAGAGGCGGATTTTGGATGTTATGAGATTTTTCCTCGTTTCGAGGGACTTTATGTTCAATGAATATTATTGTTCTATTATTTGTAGTAGTAGAACAAAGGGGCAGTGAAGAGAAAAATAATATTTGATAGGGTTTCTTTCATTTTAGAACGATAAATCGCGTTTTTTTCATTTATCCTGACTCGTTTATCAATCTTCTGGCACGTTACTAACACACTAAAGTCAGAATTGAGCTATGAAATCATCCAGAGTTCACATCCCAAGTGGTTTGGATGAATGGAGAGGTTTTTTTGAACGGCTCTTGATAACCGTCAGTTGATTTCAGAGGCAGAGCTGGTTGGTCCAAAAAAAAAAATATGACAAAAGTTTGAAATAATGAATAAACAGAGGATAGAATGGTCGGATGAGTAATGAAAATTGTAAAATTTTAGTAAATCCACGAGATTCAGATAATGGTAACTGAGTTTATCGTTCTGGAGGAATGGGAAACTATATAAAACGTATAAAAAAGAGGGGAAAAATGTATTTTCTCTGGATTTTGTACGCAGAATATTTGTTTTTTTATACAATTCATGGCTCAATAAAAATTCAGGAGTGAAGTAACGGAGAATAAGAGTGTTTTTGCAAATTTGTGGTTTTATTATTTTATACCTGATATTTTCCTCGACTTTGTTTTCTACATAACCGACAGAATGATGCATAAAATAAGGTGATAAGTAAGATAAGAGTGGTAGGTCGCGGGAATGTGACTTTGAGAGTGGTTGTCATGAATTTCACAGGATGAAAAAAGGGATAAACAATGCATTAAAAAATAAAAAAAAGAATGGGAGAGATAGAGGGCCTCTTTAGCCTTGATTGGACCATTCTATTACTGAGAGTCTATTGAATTATTTTTTAATATATATCAGAGATATTTTATTCGTGGATTTCAACCAGAACTCCTCTGCTCAATGTTTTCAATTTACAATTACCATTGGATTCACATCAAGGTTATTCCAATCGTTTTTGATGGAAATTCTTTTAATTTCGATTGTTAAGGGTGAATGTCAGTCTTCGGTGGGGCGGCATGTTGAGTGACGAAGCGGGGCGTAGGAACGAGGTGAACACGAACGAAGTGTATGGAGAGAATTAACCTCTAGAATCGTTTGTGTCAGTCAGAGACCCACCAAAATATTTTATTCTTTTTTCAATTATGAAAAGATTTTGGCTATTTGCACAATACATTTCAAAACAATTCCAGAAAAAATTGGATAAACTGCAAATCCAGGGGTCTCATTTTGTAGACACTTTGGAGACCCTAAAAGGGGGCTCATTTTGAGACACAATGGCGGCTGAAATGGGAAATTATCGATAATGTAGGTATGAAAGTCCCCAGGGAGAATTTAATGCATTCCAAGATGTTGAAGTTTCAGGATGCAAAATAATGGTGGATGTTGTAAGCAATAAAAAATGACGCAATGCGATATGTAGCAGTGGTGATAGTACAAGAAAATATAGAATTGAATCACGAAATGCGTCAGATTATTCGTTCATAGAGAAACCGCGGTATTGATGCAAGGGATTCATGTTCGAATTTAGTTGCCAGCGTAAGAATGAAGGTTTAATTAGAAACGAGAAAAATAGAACTAGTTGCGTGGAACAGTAGGGGAGCTGTGGGTTTCATATCACTGAAAAACATTATTTCGCACTAGGCCTTCGTAATAATTTCCTATTAATTATCATTCTTAACGACATATTGATGGGAATTGTTTGAACAGACGTTTACTGGTGAAAAGAGAAGGATGAAATATTTTAGGTCAACTACTTTTTGAGTATATATCTCGAAAAATAAGGGAGATAGGATCATGTTGCCATCATTCTTCTTTGTAGCTCTTGCAATTCTCTACAGAACAGGAATAGGATAAAATCGCTTTATTTCGCTTAGTTTCTGAAACGGTTTGCAAAAATGTGAAATTAAAAAATAACTCGGATTGATCGATATCAGTTGATTTTTGTGTTATTTTTTTAAAATATTTTGGAAACTGAGCAAGAGATGATGATTTCGGTCTGAAACATTTTCATAGATCTTCAATTCTCTCCAAAAAAATCAAGACAAAATCGCCCTATGGCGATTATTCTTTGAGATTTTCGTCAAAGAGAGAAATAAGAGAAATAGAATATTATTTCGTTCCATTCTATTATATTGGGCAGAAGCATACTGACTCAATTTGAAAAATTATTCATTGTCTGGTAAATTTCCAAGCATTGTAATTGCCATCTTTACTCTAATTTCCGGAAATATCGTAATTTCAAAAAAAATAATTAATCCATTATTTTATTTTATTTTTCTACATCTTAACGGTTTCATGATTGGATGCTGTCAAATATATCCACGTGTTGAGCTATGGAAAAAAAAAATTTCCGCAGCACTAATGAACAATTGCAACTTCATTTTTCATTTTATTTCGAATTTGTGATCCACGTGTACCAAGACAATTCGTGAGCTCACAAGTGTGGTAATTCAGTAAGTTGACTATTCTGAAAAATGTTCTCGACGATGAAGATCGCCATTTTGTTCCTCGTCATTGGGTAAGAATTTTTTTTTTTATTTAAGGAAACTGGAGGCTATCTGAATAATTTTGAAGTAATTGCTCGTTTCACGCACGAATGCAGAAAATGAGTTTCAAGGATTATTTTTTTTTGGGAAGAAGCTGCTAATTTTTTTGGGGATCAGTGGACATTCTGATGGTGAACGAAAAGTTCCTAAAGCCAATTATAAGTGTTAAAAATGGGATAAATAATTTTTTTTATGTCTTGCCCATTATTTATTGATCAAAAAGGTTCAGTAACTTTGGCTGAAAATTTGTCTTCTCGTTGTGAAATATTTCACATTGATCAGTATAATGTTAAGTATTACTCTGGGCGAGTCGACAATTAAAAATTATTCTCCGAATTTTGTGTCAAATTATAAAACTTAACTTCTGTTTGTCTAGATGTTTCGACGCTCATGACTAATGGCACCTATCACGTAACATAACACAGTAAAAAAAGTCGTGATACCAGATAATCGAATTATACGTAGAATGTCACGATTTCTGATAAAACTCAAAATATTTTGGAAGAAAAAATTGAGATGAATAAATTCATGTTATCCTAACGTTTCGTTGTTTTTCTTTGTTTTTCTTCAATTCAACAGAATTTCACTTAGAAATTATGTAATTTTTTCAGAATCTCGCATGGAGGACCACAATCGTTGTCGACAGAGAGTCCGGAAGGAAAAAGCAACAACGTAGGGACACTTAGTGAGTACACTATTCACTCATAAAATATTTCCCAAAAACATGAAATCCACGCACGTCAACACTTCAAGATGAATCGCAGAATATTCGGATCGAAAAAATCACAGAAAAAAAAAATTATTGAACAAAATATTCGGAAAATGCCATCAAAGATTGATAACTCCAGATTCAATTCAGTAGTGAAGAGGTAAAATATGATACGTCGATTTTTTTTGAAAATGAGATTTTTGCAAAAATAGATTCTACATGTCAAGTTACATAATCACAAGAAAGGATTTGGACCGGAAAAAAAATTTTGTTATATTTTTTAACAAAAAACAAAACGGATAAGTCTGAAATTTACTGATAAAAAATTCTCATGCAAAATAAAATGCTAAATCTCATGAAATAAGATAAGTCGCCTTATACTTTAATTTTAATTTTCATAATTTTCCCGATCTCTGACACCTCATGACTGAAGACAATGCAATGGAAAAAGTTAAAAGAGTATAGGTACGGCCTCATGCAGGCGTTTTTGACGCTGGCGTCAGCATCAAATCGGGTCACGTGACAGTATTTTGAATTTCCCGCTGCTTAAAAAAATTTAGCGATAAGTCGCCGCGTCAAACAGCAACATGGGGGCCTATTCTCTAAAGCTGTGAGAAAGTTATCGTGAACGAGAGTGGCTCCGTTCACGGTACGAGTCAAACCGAGTGGGGGGAGTCGTGAAAGATTCGCGCTGCCGTGAACGATTCCTTTCCGTTAACGACAACGACTGGTGCTTCCGTGAACGATTCCTTTCCGTTCACGACAACAACTGTTTATTTACGCTCGCAAGTGTCAAGAAGCTCTCTGTTTGTTCACTCATGGTGTGATATCGGTAGAAAAAGAATAGATAAAAAAATAATTATTCAACACCACTAACTATCCCAGCAAACAGAGAGCTTCTTGACACTTGCGAGCGTAAATAACCAGTTGTTGTCGTGAACGGAAAGAAATCGTTCACGGAAGCACCAGTCGTTGTCGTTACCCAGGTAGGAAGCGCCGAGGCTGACGACGAGTACAGCCCCTTACTAACCTTGGCGCATTGAGGCTTGGGGAACCAAGCCTTTGCCAGGCTTGTTCTTGTCGTCAAAATTAGGCTGAGATTATGAGTTTTCATTCCTTCATTTTCAAGTTTCAACCTAGGCTTGAATCAGCCTTGATTGAGGCTTCTTCTACAGAGGCTTCATTCTGAAGGGTGGACGAGTCTTGGGCCAGCCTTCACTCATTAGATAGGAATTTCCCTATTATTATTGCAGTAAAAATAACAATATTAGTGTTAATAGGTAAATTCCATTTTTTTGGGTGATTTTTGGAATATTTCATTGAGCCTCATTCGAGGCTTGTCTCAGTGTTGGGCTAAGCCTGATTTCGATTCAAACCGACAAAATTCTGTTATTAATTATTTAAGCGGATAGATAATTGAATAAAATTATTATTATAACATTGGAAGGATAAAAAATGAAATATATGAACATAGAGTTTTAGAGTGTCAATGAGAGAAAAGGTTGAGTCACTTTATAATTCGGGTTTATGTCCTATCAACTCAAGTAAGTGAAATAGCCTAGTGGGCTAGATGCATGTTTCGAGCCGGATGTTTCTCTGGGGAACAACATCTGGACGCGGCATCTGAATAAATATATTCATACCAATCGGGTCGAGGATAATTAATAATAATAAAATAGCCTTTTTATCATTAAAAATTTTTAGAATCAATGGTCGCGGGTTCGAATCCAAGCCGGAGCAACTTTTTTTTCCATATGAATGTTATTTTCAATACTATTTGAGCTGATTTATCTCGTGAAAGCCTTATAATTCAATAGTAATTAATGTTAAACAATTGTTTAAACATTCTACAGCCCCATTGTCTGGAACGGTTCACCCTCATTTCAGACTTAGATTTGAGTGTTGGGGAAAGCCTCAGTTTCCACCCTTGGGATGATCTTATCATTCTAAGGCTCATCAAGGCTTGTTTCAGCCTTGTCGTCTGAGCCTTAGACTACTTAGCCTCAGCCTTGGGCAAAGGCTGAGCAAGGCTTGTTCCGATCGTCAATTCCTGCCTGGGTAACGGAAAGGAATCGTTCACGGCAGCGCAAATCGTTCACGACTCCCCCCACTCCGTTTGACTCGTACCGTGAACGGAGCCACTCTCGTTCACGATAACTTTCTCACAGCTTTAGAGAATAGGCCCCATGGCTGTTTACAGGAGTTAAGCGTCAGTAGATGATGAAAAATAGCAATTATTGTCTGAATCTATATTTTCATCATTTGATAAAACATTTTTTAATATTTATCTCATCTGAATTCATTATTTTTAATACTTTATGACTACAATATTGATGCTTTTTTGCCAGCGATAGAGCTCAGATTGTTGAGCTTTCTTCCTACTTGTCGCTACATTTTTTCGAGCAGCGGGAAATTCAAAATAGTGTCACGTGACCCGAAAAACTGGGAAGACTCCCTCCTGATCCCAAATTAACGTCCATTTCGCTCTATCTCACTTATTCACCGACATAGTCGAGCAAAACTGATTGCGTTCACTCATTTAATTTTTTCAAAAAATTTCTCATTTTTTCTCCTACACTCACGATTTCTATCAATTTTCTTCTTTTTTTTCAAGTATTTTTTTGGCCGAAGGTGCGTAATGTACTATTGTCAATTGAAATATTTTCCACTAAAAATTTGTGATTTCTATAATTTTCTCAGTCATTTACAATTACTGCAACCAACTCCACATTTCCCAAGTTAAGTCAACTTAGCTGCTCTATGCGGATTCACGAAAAAAAAGGGAAGTCGACTCATCTTCATTAAACACGAATAACATTTTTAAGATAAGTCGTGGAAATTCCAGTAAAAGTTATTGGGGGATAGTGAAAATTCAGAGCTCCACTCACTAATCCATAATTCGAAGATATTCGGACATTAGTTGAAAAAGAATTTAGCAATTATGCATTCCAACAGTTTTTTCGCTCTTCCGTAAAATTGACTTTTTTCGACTTATCCTGTTTTACCTCTTCACTACTGAATTAAATTCAACATCACCGTTAAAATCATTAATTCAAATTGAGAGCACTTGAATAATCCAAAGTAACGTTTAATTATTCATGATTACATTGTTAACAACTCACGTATTAGTTGCAACAAATGAGAAATGGAATAATCGAGTTGAGTTTACTTGAATATAATTTGTGCCTGAATACACTCATCCTTGTCATTCAACCAAGGATGAAATTAAATTCTCTCATTTTCAATTCTTTCTTCCTCCACGTCTCCTCCTTTTTTTCTCCTCTCTCTCTCTCTGCTCCTCTGGTCTTGGTTGTCTTGGGGAAATAATCAGTCTTCGCTCGTTACCTGGAATGACCTGAGATGAAAGACGATGAGGGGAAAAAAACGCTGGGGTTATCAGAAAAAAGAACAGGATGTTCGGAAATGTCAGGAGGCGTCAGAGGTCTCACCTGATACATGTAACCAATCAAAATTGGGGGAATCCTAGGGGGGAAATACATCGTTTACTTCTTACTAATTGCTTACAACATTCTCGAAGAGTTTGAGAGAAAAATTTAGGATTTTTACGGATATTTAAGGAATAAATTAATCATTTTTTTTAAGAATATCTCGGAAATTAAGGCGATTTTCCTCCATTGCTCTACAAAAAAGGGTGAAAGTAAAAAGGACGTATCTCCATTAGTTTCCGACATATTCCGAGTCAATTCGTCCTGTTTCCTCTTTTTACTAATAAATTATCAGAAAAAAATGTGTTAATTAATCCTTATCGTTCTTTCTGCTTT
Source organism: Aleiodes leptofemur (assembly GCA_963942555.1). NCBI lineage: Eukaryota > Metazoa > Arthropoda > Insecta > Hymenoptera > Braconidae > Aleiodes > Aleiodes leptofemur. Next base: position 4,388,274 of record OZ012615.1, on the reverse strand, counting down.
ACAATTAAGTCGTCGCACCTCTAGGAGAATTCAATTCTACATTGGATACTCGCAACAGAACCAAAGGAGAAAATAGAGAGATACGTTATATTGTGTTGCGTTCGATTGAAGCAATTCGGGACGGAACGTACTACTTCGAGGAAATTCAGGAGGTGGTGGTTAATGGAGTGCACCATTATCATATTGAAAAACATTGGAATCCTAAAACCAATCAAACTGAGATTACCAATCAGACAAGGAACCATGAAGATTCAAATCTTTAATCAGTATTAGTATAATGATAAAAGACGGAAGAGTAGAGGATGACGGAACGGAAGACAGTGGCGCGAAAAATGGCTATTAAATGGATTTCTAAATGAAAAAACTCGAGGAATTATCCTGCGACTTTGTAAATTGAATAAAGATCACATGAAAGTTTGTCCGAAAGATATCTCGTTGCTAGTGAACATTTTGCAGCAATTAGGAGTCAGAGGTTTTTCTTTATGTTTTCGTTAAAGTTAAATTTGATTATAAATTTTGAAAGTTGAACATTGTCTTTCAATTATTTTCGCATACAATAAAGTTGTAGCTTTTTGAGTTTTGTTTGAGAATTATTATATGATATGTAAGTTTAATCATATTTTTATTATTCAATAAATTTATTCATGAGTTTAATTGCATTAAATTTATTGTGGAGACTTTTTTTCGTAGAATTCCTCATTTTCTTCCCTTTCTGTGATTTTTTGGGGTTCATTTTTTAAGAATATCTCAGAAGTTAAATATATAGGGAATTTCATATAGAGAAATTTCCTGTAAAGGAGGTCAAGGAATTAAAAAAAAGGTTTTTACTGAAAAATCCTCAAGCCCATTAATTTTCAAGATATTCCTCAAAGTTGAGAAGAATTAAAAGGAATTCATAAATAAATTGAGAAGAAATCGAAATCGAAATGCTTCTAGCTTTTTTGCACCAAAATGATTTATGCAATATGTTGCAAATTATAATTTATGTATCACTTGTTATCGTTTGAACATTGTGCTTATTTCTTTCGAGAAGGAAATATCAAATTGGATAAATAGAATAAGGGGAAGAATGAATTTTCTCAAGAATTTGTACGTATAACATTTTTTTTTCAACAATTCATGGTCCAATAAAAATTCAGGAGTCAAGTAACGGAGACTAAGAGTGTTTTTGCTAATTTGCGATTTTCTTCTTTTTTACCAAATATTTTCCTTGACTTTGTTTTCTACGTAACCGACAGAATGATGCATAAAATAAGCTGATAAGTAAGATAAGAGTGGTAGGTCACGGGAATGTGACTCTGAGAGTGATGGTCATGAATTTGACAGGATAAAAAAAGGGATATACAATGCCTTAAAAAATAAAAAAAAGAATGGGAGAGATTGAGCGCCTCTTTGGCCTTGATTGGACAATTCTATTACTCAGAGTCTATTGAATTATTTTTTAATATATATCAGAGATATTTTATCCGTGGATTTCAACCAGAACTCCTCTGCTCAATGTTTTCAATCCACAATTACCATTGAATTCGCATCAAGGTTATTCCAATCGTTTTTGATGAAAAATTTTCCCAATTTCTATCCTATCATTAACTTGTAGATAATGGTATGACGGAATTCAAAAGCAAATGATTTTTTATCATGGACTTTTGTTTGAACATTTGGACGATTCGGGGCAAAACAAAAAAAGCCTCTAGAAGGTTCGTCCGTTTGCGTATGATTCACACCTTCTACTATAAAAGAGCAGTCATCACATGTGAAATGATATTAGTATCAGAATAATACTCGAGCTCACAAGTGTAATAATTTAGTACGTTGCTTTTTTTGAAGAATATTCTCGAATTTGCGCAGTAATTTGATACGTGGACTATTTTGAAAAATGTTCTCGAAGATGAGGATCGCCATTTTGCTTCTGTTCATTGGGTAAGAATATTTTTTTAAAATTAAAATAAACTCGAGGACACCTTGATATTTTTGAAGTAATTGCTCGTTTTACGCACAAATGCAGAAAATGAGTTTTAAGGATTAGTTTTTTGGGATGAAGCTGCTGATTTTTTTTGGGACTATTGAATATTCTGATGGTGAACGAAAAGTTCTTAAAGCAGATTATAAATGTTAAAAATGGGATAAATAATTTTTTTTATGTCTGGTCCATTATTTATTGATCAAAAAGCTTCAGTAAATTTTGCTGAAAATTTGTCTTCTCGTCGTAAAATATTTTACATTGAATAGTGCAATGTTGTTGAGTATTTCTCTGGGCTAGTCAACAATTAAAAATTATTCACCGAATTTCGTGTAGAATTATAGAGCTTAACTTTTGTTTGTCTAGATGATTCTGCGCCTTATGACTACATGATATCTATCACGTAACATAACACAGTAAAACAAGTCGTGATACCGGATAATTGAATTTTATGTAGAATGTCATAATTTTTGATAAAACTCAAAATATGAAAAAATAAATAATCGAGAAAAATGAATTCATGTTATAATATACTTTTGTTGATCATTTTTTGAAATTCGATAAAATTCTACTTATGAGTTTTTTTAATGATTTTAGAATCGCCTATGGACGACCACAATCGTTTTGGGATGATTTTGGAAAGCGGATGGAACAAATGGGAAAGAACATGGAAGAAATGGGAAAAAATCTGGACAAAGAAATGGAAAAACTGGGAAAAAACCTCGAAAATATGGGCAAGGATCTAGAAACTAAATTTAGTAAGTAAATTCTTCACTCATCAAATATTCCCCAATAAATTAAGTTCGTGCGCTTCAATTATTCGACATAAATCGTTGAATCTTCATACCACAAAGTCACAAAAAGGAAAATTCCTGGATGAAATGTTCAGATAGTACCATCAAAAATTAATACCTTGATACGCGAAATAAAATCATGAATTCCGATTGAGAGCAGTCGAATAATTCAAATTTAACGTTTAATTATTCATGATTACATTGTTAACGACTCACGTATTCGTTGTAACAAATGAGAAATGAAATAATCGAGTTGAGTTTACTTGAATATAATTTGTGCCTGAATACACTCATCCTTGTCATTCAACCAATGATGAAATTAGATTCTCTCATTTTCAATTCTTTCTTTCCCCCACGTCTCCTCCTTTTTTTCTTCTCTCTCTCTGCTCCTCTGGTCTTGGTTGTCTTGGGGAAATAATCAGTCTTCGCTCGTTACCTGGAATGACCTGAGATGAAGGACGATTAGGGGAAAAAAATGCTGGGGTTATCAGAAAAAAGAAAAGGATGTTCGGAGATGTCAGGAGGCATCAGAAGTCTCACCTGATACATGTAACCAATCAAAATTGGGGGAATTCTGGGGGAAAATACGTCGTTTACTTCTTACTAATTGCTTACAACATTCTCGAAGAGTTTGAGAGAAAGATTCAGAATTTTTACAGATATTTAAGGAATGAATTAATCATTTTTTTTGAGAATATTTCGGAAATTAAGGCGATTTTGCTCCATTGCTCTGCAAAAAGGGTGAAAGTAAAAAGGACGTATCTCCATTAATTTCCGACATATTCCGAGTCAATTCGTCCAGTTTTCTCTTTTCACTAATAAATTATCCAAAAAAATTGTATCAATTAATTTTTATTGTTCTTTTTGCTTTACAATTAAGATTTCACAACTCCAGAAGGACTCAATCTTACATCAAATGATTTCAACGAAAACAATGTATCAACTGTAACCGGAAAACAGATTCGAACTCACCTGGAAGAAAATATTCTGCCCAACGGAGAGTACCATTACCATTTCACGAAAAATCAGGTGATTGATGGAGTGGAATATCTTACTGTAACCGATTGGAATCAGAAAACCAAGCAATATGACACTACTCGTTATAAAAAGAACGCCAATGATCCAAATGCTAAATTTGAAGCAGTAAAATAACCAGGAAACAACAGAAGAGGACGAAATAGTGGAATGAAAGAAAACGGTACGAAAAATGGCTATTGAATGGATTTTTGAATGAAAAAACTCGAAGAATTAAACCTGTGACTCTGTAAATTGAATAGAGATCACATGAAAGTTTGTTCGAGAGACATCTCGGTGCTAGTGATTATTTCGCAGCAATCAGAAGTCAGAGTTTTTCTTTTCTGTTTTTGTTAAAGTTTTATTTCATTATAAATTTGAAACAATTAGATATTGTATTCTAATTATTGTCGCATATAATAAAGTTGCAGTGTGTTGTTTTTTTTTAAAGATTATTTTATGAAAATATAATTGTAATTATACGTTTATTTCTTCAATAAATTTATTAATGAGTTGAATTGCATTAAATTTGTTCTGAAGGCTTTTTTTTTGTGAAATTCCTCGTTTTTTTTGTTTCTTGTGGATTTTTTGGAGGTATTTTTTTGAAAAATGTCTCGGAAAACAAGTAAAATGGACAATTTTTCATGGAATTTATTTTTGTAGGGTATTCAAGGGCTGAAGAAAGGTTTTTAAAGAAAAATCCTTATCCTCATTAGTTTTCTCAAGAAATTCCCTAAATTTCAAAAGAATCAAAAGGAATTCATACGTAAATTTAGGAGAAATCGAAATTATTATGATTATTTTCCATCAAAAATTTTTCGCTTCTATGCCTTTTTCCATCGAAATTATTCATACGATATTTTGCAAATTCTAATTTATGTCTCACTTCTTCCTCCTCGAATGTTATCCTCATTTCTTTCAAAGAGAATTATGCAATTGGATACATAGAATAAGGGAAGAAATGAATTTTCTCAAGAATTTGTACGTAGAATATTTTTTTTTCAACAATTCATAGCCCAATAAAAATTCAGGAGTCAAGTAACAGAGACCATTTTTGCAAATTTGTGGTTTTATTCTTCTTTACCTAACTAAATATCATCCTCGACTTGTTTTCTACATTACCAAGAGAATTATGCATAAAATAAGCGGATAAGTAATATAAGAGTGATAGGTCACGGAAATGTGACTCTGAGAGGGTGATTATGAATTTGACAGGATGAAAAAAGGGATAAACAGTGGCTTAAAAAATAAAAAAAAAAAGAATGGGAGAGATGAAGAGCCTCTTTGGCCTTGATTGGACAATTCTATTACTGAGAGTCTATTGAATTATTTTTTAATATATATCAGAGATATTTTATTCGTGGATTTCAACCAGAACTCCTCTCTTCAATGTATTCAATTCATAGTTATCATTAGATTTACATCAAGGTTATTCCAATTATATTTTATGGAATTGTTTTTCGAATTTTTATCATCAGCCTGTAGATACTAGTACGACGCAATTCAGAGGTAAATGATTTTTTATCACAGATTTTTGTTTGAACATTTGAAAAATTCTGGTAAAAAGAAGCCTCTAGGAGCTTCACCTGTTAGCTTATTATTCAATTGGACAATTCTATTACTGTGATTATATATAATTTCCAAATTTCGAGATTTATCATTAATTCCAAACTATTTAAAATAAAACTGATTTTTCTTTCTGGAAAAATGCAATTTTTCTGACAAATTTTTGTTTTTATAGCAAAATTTTCCTTCACAATTTTCATATCTCATATATCCATCGAATTTTTTGGAGGGAAGTGAATTTTTTCACAATTAAGTGAATTTTTTTGTAATAATCATTTTTTTTGCAGTGTATCAGCTAGATTTGTAATAATATATATAAAAGATATTTCATTCATGGATTTTAACCAAAATTCCTCTCCTCAATGTATTCAATTCACAATTACCATTGGATTCACATCAAGGTTATTCCAATTATTTTTCATAGAAATTTTTTCAGTTTCTATCATTGACATAAAGATAAGAGTGGGGTGTAATTCAGAGGGAAATGATTTTTTATCATAGATTTTTCTTTAAGCACTCAGATAATTCTTGTGAAAACAAACCTCTAGGAGCTTCCTTGTTTGCTTATGGTTTAATTGGACAATTTTATTACTAATGTTACCCGGAAATTTTTAGCTTTTTGTAGGGGATACCGGGGCAAAATGGACCCCGATTCGTTAAGATTCATGATTTTTTTTCAGATCGAAGGCATCTACAAAAACATTTGAAAAAATTCACCTGCAAAAGAGACATATTGGACCATCTTCTCAATTTTTTCAGATTTTTACGCAGACTCCGTCACTCAAAAAAATCGTAAATCATTTCGACTTGGGGGTCCATTCTGCCCCGGTTTCCACTACAATTTGATCCAATTAGATCTATTTCTATCTAATTGGATAGAATTAGACAAAATTATATCTGCAGTCATATATCGGTAGATATAACGTCATATCTGTGGAGATTTCAGCAAAGTAGTTCACCAGATAATTCCATTGAGCATTAGAAAAATTTTACGAGCTCTTAGAATTTATTTTATTTCTCTTCCAAATATGCAGAATACATGATTTAAAAAATTTGATAATTCATTGAGCACTTCAACGATGAAAGTCAAATTTTTTCAGAATTTTTCATTCAACCGATTGATCATAAAAAAAATGAAAATGATCGAGCGTGGCGACACGTTCAAAGGGTGATCAATCTAGGGTTGATATCAGGGAAATGCTACGAAATCGGAATAATTAGAATATTCATGACGACTTGGAAAAAAAAATCAGATGATTTGGACCTGCTATTCGGATTTCTTTAACATGTAGATAATAGAACGGCGTCATTCAGAGACAAATGATTTTTTATCATGGATTTTTCGTTTCAACATTCGAATAATTCTGGTAAAAATAAGCCTCCCGGAAGCACTTCTGTTTGTTTAGAATTTATTATCTTCGACTATAAAAGAGCAGTTTCGACGGATAGAGATATTAGTATCAAACCTATTCTCGAACTCACAAGTGTACTAATTAAGTACGTAAACTATTTTGAAAAATGCTTTCGAAGATGATTCTCGCCATTTTTCTCCTGGTCATTGGGTAAGAATATTTTTTTAAAATTCAAATAATCTTAAGGGCATCTTGATATTGTTGAAGTAATTGCTCGTTTGATGCACAAATAAGGAAAATGAGTTTTAAGGATTAGTTTTTTGGGAAAAAGCTGCTGATTTTATTTTTGGGATTATTTGACATTCTTATGGTGATCGAAAAGTTCCTGAAGCAGATCATAAATGTTAAAAATGGGATAAATAATTTTTTTTATGTCTTGCCCATTATTTATTGATCAAAAAAAATTCAGTGATTTTTGCTGAAATTTTGTATTTTCGTCGTGAAATATTTCACATTAAACAGTATAATGTTGTTGAGTATTTCTCTGGCTGAGTCGACAATTAAAAATTATTCTCCGAATTTCGTGTAGAATTATAGAGCTTAGCTTCTGTTTATCTAGATGATTCTACACTCATGACTACATGACATCTATCACGTAACAGCACAGTCAAAAAGTCGTGATACCAGATAATTGAATTTTACGTAGAATGTCACGATTTTTGATGAAATTCAAAATATCTTAGAAAGAATAATCGAGAGAAATAAACTCATGTTATCCCATAGTTTTATTATCCTCGTGTTGTTAAAGTTCAACGAAATTTTACTTAAAAATTATTCAATTGTTTCAGGATCGCTCATGGACGACCTGGTTTTGGAGATGACCTCAATGAATTTTCAGGATTGTCACCTGATATAGACAAGGAGCTCGCTGAATTCAAAAAAGTACTCGAAGAATCGAGAGAGAGCTCGGAAGAGAAAACGACAGGAAAGGGAATAATTGCGGAGGAAGATAAAGATGACTTTCTAAAGGAGCTGGAACAGGACATGAAAAACATAGAGCAGGAGTTTGGAGGGTACTCAAGTAAATAAACTTTTCATTCATAAAATATCCCCCCAAAAATATTGTATCCGCGCGCTTCAACTATTCAAAATAAATCGTGAGAATTTTCAAATAATAAGAAAAATAATTGGTCATAATATTCAAAAAATAACTTGCACAATACATTCAGCCCCTGACTACGTGAAATCATAAATTCCAATTGAGAGCACTCGAATAATTCAAATTAACGTTTAATTATCCATGATTACATTGTTAACGACTTACGTATTCGATGTAACAAATGAGAAATGAAATAATCGAGTTGAGTTTACTTGAATATAATTTGTGCCTGAATACTACCATCCTTGTCATTCAACCAAGGATGAAATTCGATTCTCTCATTTTCAATTCTTTCTTCCCCCCACGTCTCCTCTTTTTTTCTTCTCCCTCTCTTTGCTCTTCTGGTCTCGGTTGTCTTGGGGAAATCATCAGACTTCGTTCGTTACCTGGAATGACCTGAGATGAAGGACGATTAGGGGTAAAAAATTCTGGGGTTATCAGAAAAAAGAAGAGGATGTTCGGAGATGTCAGGAGGCGTCAGAAGTCTCACTTGATACATGTAACCAATCAAAATTGGGGAAATTTTTACGGATATTCAAGAAATAAATGAATCACTGATTTTAGGGGAAACTGGGATGAAACGGGGATTCCGATGAAAAGGATTGAGATTGATTTTTAGTCCATTTTCTTATCATTTTTTTGAGAATATTTCGGAATTCAAGGAAAATCCGGCAAAAAAAAAACGTGATTCCATTAGTTTCCGAGATATTTTGTTTAGAATTATCACGAGGAAAAGTCCTGTTTTATCTCTTCACCGAATTATCAGGAAAAATGGTATTCATTAATTTTTAATTCTAGGAACAACGACTCCCAAACCACGTCGTTGCAACAGAAGGAATGGACGAAAGAAGTGCAATCGCACGACTACAGAAAGTGGACTCGATGTAGTATAAACAAAATAGCAGAGAAGAAGATGATAGAACGGATGAAAACGGCTCGAAAAATGGCTATTAAATGGAATTTTGAATGAAAAAACTCGAGGAATTAGCTTTTGGATCTGTGAATTGAATAGAAATCACATGGAAGTTCGTCCGAGAGACATCTCGGTGCTAATGATCATTTTGCAGCAATCAGGAGTCAGAGTTTTTTCTTTTTGTCTTTGTTAAAGTTAAGTTTCATGGTCAATTTGAAACAGTGAGATATTGTATTTCAATTATTTTCACACATAATTAAGTTGCAATTTTTTTGAGTTTTTTTTTGAGAGTTATTCCATGAAAATATAATTGTAATTGGAACCGACCTAGCATAATCGATCGCTTGTACCAATCAGGGTTTTCCATGGTTTTCCCTGGTTCTCGGCAAATGCGGTACAGTAATAGAAGTCGACCCATGGAGTCGCAACAAGGTAGGAGGTGGGGCCAAAGACAGTTAAAGAGAATAAAACATTGTAATGTAGTATAAATAAAAAACAAATTCAATGTTTATAATTGTAATCATATGTTTATTGTTCAATAAATTCATTCATGATTCTCAATTTGTTGCAAATACTTTTTTTTGTAGAATTTTCTATATTCTCTTTTTTTTCGTGATTCTTTAGGTTTAATTTTTGGAAAACTCGGAAACTAAGCGAGATAGATATTTTTCAATGGAAATTTTTTTGTAACGGAGATCGAGGGTTAAAAAAGGGTCTTACAGAAGAATCCTTATCTTTATTAATTTTCAAAATATTTCCTAAAATTCGAAAGAATCAAAAGGAATCAATAAGTGTTTCGATTAAAAATGTTTTCCATTAAAAATTTTGAGTTTCTATGCATTTTTTCACAGAAATTATGCACACAATATTTTCTAAATTTCAATTCATGTCTTACTCATTTCTGTTCGAACATGGTTTTTTTTTCAAAACGGATATCCAGCTGGATATACAGAATGAGGGGAAAAATGAATTTCCTCACGATTTTTTACGTTGAATATTTGTTTTTCAACAATTCATGGTCCAATAAAAATTCAGGAGTGAAGAAATGGAGACTCAGAGTGTTTTTGCAAATTTTGGTTTCATTCTTTTTTACTTAATATTTTCCTTGCCTTTGTTTTCTACATAACCGACAGAATGATGTATAAAATAAGCTGATCAGTAAGCTAATAGTGGTAGGTCACGGAAATGTGACTCTGAAGGTGGTAGTCATGAATTTTGCAGAATAAAAAAAGGGTTGAACAATGCCTTAAGAAATGAGAAAAAGAATGGGCGAGATAGAGGGCTTCTTTGGCCTCGATTAAACAATTTTGTTACTGAGAGTCTATTAAATTATTTTTCAATATATATCAGGGATATTTTATTCGTGGATTCTAACCAGAACTCCTCTCCTCAATGTGTTCAATTCACAACTGGATGGTAATAAGCAATAACGTCTTAACCAACATTTTTCTCAAAATTTTGTAGATGACATATTTGGGTTCAGAAATGCTTGTTTGCTGAAAATACACTGTAAATAAATTTTTTTTTTGATGTTGGTTAAGTCTTTATTGCGTATTACTGTCCAATTACCATTGAGTTCACATCAAGGTTATTCCAGTTGGTTTGAAATAGAATTTTTTTGAGTTTCTGTTATCAACATGTAGATACTGGTACGACGCAATTCAGAGAAAAATGATTTGTTATCATAGACTTTTGTTTGAACATTCAGATAATTCTTATAGAAACAAGCTTCTTGGAGCTTCCCTCTTTGCTTATGATTCAATTGGACAATTATATTACTGAGCTTACCCGAGAAATTTTTCTTCGAAATAATTTGATCCAATAATATCTGATTCTATCTGATTAGATAGAATTACATATAATGAGATCTGCAGTCATATCTCGGTAGATATAACGTCATATCTGTGGAAAAATAACATATTTGTTACATGAAAACATCAATGGTGTCCATATTGGTATTCAAAATCTGAGCATCCTCCAATCCCTACGCTGGATGCTGGGACAGCGTGAGTCAAATTCGGAACAATATTGAATATTCATAATCTTATTTGATAACAATTAATTATCGTGGATATCGTTTTAATATCGCCAAAATGTTAAAAAATTGGAATAGTTAGAATATCTATGACAACTAAGAAAGAAAATAAAGAGTTGATGATTTGGACTTGCTACTTGGATTCCCTCAGCATGTTGATAATGATACGGCGCAATTCAGAGACGAATGATGTTTTATCATGAATTTTTCGTAGGAGCATTGGGATAATTGTGGTAAGAATATGCCTCTAGCTTCTATCTGTTTGCTTATGACACATAGCTTTGACTATAAAGAGCAGTCATGATGGATGAAGATATTAGTATCAAAACTATTCTCGAACTCACAAGTGTGATAATTCAGTACGTGAACTATTTTGAAGAATATTCTCAAACTTACATAATAATTTGATACGTCAACTATTTTCGAGAATGTCTCCGAAGATGAGCATCGCCATTCTGTTTCTGGTCATTGGGTAAGAATCGTTCTTTTTTAATTGGAATATGCTCAAGAAGCTCAAGCTAATACTTTTCTTCCTCATTGTTTAAAATAAATTTTTTTAAATAAATAATAACCTCACATGTTGCCATAGAAAAGAAAAAAAATACTGAGTGATGAACTAGAGAAGAGAGAGAGTTCTCTTCTTATAGAATGATAGAGTTCAACTTTTGTTTGCCTAGATTATTCTACTCACTTGAGATCGATCCCGCGAACCTCCAAAAAAAATTCAGAAACTTGTACATTTCAATTAATTTAATTGATTTATTCAATTCTTTAATTTCCATCATTACGTGATAATATAAGTTTCAACTAACGAAACCTGAACAGGTTAGAAGTTAGACTCAAGCAAATGTAAGACTTCTTTTCATTCAAGTTCAGCTGGAATCCTCATGAACAAATGCTTCTATAACCGAAATTGCTGTTAAAGTGATGTTACGAAATGATAAATTGATTATTCTACGCTCATGACTACGTGGCACCTATCATAAAACAAAGCACGATAAAGAAGTCATGATATCATATTATATTTCAGTACAAATATAGCAACGTTAGATGAGCATAAAGAGCAAAAAAAATGCCACAATTTCTGACAGAATTCAAATAAAATTGGAAGAATGATCGAGAGGAATAAATCCATGCTTTTCTATAGTCTTTTGATAATCTCCCTGAATCTAATTACATTTCACTTAGAAATTATTCAGTTGTTTCAGAATCTCCCATGGAGGAGTCGATCCCTTTGATGCACACAAGGCATGGCAGGACCACCTTGATAGTTTGGCTGCCATAGACAGACTTTACCCATCAAGGTACGGGCTGTATCTCAAAGACAGAGTAAGTGAATTTCTCATTCATAAAATATTCCCCAGAAATATCAAATCAGTGTGAATTCAACTACACAGAATAAATCGTAGAATCTTCATATTACAAGAAAAATTATTTCCCGGAATTTTCGAAAAATACCATCAGAAATGAATAATGGTAAATTCAACGTAATTTCTCATCGATTTATGTAATTCTAATATATTCTTTATGGATTATTGAGTAACTTATAAATCATTTTTTTTTTCAAATCAGTTTTTCACATTGCATGATCTTCAGGAATCAATAAGTTTTTTTAAATCACTTGAAATAATTATTTCACATCCCATTCAAGATCGGTTCCAAGTCACTATTTCCAATAGAACCCAAGTTATTCCTATATCAATAAAAACTTTCAATTTCATAAAGGGTTGGAGCCCTGAATTTACTCTGAAAAAATGAATCTGGAGACATGTTCATTCACGGAAATTCCCTCCAGCTTCTCAATGGAATAGTTTTTCTAAATAAGTCTAATATATCCACTGATTGTCAGTCATTTTCGTTAGATAAAACATCAAAACTAAAATGTGTCTGTAAAACAGAATAAGTCTATTTTGTTATCATTTGTTTGCAAATATTTCGGAAATTAAGGGAGATAAGACCATTCTATTCTTATTTGCAGCTCTCGAGTAATAAAATGGTATCACTTGATTTTCGTAGGCCTATCCAATTACCGATTTGACTAAAACCCCAGAAATATCGAACGTCAAATCGAATAGTTCCAACGGAGTTAATGTACGCTCAAGAAGTTCTCGAAGTCTCTCGACTGAAGATACTGGACTTAACGAAGGATAAACAAAATAGCAGAGAAGAGGATGATAGAACGGATGAAAACGGCGCGAAAAATGGCTATTAAATGGATTTTTGAATGAAAAAACTCGAGGAATTAACCTTTGAATCTGTAAATTGAATAGAGATCACACGAAAGTTCGTCCGAGAGACATCTCGGTGCTAATGATCACTTTACAGCAATCAGGAATCAGAGTTTTTTCTTTTTGTTTTTGTTAACGTTTAGTTTCATGGTCAATTTGAAACAGTGAGACATTGTATTTCAATTATTTTCACACATAATTAAGTTGCAATTTTTTTGTGTTTTTTTTGAGAGCTATTCCATGAAAATATAATTTTAATTGGAATCGACCTAGCATAATCGATCGCTTGTACCAATCAGGGTTTTCCATGGTTTTCCCTGGTTCTTGGAAAATGCAATACAGTAATAGAAGTCGACCCATGGAGTCGCAACCAGGTAGGAGGTGAGGCCAAAAGACAGTTGAATAGAATAAAACATTGTGATGTAGTACCAATAAAAAATAAATTCAATCTTGTTCAATCTTGATAATTGTAATTATATGTTTATTATTCAAATAAAGTTGAACTCATTAGTTGAATTACATCAAATTTGTTGTAAGTACTTTTTTTTCTATAGAATTTCTCATTTTCTCGTTTTTCTGTAATTTTTTGGGGATTTATTTTTGAGGAACTCGGAAACTAAGCGAAATAGGGAACTTTTTATTAAGACCTTTTTTTGTAGCAGAGATCAAGGGCTAAGAAGAAAGATTTTCACAAAATAATCACTATTCCCAATAATTTTCAGGATATTTCCCAAAATTCAAAAGAATTGAAAGGAATTCATATGTAAATTGGGAAGAAATCATAATTCTGACGATCATTTTCTATTGAAAATTTGGTGTTTCTATCCCTTCTCTTATCAAAATAATTCATACAATATTTCATAAAATATAAACTTATGTATCACTCCTTTTGGTTTGAACATTGTGTTTATTTCATTCAAAAATGAATCTCCAGTTGGATATATAGAATGAGGGAAAAATGAATTTTCTCAGAATTTTTAACGTGAAATATTTGTTTTTCAACAATTCAAGACCCAATCAAAAATTCACGAGTGAAGTAGCAGAGACCAAGAGTGTTTGTGCAAATTTTCGTTTCATTCTTATTTATCTGATAATTTCCTCAACTTTGTTTTCTACATAACCGACAGAATGATGCATAAAATAAGCAGATAATTGAGATAAGAGTGGCACGTCACGAGAATGTGCCTCTCAGAGTAGTACTCATGAATTTTACAGGATAAAAAGAGGAATGAAAAGTGCCTTAAAATTTTTTTTTTTAAAACGGGAGAGATAGAGAGCTTCTTTGACCTTGATTGGACAATTCTATTACTGTGAGTATATTGAATTATTTTTTAATATATATCAGAGACATTTCATTCGTGGAATTCAACCATAACGCCTCTGCTCAATGTGTTCAGCTCACAATTACCATTGGATTCACATCAAGGTTACTCCAATCGCTTTTCACGGAAATTTTTTTGATTTTTATTATTAACCTGCAGATAATGGCAATGTCGCAATCCAAAAGCAAATGATTTTTTATCACGAATTTTTGTTTGAGCATTTGGACGATTCTGGTAAAAAAACAAGCCTGTAGTAGCTTCATCTGTTTGTTTATGATTCATAGCTTCAGTTATAAAAGAACAGTCATCACAGGTGGAGAGATATTAGTATCAGAACAATTCTCGAGCTCACAAGTGTGATAATTTAGTACGTGAACGATTTTAAAGGATGTTCTCGAAGATGAGAATAGCCATTTTGCTTCTCTTCATTGGGTAAGGATTTTTTTTTTAATTTAAAGAAATTTGAGGACACCTTAATATTTTTGAAGGAATTGCTTGTTTGATGCACAAATGCAGAAAATGAGTTTTAAAGATTAGTTTTTCGGGAAGAAGCTGCTGATTTTTTTTTGGGACTATTGAACATTCGAAAAGTTCCTAAAGCAGATTATAAATGTAAAAAATTGAATAAATAATTTTTTTTATGTCTTGCCCATTATTTATTGATCAAAAAAATTCAGTAATTTTTGCTGAAAATTTGTCTTCTCGTCGTGAAATATTTCACATTGAACAGTGTAATGTTGTTGAGTATTTCTCTGGGCGAGTTAACAATTAAAAATTATTCTCCGAATTTCGTGTAGAATTATAGAGCTTAACTTCTGTTTGTCTAGATGTTTCGACGCCCATGACTATATGGCACCTATCACGTAACATAACTCAGTAAATAAGTCGTAATACCAGATAATTAAATTCAACGTAAAATGTAACGACGAAAATATCATAATCTCTAATAAAACTCAGAATATTTTTGAGGAAATAATTGAGGAAATTAAATTTATGTTGCTCTATCATTTAGTTGACAATTGGATTTCAATAAAGTTTTAGTCAGAAATAATTTAAAGGGTAACACCACTGTAGAAATTTCAAAAAATCGATTTGATTTTCTTGCTTCAAAAATTACTTTGGGCTTTCCAGAATACGGGCAAGAGAAGTTATCAAATGAAACCCGGTTTTTCTCATGAAATTTTGAATTTTTCCCAAGGCATTTCTTCATATTCATAGCCTAAGTCAAAACTTCAATCGTGTTTTTCTCGAAACATGATTTCTCAAATTGGCACGCAGCATAACTCCAATAATTTTCATTATTTTCATTTGAATTCCACACAGCATCTTGAAAACAATATTTCGAACAGAAATACGTAGGGAATCTTCAAAAAATTGATTTGCACATTTTTTATTGATGAAAAATTGCCGGTTTTTTGGCCGAAATTTGAATTTTTTCATTCAAATGGTCACCAACCCCACGAAAAACAATATTTTTGAAATCCTCTACGTATTTCTGTAGCTATGTGTATCTAGACCGAGCCAATTTTTTTTTTTAATTGAAATTTGTACCAGTTACACTGCGTGCCGCAGAGTTTGTTTTAAATTCGAGGTGCCTCGCAAGAATAGCTCTTGTGTCGTCATTTTTTGATATTCTTTGATAATTTTTTTTTCTGAAGACTTAAATATATGCTCCATCACTCCCTCAAATATCATTATGTTATTGCCACTTTTTCTATAAAAAAAAAATAGCCAAAAAACGCCTTTTTTTAGACTTTTACAGTGTAATTTTAATGCTTAACACTTTCAGAGTTTGTAATGGAAGCCCACGACCAAACTGGGATGATTTTGATCGTCGTATGGATGCGATGGGGGAGCGCTTGGACCGAATGGGAGAGCGTATGGAAAAAGACAGTGGAATATTCCTGGGAGACAGTAGCAGTTTCTTGAAAAACAGTAGGGAGCACATGCATGCAGATCGAGAAAAATACCAGGAAGAACGTAAAAGAAACGCGGAAAAAAGGGAAAAAGAGATGGAACAGAGACAAAGAGAGAGGGAAATAAGGGCAAAGGAGAGAGAAGAGCGTCAAAAAAAGTGGGAAGAAAACCGAAAAGAGTGGGCGGCAAGATGTGAGAAAAGAGCACGTGAACGAGAGGCCTATTGGAAGAATTTTAACTCAGAGATGGACAAAAAATTTAGTAAGTAACCTTTTCACTCTTAGAATATTCCGGAAATTACTGAATCCACAAAATTTAACCATAGAATCATAAAAATAAAAAGAAATGGGACAAGGAATTGAAAAAAAATATGAAGAATTCATTGTGAAAATAATTATCTCTTTCACTGCACGAGATTGGATTTTCACTGGCTTCTTGATAAGCCAATCCTCGATAATTACCAGAAATTAATTGAAAGTCCTGAGAAATCCCGGAATATTCAGATGAATGCCATTGAAGATTGGTAACTTCAGATTCAATTAAATTCAATAATACCGTGAAATCATAAATTTCAATTGAGAGTACTCGGATAATTCAAATTAACGTTTAATTATTCATTATTACATTGTTAACGACTCACGTATTCATTGTAACGAATAAGAAATGAAATAATCGAGTTGAGTTTACTTGAATATAATTTGTGCCTGAATACTCCCATCCTTGTCATTCAACCAAGGATGAAATTAGATTCTCTCATTTTCAATTCTTTCTTCCCCCCACGTCTCCTCTTTTTTTTCTTCTCTCTCTCTCTCTGCTCCTCTGGTCTTGGTTGTCTTGGGGAAATAATCAGTCTTCGCTCGTTACCTGAAATGACCTGAGATGAAGGACGACTAGGGGAAAAAAATGCTGGGGTTATTAGAAAAAAGAAGAGGATGTTCGGAGACGTCAGAAGGCATCAGAAGTCTCGCCTGATACATGTAACCAATCAAAATTGGGGGAATTCTGGGGGGAAATACATCGTTTACTTCTTACTAATTGCTTACAACATTCTCGAAGAATTTGAGAGAAAGATTCAGGATTTTTACGGATATTTAAGGAATAAATTAGTCATTTTTCTTGAGAATATCTCGGAAATTAAGGCGATTTCACTCCATGGCTCTATAAAAAAGGATAAGGGTAAAAAGGGCGTATCTCCATTAATTTCCGAAATATCCCGAGTCGATTTTTTCTGTTTTACCTCTTTACAATTAGATTACCAGAAAAAATTGTATTAATCAATTTTCATTTTTCTTTTTACTCCAAAATTCAGAAAACATATCTAAAGATGGAGTCTATACCTCATCGAATAGTTTCCATGGAAGCGAGGACACACTTGTAGATAATGGCAATTCCCAAACTCACACGATTAGAAAAGTTCTAGCTAACGGAGAGTTATATTACCATCGAACTGAGGATCACGTGGATGATGGAGTGGTATATCGTACTGAAACCGTTTATAATCCACGAACCAAGCAATATGAGGTCACCAAGTATGTGAAGAATGCCAATGATCCAAATGCTAAATTTGTAAAAGTGTAAACAACAGAAGAGGGAAGGATAATGGAACGGAAGAAAACGGCGCGAAAAATGGCTATCAGATGGATTTTCGAATGAAAAAACTCGAGGAATTAACCTGCGACTCTGTACACTGACGATAAAGATGACATGGACGTTCGTCCGAAAGACATCTCGGTGCTAGTGATCATTTTGCAGCAATTAGGAGTCAGAGTTTTTTCTTTTTGTTTTTGTTAAAGTTAAATTTCTTCATAAATTTGAAACAGTTAGACACTGTATTTTAATTATTTTTGCATATAATAAAGTTGCAGTTTGTTGATTTTTTTTTAAAGATTATTCTATGACAATATAATTGCAACTATATGTTTATTATTCAATAAATTTATTCATGAGTTCAATTGCATTAAATTTGTTATAAAGACTTTTTACTTTGTATAATTCCTCATTTTATTGTCATTCTGTGATTGTTTGTGGTTCATTTTTGGGGAACTTGGAAACCATGCGAGATAGGGAATTGGTTATAGAAATTTTTTTCGTAGAGGAGATTAAGGGCTAGAAAGAAGGTGCTCACAAAAAACCCTTATCCCCATTAATTTGTGAGATATTCCCCGAAATTCGAAAGAATCAAAGAAAATTCATGAGTTATTTGAGAAAAAATCAAATAGCTTTTGTAGAGGAAATTGGTTCTTCTCAAAAAATCAGTTTTTTATGGTTTCCTTCACAATTTAAATTTCTTTAAAGTAAATTTACACATTTTTTAACATAATAAATTAAATTCATCAAAATATCTATAATAATAAAAATTTTATTTGAGAAAAATAGAGTCAGTTTTATCCGGTTTATCCCATTGTTTTGAATTGTTGAGGGAGAGGGAACGCGGTGTGTGGTGCGAAACAGTGAAGAAAAATATCGATTATTTTTGCGAATTGAAGACATTTACATGAGTAGGACAGAGACCGTTGGTGTTGGAGCGGAAAATTTTGGGAAGAAGAACCTTTATAGCCTTCTTCTATCCAGTGAGTCTTCTGGTGTTCCTATAATGGTTAACTTTGTTTCTTTCTTTTGGAAAAAGAAAAAGTGTAGTGTCTCAATGGATTACCGGTGGATTTATAATTCCAGATAGGTAATTTTCGAAATTTTCTAAATCTGAATTAAAATTATATGCGTTTTTCAATTAAATTAAAATATTTTTTTTCGAATATATATGATTAAATTAATTGGTTGATATTATTCCACGCGAAGCATTCACGTTATTGACTAGGGAGAACAAAAGTACGCATTTTTATGCTCTATGTACTTGTTTCCTGAAAATTATTAGAAATTAAATTTTTAAAGCTCAAAGAAGGTGAGCGGTGGTTTTTGTCAATACAATTCTTCAACAAAATCCCGTGAGTCGCATTAGGGTAGGTTGTGTAGGTTCTTTTGAGGCCTATGCACCACTCTACGTCCCCGTCGTGGCCTCGGGTAATGCAAAACGTGGTGATAATCTCAATTGTTTGTAGTTTCCGTTTTTTCGTTATGTTGGGTTATTCTTCCCAGGAAAAAGTAGGTTGTAATTTTCTGAAAATTTTAATTAGGATGTTGTTTTCGCTCCGCGCTGTGTGACTGACCCCTAGACAATAGAAAAACACCTAAAAAAGTTCAATTAACTATGTCAAAAAATTTTTAATTTATGGAACCAATCTCCTCTACAGATACCAATCAAATCAGTATTGGGTTCACATCAAGGTTATTCCAATAGTTTTCCATGGAATTCTTCCGAAATTTTATAATTAAACTGTAGGTACCAGTACGACGCAATTCAGAGGCAAATGATTTTTCATCACGGACTTCTGTTTGAACACTCAGATAATTCTTATTAAAAGCAAGACTTTAGAAGCTTCCCTGTTTGCTCATGATTCAAGCTGACAATTCTATTACTGAAGTTATATTAACATATTTTTTGATATATATGGGAGATATTTTAGTCGTGGATTCCAACAAAAATCCCTCTCAATGTATCCAATTCACAATTACTATTGAGTACACATCCTGGTTATTCCAATTGTTTCTCATGGAAATTTTTTTATTAAGGATATCCAAGTAGTTCCGATAATCTATTTTTCCTTTCAAATTTCGGTCACTTCCGATAGAGTAGTATGAGGAGATTTTTTCAAAATTTACCTTTACACCATGTTACTGGATAAATTGAGCTAAAAATAATTTTGTAAAAAATTAAATTTGAATTAGAACTCCATAAGCGAGATTCAGTTTCAGTTTCACTGCAACAATTCAGTCACAACCCTATTTTTTCCTCATATAACTATATATATTCTTGTTCGTCAGAATGTCTATTAATTTTTCAAATCATAAAAAAACGCCGGTCGCCGAACAAATAACGACGATTAATCCAATTAATTACCTGAAAACATCAATGGTGGTCAAATTGGTATTTAAGATCCGAGCATCCTTCAATCTCAATCCTAGAAGCTGGGGCAGTGTGTGTCAAATTCGCAACAATATTTGATATTTATAATATTATTTAATAACAATTCACTATCGTGGACATCGTTTTAATATCGGTAAATATTACAAAATCGGAATAATTAGAATATTTTATGATAACTTGGAAAAAAAAATGTAGATCATTTAAACTAGGTCCTTGAATTTCCTTAAAATATAGATAATGATACGGCGCAATTCAGAGACAAATGATTTTTTATCACGGATTTCTGTTTGAACATTTGCTTGATTCTGGTAAAAACAAGCCTCTTGAAACTTCATCTGTTTGTTTAAGATTCATTCTTTTTGACTACAAAAAAGCAGCCATCACAAATGGAGAGATATTAGTATCAAAACTATTCTCGAATTCTCAAGCGTGATAATTCAGTACGTCGACTATTTTGAAGAATATTCTCGAACTTACATAATAATTTAATACGTGGACTATCTTTCGAAATGTTTTCGAAGATGAATATCGCCATTCTGCTTCTGGTCATTGGGTGAGAATATTTTTTTCAAATTTAAAACTTGAGAACATCTAGAAATTTTTGAAGCAATTGTTCGTTCGATGCACAAATGCAGAAAATGTTTCTTAAGGATTAGTTTGTTGAGAATACTTTTTTTTGAGACTATGGGACATTCTAATGGTGAACGAAAAGTTCCTAAAGCAGATTATAAATGTTAAAAATTGGATAAATAATTTTCTTTATGTCTTGTCCATTATTCATTGATCGAAAAAGTTGAGTAATTTTTGCTGAAAATTTGTCTCCTTGTCGCGAAATATTTCACATTGAACAGTGTAATGTTGTTAAGTATTTCTCTGGCAAGTCAACAATTAGAAATCATTCTCCGAATTCCGTGTAGAATTATAGAGCTTAACTTATGTTTGTCTAGATGATTCTACGCCCATGGCTACATGATACCTATCACGTAACATAACTCAGTAAATGAGTCGTGATACCAGATAATTAAATTCAACGTAAAATACAACGACAAAAATGTCACAATTTCTAATGAAATTCAGAATATTTTTGAAAAAATAATCAAAAAAATTGAATGCGTACTGTTCTATCGTTGAATTAATAATTGGTTTCCAATCGAAGTTCACTCAGAAATAATTTAATGCTTTCAGAGTCTGCAATGGAAGCCCACAACTAACCTTGGATGAAGTTATACACGGTGTGGAAGGAATGGGGGAGCAGTTGGAACAGAAGGCAGAGCATTTGGGAGAAAATAGTACAGTGTTCCTGGTAAACAGTAGCAGCATCCTAGAAGACTATGGAAAGCACTCGGAAGAAAAGATAGAGGAGACGAAAGAGGAACGAGAAAAGGAGAATGCAAGTCTAGATGACTGGTTTACCATGCTTCAGAAAAAATCACTTGAGCGACAGGCCTATTGGAACAATGTTGACTCAGAGCTCGAGAAGAAATTTAGTAAGTTAACTCTCCACTCTTAGAATATCCCCAAAATTATTGAATTCACGCGATTCAACCATAGAATCATTTTCGAAAAATATAGAACAAAAAAATGCAGAAAAATATGATCAATTTATTGCAAAAATACTTCCTCTTCAACAGCATGAAGTTGAGTTTTCTCTGGCTTCTTGATTAACCAATCCTCGATAATTACCAGAAATTACTTGAAGCCCTCGAGGAATCCCGGAACATTCAGATGAAAGCCATCAAAAATTGATAACTTCAGATTCAATTAAATTCAATAATACCGTAAAAATCGTAAATTCAAATTGAGAGCACTCGAATAATTCAAATTAACGTTTAATTATTAATGATTACATTGTTAACGACTCACGTATTCATTGTAACAAATGAGAAATGAAATAATCAAGCTGAGTTTACTTGAATATAATTTGTGCCTGAATACACTCATCCTTGTCATTCAACCAATGATGAAATTAGATTCTCTCATTTTCAATTCTTTCTTCCCCCAACGTCTCCTCCTTTTTTTTCTCTCTCCCTGCGCCTCTGGTCTTGGTTGTCTTGGGGAAATAATCAGACTTTGCTCGTTACCTGGAATGACCTGAGATGAAGTACGATTAGGGGAAAAAAATGCTGGGGTTATTAGAAAAAAGAAGAGGATTTTCGGAGATGTCAGGAGGCATCAGAGATCTCACCTGATACATGTAACCAATCAAAATTGGGAGAACTGTGGAGGGAAATACATCGTTTAATTCTTACTAATTGCTTACAACATGCTCGGACAGTTTTAAAGAGAGATTCAGAATTTTTACGGATATTTAAGGAATTAATGAATCATTTTTTTGAGAAATTTTCGTAAATTAAGGCGATTTTGCTCAATTGCTCTGCAACAGAGGATGAGAATAAAAAGAGCGTATTTCCATTACTTTCCGAAATATCTCGAGTCAATTCGTTCTGTTTTACCTCCTCACTAACAAATTATCAGAAAAATTATACTAATTAATTTTCATTGTTTTTTTTTGCTCCATAATCAAGATATCACGCATCTAGGAGGATTCAATTTCACATTTGATTTTTTCAATGGAGACCAGAATCTAATTTCACAAACAGATAATTCTCGAACTCACGAGATTAAAAAAAATCTTGCCAACGGAGACTACTATTACCGTCTGATTAAGGATGAGCTGATTGATGGAGTGATACATCATACTGTGATTAATTATAATCCGCTAACCAAACAAAATGAGACTACCGTTTATACAAAGAATACCAATGTTCCAAATGCTGAATTTGTAAAAGTATAGACAACACGAGAGGAGAAGATAATGCAACGGACGAAAAACGGCGCGAATAATGGCTACTGAATGGATTTTTGAATGAAAAAACTCGAGGAATTAATCTGTGACTCTGTAAACTGAATAAAGATGACATGGACGTTCGTTCGAGAGACATCTCGGTGCTAGTGATCATTTTGCAGCACTCAGGAGTTGGAGTTTTTTCATTCTGTTTTTGTTAAAGTTAAATTTCATCATAAATTTGAAAAAGGTTTAGACACTGTATTTTAATCATTTTCACATATAATAAAGTCGAAGTTTGCTGATTTTTTTAAAGAGATTATTCTATGGAAATATAATTGTAATTATATGATGATTATTCAATAAACTTATTCATAGCTTCAATTGCATTGAATTTGGTGTGGAGAATAGTTTTTGTAAAAAAATTAAATTAATATTAGGACTCCGTAAGCGAGATTCAGTTTCAGTTTAACTGCAACAATTTATGGTTGCAGATCTATTTTTTCCTTATATAACCATATTACTCTTGTTCGTCAGAATGTGTATTAATTTGTATTAAATCATGAAAAATGTCTGTTACCGGACGAATAGCGACGATTAATCCAATTAATTACATGAAAACATCAATTGACGGCAATATTGGTATTTAAAATCCGAGCATCCTCCAATCTCAATCCTAGATGCTAGGACAGCGTGAGTTAAATTCGCAACAATATTTGATATTTATAATATTATTCAATAACAATTTACTATCGTGGACATTGTTTTAATATCGGTAAAATATTACAAAATCGAGAAAATCAGAATATTTCTGATAACTTGGGCGGAAAAAAAAGTTGATGATCCAGGCCTTCTACTCGGATTTCCTAAGCATGTAAATAATGATACGGCGCAATTCAGAGAAGGATGATTTTTCAAGATGAATTTTTCGAATGCACATTGGGATAGTTGTGGTAAAAATATGTCTCTAGCCTTTGTTTGTTTGCTTGTAATACATAGCTTTGACTATAAAATAGTAGTCATGACAGATAAAGATATGAGTATCAAAACGATTCTCGAACTCACAAGTGTGATAATTCAGTACGTTAACCATTTTGAGGAATATTCTCGAACTTACATAATAATTTGACAGGTGGACTATTTTTAGAATGTTTTCGAAGATGAATATCGCCATTTTGCTTCTGGTCATTGGGTGAGAATATTTTTTTTTTAATTTAAAACTTGAGGACATCGAAAAAATTTTTTTTAAGGATTACTTTGTTGAGAAGACTTTTTTTTTGAGACTATTGGACATTCTAATGGTGAACAAACAGTTCCTAAAGCGGATTATGAATGGTTAAAATTAGATGAATATTTTTTCTTGATGTCTTTCCCATTATTCATTGATCAGAAAGATTCAGTAATTTTTGCTGAAAATTTGTCTTCTTATCGTGAAACATTTCACATTGAACAGTGTAATGTTGTTAAGTATTTCTCTGGGCAACTCAACAATTGAAAATTATTCTCCGAATTTGGTGTAGAATTATGGAGCTCAACTTATGTTTGTCTAAATGATTCTATGCTCATCACTACATGGCACCTATCACGTAACACAGTAAATAAGTCGTGATACCACATGATTAAATGCAACGTAAAATGTAACGACAAAAATATCACAATCTCTAATGAAAATCAGAATGTTTTTGAAAAAATAATCAAGAAAATTAAATACGTACTGTTCTATCGTTCAATCAATAATTGTTTTCCAATCGAAGTTTACTTGGAAATAATTTAATGCTTCCAGAGTCTGCAATGGAAGCCCACAATTAACCTTGGATGAAGTTAAAAACCGTGTGGAAGGAATGAGGGAGCATTTGGAAGGAAACAGTACGGTGTTCCTGGAAGACAGTGGCAGGAGCATGGAAGATCCTGGAAAGCACGTGGGAGAAAAGATAGAGGAGAGGAAAGAGGAACGGGAAGAGGAGAATGCAAGCCTAGATGACTTGTTTACCAGACTTCAGAAAAAATCACTTGAGCGACAAGCCTATTGGAAAAATGTTGACTCAGACGTCGAAAAGAAATTCAGTAAGTAAACTCTCCACTCTTAGAATATTCCCAAAATTATTGAATTCACGCGATTCAACCATAGAATCATTTTTGAACAATATAGAACAAAAAAATGCAGGAAAATACGATCAATTTATTGCGAAAATACTTCCTCTTCAACTGCATAAAATTTCAGATTCAATTCAATTCAATAACACCATCATATCATAAATTCCTATTGAGAGTACTCGAAAAATTCAAATTAACGTTTAATTATTCATGATTATGATGTTAACGACTCACGGATTCGTTGTAACAAATGAGAAATGAAAAAATTGAGCTGAGCTTACTTCAATATAATTTGTGCCTAAATACACCCATCCTTGTCATTCAACCAAGGATGAAATTAGATTTTCTCATTTTCAATTCTTTCTTCCCCCCCTCCCCCCCGGCTTCTCCTTTTTTTCTTCTCTCTCTCTCTCTCTTTGCTCTTCTGGTCTCGGTTGTCTTGGGGAAATCATCAGACTTCGTTCGTTACCTGGAATGACCTGAGATGAAGGACGATTAGGGGGAAAAAATGCTGGGGTTATTAGAAAAAAGAAGAGGATGTTCGGAGATGTCAGGAGGCATCATAGGTCTCACCTGATACATGTAAACAATCAAAATTGGGGGAATTCTGGAGGGAAATACATCGTTTCATTGTTACTAACTGCTTACAACATGCTCGGACAGTTATAGAGAGACATTCAGGATTTTTTTAATGAATCATTTTTTTCTAGAATATTTCAGAAATTGAGGCAATTCTGCTCAATTGCTCTGCAAAAAAGGATGAGGATGAAAAGGGCGTATTTCCATTAGTTTCCGAAATATCTCGAGTCGATTTGTTCTGTTTCACCTCTTCACTAATAAATTATTGGAAAAAATTGTATTAATGAATTTTCATTGTTCTTTTTGCTCTATAATTAAGATATCACGCATCTAGAAGGATTCAATTTCACACTTGATTTTTCCAATGGAGATCAGGATCTACTTTCACTAACCCATAATTCTCGAATTCACGAGATTAGAAAAAATCTGGCCAACGGAGACTACTATTACCGTCTGATTAAGAATGAGCTGATTGATGGAGTAATATATCATACTATGATCAATTATGATCCACAAACCAAACAAAATGAGACTACCTTGTATACAAAGAATACCAATGTGCCAAATGCTGAATTTGTAAAAGTATAAGCAATAAGAGAGGAGAAGATAATACAACGGAAGAAAAAGGCGCGGAAAGTGGCTATCAAATGGATTTCCAAATGAAAAAAACTCGAGGAAGTAACTTGTGACTCTGGAAACTGAATAAAAATCACATGTAAGCTCCTCCAAGGGACATCTCGATGCTAGTGATCATTCTGCAGCCATCAGAAGTTGGAGTTATTTCATTTTGTTTTTGTTTAAATTAAATTCAATCATAAATTCAAAACAGTTAGACACTGTAATTCAATTATTTTCACATATAATAAAGTTGCAGTTTTTTGATTTTTCTTTTTTTATTATCCTATGAAAATATAATTATAATGATATCTTTATTATTCAATGAATTTATTACTGAGTTCAATTGCATTCAATTTGTTGTGAAGACTTTTTATTTAAAATTCCTCATTTTCTTGTCTTTCTGTGATTGTTTGTGGTTTATTTTTGAGAAACACGGAAACTATGCGAGATTGGCAATTTTTCATAGAAACCCTTTTTGCACATCCCTTCCCTGAGGTTGGACTCTGTTAATTAATTTTCCACTGAGAAAACTCGAAAAAACGATTTTTCAACGATTCAATTTTTCTGGAAAACTGTTGAGCCGACTGAGCTGAAATTTCAGTGAGCCCATGGGTCACACATAGTGAATATACCATCTCATTTAATTCAATTGTATTTCATTACTGTCTAATTTCGTAAATTTGATCAATTGGAAGAATATTTTAACTTATAAAAATAGAAAAACAAGATTTCCTTAGTGGCGGTCATTGAGCAGTGTTTCCCTCCGCGGTGGTTAATACCGCTCAGCAATTTCCTTGGATCGCTCAGGTACACTGAGAGGATTCTTTCCTCCTAACACGACTATTCCTTAAGAGTGAGAACCAACTATCTCAAATCAATAATTGCACCTAGAATTATAATTAAAACAGCTAAATTATAGTTATGTGTACTATTTTATAGCTGTACTTGTTAAAAAATTGGTCGCTGTTCATATATTTCATAGTCAAGGTCTTTTTGCTAAATTTTTAGTTGCACAGTTTGAAAAATTCTCTCCGTGTAAAGGTTCCATCGCTCAATTCCCATGGTGATAGTAAAATAATAGTAATATGTAATGGAATAAAATTATTACTCCATTTTTTAAATATAGTTACACATGGAAATATATATCATTTTTTTCAACATTAATAAGTTCATAAGACTCTGGAAACATTCTATATCATCTTTGATTTAACTCTTTGGACAATCATCACAGATGAATTTATCAGCAGTTGTCACTGCTACACAATGTGCATTTGTAGCAGTAACATTCTGCACCGACATTCCTTCTCCAATTGCCGTAGTACACATTATGTTACCTTAGACCCTCATGATAAATATTTCATAAACATTACTTAAATATATGTTAAAGCCCACGGGCTCGGACTATGTACCCCCAAACATCAAGCAAACATAGTCCAATCTGTATATATTGTTGTCTATGTAAAATTATTACTGTTAATAAAAATCTTTAAATGTTAAAAAAAATTGCCTTCACTGCCTCATAGAGATCTTCAATTTTCCACTTCCCTTTTTTTTTGTTTTCAATTCTTCAAATTTTTTTGCTTGTGCCATCCTGGAAGAAGGAGATAACTCAATTGAAATGCTCTTATTCAAATTCTAATTGCCCTAAACCTGTCACATTCTATGTCTCTCTACACTGATAAAAATAGTCTTAGTAACAATGAACGGTACTACCTCACTATCATAACACTGAAAGATACAAGCAACACTCTTCTAGCGGTATTAGCCGCAGATGCCGACATGAAGAAAATATAAAGAAAAATATAACCAGTGCACTAAAAAAAACATTTAAAAAATTCCACCTATCGAGAAAAGTTCAAGAAATCTTGATATCATCATTTTTTTTAATTCAGTGGTAAAAATACAATGAATATCCTTAAGTAACAATTTTTATTATTATTTTCGTGACATCACTTTTTCATGGCATGTCGGTCATTAACGCGTTCGTTCATGATTTTCACCGAACTAAATGGAGAGAAGTCTCAATATCTTTGAGTCTTATACTTCTAACATTACTCAGTATTTTTAATGAAATTCATATTATTCATTTAGTTCGGTGAAAATCATGAACGAACGCGTTAATGACCGACATGCCATGAAAAAGTGATGTCACGAAAATAATAATAAAAATATAAAATCCGGTCGATAATATCAAATTCTATTAAGTAACAATTACAAAATATTATTAGAAAATTGAGTCATTTTCTGTTCTCTATTTATTTTCAGGAAATCATTTTTGATTTGAGGAATTATACTTGAAATTAATTATTTCATCATAAATCATTAACAAAAAACCAACAAAACTTCTATTTATTAAAGGGTATAGGAAATGAATGGGTGAGCGGAATGATCTGCACCGCTTCCCTTATCTGTTATTGAGAAAAGCGATAAAATGTGTCATCACATACACACAAGCACATACATACATACAGACATATATTAAAAAATATAATTTTTCGACTTTTTTGATTCATATTCAAATGAAATTTCAAATTCGAAGAAAACCACGATGACTATACTCCCAATGCGGAACGAAAATCCTCATCCTCATCAATTTCCAAGATATTCTGCAAAAAAATCAAAGGAAATTCATAAGTTATTGGAAAAAAAAAAGAAATTCTTATGATTATTTTACATTAAGAACTTTGTGCTTCCATGTCTTTTTTCATCAAAATTATTCATAGAATTTTCCGCAAATCGTAATTCATGTATCACTCGTTTTTGTTTGGACATTGTGCTTATGTTTTTTTCGAGAAGGAATATTCAATTAAATAGATTAGAATAAGTGGAAATAGTGTATTTCATCACGGATTTTTTTTGGGGCATTTGGATGATTCTCGTGAAAACAAGCTTCTAAGAATTTCATGTGTTTGTTCATGATTTATAGTTTATCTTTAACTATAAAAGAGCAGTCGTGACAGATATAGATATTAGTATCAAAATTATTCTTGAACTCACAAGTGTGATTTTGAAGAATGTTTCAGAAGATGAGTATTGCCATTTTGCTTCTAGTAATTGGGTAAGAATATTTTTTTGCCATTTAAATAAACTTAAGGACTTCTTGATATTTTTGAAGTGTTTACTCGTGTGATGTACGGATGCGAAAATGTATTCTGGGGATTAATTTGTTGGGATGAATTTGCTGATTTTTTCAAAGATTATTGGACATTCTAATGGTGAACGAAAAGTTCCTAAAACAGATTATAAATGTTGAAAATGAAATACATAATTCTTTTTATGTCTTGTCCATTATTTATTGATAAAAGAAGTTCAATAATTTTTGCTGAAAATTTGGCTTCTCGTCGTGAAATACTTCACATTGAACAATTCAATGTTGTCAAATATTCCTCTGGGCAAGTCAACAATTAAACATTATTCTCCAAATTTCGGGTAGAATTATAGAGCTTAATTTTCGTTCGCCTAGATAATTGTACGCTCATGACTACATGGCACCTATCACGTAATATGGCTCAATAAATAAGTCGTAATATCAGATAATTAAATTTCACGTAAAATGTAATGATAAAAATGTCACAATCTCTAATAAAACTCAGAATATTTTCAAAGAAATAATCAAGGAAATGAAATTAATAATTCTTTATCATTTAGTTGATAATTGGTTTTCAATAAATTTTTACTCAGAAATTGTTCAATTCTTTCAGAGTCATCAATGGAAGCACACGACCGAACCGGAATGCATTGGAACAACGTGTGAAAGAAATGGGAGAGCGCACGTCTCACATGGGAGAGCACATGGAAGAAAAGCTGCAGGAGAGCGAAGCCAAATTTGCGGAAAAACAACGTGAACGAGAGGCCCATTGGAAGAAAATCAACTCGGAGATAAAAGAGAAATTTCGTAAGTACGCTCTTTACACTTGGAATATTCCCAAAATTATTAAATCTACGCCCTTCAACCATAGAACCTAAAGAGAATAGGACAAAAAATTTAGAAAATATATGATCAATATGTTTGGCTTCCGGATGGATGCCGCGTTGGGTTTCAGCGTTGCACTGACGTTTCTCAAACGTTGCAGTTTGCATCTTCAGGGCTATGAACTCCGATTCTGAGCTCCATGTTTTTTCAGTTTTGAAGATTTTCATTGATCTGGATATTTTTTTACGAATACATAGGGGTAGTGAATAATAGTATATAGTGTGGTGAAGTTTTGATTCCTGCCTCAGTGGCTTAACCCAAATTCGAAAATGGGATTAGTTGATGATTACAGAAGAAATCTTTTTATTCAGTGGATGTATGTTAAATTTTTAGGAAAAATCTCGAAGTGAAAACCTAATTAGTAATTTCATAAAGTGGCTGAATGATAAATACTTAAAAGTAGTCAACGAGTAGAAAAAATTTGGAGTTCCAGCTCCACGATCTATTTGATTATCCAGCAGTATTTGCTGCGGCAGTTCATATTCATCATGGGGATTTTTCCCCTTTTACATACATTTTTTAACATTTCTAGATCACACATTTTATTCGTATAGAAATCGCTAGTCTATTCCTTCATTACATCAAGTATATAAGGCAAGTTTAGCTTAGAGTGAGTATCACAGTTCTTTTCTTGAGGATTAGCATTGGTGATCATTCTTAGACATTTATTTTGAATTACTTGTATTTTTTTATATTCGATTTACATGTGTTACTCCAGATAGGAGAGGCATATGTTATGATGGGCCTAATGCACATAGTGTAGATTGTTTTTTTGTTTCTGAGGCTAACGTAGCTGTTGCGACATATGAGTGGATATAGAATGCTGATGCCAGCGTTGGCCTTGCGCAGAATTTCTCTGATGTGTTTCGAGAAGGATAATTTTGTATCAAGGTTAAGTCCTAGATATTTGACTTTGTCTGTGAATTGTAGGATTTGTTCATACATTTTGATCAATGAGCTCCACGGTCGAAGGGTTGTCCTTATATACCTACTTCCTGTGGAAGGAGGGGGTGGACAGGGGCGGGGGTAGAGCCAATCAGGAGTTTTTGATTGATCAGCTGGTCAATTAAAAAAAATAAATATCGTCGTCCTAGAGTGAAAAGGACGTAAGTGGTACACATTTCCCATCTTACGCCCTTTTCACTCCAGGACCACGATATATATGATCAACTTATTGTGAAAATACTTTTTCGTCCCTAGACCCCGAAATGCTCGTTTTCGTATCCTCCGTACAAAAAATGGTATACACACCTTGGCTGTAAAAACATCAACTGCAAAAAAAATTTGCTCCCCGAGCTAAGCGAAGCGTTTTCCCTGGCTTCTTGATAGACGTATCCTTGACCATTACGAGAAATCAATAGGTTCATTGCTCTACGTAAAAAGATGAAGATAACAAAGGCGTATCTCTATTAATTTCCGAGTCGCTATGTCCTGTTTCACCTCTTTACTACTAAATTATCCAAAAAAATTGGCTTAATTAATCAATTTTCATTGTTATTTTTGCTTTACAATTAAGAAAACAAACAGCCTGAGAAAGGATTCTATCTCAGAATAATTGGTTTGGACGGAAGGAACGGAGCTATAATAAGAAAAAATGGTTCTGTAACTGTGACGTTTGAAGATGTTTCGTTCGACGGAGAGTACTATTTCCATCAAACTGTAGATGACGTGATTGGTGAACTGGGATATCGTACTATAACCGATTATAATCTGGAAACCAACCAATATGAGACCACCACATATACATGGAATGTCAATGATCAAGATCCTCGAGTTGGATAAATAACCCATGAACAAAAGAAGGAGAGAAGATAATGGAGCGGAAGAAAACGGTGCCAAAAATGGCTATTAAATTGATTTCTGAATTAAAAAACTCAAGAAACCAGCCTGTGACTCTGTAAATTGAATAAAGATCACATGGAAGTTTGTCCGAGAGACATCTCGGTGCTAGTGATAATTTTGTAGCAATCAAGAGTTAGAGTTTTTTCTTTCTGTTTTTGTTGAAGTTAAATTTCATTATGAATTTGGAGCAGTTAAACATTGTATTTCAACTATTTTCGCATACAATAAAGTTGTAGTTTGTTGAGTTTTTTTTCGAGAATTATTCTATGAGAATATAATTGTAATCGTATATTTATTATTCAATAAATTTATTCATGAGTTCAATTGCATTAAATTTGTTAGACTTTTTTTTGTATAATTCCCTCATTTTCTTCCTTTTCTGTGATTTTTTGGCGTTCATTTTTTGGGAATATCTCGGAAATTAGGCGGGATAGAGAATCTTACATAGAAACATTTCCTGTAAAGGAGGTCAAGGACTAAAAAAAAAGGTTTCCACTGAAAAATCCTCAGACCCATCAATTTTCAAGATATTCCCCAAAATTTGAAAGAATAAAAAAAAATTCATAAGTAAATTGAGAAAAAATGGAATCTCTTATCATTTTCCATGAAAAAAATTGCGTACTTCCATGTGTCTTATCTCGCAGAAAATATTCCCGCAAATATTCTACAAATTATAATTTATGTATCACTTTTTTTTTGTGTTAGAACATCCTGTTTATTTCATTGAAAAACTTTTATAATATTCATACTCCTTCGTGAAACGTAGTGAAACGACCGATAGCATTATTCAATTGCGTGTGTGTTAGATTTCACTGTGTATAAGAGTAGAAAAGACGGTTGAAGTTGTACCAGTGTGTGCAGTTCTCTCGTACTGTGAACGTTTATTCTCTGACTTGTGCAAAATTCATGGAAATTTTTCAATCTCCAATATGAAGGTTGTCATTTTGCTTCTAATTATTGGGTGAGACTTAATTTTTTTCATAATAATAATAATAATTCAATCAAATTTGAGAACAAAAATCCACTCCAAATAAATCCCCAAAAAAATTCCTCTGCAGAAATAATTGATTTAATTAATTTCTCAACCCAAAAAATTCACGTCCCTCCAACAGTTTTCGTAAATGCGCTGGGAAACTAAGCGAGATAGAGCAAATGTATAAAAACATTTTTGTAGCTCTCAAAATTCTCTACAAAAAAGGTTTCTACAAAACTTTCTCTATCTCGCTTATTTTCCAGAAAAATCCAACAAAACTGATGAAATATTGAAATTCACTTAATTTAATTCATTCATTTTATTGAATAAATTTTTTTTTTCAGAATTACCAATGCGCAAGTACCAACTGATTGGACTGCTGGACTTCAGGCACAAATTGATCAATTAACTTCAAACATTGGTAGAAATGTAGAACAATTAACATCAAATATTCAGAGAAATGTGAATCAAGTGCAGGAGCAAGTGCAAGAAAATGTTCGTCGTATAAATGAAGATGTTTCACAGCGAGTTGGTAATTGAGAGACTTTTATTGTTCATGTAATAAAAAAATATTAACTTGTCCCCAAACATTGTGAAGCACTGATTGAAACAAATTGACCATTGCTCTTGTTTCTCGGTTCGTTTCACTCGTTTATATCTCCTTTCACCCATTCATTTTTGACCTCGCAAAGTAAAGAATAACAACACAAACGATGTATCATTACTATTTTTTTTAAAGGATTTTTCATTCCCATTATACCTGTAAGATCGACATGAATGATTACTAAACCCCTCAATTACGAAGTGAGGGAATTTTTCAAAGACTTCGCACTTTAACGAAGAAATTATTTATCATTTAATTGTTTGATAAATTCAATCAGTGCTTTTTTTTTTTAATTAATAAAAAAAATAAATGGTTAAAATTAATAAGAGTTGTGCAAACGATTTGAATGAAGATTGTCGAAGCTATTGCATAATAATTTTTATTTACCAGAAGTCTCATTAAGTACTTGCATGTGAGTCAGAAAATCACGTTTAAGTCACGACACTTATTTAACCTTTTGTTCTATTATTAATGCGCAAGTTAATCTTTCTCTCTTTTTTCTCCTCTCATTTGTATTATCCTATTTAGAATACATCAAACATACAAATGAACATAGTCGAGAATCGAAAATATATCGATACGCGTAAGACCGATTCCTCATTGGTCAATTGAAAAAAAAAATTAATAATTTCCCCCATCGGCAGAATTTCGACAAATTCATATCGCAAATCTCCACATTTTTTCTCTTATATATTCG
Organism: Aleiodes leptofemur; assembly: GCA_963942555.1. Classification (NCBI taxonomy): domain Eukaryota; kingdom Metazoa; phylum Arthropoda; class Insecta; order Hymenoptera; family Braconidae; genus Aleiodes; species Aleiodes leptofemur. The sequence continues at coordinate 4,353,867 of OZ012615.1, read as the reverse complement.
AATCATCAGATATAAACTCTCGGCCTAAATAGCGCGCGATTGGTCTCGTTCGTCATTAAAGTGTCGTTTACGTGTTTTACTTTTACAGTCAATTGTTTTTTATTTTCCAAACAGGAAAAAGTGCAGTAAAATGGATATTTTTATGAAAAATTACATTGACGAGTTGAAGAAATTTTCAATAGAAAACTTGGGCCACAATTAATTTTTGGGATTTTTCGAAATATGTGCACAGTTTTGACGGAAAATTAGAGTTTGAAGATTATTGCGATTGGAGATTTTCCAGAAAAAAGATGCTGATTTTGCTAAAATAGAAAGGCTTTGATCGTCAATTCTAGTCTAAAACAGTCAGAAAATTTAAATTAATTCCATAATTTGAGATTTTTCAAAATTGAGTAATTTCAGTATTGACTGTTAGGAAATGATCAATCAATATTTAACAAAAGCATTTGAAATATCTGACGAATTCGAGGTAAATTTTTCATTGAATTCTGATTTTTCGTACAAATTTGAAGATAATCATTCGGGAATTTTTTGGAAATGCATTTTTTTCGAGATGCTTTCACTTGGTTCATAACGATTCTCAAGTAATCGGGCCCTGCGCCATATTAGTCATGGACTTCGAGAAAAATTCCATTGCAGGCGTCGTGATTGTTCATGTATCCCAATGAACAATTGGGATACAATCGAACGAAGAAACCACTAGGCTCGTGGTGGAGTGGCCCAGCAACGGGAAAAATGGGGGCAGTTCTCTTTGAGACCTGGACCCAGAAAGGGGTTTTCCTATCACTTTGTATTTTCAAATTGCTATTGAAGTTAAGGTAGTTGCCTCCCTTAAGGTGAATCTACAATAAGCGCGTTGCCGACGCAACTGCAATTGCGTTGCGTGAAATACATGAAAAAGCGAAGCAACGCGGAGCAATGCGAAGCTGAGCGAAATCATGCAAAGCAAAGCCAAATACGCACCCGCTCCGCTTTGCTCCTCTGCTCTGCTATTTATTTCATACCAGTCCATCGAATAACTTCAGCCTGTTTGGTGTCGCTTAACTTCGCTTAGCTTTGCATCATTTCGCTCAGCTTTGCATTGCTCCGCGTAGCTTTGCTTCCCTTTTTCATGTATTTGACGCAACGAGTGTATTTGTAAAAAAAAAAATAATTTCAAAAATTTTTATACTTATGAAATATTTAATTGAAAAATGAGTAATTTTAAAAGTAATTTCACCGCAAATGACGACGAAATGTTGCCTTCCCAGCTTCAAGGTTAGCGTACACCTGTAGCGCTGCGCGTCAACTCATTGGTGGATCGGTTTTGAGAGTGAGGCTGAAGAGGTTATGGTTATTTGTTTACATTGTATAAGTAACTTTTTATAGTTTTCCGAAAATATTAAAAATACCGCATGATTGTAGGGAAGTTTTCACTCAAATTCTACTATCTGAAGTAGAGAATCATCGATTTATTAGTGTCGAAATTCGAGATGTGACGACCGTCACTTGTAGAATCTCACGAGAGGTGGCGTATATTGCGGTGTGGTCAACATTTTGTCGTCATTTCCGGTCATTTTGTTTTCAAAAATTATCAAATTTCAATAATTTTTTATGAATTATCTGTAGTGTAATTCTTAATTATACGTTTGGATTCGTCATCCAGAGTATTTAATCATTGAAAAAAATTTTTTTTTTAAAAATGTGCAAGTTCCCTATTGAAGTTGCGTCGGCAATTCGCGTTATTGTAGATTCACCTTAATGGCAAAGCTTAAGACTTGCTTGAAAATCGGACTATAAATAACTGGATGCATACTGTATCTAATAATGAAATTTGAGAATGATGGTCCACATTATATATGAGATAATTGCAATTAAAAATGATCGTTTTTGTACAGGCAGTATGAGAGAAGCGTGGGAAAACTACGAATTTTATTTTTTTTCGACTTTGTAAAAAAAACACCATCATTATGAAAAACTAACATCTATCGGAACTATACATGTAGAATTAGTTTTAAAGAAATGAAGATCATTGACCACATAGTTTCGGTGAATAATTGAAAATAAAACCGTATTTTGACGAAATTCTCAGTGGAAGGGATATCAAGAGGGCAGCGCGAGTGCGTTGTGGGAGAACATTTCACAGCTGTGTGTATTCATATGAAGGATACTACTGTGTGAGTGTACAGTCAAGTCGAAAATATATAGGTTTATAGCAGTACATTATGAACATATAGGTTGGCGTCTAAGAGCCAAAATTTTTCAACTGAACGGTAGGGAGGCAACTATGTTAATCAGTATCTGTATGCTAACGTTCAAAATCTTTGGACAGTATTGTTAATGAATACTCATTCTATGAATTTGATATTAGCAAAAAAAAAAATGATTTTCTACAAAAAAAACGAGAGAAAAAAACAAAATTTATTCTGTGCTTTGAATAATTTTTTTTTTAAATTATTTCTTGAATAATTGCTACTGAATTGAAAACCACGAAAATCGAAATAATCAATTTGCATCATTTTTTATGTTTTCACAAATAGGCAAAATAAATGAAGGAGAAATAGCCACGATAGGGGGTGGTAGCAGCATAATACTGAATACAAATGATCATGGATCGATCGCCAGAAATCAAGGAACTCTGCCCAATGGTGATCCCTATTTCATCGAAACTGAAGATCGTATTGTCGATGGTATTCAACATCGCACTGTAAGGGTTTTCAATCCAAAGACAAAGGAATTCGAGAGTACCCATTATACTCGAGATACCAAAGATCCAAATGCTGAATTTGTACGCGTATCAGCAGCAAATAAAGAATAATAAAGACAGAACAAAGGAAGATTATCAAATGAATATTTAAATAAATAAAAAAGAAGTCGGTCGATTAAGCAGTGACTTTGTGAATTCAATCCTGATCGCATCGTATTTCAAGATTACGTAGAATTTCATCTGAGAGACATCTTAAACACGTGCCAGCAGTAACTTCACGCCAATCAGGAGTCAGGATTTTTTTTTCTACTTTTTTAAATGAAATCTAAGTGAAATTTGATTCTTACTCTTCAGCAATGAGATATTCTTCAATTATTTCTGCTGATGATAAATTAGCAAATTGCTGCAAGCTTTTCACGAACAAAGTTATAAGAATATTTTTGTATTGAGATTTATTTTCTAATAAATGCTCCAATTTACCTGCATCAACTCTTTTTTTTTGTGAATTTTTCAGTTTTTCAAAGCGATCTCAGAAACTAAGCGAGATAGAGAAATTTTCGTAGAAACCTTTTTCGTAGAGGAGAATCAGAGCTACAAAAAAGGTCTCTACAAAAATTCCTCTATCTCGCTTAGTTTCCGAGAGCACTTTGAAAAATTGGCAAATAAACAGTACTTCATCATTTTCCTAATTAATTTTTTTATTTAAATCCTTAATTTAATCAAATAAAATTATCCAATGGTTAAAAAAAGGGGAAAAATGAGTTTTATCGGTGTGGGAGTAGATGAAAATGTTTTCTGGTTGATGGAAAAAATTAATAATGAAATAAACAAGTTCTAATTTAATTATTTTATTATGTTTTTTTTTTAAACTGCAAACTTTTTAATTAGTCTCGTCAGTCAAACGAGGCAATGCGGGTTAACATGTTATTCTAAATGAGTACATTGCTTACACACAGTTTGAGCCTTACACAATACCCCGCCTCTAATCTCTCTTTTTACGACTCTTTCACAAAATAATAATAATAATAATGAAAAAATTGTAAATGTGAAAAAATAAAGTGTAAAAAATAACATACCGCATATGGAATTACCCACAGGGGAGTTGTAGTAAATGAGGAAAACGTTTATTCACGTGTACTGTTTCCATTGGATTGAAGAAACAGGATGTAGTAGATAATTTATGAAAATTCATCATCGTTGAAATAAGAGAAAATATGAGAGTTACTTTGAGTCTCTGAAGAGTCGTTCTTGATATTATAACTTTGATAAGACAACAAAGTTTAATATTTTTATGGATGAGAAAAAAAAAAGAAAATTTAAAAATGAATGAGAAAAAATATTACGTTGGGGAATAAAACTTGTTTACTGAGATAATTTACATTAAATGCTGGATATTCACTGAATGAGAGGAAAATAAAAAAATGAATCTCTTTCTATTCGGACATTCATTGGCATTTATTTTTTCAGTGAAAATGTGCATTGAAATTGGAAATCTTTAGTGATCACATTCTTTCTTCCATTTTCAAAAATAATATCTCGGAAACTAAGCGAGATAACGCGATTTTCTTCATGTAGCTCTTGAGATTTTCTACAAAAAAAGGGTTCTTGTAAAATTACGTTATCTTGCTTAGTTTCCAAGAAAAATTGGAAAATGCTGCAATTTGTGAGCATTGGTGAATTTTTTTGAATTTTCCTGTCGAGGCTTTCACTCTCAAAAAAAATCTAAATGATTTTAACCAACTGGTCCATTTTGTCCCTGTCTCCACTACATTTAAATAACGTTTGTAGAATTTTGTGAGCCTATTGTGAGGGTAAGATACACGGGAGATTTCATAATTAAAAAATGTAAATAAAAAAACCCTATAATATTGTAATTTTCTTGATTTTCTATTGAATCATCATTTTTTAGTACAAATTGAAGGTTAATTATTCGGTTAACACAGAGACCTTAGAACAATTAATCAAAGATTTAAAAAAAAACGTAGAAAAAAATAAGATTTTTCCATCTAATTCGCGGAATTTTCTTATTCCAAAAATCACTCAATAATTTCCCTCAGTTCAGTATTATTCATGATTTTTTAAACTTTACATGGTAGTTCACATGGATCCCATGGTCCATAGTCGATGAAGACACTTCTTTGCCATTTGGTAACATCCATTCCGCCAGTTGTTTCATTATACTTGCTTATAGTATTATATGTCATATTACCAATTTGACGTAATACAGCTCGATAGACAACTAGGTCCCCTTGACGCACTGTGTCCCACCCGTATTCCTTGTTAACGTGTTCTGTATTGTGTTTTTGCTGGTCTGGTGCCGGTAATGTATTGCAGACCCTTAAAAAAAATGGATCATTATTGAGTAGAATTCAATGTAAAATTAAATTATTTAGTAGATAAATCATTAAATGAGTTAAAAAATGTCACGTAGCTTCCTTGTTTTTTATGAGACATTTTAAAAATAAGCTATTTTTCTTTTTTATTGATTCAAAAAATAATTCTTACCCAATGAATAGAATCAGAAGTGCGACCTTCATTTTTTATGAAATTCTTGAAGAATTCTCTGGCTCACAGTTCAAGAGCTGTTTGCACAGTTGTAGTCGTTCAATTATCCTGGCTTTGTATAAATGATTCTTTGTAAGAAAAACTTTGATAAACTTTGTGAAAACTATGACCCATGAGGCGTGACATAAAATGATATTATTTTGTGATAAGTGGAGTACTATCAAGCGGATAATTCAAATGAAAAATTGCCATTTAAGCTGAATATATTGATGAAGAAAATTTTAGATGTCAGCAGTAATTGTTAGTAAATTATTAAACAAAATTGAACAAATAGCAAATTGGAATATTCAACGAATTCAAAATTAATTTTCCATTGAATTATCATTTTTTTGTACAAATTGAAGTTCATCTAGTGTGTAAATACATAGATTTTCGAGCAATTAATCAAAAATTCAGAAAAAAGTAAAAATTCAAAAAATAGTGATTAATCCTGTGGAATCAGTTCGTGTGGAAGTTGAAGCTCTGCAATGATTAGAACCAGTGATATTAAAAAAAAAAATGAAAATTTTCCAAAATAGCTGTGACTTTGATCTTCAATTCTAGCCTGAATCACTCAAATCTTCGAATAATTCCCAAATATTAATTATGAAACACATTTTTAAATTTCATATTTTCATATTTTACCGGAGATTTTCTCATATTTTGTATGAAATCATTAAAAATATCTTATCTTAAGTATTTTCAGTAATTTTTCATCATTTTCAAGCACAAAACAGCAGTCAGACGAAACTTTGGACAATTGAATCAATCAATTTATTGAAACATATACACATATGACTACAAAAAAATTGTTACAAAATTGTTTTCCAAAGAAACTCAGCGAATCACAATTTCATTATCTGCATAAATAATGGGAGTACCATGTTTCAAAATTACAATCAGAACTCCACATTGAGAAAAAATTAAAAATTCCAATTTTCTGATTCGTGTAAAATCATTGCAGACATGTGTTGAGAGGTTCCTCGGATAAAATTCTACATAATCTCGGAATACGAGGCAAATAAGGCACAAAAAATGATAATAACGATGAAATTCACAAAGTCACAGCTTAATGTGCCGAATTTTCTTATTCCAAAACTCATTTAAAGATCCTCTTTTCTTCCATATTCTCCATTATTTCCTTCATTCCACGGTTATTCCCATTGTACATATGCTCCGTGTGTATCTCCAGCATTTTTGCGATATTTGGTAAATTCTGCTTTCTCGGCTATTGGATCATATTTTAGATCAAAACGATACGAAATATTACCATCTCGGCGGTATTCAGAATAGTAGACAAGTACACCATTCTCGAATCTCTCGGCAGCCCCAACGCGGATGCCAAGATCGCCTCCTAGATTAGCTGTAATTAAAATTGATAATTACTATTTTAATTTGATTGTAAAACGATGGGGATTAATTTAGTTGCAAAGGTAGAAAACAATTGTTGATGATTATTATGTGAATGAAAACGCTTTACTTACCATATTTAACTATGGAGTATTTGATCGGTAATACAAGTAATGCAGGTAATGCAGTACAGGCTCTGTAGACAATTGAATTATTATTAAGGTATTCCTATCTATACAGTAAAAAAAAAGTTAATTTTTTTATATAAAATCGTTAATAACAAGATTTTATACGAGATAAAATTCTCAAATTTGATGAAGTGGATCTGTAAAGAATGTAATGAGAAATAAAATAAGTCCTAGAAACGAGAAATTAGTTGAAAACTGTAGAATTTTCTGTGGTTTTGAAAATTCGTTCAAAACTTGAAAAAATGAAGGAATTTAATTTTTTGTTTCTAAGACTTATTTTATTCCTCATTAGACTTTTTCGCAGATTCACTTCATGAAGTTTGGAAATTTCATCTCGTATAAATTGTTATTAACGATTTTATACAAAAATTCAACTTTTTTTTTGACTGTACACATAGAAACACGTTGAACAAAATTCTGAACAAAATTTGATGTGAAATGAATCATCGACTTGATGAATAATGTAATGAGTTAAAAAACTCCATGTATCTCTTTTCATAAATTATATTTGAATTGAGTGGATCTAGGGACAAATATCAAGATGGAGTAATTGAGGTATTTGGAAAATAATTAACAATCACTAGAAGATGCAATTAATGTATTAATTATAGATTTATCATAATCACGTCTCGTCGATTGGAATATGTACAAGTTATGGTAAATTTGCAGAATAGGGGCCTACCATAAAATTTACTAATTACCACAATCAAATCTTTGGAAAAAATATGGAGTGCGCAAGCGAGGTTTGAACGCACATCCTTCAAATTACCAGTCTGATGCTCTACTTTTTTTTTTTAGCAAAGTTTATTCTTTGTAATAGGTCACAAGTATATACAGGATTTATTATTTGAAATGAACATGGTTAAAACAAAAAAAATTATAATTTGTATCAGTTGTGATTATTGGTCAAATGGCTTATGAAGCTTTCGCGACTATATAGTATCGTTCATGGAATTAATATCTATATTCATATGGATTTTTAATCAGATTATAAGATTCAATTGATTTTCTCTTTAGCGAATGAGGAATGGAAAAATTGATACCTTAACCCTAGTATCGCAAAAACTATTCTATTATAAGTCTGATGCTCTACCAATTAAGTGTTGCGAATTCCGATATTTACCTTCGGATTGTTGATTCCGATATATTACCTTATTTGTCTTCACCTCCCTTCCTGAGGCAAATTTAAATTAATTTTAAATTAATTCTACTTTCAAGAACTCTATTCTGCATATTTACCCAAGTTATTATCTCAGAAACAAAGTGTCTCGAGTGACGATTCGAATTGTACTGTGTATTGAATACACTGTATTCGTATTGAAGGATATCGTTGTTATGGCCAAAGAATGAATCGAATTAATTCATTTTCGAACACTAAACTTGAATTATAATTTCATGAAAATGAACGTGACTATGTTTTGTACCTTTTCGTGTCGTGTTGAGGGAATATGTTCTCAATGGATTTTTAAGAAAAGAGAGATTCTAAATGTTTTATAAAAGAGAGACAAAGATAACTGATTGAATTTTGTAATGTTTCAAACAATGATGATTTAGTACAATTGGCAATAAGGTTTCACAATTTCGATTGACTTTGGAAGTTTGGAATTATGATGTTTTTTGGTTGACAGTACTCACTCCTCGATTGATTATTTATGGTTTTAAAATCTACACCTTATCTAAAAGGTGATTCCTTCGACTGTTTTCCGTGAAGGCTTTTTGAAACGAGGGAAGTTATCTTCAATCACCGTAATTAAATAACTAATATTAAAAGAATTTGGTTGTTAAATGAGTTCGTTCACAGTTAGAAATCCCTAGCGCTTTAACTTGCACAACGAGAGACTACTCTCGATTAAAGACTGCAGTTTGCCCGTAACTAGCTAGTAAGTCCCTCTTCGCTGTTAATAAAGACTTCGATTAGTAGTTGAAGATCAATTTGGCGTCTCGTTGCTTAGTGTTTCGATCTTTACACAACAGGACAGCTCCTACTCGGGATCAGATGGACGACTAACGAAAAACGCAAAAATAATCGTATTTATAACCTTCGAAAATCGCCTCATTACTGCCCTTGACAAAAAAGCAATAATCAGAAATTTTTAAAAATAAATTGAAAAGATGAACCGCAGTTTTGCAGTTTATTCTCGTGGTGAATAACTTTATTTTACTTCAAAAAATTGAAAAATTTGCGGACATAACATCGTCAATCACTAATATCCACACAAAAAAAATGAGAATATAGGCAAAACAATAAGTTGGAGAGAGAATGAAATACAGAAGAGAGACAGCGCAAGTCCCTTAGCGCGTGCAAGTGTCATTCTTTCTCATTGCCTGTATATTGTATTATAGCGGTTGCTAGAGAGAGATCATTTTTAAAAAATTCCAAGAGCTATAGAAAAGGTTTTTCACATAAATTCTCCTAAATATTGTCATTTACGAGATATTTTTAACATGAGATACATGGATTTTTCAAGTTTATTGGAAAAATTATGCTTACCCAATGAATAAAATCAGAAGTGCGATTTTCATTTCTTGTGAAGTTCTCAAAAAAATTTCAAGTTTACAGTTTGAAACTCAATTGTACAGTAATAATTGTTCAATCATTCCCGCTTTATAAAGTGAATTCTATAATCTACAAGCAAATAAATCGCAGTAGTGAGTGGGGGCGAGGGGGGGAGAGTCTTTTTGAACGAAATTATCAACCTGTTCAAACAAAAAACTGGGATGTAGAATTATATTATTGTGGAATGCACAAAACTATTATTTGTATGTAAATAGTTGGAATGGAAAATTACCATAAAAGTTGAATGGCCTGATCACGAAATTACTGCATGATCTGAGCAATGACTGGTAAGAAATCATTTATCAAAATTTTAAAAGAGTTGATTGAAATATTTAACAATTCGAGGTGAATTTTCCACTTAATTATGATTCTTTTTTTTCAAATATGGCGTTAATTATTCTGTCATTTTCCTATGAAGTATTTCTCACTTCCTGGTTGGTGCCCAATTGTAATTTTTTTTCTGCAATTTAACATGTTTTTATTAACATAAATGAATTCACATAGCAACAATTATTAACAAATTTACATTGTGCAATGAGAAACAGTAGGTTTAGGGGGATGTAGTTCCAGCATATAAGCTTCTACATACATATACAGAGGGTATATTTTGGAAATCTTGAAGGGTAATTATGTGTACATAAAATATTGACATTGGGAAAAGCGGATGAAAAAAACATTACAGACTTGAGGCGTGTTGAGCGATTTTTAACGGCGGTTTGTGGACCACCTGTACAAGATGAACGGATTGAAACGCCCAGTTGTAAAAAAAAATTTATCTCAAGCCCTTTTATTGGAGTGTCTTTGAAGATTAGGGACTAAACTAACAGATTTTTAAAAATTTAGGCTGGTTGAGTTTATCTGCAATTTTTTTTCATGATTTTGATTTTGACGAATGCAAATTTGGAATTAGTGATTTTAACAGTTTATAGTACTATATTAACATTTTTTTCAAAATTTGATGCAACAAATACATGAGAACTTAGCTGGTCCATTTCATTTCCTCGCATCTATTAAATATTGACCTCAGGATATTCCCTGAATGAGGATATAAGAAAATCATCTCGTTTTAACTGGAGAATCAATCTCTTTTTATTCAGATTTATTTTGTTTAGTGGAAATAAAGTTTTCTCTATAGTCACTTATTTGAGCTCTCATTTTGCTCTACAAAAAAAGTCTATAAAGTGACATCTAGAAGGTCTATAGACTGATATCTAAGATATATAGATATGAAAGTTCTCCTATTATCTCAAAATACCTCTGGAAACTTGAGCAATACAAAGAAAAAAACGCAATTCAGACAAGAATTTATAAAATTAAATTATCAATTTATTAAAAGATAGACATGTGAATACAAAAAAATTATTATAAAATTGTTTCTAAAAAACACTCAGCAAACTACAATTTCATTATCTGCATGAATAATTGGAGTGTAATAGTCTCAACGGTACAATGAGAATTTCAAATTAAGAAATATAGAAAAAGATAAAATCCTGATTTTCGATTTGTGTAGTGACATCTGACATGCACCTCTGTTAAAACGTCTTTCACATGGAATTCTACATAATATTGGAATACAATGCAAATAAGACAGAAAAAACAATGCTGATTGAACCCACAAAGTCACAGCTTAATTCGTCGAATTTTCTTATTCCAAAACTCATTTGATCATTTTCATTTGCGTTGTTTCATCCTTGATTTTCTTTTAATTACACTGTCTTTCAGATCGTTTGTATGGTGCAGATACATCCCTGGCATCTTTCTCATATTCGATGAATTCCAGTTCTCGGGTTTTGACATTACAAACGAGATCAAAACGATATAAAGTATTACCAAGTTGACGGTATTCCGAATAGGAGACACGTTTGCCATTTTCAAACTTTTCAGTAGACGCGACTTGTATGCCAAGATCACCTCCTAGATTGACTGTTATTGTACTGTTAATTACTATTTTTTGATTGTACAATGATAAAAATTGATTGATACACAAGTAGAGTCAAGTATTATTTGTGTATATTTTATTGATCTAGATGTTTTACTTACCAACTTTAGGTACTGAATCTGGAGTCGGTAATGCATTGCAGGCTCTAAGACAATTGGATTATTATTGAGTAAACTTCAGTGTGAAGTTGAAACATCTATTTGATAACCCGATGAAAAATGCTTGGATCCAATTATATATGATTGGATACAAACAGTCAGAAATGATTGGATCCAAACATTTTTCATCGGGGAATCATCAAATGAGTTCAAAAATTCCTTGTAACAATTTTGATGAATTATCTCTGAATTAAGTTGATTTAGGAGGAATTATCGAGAAACCGCTTTTGTAGAAAATTGAAAGAGCTACCAACAAGGTCTCTTCATAAATCCTCCTAAATTTTGTCGCTCATGAGATATTTTTTTTCAAAATAAGCTACATGTATTTTTTGGACTTATTCAAAGAATTATTCTTACCCAATAAATAGAATCAGAAGTGCGATCATCATTTTTCATGGAATTCTCAAAGACTTTTTAGGCTCACAGTTCAAAAGTCGTTTCCACAGTAATACTTGTTCATCTATTGCTGGTTTTATCAAGGAAAAAATATGATCCACACGCGTATACTTCTCAGTAGTGGGAAATTATTTTCAACGAAGTTTTCCATATGTTCAAACAAAGTAATCTGAACGAAAAATTATATCATTTTGAAATGCGTAGAGCTTTGATCTGAATGTAAATAATTGGAATGAGGAATAATCATTCAAGTCGAATATCCTGAAGAAGAAAATTCTAGATAATTTCACCGGTGACTGTTAATTTTGTCTTTTGTACAAATTTTATAATTTCGAAGTTAATTACTCTATGAATACATATGATTTTAGGCAATCAATGAAAAATTCAAGTTCAACACTCTACACGAGAGCTTATCCGACCAAGTGTGTGTTCGAAGGCTTAAGAGCTGAGCGTATATATTCTCAAAAGAGCTTCCCCCTCCACCCTTTTTCCGTCTATCATTATCAAATCATTCAGAAACACGACAATTTAATGAAGAAATAGTCTTATGCGTCTCACCTGATTCGGCCTTGAGTTTTCGAATGATGTTATTTTTTTTTCAGTGTATACGGAATGATGTTAGCATACACCTTATGAATTTTCGGGATAAGAAGAATAAGAAACACCAATTGCAATGATGCAAAAATTAAATTAATCAAATTGGAAATGGAAATTTCGAAATTAGAAAAAAAAAGTATGAAATTAGATAAGAAAAACAGAAACTGGGGTTTTCGTAGAAAACATGGCCAAGTAAGTACAAGTTTCTGGAAATTTCTGTTTCTGGAAAAGGAAATGAAATAATTTGAAGTAGACCAGTTCATGAAAAATCGGATCTATTCCGCAAGGATCAATGATGAGAAAAAAAACAAATACAATGGGTGGAAGATTATTTGTAGGAAAAATCAGAAACCTGAACTTCTCGATTTTTATCAATGATTTCGTATCCGAAAAGGCCGAATTTCTGATTTTTCTTACGAATGATCTTCCACACTATCGTAAAGAAAAAATAGCAGACCGATTTCTGATTTGTGTAAAATGATCACAGGCATGCTTTAAGGTATTTCGAGCGCGGTATCACTTTAATTGAGAATTTTTTCTAAGTAGGCTCAAAATGTAGATAAAAAAAAATAAAAAATGTTTGTTATGTCCCAAAAATTAACTTGCCCATCTGGAAACAGAGATATCGGCCCTCAAAGTTTGGCCTTTTCCCCCCTTGATAACATGGAGATTCGTCAATTTAGTCATATTTTTCCCAATAACTTCTTCAAAATAATTGAGATTTCAAAGGAAAAAATCCCAGTGATAGTGTCAGTTGTTAGAAATATTTACCAAAAAAAAAAAATACATGTGCCCATTCAGTTTACGAGAAAAAAAATGTTGAAACATGAAAAATTGGAAAAAAGACACATACACAAACGCAAGCTCGTGCATACACACACACGAGCTCGTGTACGTGTATATCCATACACACTGCGTTTGAGTGTATTACGCCAGAGACGTCTCTAAATTTTATTGAGAGAAAAAATTAAAAAAAGAAAAAATATTGATGAATCTACATATTCAGTTTATTTTATGGATTTTACCGTGAAAATAAATGTTGAACAACATGTTTCTCTAGATAAAAAAACCTGTTGATCAATTTAATAACATAATATGGCCATGCTTCTTTTGCCCCATTGTACCCTTGCTAGGTACGAGGTGGTGCGCTCGAAATACCTTAAGGGGTAACAGAAAGCCCAGTAAATTTCAAGTTTTCAAACCCATTGTTTAGTAATAATTATGATTTTTTGCATTGAAGATCAGAAGCAACGACTTCCTAATGTCTTTCCCCAGTCGTTGCCACTCTTCTATCATAAAAAGATTGATAAATATCATCAAACAAATTAGTTCAAAATTTCAATATATACAAGGGACTCCGTTACCCCTTATAGTTCTCACGCTGGCAACACTTTTGTCTCGAAAATGAGCTCCCCAAGAAAACTTGATTGATTTTGACTAATTCGAGGGTGTAGAATCCAAATTTGTTGGTTATCTTGTTCTCCGATTTGCCTTTCTAATTGTTATTAACAATTTAATTGTTCAAACCGTCATAGCGCATAAGCTAGAGGGCTTACAAAGAAATACTTCGAACAAAAGTTGCCCGTCTTTTCAAAATAAAGAGATTGGTTTTTTTTTCGTCACGATAACTTCATTTTTGACCGAGTTACGGCTAAATAACCGTTCAAATAGACCGTTGATGAGATTTGGCGTGCGAACGAGATCGCGAGGAGAGTCTCAACGCGCCGTTGGAACGGTTATTCAGCCGTAACTCGGTCAAAAATGAAGTTATCATGCCGAAAAAAAACCAATCTCTTTATTTTGAAAAGACGGACAACTTTTGTTCGAAGTATTTCTTTGTAAGCCCTCTAGCTTATACGCTATGACGGTTTAAACAATTAAATTGTTAATAACAATTAGAAAGGCAAATCGGAGAACAAGATAACCAACAAATTCGGATTCTACACCCTCGAATTAGTCAGAATCAATCAAGTTCTCCTGGGGAGCTCATTTTCGGGACAAAAGTGTTGCCAGCTTGAGAACTATTAACCCTCTAACGCTGAAGCCGGACTAACTCGTACCCATGGCCCTAGAGGGAGGATAGCCAGTCGCGTGTGCTCTCAGTCCCCACTACCTCAGTTTACGAGACTCAGGCTCGGTCATTACCGTGATACACACGTCTGATGGGTTCCCTCAGTGTCCTCTCCTTTTTTATTTGAATAGTCTTGAATTATCTTTTTTTCAATTATTTCTGATGATGTAGAATAAAAAATTACAAAAAAATGGAATCCGAGAACTCAAAATTATTGACTAACAATAACATACCGGGTAAGATTTCAAAACAAACAGTCACCTCATAGTAGGTACGGTATTGCTCGCCAGAGCTCACGGATACACACTAACGCAGATATGAGCCACCTGCTTAGCAGGCCGCAGAGTGGGGGAAATGCCCATAAGCGTTAAAGGGTTGAGACGTCCCTCGGATGGAATTCTAAATAATCTCGAAATATTCTGTGATACAAGTATAGAAAGATATTGTTTTCTTTTCATATTTTATCAATTAAGACACTTGACTTACTAATTTTCTGTGCCCATCTTTTCTCCATATCCACTTGAGTTTTTGCCGGTCTGAGGCCGATAATGCATTGCAAACTCTACGAAAATTGAATTACTATTGAGTAAAATTCAATGTGAAATTAGATCATCCAATTCATGGATCACCTGAAGAGTTGAAAAATTCACGTAACTCCTTCCATAAATTGCCTCTAAATTCAGTGGATTTAGGGAAAAATGTCAAGAAACCGTGTTTGTAGGAAATTTTCAAGAGCTACAAAAAAGGCATCCTCATAAATTCTCCCATAATCTCTTTTCGTAAAATCTCGTTGTTCAAGACTAATCCAAGAGATATTTTTGAAATAAGCTACGTATGTTTTTTTAACTTATTTAAAAAATCATTCTTACCCAATGAATAGAATCAGAAGTGCAATCTTTATTTTTAATGAAATTCTCAAAGAAATTCTAGATTTACAGTTGGAAAGTCTGCAACATATATTTGCACAGTAGTATTTGTTCAGCTAAGCTAGCTTGAGATAGTGAAATCTATGATCCACGAGCATATAAAATGATATTCACGTGTTCAAAGAAAGTACTACGACGTAAGACCATGATATCTCAAGGTAAATAAAACTATTCAATTATGATGAATTATTATGACTATATATGAGACGCGTGTGGCACCGATTCAAAAATTAATCTCTGTTCATTCTCGCACTTTCTTATTTATGTTAGGATTTCAGAGAGTAAAAAACTCAATAATTAACTGCTAATACTGAGTGTTTATGCTTCAAATAATGGCGTAAGAAGGGCACAGAATTGGACCGAGTCGAAAAATAAAATGTTCTGAACTGTCATTTAATTGTTAAAACTGTACTGGAACTGACAAATATTTTGAATAGGGGTAATAAAATTTTCTATTCCTTAAGGCTTAAGCTGTCTTCGATCTGTGATAGAATTGTACTTAGTGGAATATGACATTGAGTGAAGACTCAAAATGTCCTCAATTTTACGATTCTTAATTGGCGTACGACAACTTTTACGCCAGAAACTGTCCTTTTTTATGACCGCAGACCGATACATCCGTCCTTTTCTAATGGGTTTATGGTAGGGCCCACAGCGGGTGGTCGAAAGGAGAGGGGGTACAATTAGGGATGGGGTTTTTCTCTTTTAGAGAAACTATAACATACGATAAAGAACGCAATTGAAATAAAGGATCTTCATTTATTTGTTATCAAAGAATATTCTACATATTTTAGAGAGTAATATTTTTCTCACTTTTCTCATCGATCTCATAAGTAATACAATCCATGTACAATAATATTTGACATGCTCTATACAATGATGTCTAATGTACCTTATGCAATTATCCGATTCTGAAAAGTTCATCGCAAAAATATTATAATTGAAAATTTTCAGTATACAAAATTGCTTGATAATTTTCACATATATCTAGTAAGTTACACAATTTTTAGACAATCTGCATCACTTCACACACGACAACACTCGATAGAATAATCCTAGTCTTCTTCTCTTCTCACCAAGACACGATTGCGGACATTATGGAATTTGTTTTTTGACGATATTGATAAATTATTGACTACGAAGCGCACCGTTCAAAGAGTAACGAAAGACTGACTTGCTTAGTATGTCTTCTACCCTTTGCATCTAGACAGCACAGTTAAAAGTTCCTAATCTTTCACCCTACAATCCCTCCTTTTGCCACCTCAATAAAAAAGGGAAAAGCCCGAAAATTCCTGTTGAATTGAAACGTACAACTCAGAACACTTTATTTTTCGACTCGGGACGTATCGGTCAGAGGACGAAAATTCTGTCTGTTAAGAGATCTCGAGAAGTGAAGATATACCTTCCGTGTGCAATAATTGATAAATGTAGTACAGAATATCACTGAAAAATTGAGAAATACACAATTATGCATTTAGACAAGAATTTATGCAATTGATTTAATCAATTTATTGAAAGATACAGGTATGATTATAGAGAAATTATTACAAAATTGTTATCCAAAAAAACTCAGCAAACTAAAATTTTATTATCTGTATAAATAATCGGAGTATGATGTCTCAAAATTACAATGAATATTTTACATTAAGAAACATAGTCAAAAATAAAATCCTGGCTTCTTATTTGTACAAAATTATTGCAGGCACGTGTTGAGACGTCCCTATGATGAAATTTTACAAAATATTCGAATATAATGCAAGTAAAACAGAAGGGAACAGTATTGATTTAATTCACAAAAAAATTTCATTTGATAATTTTTCATGGTTCTATATTTTTCATGATTTTTTTAAATTCTACTATTGGTAGGATCGTTTATATGGTGCATTTACCCTCCTAGCATCCTTCTCGTATTTGGTTATCTTCAGTGCATCAGTTTTCTTATCACAAGTTACATCGAAACGATATAACATATTACCATCTTGACGATATTCAGATAAGGAGACGAGTTTACCGTCCTCAATTTTCTCGGTAGTCGCGACGTGTGTGCCAAGGAAGCCTCCCAAGTCAACTGTCAATGTATTGTTAATTAGTCTTCTTAGATTGTGTAACGATGTAAATTAATCGGTATACTTGTGTAGAAATCGATACATGTTCGACAGATTTTTCACGAGTATGGAATTAGCGACCTGAGGCGAAGCCGAGAGCTGCTGATCATGCAAGCTGAATAACTTCGTCGCAGAATAATTCTTAACAGTGATGTTACATTTTATACACTCGTATATCGTACTTTTTGAAAATTATTTTTCCAATTTTGGGATTTTCTGAATTTTCACGAATGATACCCCGAATGCTTGAGAATTATCGGATATTTCCCGAAAGTTTTGCTGCTCAGCAACACGTGCGTAAAGTTTAGCCACAAGGAAGACACCACAATAAACGCAAACGTAATGCAACCTTTTTTGAATTTGAATCAAACAACTGACGATATAAATATTTTCAGCTAATGGACTCAAAAGATATTTACAAAAATGAATAAAATCGCAATTAATGAAAGAAATAGAGCCATAATCTTCTAGTCAATTCGAAGTATTCTTCATGGTCATTGTCTTTCATCTCCAAGAAAAAATTTGTGTAAAAGCCATGGGAATCTCCTTTTGGTTAATAGGTCTAACCGGCTAACGATGACGATTTTTTGTTCACTAGCGCCATCGGCGGCCGCCTCCGTTGATTAGTGTGGATTTCTATTTTTATTTTAAATTTTAATGATACCTCCGTATACTTAGCAGATAGAAAAATTATTTTCAATTCTAACTAATCCTTAAACGTTCCGGAATGATTTAGGGAAGTTTAGGAAAGCATTTTTATAATTTGGGAGAGAGTCATTAATTTATTATTAATTCAAACTTTTTTTATGTATAGATAGCAGAAATAGCTATCAGAGATAACAGAATTTAGGATTAGTTAGAATGCAAGCTCAGCCAGGCTCAGCCGGGCTCAGCCAGGCTCAGCCAGGCTATATAATCAAAAATAGCAATCTATAAATGCTTTCCTCAACTTCCCTCAACTATTCCCGAACGTTTAGGATTAGTTAGAATTCAGGCTCGGCCAGGCTCAGCCCGAATTCTAACTAATCCTAAATGTTTGGGAATAGTTTAGGGAAGTTCAGGAAAGCATTTATAGATTGCTATTTTTGTTTCATATAGATTTCCTTACGCTTGCAGGCTCAAGACATAATTTTCATTTTAATTAAATAATTATTCATTCTTCAAGGCTGAAATTGATTTTCTTAATATCCCCAAATGACTTCCAAATAAATGAAAATGATTTCAATTTTTTTTCAAATCTATTTCTGCTATCTATACATATAAAAAGTTTTAATTAATAATAAATTAATGACTCTTCCCCAAATTATAAAAATACTTTCCTAAACTTCCCTAAACTATTCCAAAACGTTTAGGATTAGTTAAAATTGAAAATAATTTTTCTATCGGCTAAGTATGATGACTAAATAATTCAAAAAAATTAGTTTCCGTAATGTCCACCAGAATTCGCTTTTGTCGATTCGAGTTCGACTTTTTTCATTTTCGAGTTCGATTATCTTCAATTCGAGATGGAATCCGCCATCTTCGATTGTCAAATGCCCTGTCCTTTTCATTTTATAATAGGATAATAGAGATATAAAATTCAAGAAATAATGAATTAAGTTAAAACCATCCATACATAAATAGTGATAATCTATTGGAATCCATCCTCTTTCTTGCATCTTCAATCAACTTGGAATAAAATGAGATTTTGAAATTTTTACAGCTGTCATTTGAATTATATTCAAATTGAATGAATTCACGTGGTAACGCACAACACTGCGCTTACGCTGTGCCTGCGTCTTATGTAGCATGGCCCTAACAAAATTCCGAGCGCTCGCGCGCAATTGATTTTGTGCCGAACTGAACGCACACATTGCTGAACGGCGAACTTAAGGGAAATACCCAATTAATTTTCAAGCACGAGAGGTATTCGGAGAACTATTTTTTAAATTTTAATTTTGACGAATGGGTGCATGGATTTGACATTTTCGTCGGATAAAGTCGGTTGGAATTTGTTAAAAAACTTTTGTTTGCTGCTTAGCAACAGCCGTAGTATTATCGAATATTATCGATACCACACACACCACGTGATGTCAAATCCCTTGCTCCTATTGGTCAAAATTGTGATGGAAAAAATCATGTACAAAATTTCTAGAATACTTGTAGAATTCCAGAATTTTAGAATTAATGAATTTTTCCCAAATTGAGCCTCTTCGAACTGTGCCTTTTTCTCGTATACAAGTAAAAAAGAAAGACTTTCTGTTCATCAGTGAATGAAAAGACATTCTTCGGCACGAGGTAAACGTAGCAGCAGTATCAAAAAGGATTGTTGTGATATATTTTATTGATACAGACGTTGTACTTACGATATCGAGGTACTGTGCCCAGTCTCACTTGGATCGGCACTGCACTGCAGGCTCTAAGACAATTGGATTATTATTAAATAGCTAATGGGTGAATTCATTTCCATATTCATAGTGAAGTAAATTTTAGTTTCATGGGAACTTGGAAGGCCTTCCGATTTCCCATGAAACTAAAATCTAATTACTAAATAAAATTCAATGTATAAATGAGTCATCCTCTTGATCAATTAATTAATGAGTTAAAAAAATCACGCAGCTCCTTTCATGAATTATCTCTTAATTGAGTGGACTTAGGGAAAAATATCAAGCTACCTCTTTTCTAATGAATTCTAAGAGCTTGAATTATATTTCTTCATATATTCTCCTAAATCTTGCCGTTCACGAGATACTTTCAAAATGAACCCCATGTCTTTTTTATTTTAGTTTCATATATTATTTCGTAACATCACTTGAACGGCAATTTCGGTCGAAGAAGCGTTCGTTCACGAGAATTTTGGCTGAACTTAAATGGAGAGGAGTCTCGAATTTGCTTGAGTCTAACTTCTAACCTAGTCAGGTTGTCTTAGTTGAGACTCATATTATCTCGTAATGATGTAAAAGCCTAAAGAAAGGCGTTTTTGGATATTTTTTTAATAGAAAAAAAAGGCAATAAAATAATGATATTTGAGGGAGTGACTGCGCATATATTAGAATCTTCAGAAGAAAAAAAAAACATCAAAAAATATCAAAAAAAGACGACACAAGAGCTATTCTTGCGAAGCTCCTCGAATTTCGAACACTCTGCGGCACGCAGTGTAACTGGTGCAAATTTCAATTGAAAAAAAAAATTCGCTCAGTCTAGATACACATAGCTACAGAAATCCGCAGGAGATTTCAAAAATATTGTTTTTTGTGTGATTGGTGACCATTTGAATGAAAACATTCAAATTTCAGCCAAAAAACAGGCAATTTTTTATGAATAAAAGATGTGCAAATCAATTTTTTGAAAATCTCCTACGTATTTCTGATCGAAATATTGTTTTCAAGATGCTGTGGGAAATTCAAATAAAAATAATTAACATTATTGAAGTTATGCTGCGTACCAATTTGATAAATCATGTTTCGAGAAAAACACAATTGAAGTTTCGACTTAGGTTAATAATATGAGGAAATGCCTTGGGAAAAGTTCAAAATTTCATGAGAAAAAATGGGTTTCAGGTGATAACTTTTGTTGCCCTCATTCTGGAAAGCCCAAAGTAATTTTCAAAGCGAAAAAAATCAATTTTGTGAAAATTCTACAGTGGTGTAACCCCTTAAATCAGTTGAATTAATTGAAATGCACAAGTTTCTGAAAAAAAATTTGGAGGTCCTCGGAATCGATTTCGAGTGAGTATCGAAGCTCATATATTTTTTAGACTTATTTAAAAAAATATTCTTACCCAATGACTAGAAGTAGGATGGCGATCTTCATTTTTTAGATGGAATTATCAAAGAATTTTTGAGCTCACAGTTCAAATGTCTTTTGTACAGTAGTACCTGTTGAACTATGCTATGGGTTTATATAGTGCAAACTATAATTCATGAGCAAATGAGTCTTTGTAGTGGAGAGTTATTTTGAACGAAATATTCCACGTGCTTAAACAAAAATTTTTAACTTTGACGTCAATTTGTATTTCATCGAGATAAGTGAAACTATATTTAGTTCATTACATTTTGAAACCCATAAAAGCGTGGAATCTATGATCCATGAGCAAATGACTCCAGGCAGTAAAAATTGTTCTGAGTGAAATATTCAACTTGTTTAAATAAAGAACTTTGACGTCAAAGTATATTTTCTCAAGATAAATGACACTTTATATTCAATTATATTTCAAAAATTACAGAATTATGGAATCTACAATTCGCGAGCAAATAAGTGTCAGTAGTGTCTCGAACAAAACATTCGACATATTCAAACAAAAAACGTAAAATGTTTGATATACGTAGAACTATTATCTGAATATCAATAATTGAAGATTAAAAATTAACATTCAAGTTGAAAATACTGAACAAGAAAATTCAAGATGATCTCAATAATAATGAAAATATCAGAAATCTGACAATTTTTCTTTTTTTTTTCTTTTAACGAAAGATTAGTTTTTTCTGAAAATTGAAAGATAGACATATGTAGAAATATTCTAGAGTTTTCTAAATATTTTCATCATGATAATATATTTGCTTAAAAAAAATCCGAAAAATTGTCAGATGCATGCCCAAATTTATCGTCATTGATGTCATCAATTTAAAAAAATTCTTAATCAAAATTTAACCAAAATAATTTCAAATATTTAACAAATTCAAGATTAATTTCCCATTGGATTGTAATTTCTTTCACAAAATTGGAGTTAATTATTATATGAAAGAATAAGAACTTTAGATGATTGATAAAAAATTTAAATTTAATATTCTATTTTTTTATTAATTTCGTACCAAAAAAGACTCATCTTCTCCCTACGATTTTTAAAATTTTGACAATAAATTTATACATACTCCACGATTCTCTGCTCTTTTTCTCGCTTTATTTATCCCAAAACGTGGCGTTCATCTTATTCTTTTTTTATTCCTCGTGACTCGACGAAGGGACCAGTAGTCGAATAACCAGACGATCCTATCAGCCTCTGTTTCCACAGAGAGGAAACGACCATTGGAATTCCAGTGGTTGAGAAGCTGAACACAAGTGATTCGATATCGTGTTTTCACCCCTTTTTTTTTTTCTTATCTCATATTCTCCGCGATTCTTTTTCATCATTTCATTCTCTCCTCCTTCTTTCGCCTCAAATCTTGGCTCTTCTATGTTTACGGTATCTCCAAGGACTCCAGGGATTTCTCGGTTTCCTTTATATCCCCATTACGATCACCATGATCCCCAGAAATAGAGGGAATATTAAGAATAAAACTCAATGAGCATTTGGATAAATTCATTCTCGAATTCTTCTTCTATTGTTGATTTCTTCCTTCCTTTACTTTCGGACGAAAAATCGTTTGCCTCTGTCTGCCGAGCACTTTGGAGGATTATTCGAGAGAACTTGGGGTGTGGACAACTCCCCAGGACACCATAATTCTACTAGACTTCGGATAAGTCCCATGGAGACTCGTTTATCAGAAGAACCAATCTCTTGTTTTGGGTTGAGAATTTGAAAACTCGTTGTCTCAGTCATAAATGAAGAATTTGGTTTTCCAAAGGTTCAGTAATCAGTTTTTAATGTACATAATAAGTGTCCGACAGTCCTGGGATATTTCGAGAGGCAAAAATATTTATTGCCTTTTTTTTAAGTAAAAAAATGTATTAAAAGTCGTAATTTTTATCAAGTAAATTTTTTTCTTGCAATTTTTTTTTTAATATCTCGGAAACTAAGCGAGATAGCGCGCTTTGGTTATCTTTCAATCTTTTTCTATAGTTCTTGAGATTCTCTACAAAAAAAGGTCCATATTCAATGACGCTATCTCGCTTAGTTTCCAAAATATGCTAAGGAAAAGTATCTTATTGGCAGAGAAAGCTGACTTTTCCTAATTTTCTAAATAATCAAAAATTAATTAATAAAAGTGTACATTTACTGTTGTAATCTAATATGATTCTTTTTTTTACCAAATTTGAAGATATCTCTTATATCGATCAACTCACTGCACATTGACCCTGAAATTCTGGCCCAAAAGCCACTGGGTGAAGAGAGAGAGAGGGAGAGAGACTGAAAAAGAAAGGGAAAGAGATAGCGAGAGAGAGAGAATGAAATGTAATCGATCTGTCTCTTTCCCACAGTTTTACGTCTTGATTCCAGGTATCAAGTTGTAAAGGTGTTTCAATAACACGACTAATTATCCTGGCGTTATTGACGAGATATTTATGGAGAGTTGCTCTCCATTTAAAAGCGAATGAATGATTATTTTCCCCGAATTTGACACATCTGGTAATTTCTCAATCAATTACGCAGCGATGAGTCCGAGGAAATGGTTTTCAACGACTTTTTCTCGGCTCCTGTGACAAAAATCAAGGTGTCTCAATTTTAAAACATTTCTTATAGGCTTTGGCGCCAATTTCGAAGCAGTGGCGAAATGGTAGAAGATTATAATCTGCAAGTATTATATAGTGAACACACTCTTTATCCTCAAATTTCTCGGAAAAATTATAAAAAATTATCAAGAAAGCTTCTTGCAGATCTTGAAATTTTCTATAAAAAATATTATTATGAAAATTCCTTCATTGCCAACGAATTCGTGATACCTTCAAATACCTCAAACTATTATCTCTTGATTATCATGTAAATGAGTGGATAATTTCCAATACTAGGCTGTTTCGCGCGCTACGCGCGCCTATAACTTTGCTTGAGGCGCCAGCTGAAGCATGTATGTATGAATCAAGAATACAGCCTAATAATAATCTACTTAATCGATGAATTGTCTTTTTACCCTTAATATATTAATAAAAAAACAGGTTTTGTTAATTAAAGAGAATTTTTATTATATAAGAATTCTCTATTCGAATTCGAATTAATTCAAATGAATTACAATCATCCTATTTTTCAGAATATCTCAGTGACTAAGTGAGATAGAGCAATTTGCTGGAATTCTTTTGTGTAGCTCTTAAAATTCTCTACAAAACATTCTCAGGGTAGAAAGGGCATATCTCTATTATTCTTTACCAAGATTTAAAAACAAAAATTGTTTCTTAACAAAATTGCATAAATTTTTGTCTATGAAATTCGATTAGACGTTAGCATTAACAATCAACAGATCTTCGAAATTCTCTACAAAACATCCTTAGGGCAGAAAGGGCGTATCTCTATTATTTAGCGGAATCCTCTAAGAAAATTGTGGACAAAATGGAATTAATTCAAATAAATGATATTTCAAATTTCTATATTATCAGAAACTAAATAGGATAAACCAATTTTGCAAGAATTCTTTCTTGTAGCTCTCAAATTTCCCTATAAAACATTTTTAGAGCAAAAAGGACGTATGTATTATTCACTGAGATTCTTTTAAAGAATGGTTTTGGAACAAAATTGAACAAAATTTTCTCTAGAAAATTTCATTATACATTAGCCATTATTAACAATCGATAGATTTTTTTGGATTATTTTTGAAAGTCAGCGAAATAGCGGAGATAGGTTTTTGCTGATGATTCCATGAGAAGCTGAGGAAATTTCACATAAAAATTACATGTCAGAAGTTATTTTTTTGAATTTAAAGGTGAAATCTTTCTTTTTTGATCAAAAATTGCAATTTTCTTATTTTTAGGAATATCTCAGAAACTGAGTGAGAATCCTCCTTTATAGTTCTTGAAATTTTCTACAAACGATTCATAGGGCAAAAAGGGCGTATCTCCATTATTCAGTGGAATCCTTTAGAAATTTTTTTTACAAAATAGAATTAACTCATATAAATTATAATCATCCTATTTCCAGGAATATCTCAGAAACTAAGTGAGATAGAGCAATTCTGCAAGAATCTTTTTTCGTAGCTCTTAAAATTTTCTACAAATCATTCCCGGAGTGAAAAGGGCGTATGATTATTATTTACTAAGATTCTTTCAAAAAAATTATTTTTGAATAAAATTGTATAAATTTGTGTCCATAAAAATTCATTGAATATTAGCAATTATTAACAATCAACAGATTTTGCTGTATTATTCTTGGAAATAAGTGAAATGGCGGTGATAGGTTTTTGCTGATGTTTCCATCAGAAAGCTGAGTAAATTCCAAAAATGATATGCCAGAAGTGATTTTTTGGAATTTGAAGATGAAATATTTTTTTTTTAACAAAAATTACAATTTCATTTTAGGAATATCTCTGAACCTGAGTGCGAATCCTTTTTTCTAGTTCTCGATTCTCTCCAAAACAATTTAAGGGCAAAGAGGGCGTATCTCTAGTATTTACAGAGATTTAAAAAAAAAAATTGTCTCCAAACAAAATTGCAAAAATTTATGTCTATAAAATTTCATTAGATATTAGCATTAAAAATCAACAAATTCTCGAAATTATCCAATTTCAAGATATCCTTAGAACAAAAAGGACGTATTTCCATTATTTAGCAGAATCATTCTGAAAAACTGTCGATGAAAGAGAATTGATTCAAATGAATCACAATAGCGTTTTGCGGTGACACGAAAAAGGCCATGCTTTTTCTTATTTAGGATTTCTTATTTTCAGGAATATCTCAGAAATCGAGTGAGATAGAACAATTTTGCAGGAATTCTTTTGTGTAGCTCTTAAAATTCTCTACAAAACTTTATGAGAGGAAAAAGAGCATATCTCCATTATTTAGCGGAATCCTTAAAAAACTGTTCTCTCTGTTTTCATCTTTCCCCCTTCAACTCACTCAATATGCCTTCTAAGGAGTTCGAACTTTTATCGAAGAAGTGGAAATTAGGATCCCAGTCGATTTTCTATAAAACTTTCAATGTGTAGTGAGCATGGACTAATGCAGGCGACTTTTTCTAGCTGTAGGACGTTATGTCATTGGATTTGGAGCATTCCCTCTCTCTGTTCTTGTCTTTCTTGCTTCAAATCACTCAATATGCCTTCTAAGGAGTCCGAACTTCTATGCAGGAAGTGGAAATTAGGATCCGAGTCGATTTTCCATAAAACTTTCGATGTGTAGTAAGCATGGATTACTGCAGGTGACTTTTTCCAGCTGGAGGACCTTATTTCATCGGATTTGGAGCATTCCCTCTCTCTGTTTTCATCTCTCCCCCTTCAAATCACTCAATATGCCTTCTACGGAGTCCGAACTTTTATGCAGGGAGTGGAAATTACGATCCGAGTCGATTTTCCATAAAACATTCAATGTGTAGTAAGCATGGACTAATGCAGGTGACTTTTTCCAGCTGTAGGACCTTATTTCATCGGATTTGAAGCATTCCCTCTCTCTGTTTCTATCTTCCCCCCTTCAAATCACTCAATATGCCTTCTAAGGAGTCCGAACTTTTATGCAGGAAGTGGAAATCATGATCCGGATCAATTTTCCATAAAACATTCAATGTGTAGTAAGCATGGACTAATGCAGGTGACTTCTTCCAGCTGGAGGACCTTATTTCATCGGATTTGAAGCATTCCCTCTCTCTGTTTTTATCTTTCCCCCTTCAAATCACTCAATATGCCTTCTAAGGAGTCCGAACTTTTATGCAGGAAGTGGAAATTAGGATCCGAGTCAATTTTCCATGAAACTTTCAATGTGTAGTAAACATGGACTAAGGCAGGTGACTTTTTCCAGCTGGAGGACCTTATTTCATCGGATTTGGAGCATTCCCTCTCTCTGTTTTCGTCTTTCTTCCTCCAATTCACTCAATATGCCTTCTCAGGAGTCCGAACTTTCATGCAGGAAGTGAAAATTAGGTTCCGAGGCAATTTTCCATGAAACTTTCAATGTGTAGTAAGCATGGACTAATGCAGGTGACTTTTTGTAGCTGGAGGACCTTATTTCATCGGATTTGGAGCATTCCCTCTCTCTGTTTTTATCTTACCCCCTTCAAATCACTCAATATGCCTTCTAAGGAGTCCGAACTTTTATGCAGGAAGTGGAAATTATGATCCGGATCAATTTTCCATAAAACATTCAATGTGTAGTAAGCATGGATTACTGCAGGTGACTTTTTCCAGCTGGAGGACTTTATTTCATCGGATTTGGAGCATTCCCTCTCTCTGTTTTCATCTCTCCCCCTTCAAATCACTCAATATGCCTCCTAAGGAGTCCGAACTTTCATGCAGGGAGTGGAAATTAGGATCCGAGTCGATTTTCCTTAAAACATTCAATGTGTAGTAAGCATGGATTCCTGCAGGTGACTTTTTCCAGCTGGAGGACCTTATTTCATCGGATTTGGAGTATTCCCTCTCTCTGTTTTCGTCTTTCTTCCTCCAATTCACTCAATATGCCTTCTAAGGAGTCCGAACTTTCATGCAGGAAGTGAAAATTAGGTTCCGAGGCAATTTTCCATGAAACTTTCAATGTGTAGTAAGCATGGACTAATGCAGGTGACTTTTCCCAGCTGGAGGACCTTATTTCATCGGATTTGAAGCATTCCCTCTCTCTGTTTTTATCTTTCCCCCTTCAAATCACTCAATATGCCTTCTAAGGAGTCCGAACTTTTATGCAGGGAGTGGAAATTAGGATCCCAGTCGATTTTCCATAAAACATTCAATGTGTAGTAAGCATGGATTACTGCAGGTGACTTTTTCCAGCTGGAGGACCTTATTTCATCGGATTCGGAGCTTTCCTTCTCTCTGTTTTCGTCTTTCTTCCTCCAATTCACTCAATGTGCCTTCTAAGGAGTCCGAACTTTCATGCAGGAAGTGGAAATTAGGATCCGAGTCGATTTTCCATAAAACTTTCAATGTGTAGTCAGCATGGACTAATGCAGGTGACTTTTTCCAGCTGGAGGACCTTATTTCATCGGATTTGGAGCATTCCCTCTCTCTGTTTTTATCTCTCCCTCTTCAAATCACTCAATATGCCTTCTAAGGAGTCCGAACTTTCATGCAGGAAGTGAAAATTAGGTTCCGAGGCAATTTTCCATAAAACATTCAATGTGTAGTAAGCATGGATTCCTGCAGGTGACTTTTTCCAGCTGGAGGACCTTATTTCATCGGATTTAGAGTATTCCCTCTCTCTGTTTTCGTCTTTCTTTCTCCAATTCACTCAATATGCCTTCTAAGGAGTACGAACTTTTATGCAGGAAGTGGAAATTATGATCCGGATCAATTTTCCATAAAACATTCAATGTGTAGTAAGCATGGATTCCTGCAGGTGACTTTTTCCAGCTGGAGGACCTTATTTCATCGGATTTGGAGCATTCCCTCTCTCTGTTTTTATCTCTTCCTCTTCAAATCACTCAATATGCCTCCTAAGGAGTCCGAACTTTCATGCAGGGAGTGGAAATTAGGATCCGAGTCGATTTTCCTTAAAACATTCGATGTGTAGTAAGCATGGATTACTGCAGGTGACTTTTTCCAGCTGGAGGACCTTATTTCATCGGATTTGGAGTATTCCCTCTCTCTGTTTTCGTCTTTCTTCCTCCAATTCACTCAATATGCCTTCTAAGGAGGGTTTCGGTAGAGGAGATTGGTTCCATAAATTAAAAATTTTTTGGACATAGTTAATTGAACTTATTCCGTGTTTTTTCACTGTTTAGGGGTCGGTCACACAGCGCGGAGCGAAATCAACATCCTAATTGAAATTTTCAGAAAATTACAACCTACTTTTTCCTGGGAAGAATAACCCAATATAACGAAAAAACGGAAACTGCAAATAATTGAGATTATCACCACGTTTTGCATTACCCGAGGCCACGACGGGGACGTAGTGGTGCATAGGCCTCAAAAGAACCTACACGACCTACCCTAATGCGACTCACGGGATTTTGTTGAAGAATTTTTATTAACAAAACACCGCTCACCTCCATTGAGCTTCAAAAATTTCAATTTTTAATAATTTTTCAGGAAACAAGTACATAGAGCATAAAAATGCGTACTTTTGTTATCCCTAGTCAATAACATGAATGCTTCGCGTGGAATAATATCAACCAATTAATTTAATGATAAATATTCGAGAGAAAAAAGAAAAAAAATTTAATTTAATCGAAAACGCATATAATTTTAATTCAGATTTAGAAAACTTCGAAATTACTCATCTGGAATTGTAAATCCATAGGTAATCCATCGAGACAACACACTTTTTCTTTTTTCACAAGAAAGAAACAAAGTTAACCATTACAGGAACACCAGAAGACTCACTGGGCAGAAGAAGGCTATAAAGGTTCTTCGTCCCAATATTTCCCCCTCCAACACCAATGGTCTCTGTCCTACACGTGTAAATGTCTTCAATTCGCAAAAATAATCGATATTTTTCTACGTTGCCTCGCACCACACACCGCGTTCCCTCTCCCCCAACAATTCAAAACAATGGGATAAACCGGATAAAACTGACTCTATTTTTCGCAAATAAAATTTTATTACTGTAGATATTTTAGTGAATTTAAATTATAATGTTGGAAAATATGTAAAATGACATGAAAAATGTAAAATTATAAAGGAACTATTGAAAAATTTGGATTTTTGGGAAGAACCAATTTCCTCTACAAAAGCTCTAAGGAGTCCGAACTTTCATGCAGGAAGTGAAAATTAGGTTCCGAGGCAATTTTCCATGAAACTTTCAATGTGTAGTAAGCATGGACTAATGCAGGTGACTTTTTCCAGCTGGAGGACCTTATTTCATCGGATTTGAAGCATTCCCTCTCTGTTTTTATCTTTCCCCCTTCAAATCACTCAATATGCCTTCTAAGGAGTCCGAACTTTTATGCAGGGAGTGGAAATTAGGATCCCAGTCGATTTTCCATAAAACATTCAATGTGTAGTAAGCATGGATTACTGCAGGTGACTTTTTCCAGCTGGAAGACCTTATTTCATCGGATTTGGAGCATTCCCTCTCTCTGTTTTTATCTTCCCCCCTTCAAATCACTCAATATGCCTCCTAAGGAGTCCGAACTTTTATGCAGGGAGTGGAAATTAGGATCCCAGTCGATTTTCCATAAAACATTCAATGTGTAGTAAGCATGGATTACTGCAGGTGACTTTTTCCAGCTGGAGGACCTTATTTCATCGGATTTGGAGCATTCCCTCTCTCTGTTTTTATCTCTCCCTCTTCAAATCACTCAATATGCCTCCTAAGGAGTCCGAACTTTTATGCAGGAAGTGGAAATTAGGATCCCAGTCGATTTTCCATAAAACATTCAATGTGTAGTAAGCATGGATTACTGCAGGTGACTTTTTCCAGCTGGAGGACCTTATTTCATCGGATTTGGAGCATTCCCTCTCTCTGTTTTTATCTCTCCCTCTTCAAATCACTCAATATGCCTCCTAAGGAGTCCGAACTTTTATGCAGGAAGTGGAAATTAGGATACGAGTCGATTTTCCATAAAACTTTCAATGTGTAGTCAGCATGGACTAATGCAGGTGACTTTTTCCAGCTGGAGGACCTTATTTCATCGGATTTGGAGCATTCCTTCTCTCTGTTTTTATCTTTCCCCCTTCAAATCACTCAATATGCCTTCTAAGGAGTCCGAACTTTTATGCAGGGAGTGGAAATTAGGATCCCAGTCGATTTTCCATAAAACATTCAATGTGTAGTAAGCATGGATTACTGCAGGTGACTTTTTCCAGCTGGAGGACCTTATTTCATCGGATTTGGAGCATTCCCTCTCTCTGTTTTTATCTCTCCCTCGTCAAATCACTCAATATGCCTCCTAAGGAGTCTGAACTTTTATGCAGGAAGTGGAAATTAGGTTCCGAGTCGATTTTCCCTAAAACATTCAATGTGTAGTAAGCATGGATTACTGCAGGTGACTCCTTCCAGCTGGAGGACCTTATTTCATCGGATTTGGAGCATTCCCTCTCTCTGTTTTTATCTTTCCCCCTCCAAATCACTCAATATGCTTTCTGAGGAGTCCGAACTTTTATGCAGGGAGTGGAAATTAGGATCCGAGTCGATTTTGCATAAAACTTTCAATGTGTAGTAAGCATGGATTATTGTAGGTGACTTTTTCTAGCTGTAGGACGTTATGTCATCGGATTTGGAGCATTCCCTCTCTCTGTTCTTGTCTTTCTCCCTTCAAATCACTCAATATGCCTTCTAAGGAGTCCGAACGGAGGTGACCGCAAAATGCTATGCACACATAATATATGTATATATATATATGGGGCATTCCACACCACATTTACCTATCAAATGAGTTTGCATCTGCGATCTTGCTGAATTTGGGATATGTTTCTGAATGTATTCAAAGGTACTTCTCTGATTTTTTTCAATTTTTTTTTACTGCCAGCTTTCGAGATATCGATTTTTCAAAAATTTGACTTTTTTTTCTTGGATCGTGCATAACTTTTCAACGGATTGATCGATTTGGACATTTTTTTCTTCAAATCCTTTGTTTTTTAACGTAGTTTTTGGGAAAAAATGAAAAATGAATTTTTCCTCTAATTATCGTGATGTTTCAATAAATTTTCTATTAAAATCCCGTTTTTTAAGATGTGTGGGTCCGTCGATTTTTTTGAAAATTTTTTTAAAAAAACTTAACTCATTTTGGAAGCTATTAAGCTTGGTCTCATCGTGGGCTGACCATTTTTGCTATTTTTTTCTTATTTATGAAATCCTTGTGAACTTGATATTTTGTTTCAAAGTACTGGCACTATTTGTCAAGAGATATTTCAACGGATAGTTCGGGAAGTAATAAGTTCTATAATGGATTTTGCATGGGAAAAAGAGGAAATGAATATTCTCAAGTTTATACTTTCCTTTGATCATTATTTTCGTTATATTATTACATTCATTTTTTCGGTCGCTTAAACAATTTATGTAATTCTCCTCCTACAAAGCTTGAAAAACGCTTCACTGTGAGTGATTCGGTTTTGTTCGGAATCACACAATGTAATTTTTGAGTCCCCATCACTGGTTTAGCTCTGGTATATCGAGGTTGGATATTCGGTAAATTACTAGGTTGTGATGCCCATTCATAGAGCTCTTGAGGTGTCGTGATAATGGTCAGAGCACCTGACATGTAATCAGAGGGTCGTGGGTTCAAATCCTGCTTGCGCATTACATATTTCTTCCGAAATTTGATTCTCTTAAAAAAATTTATTAATAAAAGATTAATTTATCAATGAATTTATTTGTTTAATGGCGACATTGCCTCGTGGATGGGAGGTGGAGGAAAAAGATGTGAGAATCAAAATTCGAAGGTAAATATAGTAACTCGCAATAGCTCAGTGGTCAGAGCACCTGACATGTAATCAGAGGGTCGTGGGTTCAAATCCTGCTTGCGCATTACATATTTTTTCCGAAATTTGATTCATTTAAAAAAAAAAAAATTTATTAATAAAAATTAATTTATTAATGAATTTATTTGTTTAATGGCCATTAAACAAATAAATTTATTAATAAATTAATTTTTTATTAATAAATTTTTTAAGAGAATCAAATTTCGGAAAAAATATGTAATGCGCAGGCAAGATTTGAACTCACGACCCTCTGATTACATGTTAGGTGCTCTACCGCTGAGCTACTGCGATTTACTATATTTACCTTCGAATTTTGATTCTCACATCTTTTCCCCACCTCCCATCCACGAGGCAATGTCGCCATTAAACAAATAAATTCATTAATAAATCACGACACCAGATATGTCAGGAGAATGCTGAAAGTCAAAAACTAATTTTTGGAACGCATATTTCTAAGCAAAGTATGATGATGCTGTCATGCTGATTTTCAAAAACTTCAAAAATCGGGGAAAATAAGAAAAATGGTCAGCCCACGATGAGACCAAGCTTAATAGCTTCCAAAATGAGTTAAGTTTTTTTAAAAAAATTTTCAAAAAAATCGACGGACCCACACATCTTAAAAAACGGGATTTTAATAGAAAATTTATTGAAACATCACGATAATTAGAGGAAAAATTCATTTTTCATTTTTTCCCAAAAACTACGTTAAAAAACAAAGGATTTGAAGAAAAAAATGTCCAAATCGATCAATCCGTTGAAAAGTTATGCACGATCCAAGAAAAAAAAGTCAAATTTTTGAAAAATCGATATCTCGAAAGCTGGCAGTAAAAAAAAATTGAAAAAAATCAGAGAAGTACCTTTGAATACATTCAGAAACATATCCCAAATTCAGCAAGATCGCAGATGCAAACTCATTTGATAGGTAAATGTGGTGTGGAATGCCCCATATATATATATATATATATATAAATAATGAATGCATAGCGTCCCGCGGTGACATGAAAAAAGACCATGCTTTTTTTTATTTAGGACAAAAGAATTCAAATAGTTTTTGCTCCATTTCGAACTATTAGTTCGTTCAAATTACTTGGAGATCATATGAGGTATTTTTTATCTATTTTAGTTATGAGAAATCAAATTCATCTGACTTGTCACGTTTGATCATTACGATTGGGTCCAGAGAATTTTTGTTTGCAGGGAATTTATTCTCTACAAAAACAGTTGCAACGTATGCGGAACGTTGCACATGGCTCGAATCACTCGAAAAACCTTACAAATACCTAAGTATTGGAGCACTACACACGGTCCTACCCCACAACTGTGGTTGCTATCCCGAATCGAAATTTTTCGACGTATTTCACCGTTGAAGTGGCCACAATTCATACGTTGAAATACATTTAAAATAGTATGGGCTCCATTTAGTGATTTCAACGAATAACAGGGAAGAAAATTCCATTTCTTCCGTGTTTGACATTGACTGAACGTTCAACGTACAACATTATTTCAACGTATTCCAACATATACGTTGAACGTACGCTGAACGATTTTTCGACGTATCCGAGTCGAAGAAAAATACTTTTTCATTTCTCCAAACCGAAACTGAATCAGTAAGAAAATATTATTCAGTTACCACTGCCGAAGTACATTTTCTTCTCCAAAATAATGTAAAATTTCGGTTTAGCAAGCATCTCTTCTAGCAGGAGGCTCAGAAGGTTCTTGGAGAATAGCCAATCCAAATGGATGGATCACTACTGAGCTCTTTTTTGAATATATGGAATGGTTCGTCAGTGTTGTTAATCCGACAGTCGAGAATCCAGCCCTACTCATTTTGAATGGTCATATCAGTCATAAGGACTCGGAAGTTTTGGAATACGCTCGAGAGAACTCTGTTGTCATAATATGCATACCACCTCATTGCACTCATCGTCTCCAACCCTTGGATTGATTGATTGATTGATCGATTGATTGAATGTTTATTAGTGTACAGTATGTTGTACAACTTTCAAAATTTAGATGGTATTACAGAATTCATAAGAAAGCTTTACAAGCAGCGTAAGCGGCTTTCACATAAGATAGCCTCAGAAAATTGGTTGAAAAATTAATAAAGAAGATAAAAATAGAAAAAAAATAACAAAAGTGGGAAAACCCAAAAAATAAAAATAAAGCTGCAAATGAAAAATAAAAATCATGCAGCACAGTAGTGTATCGCCTATAAAAAAAAACAATTTAGGTACTTTAACAGTTTGTATGACCTTTGACCTTTATTTGTTTATTTGTTTTATTAGTTTATAAGTCCCTAAGTTTCCACGTTTCTTAGTTCATTCGTTTCTTAGATAATAAGATTGGAAGTTTGTGGCTCAGGGACCCATCGCATCTGCAAGATACTTTGGATGTGGGTGTAAGAAGCCATTATCAGCATATTATGCAAAAAAAAAACTCGATGATTGCACAAGGAAAAACCCAGGAAGAGTGGTCACTGAAGGTTTAATCTGCTCTCTTCTGGGAAAAGCTCTTGAGAAGGCTACGACACCACAAACTATCATCAACGCATTCCGAAAAACAAGAATTTATCCCTTCAACTCGGATATTTTCACAGATGAGGATTTCACCTCAGCGATTGTCACAGAAACCTCCAAACCTCCTTCACCTGAGGGTTCTGAGTCTGAGGAATAGAAAGTGTTGGAGAAGACGCTGTCTGCATTATCAATAGAAAATGCCTGTGAAATAACGAATCCACTGAATTCAGATGTCAGATCTTCACTAGAAGATGCTGCACTAACTCCCTCTTCATCATCAGCTCAAATTTCTCAGAGTGCGATTGGTGGAGTTCATAATGATGTGGAGCCAGAAGCTCATTGCTCTTCCATGATACCAACCAGAAGACCAAGGAGAGATAAATATTTCCGGCCTATCAATGTTGACAGTTCAGACTCTGAGTCCAGTGATAATAAACTGTGCATGAATCCTCAGAAACAAAGAGATATAATTGGGAAACCATTCGTTGGAAAGAAAGCAAGGCAAAATCAGACCTTAAAAGTTTTAGCCACTGAAATTTTGCCTCTCACCATGGCTGACGTTGATGAACCGAAGAGGAGAGGTCGTCCTCGTGGGAAGACAGCTGTCCTCAGAGGTCCTGAGTTGAGGAGAGAATTGAAAGATAAGCGAGGAGAAGCACAGAGAAAAGGAAAGGATAAAATGATTAGGAAACGTAAAAGGGAAAACAGAAAGTCTTCTATGAAGAATCTCGGTCGAAAGATGAAAGCGATCAAATCTGGCGATGATAAGGAGGACTGAACAATATTCATTGTGAATAATAATTTTCATCAATAATAATTTTGAGTTACTACATTATTTTCTCGGGGTTTTCTCCTACGCGCAGAAGGCATAAAAGTTGATATTTGAAATTGAGAAAAAAAAATTAAAGTGTCCATTGTACCCCACTCATTGAGATCAAAAGCTCAAACATGAAAATTACTATCCATTGGTAGATCACTTTCGACATCTAAGAATAAATTTATGGTGAATAGATCGAAATTCGAAGAAAAAAATGATGAAGTCGGGTGAGAAAAGCAAGAACTGCAGTTTCTATACAAAACATGGCCGAGTATAAATTCCTGAACATTTCTCTTTTTAGAAAAAAACAAAAATGGAATAATTTGGTGTAGCCAAGTTTATGGAAAATGGGAACAGAAACGAATACGATGAGGTAGAAAACTATTCGTTTGTAGGAAAAATCTTGAAGCTTGGCCTTCTCGATTTTTATCAATGATGTCGTATCTGAAGAGGCCGAGTGCCTGGTTTTCCTGCAAATGATCTTCCATCTAATCCGGAACTAGAGGAGAGTAGTTGCTCGCTCGCTACTTCTCGCTCGCGAATGGAGGGGTGCGTTATTGCTGATTAGGAGGAATTAGTAGGAATGTATTGTGATGAATGTGACTCTTTGAGCTGCACTAACAACTTCCCGATAATTTCTCTCACTTATTATTAGTAAAAATGATGAATTAAAAAAACAAACGCAAACAACGAAGTTGAGAAGAAGTTTTTCAAAATATCTTCGGTTTTATTGATCGTAGTATAAAAATTCTGAATGGAGGTGAGAGATGAAATCATTTGCCAGTTATATATTGATTAATTCATTCATTTAGTATTGATTTTTGAGATAGTTAACGGGCAACAACGGATTCCTACGGAAGGTTCCATAAATACCTCAATAACCGATATTTTTTATTGCAAATCACATAGATTGCTAAAGAATGATCCCACCTTTCACCTCCATTAAGAATTTTTACGCTATCACTAATAGGACCGGAGATGTTGTGGAAGAAATTTGATTATGCTCTCGTAAAAGACTAAGAAATCGCTAGACCGATTCCAACCAAAATCTAATCAACACTAATCTATATCGAGATGCTTCGATTCCGATATTGATCATCTCGATTTCATTATTGATTAACGAGAAAACGTGAACGAAAAAATTGGTCACATACACACACACACATATATGTGTGACATGTTCCTAAAAACTATCAAAAAATGTTGTGGAGATCTCAAAACGCCAAGATCAGTAAAAAAAATCGTTTTTTCATTTTCGGGGCAAACACATAAACTTCCCTAATCAGGAAGTTAAAAAATAGAAGCCTGACTTCTGATTTGTGTCAAATGATCACAGGCACGCTTTGAGACGTCCCTCGGGTGGGATTCTACATAATCTTGAAATACCATGCAAATAAGACAGGAAAAAACAATTCTAATTGAATTCACAAAGTCACATCTTAATTCACAAATTTTTTTATTTCAAAACTCATTTAATAATTTATCTTCGTTCCATATTCTTCATGATTCTTTAGACTCTACATGGTTCTTCACATGGTACCCAGGATCCCCATGGGTACTCAACAGCAGACTTTTGGTGTTTGACAACATCGTATTGACCTGTCGCGTCATTCCATCTTTTTGTTGTTCGATATACCATCCTATTAATTTGACGCTGTACAGATCGGTAGGTCATTACTCCGTCACGTCGGAACACTGTGTCCCACGCGATTTCCTTGTCAACGTTATATCCTCTATCTGAAAATTGTACTTTTAATTAGTATTTTTCCATGATTAAACAATGAAAATTAATTGAGATTCAAGTATAGAGAAATATTGTTCTCGTATATTTTAACAATGAAGATAATTTACTTACCTACTCCCCGCTTCACTCGAGTCAGATCCGTCGTTGGAGCCGATAATACATTGCAGACTCTACAACAATTGAATTATCATTGAGTAAAATTTAATATGAAATTAAATAATGCACTTGATGAGCCATCTAATGACTCATTATCCAAGGAGCTACTTGGAATTTTTCAATTCATTAGTAATGATTTTAAGAATTCCACGTAGCTCCATCCATAAATAATCTTTGAATTGAGTGGATTTAGGAAAAAATGTCAAGAGACTTTTTTTTGTATAAAATTCCAAGAGCTACAAAAAAGGTCTCCCTTTAAATTCTCCTGAATCTCGTCGTTTACAAGATATTCTTGAACTAAGCTGCATTTATGTTTTAGATTCATTAAAAAAATTGACTTTACCCAATCAATAGAATCAGAAGTGCGATATTCATTTTTTATGAAATTTTTAAAGAATTTTCACGTTCACAGTTCGAGTGTCGTTTGTACAATGATAATTGGTCAATTATGCGGACTTTATATACCAAAGGGAATGATTCAACGAGTCAATTTTAACAATGAAAAGCGGTTTTCAACCGAATATTCAATCTGTTCAAACAAAACACTGTGACGTGAAAAAAAAATAATACTAAAAATCTCCCACTATGAAAAATTTCACATTAAAATTACACGTGAAATAAACATCCAATTATCTTTTACGTAACTCACGAGTTGGGAATGTATTCCATAAAAAAATAATATCATAATTATCTATTCAAGCACATATTTGACATCATTCAGGGTAAATAGACGTTTTCAAATCAACATCTGTTTGAAATTCTGTTTTTGAAAAATGAATTACGTTTTTCTTTCAAATTACAATTTTTTAAGATCAATAATAATTAATCGTCAACTCTGAAAATTCCGATCTTTACTTATTATCTTACTCTCATCTTCATTTTCACAAAAAAAATTGAATTTCAATTCGAAAATTCAAATTTCGAATTATTGGAGAATCGATGACTGCAGAAAAGTGAAAACTTTGAGTAGACGAGAATATTTTTTTTTCAATAATTTATTTAACTCCGTTTTTCGAATCAATGGTTAATTCGTCTGTTCTTCAATCCAATTCAAACCATATTTTTATGTATGAAACTGAGAAACTCGACACTCTCCGAAGACACTGCGGCTTGTTTTTGTGTCACAATATCTCCTGCAGATGAAATGAGATGCTCACTCTCTGCGGAAGTTACTAAAATGGCTAGATTATTTTTTTTCTCGAAATTACAAAGAAGCGCATCTCCTGCGATTTTACTATAATATGCTTTCTTGGAAATTCCATGCAATATTGGTTAAAAAATAAAAAATAATAACGTTTAATTTTTGGACATACGACCTCAGATGATTCAATTAATTTAATGGTATGGTGGCCTTTTGCAACAGAGACCTGAAAGGCTACCATACCATTGAATTAATTAAAAAATAATAACATATACGTTTATATGCCATTAAACAAATAAATTCATTAATAAATTAATTTTTATTAATAAATTTTTTAAGAGAATCAAATTTCGGAAAAAATATGTAATGGGCAAGCAGGATTTGAACTTACGACCCTCTGATTACATGTCAGGTGCTCTGACCACTGAGCTATTGCGAGTTACTATATTTACCTTCGAATTTTGATTCTCACATCTTTTCTCCACCTCCCATCCACGAGGCAATGTCGCCATTAATTATTAATAAATTTATTTGTTTAATGGCATAAGTACCACCCACTACGAACAACAAAGCGTATCTTCAGCACTCACGCCTCTTTCACACAGAAAAAGCTGACCATAGATTATGAACTTCATTAGCATGATTCATGCGCAACTGTTCATGAAATATGACTTAAGTATGACATGAATTATGGTCTAATAGTGCATAATTCATGCACAATTCCTGCGAATTCATTAGCAGTGTGCTTCTTTCACATGATTCTTTCTAAATTTCATCTCGATTATTTATTCATCGTCTTGAGTTTGAAGAATAGATTTTTACTGCATGATTTCTTATGGAAAATCATTCTAATAGCCTTGACTTTTGTTTGAGTTATTTGTTGAGTTGATTTTTTTTGGGTTCATTTGACTTTTCTTCTTTCTCTCTGTAATTATAATAATGAGAAATCAAATTTATCTGACTCCTCACATTCAGATTATCACGATTGCAGTAATTACAAGAAGATTGCTCAAGTTTGCTCTGTAGTAATACGCAGAAACGACGATGCACTCAGTGAATTTAGAGTAGAATAAACACAAGCAGGAAAGTTTAAAGGAGTTTTGGAGTGTTGGTGACAAAGTCAATCAAGATAATACTACTTAACGAGTTAACATCCAACATTTGTCTTTGGAATTGACGGTTGGATTAGAAGTTTTGAGTTTCAAGTCTAGATTCCAAAGATTTGAACAATGCAAATTCCCACTCAAACTTTGAAATTTACGATTTTGTATGAAATTTTCTTGGAATAGATATTTTCAGGTGATTGCATTGGATAATCATGAAAGTTTTCGAAGGAGAATGTTTGAGAATTAACTTCCTGATTGAGAGTGATTTTTAAAAAAAATTTAATCAACGTTTTTGGTAAAATTTTTTTTTTTTTTTTTTATTAATTTTTTTATTTTGGTAAAATTAAGATTGTCATTTTCTCGACTTATCGATTATGTTTTCGAATTTCGATGTTTTTTTGAATTTTTTTGGAGATATCTCCGGTTTTGATTATTGCAGCGTCTTGCAAATAGTCACAAATGAAAGATGAGATCATTTTACCCCGATTTACACTAATCTCGAATCATTTTTCATCGAAAATTGGAGAAAATACAGTTCAAAATGGTTTTTTGATCAAAACCTGTATCTCCGTCAATTTCTAGTAAAAATCGATTCGAAATTAGTGAAATTCGGGGTGAAATGATCTCACCTTTCATTTGCGAGGAACTCCGAGACCCTATGCTACTTAGAACCAGAGATATCCTGAAAAAACCGAAAAAAGATCATAATTTTTCAATTAAAAAATTAAAAAAAATAAATGCCAGATGATTTTAATCGAATTTTCCTTTTTCATGAAATTAATCTCACACTTATCGCATAGGTAAATCATTTATTGCAGCAGGAAAAAAATTAT
The DNA here is from genome assembly GCA_963942555.1 of Aleiodes leptofemur. Taxonomy (NCBI): domain Eukaryota; kingdom Metazoa; phylum Arthropoda; class Insecta; order Hymenoptera; family Braconidae; genus Aleiodes; species Aleiodes leptofemur. The sequence continues at coordinate 4,312,912 of OZ012615.1, read as the reverse complement.
CTAATAGAAATATCAGTAAAATTCGTTAAACACAAACACTTTATCCCATTAAATTCAATCCTACTTTGTGAACAAGTGTTTCGTATTGTATTGGCTTATCGCCTTCAGAAAAACCGATAGAAAGTAATGGGCACGTGTTTAATTACAGTGTTAATCTAGTCATGCAGTAATACACTAGGCAGTGTCTGTTGAAATGTGTGAGTTTGAATAAAATCAATGGCAATATTCTCTATATATATTCGCAGAACGCGAGAAACATAGACATACGTAAAACATGTGGGAGAGAAAAAGGATAGAATTCACTGGACGATAATTTAAACGCCACCTTAATGAGATTAACGTTTACGAGCAGTTTGTTACGGTATTACAGAGAGGAAAAAAAAATTATTTGTGTGTGTAGGGATTATTTTACGGCGTTCAATGCACGCTCAAATGCCCTATTAAAGTGTGTATACTTCTTTTGATGGTGAAATTGTGAGATTTTCAGAATTTCAATAATTCTGTTAGAAAGATCGGAAAATTCTACCCCGAAAAACACTATAATGCAATTGATTTCTCTCCAATCATTTCCGAGATATCAAAAAAAATCATGAATTGCGTCATTTTCAATTTATTAATTATCTCGGAAGCTGCTGGACCAAAATTAATTGTATTATAGTGTTTTTCAGGGTAAAATTCTCCGATCTTCCAGATGAAATCAAAAAAATTTCGAAAAATTCCGCATTTTCAATTATCGATTATCCGTTGCTTTCGTAATTACCAAGAAATTCAACGTAAAAATCTTCTCAATTAAGAACTCTCATAAATCAACATTTTCGCAATTTTTAAATTTTTTTTCTTATACTTTCTTTCATTATCAGATGGTCCATCGTAATGAGATGAGACGCACTCGACCACACGTACAATAAGAATTGAGGAAGGACGTTGTACGCGTGCCGGGAATTTCGAATTTTCTCTTTCTCTCATTCGTTTACGTTACTACTGCGAGAGAGAAATAAGGGGCAGAGGAATATATAAAAAGTAATAAAAGAAATGAATTAAATGTGAAAAATAAAAAAAATGAAAAAACTTGTACTCTGCGTGAATGTTAAAACACTCGGTCTTCAGTAATTCTGTAAGAAATCATGAAAGGAGGGGGGAGGAGGGGGAATGAAAAGAAATGAGACAGTGAACTTGAATCGAAGAGTAAAGAAGTGGTTTTGCCACTGGCTTTGGCATCATTCTACGCAGGAAATTATCGTGCAAGAAATTGTTTTGCCACTGCATCCGGTGTAAACTCAACTCAATCATTGTAAGAGAAAAAGGGAAAAAAAAAATTCACCTCGATATTTATCGATAGCGACAGAATCGAGTTCTTTGTGACATTAAACTACTACTACTGGCAATTGAAAGCGCACCAGCATTATTATTATTTCTATTAGTTTTAGTGTAATCTGATGACAAAAAAAAAGTTGCATGAATTTTCGATCGATTATTTTTAGATATCGATTAGTCGATGCGATATCTCATTGGCATTGAATTCGAGATTTCATGACTTAAATGAAAAATACTGATTCGATATTTCTTTCTTCCAGAAAAAGCAAATTGCGATTAATGATTTTTGAGCATCGATTGATCGATTCGATATCTCGCATCAAATTCGAAATATCGCATATCATTCGATAGTTCTGTTTCACCTATTTCTGTTTAAGGGGATAAAAAAAAGGCACTTCAGCTTCCGATCGATTATTTTCAAATATCGATGAATCGAAGCGATATCTCGAATTTCAACTTCCGATCGATTATTTTGAAATATCGATTAACCAGTGCGATATCTCGTATTATCAATTCGAGATTTGATGACATAAAATAAAACAATATCACGTCGATTTCCAATCGATCAATTTCAAAATTTCGATTAATCGATACGATATTCTGCATTGAATTCGAGATATCGCAATAGCATTCGATAATTCCGTTTTACCGGTTTAGTTTTAGTTTAAAGAGATCCCATAAACTTTCGAACGATCATTTGCAAACATTGATTAATCGATGCTATTTCGATATCTCCCACCAAATTCGAGATATCGCATAATCTTCGATAGTTCCGTTTCACCTGATTTAGTTCAAGGAGGAAAAATATCTTTATATAAATAATTTTTACAAAATTTATTATCACTTTTAATAGCCAATAATTGATGCGCAATTATTATTCATTGAAAAACCATTGATTTGCCAATAAATTTTGTAACATTTTAAATGTCAATTATTATCAATTTCAATTAATAACCCAATGGCAATTAAAAATCATAAATAATTCAATACCAATACTTTCAAACGGTTTAATTTATCAATGTCTAACGTAATGAAACATCAATTGATTACAATTCTTCATTTAAATATCTATCTTCACCTCCATATCTTTCATCCTTTGAAAGTAAAAATAAAGAAAAAAAATGAGATAATAAAATTAAAGACTTTTTTTTCGGACCCACGCAAATATTTTGAAGAGAAATTGCAGAAAATAAAAATGCCATGTAATCCGTTTGGTCATAAAATCAGACAGCGTGTGGTCGCACAAAATTTTTTGACATTTTTTTCCTTTTTACAATCTTTCAAAAGCCCCTTGATATCCACATGACGTCATAAAAAATTTTTAAGTATTTAAATCCGTTTTTTTTCATCGGATTGAATTGATTTCAATTATTT